>OZ020507.1:21975517-22588017 GCA_963971375.1 Platycheirus rosarum | reverse complement strand
ACTCCTTCCATGTCAACTCGTTTGTGCCAAATAATTAATTAGCAGTTAAGTGACATTTCTTGTCAAAAGTCAGTCGACAAAAGTTCACAATCCAGCACAAGTCCACACCCTTCACACCTTTGGGGACTTTTTGTTCGGATTTCTCTTTGACATCGAAATGTGCAACATCGTTTCGTTTGCCTTCCCAGCAGCAGGTGTTGGAGGGTTGAAGGTTAAATTTGTGTTCTGTCGAGCTCTGACACTCGTTATCATCCCCCTTGGGGTCGGGGATGATATTTAAGTGGAAAAGCTAATATTGAATTTACCTTGTTGGGCCATTGGGGATGTGAAGTGACAACGAGAGAGTGTATGCGGGAAAGATATAAATTTTTTGGTTTATGGTTGTATGAACCGGATATGCATTAAAGGGCATAATGCAATTGTATTTACTAAAAAAAACATGACGCTAAAGTGCACATTAAGCTGCTATGCCTACAGCTAAGCGGCCTTTTAACAGGAACACTTGGCAGCTGTAAAGATTCTCATTTTTTTGTTATTGTTTTTATTTTAAAGAAATTGATACCCAAAAATGAAAATAAAGAAGACTTGTGGGACATTAAAGCTTACAACGATGAGCTTGAGTATTATGGCTAAGATCAGGTGTAAGACGAAAGAGTTTTCTCAGTAAAGCGAAATAATTATTTTTTTTTTATTTTTTTATCATATCCTTAGTAATTTTTACATTTAATACCAAGGACATTCAGGATATCCTTCCTGGCAAATCTGAGCTGTTCGACGGTTCTATGGACGATCAAATTGAAAAGATACAATCCCTAAGCAATCACAATCCAGCAACTCCTCCCCATTGAAACATTTAAAACAGAGCGATAAAAAAAATCCTCCCTGATTTCCTTCCAAGGATATCTGAAGCAGGAATCTCCTTTCAATATCCATTCATTCGCGCTCAGCTTTGTGTCGGGGAGACACCAAAGGACATTTAAATTAATTATGATATTATTACCGCAACCTAATTAAGTCCGCCTGGTTTTTAATTTATTCAATTCCGAAGTGAATTGCACCCACTTATCCTTTTCTCTCTCTCTATATTCACTGTCTTTATCATCGTTAATCCCCACGTTGTCGTCGTCCCCTGGAGAACTCTTTAAGAATCCTTTTTTTTGTTATTCTATTCGATTTCTTCAAAGCCTTCTGTACCAGCGTCTCTTTAACTGACCCTCGTTAAATATTTAATCCCAGTAAATAAAAGTGAAATGAAAATATTTTATAAGGCACACATACACCCGCTAGTGGGGCAGGAAAAAAGGATATATGCGCAACGGGGCTATTCATGCGCTCCTTTGTAAATAATTAAATCCTTAAAGGACCCCCCAACTGACCTGCTCCAAATAGATAAACAATGAGGGGGAGAGCACACTTTTATTGCAAATAAAATAAAGAAAAAAGAAAAAAAAAACCTCAGCTTCGGTCCGTCCGTCGTCGGTCATCAGGAAGCAAATCGAATTGAGGAAGCCACTACGGCTACCTATCGTTAACGAAACAAAAACAAAGCATATCCCTCCCCCAACAATTACTACACCAACCCTAAAAAGAAAAACAAATGAAAAAGTTTTGCTCGGTTTTATTAACAATTATAGCAACAATCATAATGGCGCGAGGCTTATAAAGGATATCCATCTAGCTACCCAGCAGCCGCCTCGACTGTGGCCATTCGAAAGGACTATAATTAAAAACGCGGACCTTTTAAGTGCGGGGTGTGTTGCAACTCTAACACTAAATATAATGGTTGGCAGGGTTAGTGTTGTTAAGGTGAAATTGGTGTGACCGTATTTGTATTGTAAATGATTTGATAAATTTCTTAAAATTTTCCTGAAATATCATTTTCTATCAGACTCAGCAGCAAATGAGATGCATTAAAACATTATATCACATTTTTAGTGCTTAGCTTTACTGCAAGATCTCAAGCAAAATTATTAAAGTCCTTCAATAGGCTATTCAAAGACACTACAATACAACAGAAACTCGCTTTCTAACGAGCGACATGTCGCATTAGAAATTAAAAATCGTATATTCAAAAAAATAAAAGCACTCACAAAATGACAGGAATCCCCCGCTTCTCGCCCAAAACAGTTTTAAAAAACCTCTCCGATAAACTCAAAGATGCTGTCTAAAGTTAAAAAACATAGGATTTTCTGTAAGGATAATCCACAGTAAAAATTACAAATTATTTTCTGCAAGCTTAAGTATCCAGACATGACTCCTGATTCGAGATATATTAAAAATGAATTAAAGGAATTAAATACTGCAGTATTTTTTACGTTCCAGTTACTTACGAAAGCACTGTATCACTATTTTGTACAAATCATTCTATTATGTTCTGCAAATGATTGTGATTCACTCTACTATCCTTGATCCACCCTAAAATACTTTACGAATGGCTGTATTGTATGTACATAAAATAATCCTAATACCGATCACTTCTAAATTAGCAGATTTCAGTATTTTGAAGATGGTGCGAAGTAGAAAGTAGATTTTAATAAGAAAAAGAAAAAGGAAGCAGATCTGCTTCAATTGAAGTAAAGTGGTAGCGCTGCTGCTAATTACTCTTTTCTCTTTCTCTTTATGTATCACATAAATATATGTTAACGTAAAGCACGCAAACATAAAAAGAAAGGAGTTGAATATCAGACTCCGAACGAATTGGTTGTGTTCTTATTTCGCAACAATATTAAATTACGTGAACTAAAATAGTATTCGGCAAAGTCTTCTCGTTTCAAATCCATGAAAATATACATTTGGGGAAATGCGGATTGGAAAAAGCATAATTCTAGAGAACATAGTCGTAAAGTCTTCAGCAAAATAGTTTAATGGATTAGTAACAGACAGAAGAGCATTGATAAATGATACAAAAATAGGAAGAGAGTCGTAGACAGAACTGAGCCCTGTGACAATAGCATTTATTTCGTGGGAATCAGACATGAAACCGTTTCTCAAAAGCACACATTCTCGATAAGAGACCTTCATGTCAAACTCTATCAAATGCCTTGGATTTGTTCTACTGTTCGATGCTGAGATATGCCCACCATCACCAGTGAAACGATTGCTGCCAAACTGTCGGCCATGAAGAAGCTTTCCGTTTTCGAGATATTTTGACGGTTTATCAGAGTTTTCATGATCTTAGACAGAAGGGACGTGAGCGCTATGAGTCGGTAGGTCTTGGAAACATTCCAGAAGTGTAGGATCGATGGAAAAGTTTACCCAGTGACCTTACCAGCTTTGAAGAACATATCTTTAGAAGAATGGGGGTATGCCATTTGGGCCAGTGGATTTGTGTACATAAAGATCATTGAGAACTCTTGTTACTGCACGAGTGTGGAAAAAACTGTCCAATGGACAAATTAAGAACCTTGATGTGAAGCAAGGTAGAGCTATATGCTGCGAGAAAGTTTGCTTTCTCTGAAGAGTTAACAATTGTTTTTTTATCAGCGAAGAGCGTTGGAATTGAAAATAATTCTGGATGCTGAGTTTCAGAGTTTTTAAAGAATAATTCTGTAATGAGTGATGCCTGTGAAGTGTGAACTAATTACGATAAGCGCTAGGACTGTTGCACATTAACTAGTGTATTAAATGACCCTCAGCTTCAATATAAGACAATTTTGATTCTGTCCGCTATGGTTCGCTATGTTGTGATGACCTGATCTTGCAGATACTAATGAGTTGCTTTGATTAAGTCTCTCCAAATCAATTGAATCAATTGAAGAAATCAATGATGTTTCTTGTTGCAATGATGACAATTTTTCTGAAACTGCTTGTTGTTCTTTAAAGAGTTTTAGCAAAATTTAGCTACTTAGCATGCACTCTGTCTGCCTTTTTTTTCATTTGTGTTTTAGGGTCCCCCTTGTGTATGGTGCAATCAATAATCTTCGTATCTATGATAAAGTGCGGACCGCAGTTTTCTTAAGGGTTTCCTCGCATTTATCGCTATTGTCTATAGTTGAAGTAATCTTCTAAACCTTTGGTTTTGCAACCTATTGTTATTTTTATCGTTTACCTTTGCGACATCGTCACTATCGTTGAATAGATGACCAAGGATAATGCTGGAACAATATTTTCATGCTTCTCTTGTAGTCTCTTTAGGCGAAGTTCTCTCTACCTTCTCGTGATTTCCCCTGGTAACGAAGAAAACGAACGGATGACGCAGTTGCTATTGGTGGTATTATATTTCGGTTTGCATGTCTAGTAGGTTCTATGCCTAAAAGAGAGAAATGAGTTTTGTCGTTGTATGTCGTCTATGACTGCTTCGTTGTAAAAGATTGGTGATTGTTGAAGAGATTTGGTAAGGTAAAATCTGAGTGAAAATGTGGCAGAGATGGTCAGATTTGGAAGATCTTTGACGCCAGTAACTGGTGTTCTGATGAAAACGCCTTTTAAAAACGATATCCGAAGCACTGAACTTAAGGCAAACTGGTGTCGGTGTCTCCGGATGGTGTAATTAATTTGGTTGCAAGTAGAAGCAAATAGTTGTAGAGATTAGATTTAATTTTTACTACCCTCTTCATTTATTAACACAGTGCGAGCGCTTAGGAAAATTGGATAGAAGATGGAAGGTGGTACCGGTGCATATTGGTTTTGAACGTTTGCAAATCGTAATGGAAGGAAAAAATCGAGCCAGGTAAAGAATTCTCCATTCGTGTAGTGCGGCTAAGGAATGAGTCTCTATATTTAACAGTGCGTCCGAAATTATGCTCAAGGGTAAATCTATGAGTATTACGGGGAAAACTTTTAAGGGGAGAAATGCAACTGCCTATTTCGCTGGAGCATTGTTTATAAAAATAAGGAGAGAAAGGAAATATTTCGAGGATGTTCTAGTGAATCAAATGTTTCAGTTTTATCCTTATACACTATCATTTTCAATGCATTTTTCCGGAAGCTGTGGGTACTGTCATCAGCAAAAAAATTTAATGGATAAGAAGTCTTAGACAAGAGATCATTGATAAAAATAAGGAAGAGTGTTGGAGACAGAACGGAGCCTTGGGGCACATCAGCATTTATTTTGTGACTATCAGATAGGAAGCCATCCAAAACAACGCGAATTGAACGTTCCGAAAGGTAATTTCTAATCCATCAAATAAGAGGTTCGCCGATTTCAAATGGACGCATTTTCGATAAGATTGATCCCGAACTCTATCAAATGCTTTTGAAATATCAAGTGCAATAATCTTACTTTCTCCAAAAAGATGTAAAGATTGATTCCACTGTTCGGTGAGATATACCATCATATCACCACTATTGCTACGAAAACCGTATTACCGGTCATTAAGAAGTTTCCGTGTCTCAAGATAATTCTTAATCAGCGTTTCCATGACTTTGGAAAGAAGGGATGTAAGTGCAATTGGTCGCTAGTTAGAGGGAGATGAGAATACGGCTTTTTCAGGTATGGGCTGGACAAATGCAGTTTTCCATCCCCTTGGATAGAGACCTGTAGAATACGACAGATGGAAAAGCTTATACACTGGTTTTGGCAGCGTGGAAACACACTTCTTCATTACTATAGGGGAAATACTATCCGGGCCTGCGGATTTGTGAATATCGAGATCCTTAAGAACTCTTGCAACTGTGCGAGCGCTTAAAAAAGATTTTTCCCATAAAACGATTTACGTTATCAAATACAGGAGGAGCCATATCACACCGAGGCAACGTTGTGCAAACTATGTTGCAAATAAATCAGCTTTCGCTTGGGAGTCGATAATACATTGATGGTATACTTATCACGATGGGATGTAAGAAACAAGTCCAAGGTGTGACCTGCAATGTCAGGTATTCTTGTTGGCTCGTCAACAAGCTGCGTCAAGTTGTTTACTTCTGCGAAGATATCGGTGTACCTTGCTCCGGGTGTGGTTTGGCCAGAAAAGCAAAGCCACGTAGAATTAAAAAACATTGAAATCACCCATAATAAGGATTTAAGTGTGTGGGTATTTAGAAACAAAGAAAATCTTTGGATGGATCCAGACAGCGCATCGAATTCGAATGGCAGACTTAGTTCTGTAATCGAAGAATAAATGAAGGAATTGACGAAATCATTTCTACCAGTGATGTGCTCTTATGAGCTGTGTTAAACGCACAGTTTGGTGCTCCCTAAGTACTCCGTATAGATTAGGAAAAAAAGGCCAATTGATCGGTTGCGCCTTAGAAACAAGTATAGAAATAGACAGCGCGGTACATGCAGTTTCTTGTAAACGATGTACCTCCCTTCGGAGGTTTTTCTGGTATCACAACAGTGCTGGATTTTCCAAAAATGGTTGGCCCACCATCGATTTTATCGAGAATCGAATAGTTCAAATTGTTTTTTGAAATTGACTGGCTTACAATTCCTTAAGCCATGGTCTTCTATTTGAGCTAACATTGGTTTAGGTATGCCAAAATAAGCGTTTTCTTAAATACTGGATAAGTGATGTTAAAATTGGAGATAAGTCCTTTCTGTTGAAGAATTTTTTACTTATGCAAGTAATGCATTCGTGCTGAATACAAATATTCAGATAACAATCAAATATGACATTACGATGATAGATAACCATATTAGAGTTACTGGCAAAATACTATCCATCTGTCTGCTTGTCTGTCTGTCTGTACGGATGCATTTTGGAATGTAGCCTAAATGGTTGTGCCAGTTGTCTTGCAATTTAACACTTAAGGTTATTTTGACTTTCTAGGGGGGTTTTTTTAAATTATTTTTTAGATCAAATATTAACGGTATCTACGGTATCTACTATATAACCGTTAAATAAAAGCTTATTTTTTTCGGAAACGTCTCCAAGAATAAAAAAAAACAGTGTACTTTGGTAAGTGTGGCTAACTTTTGGTGAACAAAATTTAAGATAGTGCACAGAGCGAAAAAGACTATTTAAAATCAATAAGATTGCCTTATTGAGGTGTTTTACTAAGAAATCTTATTGAAATGAGTGAATAATATGCTGTTTCCATAGAGAAATCTCATTGATCTTATGAAGAATATCTTATTGAATTTTTGAAGAGTTTTTCTTATACCTTTCGCGTAGAATATCACATTAATCTATGCAAATAATGAGTAATTCTTATTGATGTGAAGTTTCTATAAGTCAAGCATATACAGTTTTATGCTCAAATTCCAAAATATGGATATCTTCATCAATCAATCAATGAGAATCCTTATGAAAAAATTAATAAGAAAAACTTATTACTTTTCAGTTTAATCAGTAAATCTTCTTAAATCAATTAGTTCTCTCATTCTAAAAGCTCTTTATAACAAATCTTCTTAAAACAATAAGATCTCCCCATAAAACTTCGAAGATACGATGACGTCACTCGAGTAATAACGGTACTTTTGGCAAATAATAAGAGAAATTTATTAATTGACAGTTTTATAGGAATATCTTCTTAAATTAATAAGATTTCCTTCTTAAAACTATAAGTTATCTTATATTGTCATATAGTGTAGTGTATCAACGGTGATGCATTGCCAAAAGCATTTGATTTTGTGATCTATATAAGGCAAGTTTAGGATTCGTGAATATTAAAAAAATTTAGATAACAATCAAACATGACATTACGATCATAGAGAAGTCTAAAAAAGTGATCGACAAAAAATGTCTGTCTGTCTTTCTGTCTGTCTGTCTGTCTGTCAGTATGTATAACGAGCTACAGCCTAAACGGCTTAAACGATTATCTTCAAACTTGGTGTGTGTGATTATTTTGACATTGGATTGCATTGCAAATTGAATTTTAATTTTTAGCCCCAAAAATAACGGTACCTGCCATATGACCGTTTAGGAAAATCAAATTTTTCTCGAAAACGGCTCCAATGATTTTAATCAAAATTTTTGGGAATTTTTTTGTTGGTATTGGCTATCATTTGATTAGAACCATTTTTGGCTTTCTCGGTTACGGCTCTATGGATTTCTGTCAAAATTTATATTTGAGAAGATCTAGGTAGCCGAATTAATTCTGCATATCAAAATTTTGAATAACTTTTTTTTCTAATTAAAATTAATTTTTGATCTTTTTTTTCAAAAATCAATATTTTGAAAACACTATAAAAAAATATTTTAAATTTTAAAATCACATGTATTTTAATAAATGCTAAGAAACTGCATATACATAATTTTAAAAATAATTTTTTTTCGAAAAACTAAAAATAAAAAACAGGATTTTATCAAAACCGGTCCTACAATTTTCGAAATACATTTTTCATAAATTCCTTGTTATTTAAGACGTGTGATGGCATACTTCATATTTACTAAAAACCGTTAGGTATTGTGGTTTTGATACTTTTTATAAGTTCAAACGCAAATGTTTCTTGTTTCTGCCAAAAATTTTGCTTTCCAATGTAATTAGGCACATAAGAGCAAGTACATGCGACCCAGTCGTGCCCATTTTTTTAAACTGAAAACTAAAGTAAAAGTAATGATGGATAAGGACAGTGATTCGCGAAGTGTGATACTGAACGACATTGAAAACTTAACTTTAAGTGAAACAAATAACTTAAGTGAAGTGATAAGTAAATATAAGTTTGCCTTGCATTTCGTGAAACGAAAAGGACGAAAGAATCAATGAATCCTGGGGATTGAGTAGCTCGACTTTGGCTTTCCTTAAAATGTATGGATTAAATTCCATCGAAGTGTTAAACAAAGATGTCGATAAATTATTTACAAATATAGACAGCTCAGGCTACTTTCGCGAGAGAATTATTGGAAATGAGGATGTTGTGAATGTGTGCACTTATGTTATTATTACGTATGTATTAATGTTATTATTATGTTCTTACATCATTGTTAAATAACATTTTCTCATTATTTTCGAAAGTACAATAATAAGTATTTTTAATTTTTTTTTCTTTATAAAACAATAAAAAAGCAAATATAACTAACATCAATTGTATTCAGTTGATAAGCATATTTTGTAAAAAAAAACCGAATAGCGGGATTTGTTGGAATTTTAAACAGCGGGATTATAAAAGATCGGGATTTTGAACAAGTGAGATTTTAGAAAACGGGGTTTAAAACACAGTATTTTAGAAGAGCGGATCTTAAAACTTTTTTTTCAGGATTTTTGAAAAAAAAACGGGATTATAAAAACCTGGGTTCTGATACGTTTCCAGTTAAATGTTCGTATTGTAATACGTACTCCAAGAGAAAAACTCCTTCGGCAGCGAAAATAAATTGCTGGTGACAACAGATAATCTTAGTGTTTTTGTAAGGATTCGCAGCCTAACATTGTTTTCTTACCCTGTAACCATTAAAAAATCTGCGGAGAGTGCAATCTAAAGCTGCATGCTGCAGACAAGTGTCACGGGTCTTGGTTTAAACCGTTTTGTTTAATTTTTACTTGCGATTATATTAACATTACATTACGATGATAGAGAAACATATTTGAGTTACTGGCAAAATTCTGCCTGTCTGTCTGTCCGTCTGTACGGATGTATATTGAATTACAGCCTAAACGTTTTGGCCAATTGTCTTCAAATTTGGATTTTTTTTTAAATTTTGTTTTTAGAAGTAAATTATTTAATTATTTTTTTTTTAATTTTTGAAAAAAGTTATTAAAATAAAATCGTTTTTCACACTTATTCACATTTTTTAAAGAAATAAAATGGCGTTTGATTTTTTCCGCTAAAAACTATTTTACGTACTTTTTTCAAACAGTCAGAAAAATCGAATAAAAACTTTGAAGTTTCCTTAATATTTTTCAAATTTTATTCCAAGCTGTGACCGCACATAAGAGCAAGTAGTAGCGATCCAGTCGTGCAATTTATTTTTCAAATAATAAAAACAAATAATAAAAAAATTGTGATTTTATTTTATTTATTTTGTTCTAAATATTTATTTTCCAAAAAAAAAATTGGGGCCCTATTTCATTTTCTGCTTGTTTTGGGGCTTTATATCATTATGAAATTAAGCCCCACTTTTGCGGCTCTGTTTCATTTGAATATCTAGGTTGTGTTTCGTAATGAAATACAGCCACACTTCTGGGGCGTTTTTTCATTAAAATTTTGGGGCTCTATTTTTTGGGGTTTTTGTTTTTGGGGCCGTTTTGTTTGGGGTTCAAAATTCTTTTAAACCTTAATTATTGGCTTCTTAAAAATTATCTTCGAAACATTTTTCAATTAATTTTAATTAGCTAAAGTTACGAATATAAACAAATACAGCTGGTCACCTTGCTGCTACATGTGTCCAGAATATCAAGTAATATGACTATATGTTGTGTTTGTCAAATAGAAAAAAAAATCGGAAACATGGCAAATTACTTTCTTTCCTTCTTTGCGGCTTTTCATTGCGTTGTTAACCCTTTTTCATAACATTTTTTCCCATTTTAAGACTTTTTTTTTTCTTTTTTTTGAAAATAAACACAAAAACCCGCCAAAACCCAAACAAAAGAAGTGCAAATGGGACATGGTCACGTGAATGGCGCCAATTATCATAACCCCAACCCAAAGATTTTCCTAGATTGTGGTCAAGCAGAGTAGGATCGCCATAATGAGTATTTCTGTTTGTTGTTGTTATGTTAGTTATGGTTCTCTTTAAGTCGCATGTCATTCCATATTAAATTAGACCCGAAATAACTCTAGAAAAAGGCATAAACTCTACATAATAGAGACAGTTAGTGAAGGCCTTTTGTGTGTTTTTTTTGGAGATTTCATATCTTGAAAACGTTGATAATGGGGCAGGCCTTGTTGTGAAGTTTTGATTGGAATTAGTGAAAGATTTACATTGATGGCCTTTTTGTGTACTGGCCTCGGAATTCCTCCTGAGGTTTTTATTGAACTTTAGTTAAGATAACAAACGATATTATTTGAATAGCCTGACTAAAGGCTGTATTTTCACCCGAAAAAAATAATAAGGCGTTAATTAATTTGTATATTTAGATCTACTAAATGGGTCCTTGATGAAGACAATGGCTATATTAAGATTGGAATGTTGAGTCTTTAAATGTGATTTATAAGGCTGTGATTTAAGAAATCAATAGTCGACATAAATAAGGTGAAATAATGTGTCACGAAAGCAGAGGGTTGGTTAAAGGTAAAACTAAATTTGAAGAAAAAAACAATAAAAGTTTGTCTTTTATACAAAAAACAAAGTAGTTTGAAGGTTTCGTTCAATATCACTATAAACCTATACGTATAATAATTCCATGAACTGTCTTCATTTGCTTTTTCGTGCCTTCCTTCCTCTATGTCATTGCAAATACCATCATTTTTAAACCCTGTTCTATAAAACAACCGACGTCGGTAACTTCAAAACTTGCATTTAACATGACATTTAAATCGTGATTTATTGGCATTCAGAGTCAAGGACTCTATTCCGTGTTCCTGAAAGACTTACATTGCCATTGCATTTCAATGGAAAATAATTACAGAAATAGTTGTTCTTTGTATTTCGTTTTAACTAATGAAAAGCTTAAAAGGAACTTAAGAACCTTACGAACTCAACGAGGTGGCTTTGTTTTATACATGTTTAAAGAACTAAAAGGATGAAGCAGGAAACTAACAAGGGCATCTCGGAAAATTGTGTTTGGAATTTGATGTAAGGAACATGACATGAATTGGAAAATTGGATATGTGTCCATCCACTTTATGGAAAATTTTTTTCGGAAAGATCTTGGTTTGCGTGTTTACAAAATCCAACTGGTGCAAGAATTGAAGCCACAGGATCACGTAGCATGGCGTTGATTCGGTAAATGGGTCCAAAACAAGATTGCCGTTGATCCCAATTTCCATAACCGAATTTTGTTTAGAGCTGGAGCTCACTTTTGGTTGAATGGATACGTCAATAAGCAAAACTGCCATATTTGGAGTGATGATAATCCTGTATGTTGAGACACCGTAACATCAACAAAAACTGACTGTTTGGTGTGCTTTATGGGTTGGTGGAATAATTGGTCCGTACTTCTTTAAAAACGATGCTGGCCAGAACGTTATAGTCAACGGTGACCGCTATAGTCGCATGATTACTAACTCTTTTGTTCATCAATTGAACAACCATGATGTGCAGGAGTTGTTAGTTCAACAAAACTTGGTGGCGTCTGACAGCTCGTGCCACAATTGATTTATTGAAGGAAACGTTTGATAACCCCATAGTTTCACGTTACGGACCTGCGAATTGGCCTCCAAGATCGTGCGATTTAACACCGCTTGACTTTTTCTGTGGGGATATGTGAAATTGCTAGTCTACGAGAAACGATTCACCACTTGGAAGACAACATTCGCCCTGTTATTGCCGATATACGGCCACAAATGTTGGAAGAAGTCATCGAAAATTAGACCTCCAGATTAGACTACGACCAAGCCAGTTGTGGCGGGCATACGAAAGAAGTCATATTTAAATTATAATGCCAGAAGATTTTCTTTTGAATAAAGTAAATTTCATGTCAACTTAAAAAATCGTCTTGATTTTATTTCATTTCAAAGCTATATACCTTTAAAAAAAACACCGGTTATAAGAAGTTTTAGATTGAAATTGTAAAAATGGCTGTTTATACCATCATTGTACATTAAACCGAACTGGTGCTAACACTTTAAAAAAATAAGTCTCCTTATGAGACGTTAACTATAAGGACTTCATAGTTTTTGGCTTCGAAGCATTTATTCATATACCTAAATGAAAAGAAGACCTATCGTCACCAAGTTTAACCAGATATTGACTGACGCAGGTGATATCAGCATTAACGGTAGAAGTCAACCAGCAGTAAAAGAATCCTTCATCTAGACCGAGAGCTTGAAAGGAAAACCAAGTACATGGCGGCTCCACTGCGTCTACGAGAAGTGTTGGTGCAGCAATCAAAGTAGTGTTGCATGAGTTTGAAATACACAATCCTTTAGCTACATTGGATCAAAAGAAACAGCCAATAACACTATCGACATCAAGGAAGAAATGCACGAAAATCTTACCATAAAAAACTAAACTTCTACTGTACCAGTCTTGAGTGCTTACTATAAGGCTTTCTAATTTTTTAACTGCGTTCAAAGGGAAAGACTTACCGAGAATTGTTGGCTGTGTGGAAGAGAGGACAACTCTGGAGATGATACAATCATGAATTGTATGAAATCCACCTCGAAGCAGATGTTGTGGAAAGAATTTAGCTCGATATACTCCTTCGGCTGGGTACGTAATTAGAGGAGCGAAGAGAAATCAGTTCGAACAGTCTTATACGGTTGTTTTTATAGTAAAGGAAACGTGGTAAACCTTGGTGAGGTCTTGGAGTGCGCAACTAAATGGCTTCGGCCAGCAATCGGGATGTATGCCCTTGCCGGATCAGGGTTGTTGCAATGTTGATAAATGAATGAAAGAAGCAAAAAAGGCAAACAATGGAACAAAAAAGCTAAGATACGTTTATACTTGGGCTATTTACAGACTTTTAAAGGCCATCAAATCTGGTTACAAGAACTTCAAAAAGCAAACATATTTCTATATATTACGGTTAACGGAACTGTATTAATCAGAATGTTTTCACTGAAATTTGAGAAGAACCTGCAAAGGAAATACATGTGCTAATCTTAGATGATTAAAGAGGAGAAGAATCGAACTAGAGAAGATTTTTCTCAGTCTTCTGACGAGGAAGTTGAAGCTACAAAAAAATCCAGGAATTATAGGACTGTAGTAACGAGGATGGTCGAGATGACACGTCTCCATTGGTAGGACGCCAACGTTAACAAACAACATTTGGTTATCCAGGTATTTGCAAAATAATTCGTAGTGCCCCGAGGCTTAGTGGTTAGTGTGTCGGACCGGTAAGCGAAGAGCCTGGGTTCGAGTCCCACTCATAGCCACCTTATTTTCCGGGGTACTGCCTCTTGCGAGGATTGTCAGTTCCTCCAAGAATAAAATTTTTTTCTCCAAAAAGTGCATCTCATGTTGCCGTTCGGACTCGGCGGTAAACTGTAGGTCCCTTCCATTCTTTGAGATTAACAACACACACACAGGAATGGTTGTGAGAATAAGTCACTAGGCCTTTTCTCCTTAAGGTGCTGTCGCGTAAATAAATTATTATTAATTGTTATTATTATTGCAAAATAATTCAACAACATCAATTTCTTGTACTTATTGCGAGTAAATTTTACATTGCACAGTGGACATCTGCCTATTATGGCTTAATTTCATTGCGAGCTCACTTGCATTAGAGTCCGTTAAGCATGCCGCGTGCACTACGGCAGCAAGCCATATTGTATACAGTTGCGGTCAAAATAATGAATTTGCGAAAGAGCATTTGAATTTTGAAGTGGCCTATTGAGAAATATTTTAAAAGTGTTTTCAAGTAGCAAGGCTCAAGAAAATAAGTGAGACGTCCAACAAACTTGGTTTTTGAACAACACAAAAATAATTGACCTTGGTGGCTCAAGTATATTTATTTGGGCTTGTTTTTTGGCCGATTTATCGCATGCAAAAAATCACGGATAAACACCTTGACGTGGAAATTATGCAGTAAGTTATGCTTCATACGCCAATGAAGAAAGTCCATTGATTTTGGGCCTTCCAAAAGAACAATATACCCAAACACACCATGCAAAGTGGCAAAAGAGTGATTTGAAAACGACAATGGCAATGTGTTAGAATGGGATTGGGTACGATTTGCCGATTTTTAAAATGTCGATTTAAAAAACCGACCGTCATAAAGTCGACTATCGAAAAGTCGACTGATCAAAATCCCGATTCTTATAACGTCGATTTTGAAAATATAGACTCGTAAAAGGCCGGCAGTGGCAAAATGAATGATGTTCACATGCATGCCGTGCCGCATGTATTTGGATTTAAACTGTCGACTTCATTCGGCATTTTGACAGTCGATGAAACTTAAAACTGTCCAGTGGACATTTTTTTGTCGGCCATTCGTACGCCTCCCGTTAGAATGGCCTCCGTATTAACCGGTTTTAGTTCTATTAAGAATTAGTGGTGTGAAGTTAAAAACTCGGTTGGTTAAGCCAAGCCATTAAAACAAATAACTCGCACCTTTAGGCAATACTTTAGGGTGCTGGGGCATCTATGCGGTTCTGCTATTCTGGTCAGACGACACTTGAAGGAAAATATGTCGTCATCTTCGCGGGGTTATATCAGCTTAAGCGCCAGTTATTGCTATCAGGACAACAATTACTTATCGACGGCAAATCGCTCAATTAATTTCTTTTTCGGCCAACAAAGATTTTAAATGAATATTTGTTGTGAAAATGTATTTATTTTTAATTTCTTGATCAAATATCATTTTTCGTACACAAAATGGAACAAATCATTCTAATTATTTGCCATCCAATCTTTTACTGTTCCAGTAGAATCAGCAAAAAAAAAAAAAAAAATCTCTGATGAACTGTGTCATTTCAAAAATTTCTCATCGTCCACTCACATAGTTAAAGAAAAACTTCTCTCCAGGACCGTTTGGAAATACGAGCAAGGCAAGTGGGACGGCCTGAATGATTTCTTTCGTAAGTTTATCTGGTCAATATGCTTCCCCGATAGTAGCATTGATGCCAGTGTTGAAAGGATTACTATAGAGGAAGCAAAAGTCTATGTTTAACACGGAGTTTAAAGAAAACTAACAGGTTTTAAAAAGTAAGTTTCCGATCCTACAAAGCCACACTATAGAGAAAATTTGGAAAAAGCACAAACAAGTCCGGAAACCGGAACCCATGCAACTTCGTTTTGATAGAACCAAATGTTTCATTGACCACAAATTACGGCAACAAATTCTGCAACATTCCAAAGGCAGTACAAATTTTTAGTCATTTATATAAAATATTAAAAGCTCCTCATCATCTTTGGTCCCAAAGCTTGTCGCCAATGACAAACCAAAATTGTCTACTCTTCAGAGAAGGCAAACTTGCTCGCAGTCCATTTTGCTGCTAGCTTTACGTTGCCTCACAGCAACGTTGCCCTCCTGTACTTGAGGATGTACATATTTCGATGGGACAGATCTTTGTTCGCACTCGTATAGTAGAAAAGCCACTGCGTAAGCTTTTCCAACGCTCATACTCTTCTGGAATCTAACCTAGAAGATGGAACACAGCATTTGCTTAGCCTGTCCCTCAGAAAGGCGACTACTCCTTCCTCTCCTGCTACTGACCCGTTTAGTACTTACGTCCCTTTTTTCTAAGGTAATGGAAACGCTGTTTAACTGACAATTTAAGAAGTATCTCGAAGACCTAAATCTTCTTAATGACCAGCAGTATGGCTTTCGCAGTAATCGTTCCACTGGTGATCTAATGGCATTTCTCACCGAACAGTGGAACAATTCTTTACATCGCTTTGGTGAAAGTAAGATTATTGCGCTTGATTTTTCCAAGGCATTGATCTCTTATCGAAAATGCTTGCTTTTGGGATTGGATGTACTCTTGTTCGTTGGATTAGAAGCTGTCTTTTGGACCGTTCAAGTTGTATTAGACGGTTTCTCGTCTGATTCCCACAAAATAAATGGTGGTGTGTCCCAGGGCTCGCTTCTGCCTCCGACTTTCTTTCTGATTTTTATAAATGGTCTTCTGTCGGTTACTTCTTATTCTTATTCACTAAACAGTATTGATGCCTATGACTCTAGCCTCAGCTTTCATAATAAAAATGATTATGAAATAACATTAACAAAACCATCAATCATACATCTATTAGATACAAATCAATTTCCCAACCATTTTCATGTCAATATCAATCAGTCACGACACTCATTTGTTTTTATAAAATCGCTTCCACAACCCATTAATTTACCCAAAACTTTCATCTTAATTTTCCGGTCAACATACAAGTGTTTCGTTGTCGTCCTTTTGAAAACATATTAAAGCAGCCAAAACATCACAATCCAGTCTAAGAATTTTCGGGAAGAGGGTGCCCCCCAGAAAAGGAACACATAAGCACTTTGCCGCTTGTTATCCCTTCAAATCAACTAACAAACTACCATTTATATTCATTAGAGGAAGGTCCTTTCCGAAGGACTGTGTTGTGTATAGACACCCTACAATGCAGTTCCATATGAACACTAACGTAATAATGATTGAAGCTGTAGGAGTTTGTCCATCCAATAGTCCACTTAGAGTGGACTATGTTGTATGGATCTACAATATTAGATCCATCATTCTTGCGATTCTGACATAAAGGAAGTCGGTGAGGATGTGTCAACCTCCTATTTATATATATAGGTACGACAGCACTGCCACGTTGTTCGGAATCATACTATGGGAATGGGATGCTTGGGGTGTTCGTGTTGCGTTGGTATTATCCCGTCAAATGGTTAACGATGCGTTAATTTCCATAATGGAATTCCGTAAGCAAATTAAAATAAGAGATGATGTTGTTGTTGTTATTTGCTCCTTGTGGCGGCCGTCCCAGGAACACTGCATATAAGTTGATTTCTCTGATGTGTGCGAGTATATTTGCCAAGCCTCCTTATGCAAATCCAGGCGAAAGGATAATGAACTGCATTGCGAAACATTCGCCAGCTGGATGTTGGCTCAATAATTGGGGTTAATATGATTTCGATTAATTATCATTGAATTTATGGAAACGAGATTGGAAGTGCTGACATTTGGATCGATGATGGTTGAAGGGTAAATGGAGTTTAATGACCGACTCAAGTGGGAGCGGGTGTCGAAGAGAAACGTAGATTGGAGTTCCCCTAATTACATGCAGCTATTTGATTAGCATCATTGATATCCTGATGATGGATGTAATTGGATGACAGTCGCAAAATGCCGTGATTATTGTTGTAATGAATATGTTACAGATGGTATTCGATTGCCTTGAAGTGTTGATTTCTTTGGTTTAATTGAGCCGCTACGAGCAGAAGTGGTTAGTTAATAGTTTGGGGAGTAAAGATTTATATGGAATTTGTGTCGATTAAGACACTGATTTTCTGATAAAACCTTGATAGCTTAATAAACAAGTTAGGGCAGAGTTCTTTAAAAAAAATTAACGCGATGCTATAAGGATAAGGATAATAGCAATTAATTGTCTAATCCTTCGTGATAAGAACTTTGGCTTAGATTGAAGTCAAAACCCTTGAATTAAAGTTTTGCACTAATCGAAACTGTTAATTTGCATAAGAGAATATGTCAACAACAGCTTGTCGATTTTTGAGCGGGGGTAAAATTCGGACACAATCCAATCTCTGAAGCACAGGGTAGAACTCAGAAAGAATCATATTGAAAGAGACGTTACTTACTTACTTACTTACTTAGGGCGCTACAGTTCGGGACGAACCTGGGCCTTAACCAACATGCCTCTCCGAGCGAGCTCTTCCTTGACTGCCTTTATCCTCTGGGATGAAATCGAAGATCGTGCGGGCCGGAGCATTGTGGCCCATTCGCTCTACATGACCTAGCCATCCTAAACGTGATAGGCGTATTTTTTGACCATGTCAATGTCACTGTACAGCTCGTATAGTTCTTGGTTGAACCTTGTCCTCCAAAGCCCGTTAACGCAGGTAGAGCCAAAAATCTTTCGAAGAATCTAACGCTCGAAGCGACTTAGGATATCTTCAACCGCTTTAGGTAGAGTCTATACCTCGGCGGCATAAAGGGTCTTATACAGAGTCTCCTTTGTCTTTGGTGAGAGGGCTTTGCTACTGAATTGCTTTCCTAGACCATAGAAACAGCGATTGACAAGAGTAATTCTTCGCATTATTTCTGACGAGATGTTGTTGTCAGATGTTTTAGCGGATCCGAGGTAAAATAAGTTCAAAACTACCCCAAAGTTGTACCTGTCTATTGTGTTGTTTTGTCCAATCCGCCAATGTTGTGTGTCCCTTTTTGTGGACAGGAGGTACCTCGTTTTGGCCTCATTGACTGCTAGTCCCATCCTAGCCACTTCAGCTTCAATGTTAGCAAACGCTCCAGTGACAATTCGCCGAGTTTTGCCAATGATGTTTATGCCGTCAACGTTTGCTAGCAATTGCACAGACTTGAAAAAAATTCTCCCACTACAATTGACTTGCGAGTTTCTTATAATTTTTTCAAGTATTAAGTTGAAGAAATCGCACGATAGCGCATCACCTTGTCGGAATCCTTTTTTGACGTCAAAAGCTTCTGTGAGGTCAGAACCAACCTTGACGGAGCAGCGAGAGTTCTCCATCGTCATCCTGCACAGTCGGACGAGTATTGTGGGGATGCCAAAACCAGACATGGCTCTGTATAGCTCGTCTCTATAAATGCTATCGTACGCAGCCTTAAAATCGATAAAGAGGTGGGTATCGATTTGGAATTCTTGGGTAGTTTCCAG
This sequence comes from Platycheirus rosarum, assembly GCA_963971375.1. Lineage (NCBI taxonomy): Eukaryota > Metazoa > Arthropoda > Insecta > Diptera > Syrphidae > Platycheirus > Platycheirus rosarum. Next base: position 22,568,803 of record OZ020507.1, on the reverse strand, counting down.
GATCTGCCGTAGCATGAACATGTCATTGATTGTGGGCTTTCCTGGTCTGAAACCACACTGATAGGGGCCAATCAGGTTGCTGACGAAAGGTTTCAGGTGTTCACATAGCACGGCAGAGAGGATTTTGTAGGCGATATTCAGGAAACTTATTCCTCTATAGTTGGCGCAGTTTAGGGGGTCTCCTTTCTTGTGGATCGGGCAAACGATGCTGAGGTTCCATTCGTCAGGCATACTCTGTTCTGACCAAACTATAGAGATGAGTTGGTGACATCTCCGGCCGCTTTAAAAAGTTCGGCGGATAATCCGTCGGGGCCAGCAGTTTTGTTGTTTTTTAGTTTATATATTGCTATCCTCACTTCATTTTGGTCAGGTGGACGGAAGTGTTGTCTGTCATCGTCCATGTTGAATGGTTCATTCTGCCTTACAGAGGGATTTTGGTCTTCATCGCCGTTAGACAGTCTGCAGAAATGGTCCTTCCATGTACTCACCGACTGTGACTTTACTACGAGGTTTCCATTCCTATCACTACAGGCTTCTGTGCGGGTTTTTTCCCTTGGCACGTTCTTTTTACTTGTTGGTAAAACTTCCGCACGTTGTTCCTGGAGTAGCATCTCTCAATATCTTCGATCGCGCGCTTCTCATGCTCTCTCTTTTTCTTTTGGAGAAGCCGGTGTTCTTCCCGTCTTTTCTGCTTGTAGAGCTCGCGAGCAGCTCTCGTCCTTCTTTGCAGCGCCGGTTTATATGCCTCTTTTTTGGCTGCATGGGCCTGCCTGCATTCGTCATAGAACCAGAGATTTCGTGGTGGTGGTCTGGTGAAACCTAGCACATCACTTGCGGCATCTCTGATGGCTTGTTGGCAGTGTTGCCACTGGTCTTCGGCAATTGATGCTGGCGGTAATGGATTTCTTGAGAGGTTACGTGATTTTCGATCGGCATAGGTTCTGGCGGTTTCTTGCGATTGCAGCTTTCCGACGTCATACTTCCTCAAAGTATTACTCCGTTGTTTTGGCGTTCGGGTTATTGCCATTTTTACCTTGGCTGCAACAAGGTAGTGATCCGAATCGATGCTAGCTGCTCGGAAGGTGCGAACAATACTAGAGCCGTGTTTTGCATCGATCACAATTTGATCAATCTGGTTGGCGGTTTTTTGATCTGGGTGCCGCCAAGTCCCTCTGTGTATATCGAGATGAGGAAACCGTGTTCTTGCAATGGTGACGCTATGTGCCGCTATGACGAATCCGCATCCAAATAAACGCTGTGGTCTTCTTCTCACCGTGGTACACGTCACAGTTTTTCATCCTTCTTTTGCCTGGCCCATCCCATCGCACTTCTTGGATGGCAGTTATTCCTCCGATAGTTGTTTGGCTGCGCGTGGTCTGTTAAGAGTTCTAACATTTCACGTGCAGATCCGTTGTCCTTAATTCGTTTTTCCGGGTCGTCAGCAGTTAATCCATCCTTATCCGAGGCTATTGGTCGCTTCGCAACTTTTAATTTTTCTATGGCGGGGTTGTTAACCCCACGCATAACTTCCAACCTGGAGGACTAGGGCCTTTGTTGGATTCCTTGGACAAAAGAACCGGAGAGTCCGGAGTCAGTAACCCGCTTCGAAGATATGACCGCTGCCGTTGGCCCATCAAGGGCTCATCCCTTGGTTGGGTGGTCGAATGCGAAATATAATACCGCTATCCGATGACCAGTGCAGTTTTGTCGCGGGTAAATCAAATATAGATGCAATCCAGAGAATAAGGATGGACAAACATCGTGATTCCTTAAGGGATTTGAACATTGTGCTCGTTGATTTTGAAAAAGCAGTGGATAGACAACCTGATATGGGTGACTCTTAGAAAACGAGGAGTTTTGGAAACCAACATGCGATAGTTATGGACATGTTTGAAGAAGCAAAAATAAACGCTAGATGACCTAAAGAATTTCCAATCAAAGTAGGTGTACCCCAAGGAGGCGTGATGAGACCTTGACTGTCTGCTTAAAAGTAAAGCAGTAAAGCTGAAAAGCAGGCTCTACACTGCAATTGTGGGTCCAACACTTATATACAGTTCACAATGGACAATGTGAAAGTAAATTGACAGATGAAGATGCTTCGCATGACAGCAACATTAACAAAGCTAAGCCTAATAAGAAATTCAGGAAGCCGTTACGCCAAAAATACAATCTTAGTTCAGTTGGTATTGTCATGTTTTAGGAAGAGAGAGCCTAAGCACTCCTAGTACAAACAATTGCAAAAACATCACCATTTGATTGGCCTCAGACATGAAACAATTCAAAACCGAAAGGCTTGCCGACGTTTTCTGAGGTCAAACCCAAAATGTGGAACATTAGTGTGAAGCAGTAATGTGGAAGAATTGTGTTCCATTCGTTGGGAATAAAAAGGAAAGAAGAACCTAAACCTTACTTATATCTGAGGCTGATTTAAATTAAAAATCAATTCCAATAAAAACTGCAACGCTCTTAAGTGGCGCCCAACGTAAGTACTAAAAACCGGAGGGGATTTTGCGAGAAAAATGTACTTCAATTATGTGGTTTTTAACTTTATAACTTTAACTGGCGCCCGAGATTATCAAGCGAACTCACACGAAGTTCTAAATTTCTGAAAAAAAAAATGTTAACAAAGTCTTCTTGCATAGTAAATTTAAGTGCTTGGTTAGCTTCAATATCTAATTTTGTCACTTATTTGTTGAGAATCTGGATCGAAAGACCACCTTAAATTTCTCCTATTTTTTCTAGAAAAAGGTATTCAGTAAATGTCTACCTTCCCCATTTGTATCTATGGTGTGAAATCTTTTTATAGGGGAGGAAAACTTCTGGACACAGCCAAGTGTATACGAATGATTGAAATCGTACATACAAAATGAATCTTCTCTTTAAATGCTTCTCCTCTTACAACCAATAATAAAATCAATATATTAATATCGAAAACCCCAACTTCTAGCTGGCTGCAATATCAATACGTTCAACGAACGTACGAAGCAACAAAAAAAAAATCGTCCCTCTGACAGCTGAAACAAAGTAAAAATCAATCACCTCGAAAATTATACTGACACCTGCCAAAAAACGCTGGAATAGCAGGCAGCATCAACGCAACGTGCAAAATATCCTTACCCACCGCACTTCCTGGAGTATACGAGTACTTCAAACGAATCAGAAGAAAAAGCAGGCAAAAAGTTGTCCAAAAATATATTTTTGAAATATACTCATCCCCCTCGTTATCACAGAGGCAGCATCCATTTCGATTATCCTTGTTCTGGGTATGGGAATGGGTCCAGCCGGGCTGGGCAGAGGTATGGCCTAGAGAAATGTAGCTATGTGAAGAGCCAAAAAGGAAACACCAGGATTCCCCAGAAACCCTTGCAGGCTTTCTATCTAATGGAATATGACAATCCTTAGGGATGCGTTGTTGAAAACACTTCTTCTTCCCACTGATAATCTTCTCCTCATCCTGTCCTGGTTTTCATCTTGAATGTGATGTTGGTGTTGTTCCTTTTATTGTGTTGTGTATTCAAGTCCTCTTGTTTTTGAGCTGCTATTTTTTGAACATCTCTCTTTCTCTCTCTTCATCTATTGATGTTTCTTTTTTTTGCCTTTTTGCGAACACACTTTAACGAGTGGAATGGAACCTGGAACACTCAATGCACCAACAATATAACAACAAACCAAAACCAAAAAGGCTTAAAGCTCATGTTAAACTGTGCACTTAAAAATTCCCTAACAAGGGTTGATTTAATTCCAGTTCTACTCTCATCCCCCAGGGATCCTTGCACTTGAATCCTTGCGCTACATGCAGTGCAATTAAATATTTTAAAAGGACGATTTGCACTAGGATTTCCGGCTGCATACATCGGTTTTCGTTTCAATTTGTTTCGGGTTGATCAGAACGGGGGTGGAGGGAGCTAGCGCGGTATAGCACTCGTACATGGCCTTCGGGCGTGGTTTGTAGGTGCGAGTAAGTGGGTGTATGCTCCGGCATGTCTGTCTGTTGGTGGAATTTGTTTGCAAATTAAATGATCCGACAAAATCAATCGTAAAGGTACATAGGTAGTTCGTTCGGTTATGCCAGAGTCGCTTTTGGGGTCTGAAGAGTCGGCATCCTCGTCGCCATCGGTTGTGTAAAACAGGGGCTACCAGCTAGATAGAACATTGTCTATGAATTTTCAGGAGCGGCGAGTGCGAGTGAAGACAGGCTAGCGGGTATGTTTTATACCTTCTAACCTTCCGGGACATTTTGAATTTTAGTGTCGGTGTTTTCGGATTAATCTTCGGCAGCGGGGTATTTATTCAGCTTGGATGAGTGGATTTGTGTGAAGGCGTGTTGTCTGTCGCAGGAATTAAGCTGTCGGCTGGAAGGACTATGCTGCTGGTGTTGTGTAAATGGAGTAGTAGGTTTTTTTTGCATCGTAGTTAGATATGAATATCGTTTGGTTATTTGCAATAGATTTCCAAAAATATCGATTTTGAAATGTGTGTAAATTTAGAAAGTTAGACACTTAAAAAAAGCATATAAATATGTGTATAATCCTACAGCTGTTATAAATATGTATATATGGGGTTTTCGAATAAGGACTTGACAACTTTTTTTTTAATAATTGATTTAATAATCGACTTCGTTCATATGACTACCGTGGGCACGTTTGCAGCGGTCGATTCGTTGGATTTCGAGGACTCGGTCACACATTTCGGTCAAACGGCCGCTATTTCGCGATCAATGTAGGCTCTGAGCTCTTCCGACGTCGTCTGACTAAACGTTACCCCCAAAAAATATTCTAGAGGCGTTAAATCGCACGAACGAGGCGGCCAATCGACTGGCCCATAAGATAACACGCTCATCAAACTTCGTCCAATTTCATATCGTCAAATTCCATATCTTCTAATTCGGGCCAAAAATAATCGGTAATCATGGCGCGATAACGCTGGCCATTCACAGTAACGTGAAGATCGTTATCGTCGACGAAAAAATATGGCCTAATAACGCTGCTGGCATACAAACCGCACAAAACAGTTATTTCTTGTCGATGAAGTGGTGATTCATGAAGCAAATGTAGATTTTCAGCCGACCAATCACCCATATTTGGCTTATTGACGAACCCATTGAGCCAAAAATGAGCTGTCACTGAAGATGATGAAATTAAACATTTCAACGCTCAAAGTTGCTGTCACTGACTCCAAATTTTGGTAGAATTTTTTTATAATTTACCGACTTTGCTCGCTCGTGTACTTTATTATGATGAAAATGAGTTTACTGAATAAATTGACAATGACAGTTTGATGATTAGTGAAAGGTTGCGTTCACAAATTAAATTCAAATTTATCAAGTTCCTATGGGAAAAGCAATAATGTAATGTAATTGTTTTTTTTTTTGGTATAGTAAGCCGATTTCTTATTCTAATTAATCACTCGATATAATTTCGTTTTGGCAACTTCATCTAAGGCAATAAAAACTCCGTGCGAACAGTTTCAATGGTAAACATCAACTGACTTTTAATGGTGTTTATGTGCTTTTCACACTTGCAACTAGGTTGCTGTCTATTCTGTTACATAAGGTTTTTGTATAAAGAACAAAAAATTGTGTGTCCTACCTACCACCAAGTTCATAGGCTGGAGTTATATGTAGCTATTTCACGGGAGCCAACCCGATCATCAGACACCTCTTTCGAAAAACCTTTTTGACCCCGAGCCGGCGTCTTACACATCGCACCATCGCATCGCAGCCACATGATAAGCCTGTCCTCAGAAGAGGTTTGGTTGGCTTATCAAGTTACATTGAACCAACAAGCATTTTTATTAGTTCGCATAAGTTTTGTTGTTGTTTATTCGATTTTCTTTCTCTTTTCCCCGCTCTGACTTTATTTAAATATATTTTCCTTACCTCACTTTTTACTTGCGATTATAGGGACTATAAGGCGAGTTTAGGATTCGTGAATATAAAAAAAAAATTGAGATAACAATCAAACATGACATTACGATCATAGAGAAGCCTAAAAAGTCATTGGCAAAATATGTCCGTCTGACTTTCTGTCTGTCTGTCTAGATCCGGGTGTATATCAAGCTGCAGCCTAAACGGGTAAAGCGATTGCCTTCCAATTTGGTATGTGTGATTCTTTTGGCATTCCTCAGAGGGGAAATTGATATTTTATTTTAAGAGCTAAGAATAACGGTACTTGCCATACGACCGTTTAGGAAAAGCTTATTTTTCTCTAAAACGGCTGCAACGATTTTGATGAAATTTTTTGAGAATGTTGTTGGTATTGGCTATCATTTGATCAGAACCACATATACAGGAAAAGTCTATTAACGGGATCTTTCATATAACGGTTTCTTTAATTTTCGGCTTTCTCGGTAACGGCTCTATGGATTTCTGTCAAATTTTATATTTGAAAAGATCTAGATAGCCAAATTAATTTTGCATATCAAAATTTTTAATTACTTTTTTTTTCAAATTAAAATTAATTTTTGAATGTTTTTCGAAAAATCAATATTTTTAAAAGTAATCAACAAAAAATAAAAAAAAATAAAAAACAGGATTTTATCAAAATCCGTCCTACAATTTTCGAAATACATTTTTCATAAATTCTTTGTTATTCAAGACGTGTTACGTTAAGACTTTATTTTTACAAAAAAAAACTGTTAAGTATTGTTGTTTTGATAGTTTTTATAAGTTCAAACTATTTTCAAAGTCAATGTTATTTGTTTTTGTCAAAGATCTTGCTGTCAAATGTAATTACGTGCGACCCAGTCGTGCCCATTTTTATCCTAGAACTCAAGAGGAGTTCTGGTCCTTCTATGCAACGCCAGCCATAGTTCAAAGATAGTAGCATGAAGGGTATGTTTCAATTTAACATCAACAGAAAGTACTTACAAGGGATTGTTATGGATTATTGCAGAAAGAGTATCGGGGAGAGAAGTATTTGTCAAGCAAGCAGGGTAGAGTAAATAAATAAATAAATTTATTGGCGCGACAACTCCTTAAGGAGCCAAGGCCTAGTGACTTATACTCTGAACCATTCCTGTGTGTGTGTTGTTAATCTGCAAGAATGGAAGGGACCTACAGTTTACCGCCGGGTCCGAATGGCTACATGAGATGCACTTTTTCGAGACAAATTTTAATCTTGGAGGTTTTGTCAGTTCCTCGCAAGAGCCAGTACCCCAGAAAAGAAGGTGGCTATGAGCTGGATTCGAACCCAGCCTCATTTGCTTAGCAGTCCGACACACTAACCACCAAGCCACGAGGCACTACAACCAGGGTAGAGTAAAATCAACTAATTTCAAAGTAGTGCAATTCTTTAACTACATTTGGTCAAAAGTAGCAGCTCATAATTTAATGGAGGAACATATACGCGGGTGGCTGATTTAATCCAAACGAACTTATTAAAAGTCTATCAGGGCTTTAAATCGAGAAAATTTACGATCAAAAGTATGTTAAGACTATAGAAGGACTATGGTCTTACCAGTACTCACATAAAGATCAGAGGACTTTGTGCGTTCTAAAAAAGAAAATGTAACCGTTTTTTTAATTTTTTTTAAGAATTGGCGCGCGCACAAAGGACTATTTGTTTCTCTTTTCATATAGAGCACACTGCGTGAACAATAGGACTATAGAGAAGTGAAGGACAGGAGGTGTCGGTTAACATTGGTTTTTAAATGCTTGCAAATCAAAATGATAAGGGAAAATATTGGCTGGTCAACTATTCCAAATTCGTGTTCTTCGGCTTGAAAAGAATCTCTATATATCACGGTACATCCGAAATTGGGCTCAGGGGTCAACTGACTATCATTCGTTGCTAAGCGAGTATTACGAGAATAACTTTTAAGGAGAGGAATGCAGCTGGCCACTGTTAAATTTTTTAACATGAAATAAATTGCAAGGCAAAACAATTTAATAAGTAAATAATACAAAGCGAAACAAATGGATGCAAAATAACAAAATGCGATTTAACGACAATGCCAGATGAAAACGGCAAAGAAAAAAATGCAAAAGAATATTTTGGCTAAGTGAATACCTAGCCTAATAAGAACTTGCTAAGCAAACAATTGAAAAACAAATGTATGCAAAATAATCGAATTGCAAAACAAAAATTAGCGAAATAAATTTGGCGAAATGAAATTTTGACAAAAAATATTCCGGGAGATGACCCCTACCCGTCTAGCTACCCTACCCGATCTAGACACCTAGTTGGTGTAAGATAAGAGGAACCAGTTCAGATTTCTTTTTCTGTTTTCTTCTTATTTATCTTCTTCTTCTTCTTCTTCTTCTTCTTCTTCTTCTTCTTCTTCTCTTTCTTCTTCTTCTTCTCCTTTTCCTTCTCCTTCTCCTTGTCCTTCTCCTTCTCCTTGTCCTTCTCCTTCTCCTTCTCCTTCTCCTTCTCCTTCTCCTTCTCCTTCTCCTTCTCCTTCTCCTTCTCCTTCTCCTTCTCCTTCTCCTTCTCCTTCTCCTTCTCCTTCTCCTTCTCCTTCTCCTTCTCCTTCTCCTTCTCCTTCTCCTTCTCCTTCTCCTTCTCCTTCTCCTTCTCCTTCTCCTTCTCCTTCTCCTTCTCCTTCTCCTTCTCCTTCTCCTTCTCCTTCTCCTTCTCCTTCTCCTTCTCCTTCTCCTTCTCCTTCTCCTTCTCCTTCTCCTTCTCCTTCTCCTTCTCCTTCTCCTTCTCCTTCTCCTTCTCCTTCTCCTTCTCCTTCTCCTTCTCCTTCTCCTTCTCCTTCTCCTTCTCCTTCTCCTTCTCCTTCTCCTTCTCCTTCTCCTTCTCCTTCTCCTTCTCCTTCTCCTTCTCCTTCTCCTTCTCCTTCTCCTTCTCCTTCTCCTTCTCCTTCTCCTTCTCCTTCTCCTTCTCCTTCTCCTTCTCCTTCTCCTTCTCCTTCTCCTTCTCCTTCTCCTTCTCCTTCTCCTTCTCCTTCTCCTTCTCCTTCTCCTTCTCCTTCTCCTTCTCCTTCTCCTTCTCCTTCTCCTTCTCCTTCTCCTTCTCCTTCTCCTTCTCCTTCTCCTTCTCCTTCTCCTTCTCCTTCTCCTTCTCCTTCTCCTTCTCCTTCTCCTTCTCCTTCTCCTTCTCCTTCTCCTTCTCCTTCTCCTTCTCCTTCTCATTCTCATTCTCCTTCTCCTTCTCCTTGTCCTTCTCCTTCTCCTTGTCCTTCTCCTTCTCCTTCTCCTTCTCCTTCTCCTTCTCCTTCTCCTTCTCCTTCTCCTTCTCCTTCTCCTTCTCCTTCTCCTTCTCCTTCTCCTTCTCCTTCTCCTTCTCCTTCTCCTTCTCCTTCTCCTTCTCCTTCTCCTTCTCCTTCTCCTTCTCCTTCTCCTTCTCCTTCTCCTTCTCCTTCTCCTTCTCCTTCTCCTTCTCCTTCTCCTTCTCCTTCTCCTTCTCCTTCTCCTTCTCCTTCTCCTTCTCCTTCTCCTTCTCCTTCTCCTTCTCCTTCTCCTTCTCCTTCTCCTTCTCCTTCTCCTTCTCCTTCTCCTTCTCCTTCTCCTTCTCCTTCTCCTTCTCCTTCTCCTTCTCCTTCTCCTTCTCCTTCTCCTTCTCCTTCTCCTTCTCCTTCTCCTTCTCCTTCTCCTTCTCCTTCTCCTTCTCCTTCTCCTTCTCCTTCTCCTTCTCCTTCTCCTTCTCCTTCTCCTTCTCCTTCTCCTTCTCCTTCTCCTTCTCCTTCTCCTTCTCCTTCTCCTTCTCCTTCTCCTTCTCCTTCTCCTTCTCCTTCTCCTTCTCCTTCTCCTTCTCCTTCTCCTTCTCCTTCTCCTTCTCCTTCTCCTTCTCCTTCTCCTTCTCCTTCTCCTTCTCCTTCTCCTTCTCCTTCTCCTTCTCCTTCTCCTTCTCCTTCTCCTTCTCCTTCTCCTTCTCCTTCTACTTCTCCTTCTCCTTCTCCTTCTCCTTCTCCTTCTCCTTCTCCTTCTCCTTCTCCTTCTCCTTCTCCTTCTCCTTCTCCTTCTCCTTCTCCTTCTCCTTCTCCTTCTCCTTCTACTTCTCCTTCTCCTTCTCCTTCTCCTTCTCCTTCTCCTTCTCCTTCTCCTTCTCCTTCTCCTTCTCCTTCTCCTTCTCCTTCTCCTTCTCCTTCTCCTTCTCCTTCTCCTTCTCCTTCTCCTTCTCCTTCTCCTTCTCCTTCTCCTTCTCCTTCTCCTTCTCCTTCTCCTTCTCCTTCTCCTTCTCCTCCTCCTTCTCCTTCTCCTTCTCCTTCTCCTTATCCTTCACCTTCTCCTTCTCCTTCTCCTTCTCCTTCTCCTTCTCCTTCTCCTTCTCCTTCTCCTTCTCCTTCTCCTTCTCCTTCTCCTTCTCCTTCTCCTTCTCCTTCTCCTTCTCCTTCTCCTTCTCCTTCTCCTTCTCCTTCTCCTTCTCCTTCTCCTTCTCCTTCTCCTTCTCCTTCTCCTTCTCCTTCTCCTTCTCCTTCTCCTTCTCCTTCTCCTTCTCCTTCTCCTTCTCCTTCTCCTTCTCCTTCTCCTTCTCCTTCTCCTTCTCCTTCTCCTTCTCCTTCTCCTTCTCCTTCTCCTTCTCCTTCTCCTTCTCCTTCTCCTTCTCCTTCTCCTTCTCCTTCTCCTTCTCCTTCTCCTTCTCCTTCTCCTTCTCCTTCTCCTTCTCCTTCTCCTTCTCCTATCTTCTATCTCTTTTTATTCTACTTCTTCTTCGACCTCAAAAGATGGCTGATTTTTCCCGGAACCTCAACCACGGATCCCCCCTACGCATACGCGATGCTTCATATCGTCATCAAAAGATCATTCAATGTTCATATAAAAAATATGTTCGGAATAGGCCTTTGTGGATCAGAAAATTTCTGCGTAGGTATAGGTATTCAGTCTTTTTCGCACTAATAACGTATCCTTTTACCTTTAGAACATCCACACACTGCAAGGATCTTCCCTTATGATGGCTCCATCGTCAGCAAGAAATAATTCATTTACTTTTGAGTGGGTCAAATTAATGTTTAGACCTGAAATCTTGAGTCATCTAGTTCCGATATCTGCCATCTTTTTGCAGAACTCTTAGGTTATCTCCTCCGGCATAATTCTGATGTAAGCAGAAGATGGGGTTGCTTGGATGATTCCTTCTCTCAAAATCATCTGGCAATCTGCTATTTGCGATCTTCCACCTAAATTTCATTTACACGACTGATGTTGTTGTTCGGTGGACCACTACATATTTAGGATATCTTCACCGAAAGGATTCCTAGTGCTGTATCCCACACCATGAGGGCTCACTTCTATTGAATTAAGGAGCAGAAAACAGGTGGGGTTCTTCTTCAAACAAATTCCTGATTTTCACACCACCTCCCACCATATAAGAGAATATAAAGTATTAATTATATTTAGTCATTTGTAACCAAACAATCCTCAATTCCATTCTATAATTACATTGTCAATACGTTATTAACCACTAAAACAAACATATTTGCTCAGTAATTATCATCGTTGGTTTCCATCAAATAGTCGGGTTAGTTGACCGCGCGTCAAAGCCGAACAAACAAAAGTAATTTTCATTAGCACCACCATTGACAGCGAACTCACATTTATTAACCCAGTTACTCTGATGTCATTATTGTGTTTATTTGCATTTAAATAATAATTAACCAGTCGCAGTACTTAACCCTGCATTGTCATTTACTCTAGGCTTCGTCCCTGTCCAGCACATTCCCACGGACATCATCCAATCATTCATCGATTTCCCAGTCGCATTATTACAAATGATAACTACCACTCATCATCCTCCTTGCTATTTAGCATCCCACTCATCACTTTTGCGGAAATAATTATTGCAACAACAACAACAACAAAAAAGTCCTCATTTCATCTGTAAGGATACACTTCCGTTTTCCGTTTCCATCATCTACTCATCGATGTAAATTAATTAAAATGTAATTTTCAATTTGTTTGTTTGAAGTGTGCGCAGGAGGAGGAGGATCGGCAGAAAGGACGATGAATACAAACAAAAAAATGAACCCACTTCCGTTTATGCGATGGGCAAAAGGATATCTCTGTTTCCGTTCTAAATGGATGGGTATAAAGTTTTGTTTAAAGCCCCCCAAGAAATGGCGTGGGAACGGCTACACTTGTTCAATGTTCTGCACTCCAAGTGGAAAGCTCTCGTGAAAATATTTTCCTTTCTTTATTCATCAGAGAAAATTTTCCAATTTTTTTTGTGTGGAAACAAAAAAAAAAGGACGAAAAGAACACGGAGTTTTTCTTTTGGGCTTCGATAACATTATAGGCAGATGGGAAGCAGATGTCGTTGGCTTGGAGATTTCTGTGGAGAGGCTCGCGTAGGCATACAGCAGTAATGTGGTGGGATTTTTGTTGGTCTGAATTTCGATTCGATATTTGTTTTTAAAACATACAAATGCTTTTAAAAATATTTTACGATTTTTTTTTGGGCCACTATTTGTGAGAGAGTTTGGATGGGATATGTTTTTAGAAAAGTAATGGAATTGAAGATGGATAAGCAATGTCTTGATTGTAAAAGGTCTTTCGTATGTTCATTTGTTTGGGGACATCGGATTTGGAATATTTTTTGTCGTTTTGAATAAAAACCCATTAAACAATTTGATATTGAATTTCATTGTAAGGATAACAAGTGATTCGAAAGATGTATACTTTTTTTTTCTACGGCGAAAGATGAAAAAATCTTCATAGACACCATAGGTCCGTACCTATGGTAGTGTGAGATTCTTACTGACTAAAAAAACACCTTCTTTTGTTCATTCGACTTACCCCTGTGGCCCACGGTATGGATGTGCCTGCAGTAAGAGTCTGCTTAAACATCCTTCCCTATAGGGCCGGGGGCAGAATTGCCCTATGGCCGGGTTGCCGGAAGTACGAGCCTTCCAATACGAAGTCTAGTTAAGCAACTACCAGCCTTCCAATACCAAGTCTAGTTAAACAACTACCATTTAATCCGTAAGGAAACGTGGTAGTAACCTTGCTTCTAGGCGGGTATTCAGGGAGTGTCCTAGTCTTCACCTTGGTTGACTGGATTACTGAATTGTTGCCTTACTGGATGGTGGGCTAGCGACTTCATGGAGTCGAACCACAAGTGCGTCTCATGAGAGACGGGCGAGCCTCACCTAGGGTCTAAAAGTAGGCACCGTGGGTTAACAGGAGCCCCGGCTGATTACGTGAGCTTGTTTCGGTAGCAGTCGCCTGTTAAAATTGAGGTAGGCCCCCTTGTGGGAGCTTCATGGGGGCTGTGGTTACTCCAAATGCGGAAGCGAAAAGGTATCTTTGGTTTCTGGGAGGATGGCACGGTTTTATAAGAAGCGTGTGTTCATTGTCTTATTTAACCTTGATACTAAGGGTGCATGATAGGCCCTGCTTCTTAGCAAGGAGGATGAATTTACCATGAAAAATTCATCATTTGCTGCTAGAGTGGTTTAGCGGACCACTCTAGTTGATAGTGTGGTCTGGTAAACCACTTTAGGGGTCTTGTCCGCCCCAAGGGAACTCCATAAGTGGGTAAGCCCGCCGTGGAATTAAGTCTTAATAGGCAGGTGTCCAAGTAAAGCCTCTTCACGATCTGTTCATTCGACTACAACTAAGTTGCGTTATCAAGTAGTTTTATCTTCATTTTCATTAATTACGTTTGGCAGGGCGCTCTTCATTGAGGATTATATGTTTGGCTACGCTAGGTCGAACGGTCTCGTTCTTCGAAGTCGACGTACAAGATTTGTCTGTTCAAAGGCCCGCTGTGTGCTTCTATTACAATGGCCTTGTAAACGTGTTTTAAACTTGGTGGCAGATTTTTTAATTTCGTTGTTGACAGTTTTCATACACGTATCTCTGTGTAAATCGCTGTTTCGTATGTACCATGGAGCACAAACAATTGCTCTGAGGACTTTGTTTTGAAATGTTTGCAGTGTTTGTATATAGCTTGGTTTGGCACAACCCCAAAGTTGTATTCCGTAAGTCCACACAGGCTTTAGCACTTGCTTGTAGATAAGCAGTTTGTTATAAGTTCTTAGATTGGAATATTTGCCATTGGATGGAAGTATGGCCGTATCATCAGCAAATGTTGCTATCGTGACTTCTGTTTCTTGAGGTATATCTCGAGTATAAAGAACGAATAACACTGGGCCAAGAACGCTTTCTTGTGGAACACCAGCATTTATTTCTTTAAATCCTGAATATTCAGTACCTTGTTTCACTCGGAAAAGTCTATTTTCCAGATATAGGATTCCAGAATATAATATATTTGTTTCTGAAAAACCTTTCTTAATTTAAATCTTAAGCCGTCGTGCCGGAAGTTTTCAAAGGTCCAATGAGCATTACCGGGTTCATTGAACAACTCCTCATTATCAAAAGGTTTGAAACGTTCCTCGAGGTGATCGGCAAACAGATCTACCTTTTCTTTGTCTGTTTTAGCCCAATCTCCATTGTTTGTTCGAATTGGTGCTGATTGTAACTTGGGTTTTTTAACACCTTTAATTGCCTTCCATAGAGAGTAATTCGTATTTTTGTTTCTGCGAAAAGACATTCGATATGAGTAGAAATCTCACGTTTTTAGGTTTCAGCTTACTGTCAACATGACTGGTTGAGTGAGTGATCAGTAGAAAAATCATAGCTGTCCTCGATCTTGGTATAATTTTTATTTTAACCCTTTGCGATAAAAAGGTCAAGTAGATCGGGAGTTTTGGTCACGTCCGTAGGCCAGTAATTTAGTTTTCCGTTCGATAAAAAGTCGGCACTAGTTTCCATGCAAGCTTTAAAAAGTTGTCTCCCTCTGGTTGATATGCATCTTGATCCCCAAAACGTATGTTTTGAATTAAAGTCACCGCCTATAATAAACTTAGAATCGCGAGCTTCAAAAAGATTTATGAAATCTGTTTTCTCTATCTTACACCTAGGAGGAAAATATATTGATGCAATGCTATATGTCGAACGTCTGTATTTTATATTCACTGCACAAACTTCTCAAGTTCGATTGTTGACTTTAAGTAATGGTCAATGTTTTCCCTTATAAATAGAGAGGATCCACCTCTTGCTCTATCAGATGGGTGATAGGCAGAATAACCTTTTATATTGATTGCGGTTTCAGAAATCAGGCATATGTCAATTTTTTTGTTTGACAAGTGTATTTCTAATTCGTCCATTTTAGAAGATAGGCCGTTGACATTCCAACTGGTTCATTTTACGTATTGTTTTAGCTCTAGGTTTAAATATGCTCAATTTTTCAAATATTGATTTATTGTTATTCGTCCTAATTGCTCTTCAAATCTTTGAAGAATCAAAGAAAATTTGAGCATCACGCCTTTTTTTGGATTTCTTTTGCAACCTTAAGGCCGCGATAATTTGCCGGATGATAACCTTTACAATTTGCGCATATAGCTGGAGACTTACTTGTCAAAATGGCATTCTTCCGAGGGATGATGCCCTGCGCATTTGACGCAGCGTGGACCCGACAGTACGTTTGCGTGTGATTATAACCATGACAGCGTTTGCACTGTGGAATCAGTTGTGAGTATAAAATGATTTTATCTTCGGATACAAAAAAAAACCTTTTTCTGTCTTTGGGAATACGAGGAATGTGAAAGAGAGACAATATAATTTAAACTGTTCAAGCTAAAACCACTGGTTCTGATTTTAATCCGAAAGCAGCATGCTTTCAAAAGTAGGGCAGATCTTCTAAATAATTTTTTTAAAAAACTGCTTTAAGTCATGTTCTTGTTAACAGAGCTCTGGAATGAGGACGAACTGTTTTTGTTATCATTTTTAAAAATACGTCGGATTCCTGAGAAAGATTTTTCATTTGCTTCCATTTTAGAATACTTACTTCTCAACATTCTTTGCCGGCAAATTTCATTTGATATCTTAGGATTTAGTGAATTGCGGTGCCCTAACCACCGTAATTCACATAAAGCAAATTGGAGTCATCAACAAGAAACACTGTGCTACTCTACTCCGGTAACGCCCCGGCAAGTCCTTAGGAAGCTGTAGTTAGGTTTCTGCGAACCAAAGCAGAGAAACGATCGACTCAAATCTAGATTTCAGATTAGATTACGCCCCATCAGAGCTTGCATATGAGGAAGAGAAGGAATGCTTTTATAGGAATGCTTTTATAGCAACCTTGCGATTGCAATGAAATTTAATTTCTGGATAAAATGAATTTAAAAAGTTGATATTGTTAAAACATGTTTTTGTTTATTTGTCAGATATACAAAACTGGGCAATTTAAAAAAAAATTATTTAAAAAAAGTAGCCGTAAGCAATCTTATAATAATAAAGAATATTACAAAATTTGTTTCGAATAAATCAGTTGAATACTTTCTGAGATCCTGCGTGACAAACAACATAATTGTTACGTCTTTATGCAATAGTGTAGATGCAGCCGCTGAAGCAATGGCAAAAGCAATATTGCCCGGTAGATGGAAGGCAGTTATTGCTTTTTCCATCGCAAAGGCAATGTTCTGTCAAATTTCTCTTATTCAAAATGGCTGACAATAATATTATTTGAAAACAAGCGAGTACAAATGAAATTGCCAGGAATGAAGAGCCATATTGCCTCTGCCTTAAATATTGCCTATGGAGACACAGCGTAACATTAATTGAGGATATATTATGTATGTAACTCGCGTAAAATGTGTGTTTGCTAAAAATCAAAGATCAAGTTTTTGAAGTTTTTAAAAATTCTAGGCATTAGTAAAGCGTGGGGCTATCTCGATTGTCGAGATAGCGAGGTGTTTTATTTTGCAGTTGGAACTAGATTAAAGTTTGTGGGCCGATTCCCAGGATAGCGGATCGCCATTCTATTAAAATATTTAACAGAGAAAATGTTCCTAGAATGATTAGGTTTTCTATGAGCTCCTATAGATAAGTTTGTCTGGTTTCATTAGCCATCTGAACCCCACAAATCATATATCCTTTTTAATAAAGGATATGGACTGACGTCCACCCAACAGCTGTAATTGACGTAGTTCGCCAACTGGCACAAAATTAACTTACGTCGCAACATGATGATGGTGCGATGGTTTGATATCATGAATTATGAAACTTTTAATTCTAATAATTTTTAATCTTTCATTCAATTGCTTCTAACATTCTAATTATTCTTCCAACTTACCCTCAACCATCACTCCCAGTCAGTTCCATTTGGAATCATCATCGCACAACAGCCCACACCCACTCCTTTAAAGGCTTTCGAAAACAAAATGTCATTTCGAAATCAACTCCCAGTCCTACTACTTTAATTCCATTAGCAGCAATTTACCGCTCGTTTAATAATTCATCTGTCAAGCACCCGGAGATCTCAAGGAATACAATTCTTATCACTCCTTCGTCATCTCTCCAGCAGCACATTGTGTAGCACGCACACGAGGCGTCACCATCATCATCCCAACCCACCCATGCCAGTCAACCAGCATGACATGTGCTTATCTTGTACGTTTGCCTTTGTATTCCCGACTCTGTCGGATTATCTTAATGCTTTGACAGCTACTTTTTCCTCCATCCTTCCGAAGGATCAAAATAAAATGAAAATAATCATCCGCACTCGCACTTGAAGAATTAGAAGAAGACAAAGTTAAACAAACCCGGCCTTTCTCACTCTTGCCGACGACGACGAATTAAATAACAAGAAAGCACTTAAACGCAAACTTTAAAAAGAAAAAAAGGATTACACATCAGCCTGCAGGAGCAAGGCCAGGAGTAGCAGTATAGGTACTCCCTGAAGAGTCCTTTTCGCTAATTCTCTGAGGAACGCACACATTGCCGAGCTCATTGTGGGAGACCGGGGCCGGGGGAATGTGTGTGGCATAATTTGAATGCGATTGCTGGGGCACTTCCAGAAATGATATTAAGTCCCGGGAAATGTGTAATTAATCCGTGAAATGGGTTTTTTGAAAATTATTTTTTGAGTGCGGAATTTATTGACGGAATCCCAGAGAGTCAACTTCATAATCCATAAAAAGCAAACAAACTTTTTTACGACTGACACAGGCCAGTCATAGGAAAATTGGCCAAATCAAAATTTTATTCCAGAGCGTCAAAGGCTCTTCTGTTTGGCAACCTACTCCCTTAGCTCCCCCACCATTCAGTGAATTATTTCGCCATAAAATCTGTCCAAACACACTCAATCAGAGTGAAATATGAACATTTATATTTTGTGGCATTAGCACGTGACTTTTGGTCGGACTGTAGCATATACCCGATGGCGGGTTAAATATGGCCGACCGCACAGGGTGTGCATTTCTCTTCATTCATTTTAATGAGCAAACTTTGGAGCCGGAGGAGTGCGGAGCCTAATAAAAATGCGATCCTGAGCTGCGTCCCTATGGGCATGGACAAAAGTTTAATTTGCGGCAATCCAAGTCTCATTAAAATAATGGAAACCAGTAAAAAGTCAACCTTTTCCTTGCCATGCCACCGCCATGCCAAGAAGTATGGGCAAACAGGTTAAAATTGAAAGTTTATAACCAAACCGTTTTGGCATATTTTCTGCTGAACCATATAAATTCATCAGGGTTGATGGTTCGGTGCAAACATGTGTCAGTTAGGAATCATATCGTCTATTAAGTTCACAAGATATGCCGTTTTGGATGAACCCCTTTTCCCCCCCTTTTTTGGAAGTAAATACATACATATAATATGAAATGCCCTTCCTCTAGACCTTTTTTGTTATTTATGGATCCTTTCTGAGATTTAATTTACCTCAAGTCAACCAAGTGGCATGGATATGAGGAAATGTCAGAAAGTTAACGATCCGTGTAAAATTTTGATTTGAAGTTTTATAGACGTTTTGTGAGGCCGAGGAAAGGATTTGTAGGTATAAGTTTCAAGAGAGGACAGGGATTCGAAAACGGAAGTTATGTACATTAAATTAGAGTGTTCTTTGACACAAAGTTTGACTGGCAACTAAGGAAGTCGACTGGACAGTTAAAGTGCAAAATTATAAAAAAAAAAATTAACTCATATGTTTAAGGGTGTGTTACACCGAGGTCCCAACTCTTATCACCTTCGTTATTATTTAAATAAAACACTCCACGTTACTGCTCGTTTTTTACTATAATGCAAGCTATGCATTCGTGAAAAAAATGCTAACAATCAAAAATGATATTACGATAATACAAAAGTCGAAAAAAGTGAGTCCGGAAATTCCGTCCGCCTATCTATCTGTCCGTCTGTTCGCACCTCTACATCCTAAACGGATAGGCCGAATTTGCTTCAAACTTGGTATTTAGTATTTATTTGGTAGTATCACAAGGGATGTTTTTCATTTTTCTCTAGGTCGACCTAGAGATTGTATTGGTACCTGCAATACAATCTTTAACAAAAAGTTTCATTTTCTCGAAAACGAGCTTAAACGATTTTGATAAAACTTTCAAAGTGCTATTTTTTTTACAACAGTACATCTTTCTGTTATAATGAATTTTTCGAAATTTGTTCTATAAGGGTACCTCTCATAGAACTGGTTTTTTCAAATGCGGTTTTATCGGAAACCATTATTCCGATTTCAATAAAATGTTGCACGCAGGAACTCATTTATAATTCATTTAAAATTGCATTTCAAAATTTTCAAAAACTTTTTTTATGGATTTTTTTAAATTTTCTAAAAAAATTCATGTTCGATATATTTTGAAAACGGGTTGATCGATTTTTTTAAAATAATTTTCCCAGATGAAAACTACAGATTTTCTTACTAAAAAAAATGTAAATATTTCTTTGAAAAGTTTTAAAAAAGCGAGTTTAAAAAAAATATTTTTGTTTTCAAATTTTATTGCAAACTTAGTTTTTCCGATAAAACTCCTTAACTAATTAAAAAAATGGAAGAAATTTCGAAATTTTTTTTATTTTAATATACATTATAAAGTGTGTTTTTTTAGACATGTGGTTTTCAAGAAGAAATAAAACGCATATAATTTAATGTAATGGTCAAGAATTTAGCCTCATTATAAAGATAAGAGTTTGCCATTATGTTTTAAAAATGATTTCAGGCAAGTGGTTCCGCAGCTGGTTCGAATAAATTCCAGGCGAGGCCCAATTTTCCAAATTTTGTGAAAATCGGGATCGGTGACCATCTCATTTTGGGTTCATTCACCGATCGTGCAAACGTGCTTGATGGTCGTTCGGTTTCAATTCATTCGCAAACCAAGATCCTGCCACAAAATCTTCCATAAAGTGGATGGGCACAACTCCTATTGTTGCGTTGTCTTCTTCGATACTCTGCTCCACCGAACCGAACTATTATTTTGGTAATACATTTGCACGATTTGCAAACGTTGTTTAGGAGTAACTCTATTTGTTATAAAATGGCAAACCAAACTGAGCATAAATTAAGTAACAGTTGTCAAACAGACCAAATCCGAAAAAAGTATTGTAAGGACGGACACAAAGGAGCACAGATAGCAATGAAAAAAACGCACAACTTAAGTTTTTAAAACTTATGATATTTTAACTGTTAACTACGCAGTTTCAAACTAACATGATATAATTATGTACATTATATACGAAATTATCTAAATATAAAGCCAGTGTTGTTATAAAGAATTCTTACAGTATTACCAGATTGAAAACCACACGTCTAAAAAAAACATTATAAACATAACTGGCTGACACAATGACGACGGAACTGGAATAAGCATACGGAACTGCAAAGATTGAATACACGCGAACTCAATTTGGCGAACACAATGGTACGTTACTGCATACGGAACTGCATTAGGCATACGGAAAGGTTGGTAATTTTTTTTCACTTTTACGTACAGTAATTTTACGTTTCATCTGATGCAGAGAGAAATTATGAATGAGAGAACATTCTTTCTTACGTCCGTCCCTAACCTTTTTTTAATATTAATGAAATAGCAACACGTGATTTCTTTCTTCTTGGTGATATTTCAATTCGTGGCACAAAAGTTTCTTTTCTCTTTTATCATTTATTTTTGGTTTTATAATGGATGGAAATTATAAAACTCAAATGTCAAAGTTACTGTACGTGTATTGTGTTCCCATTGGAATTGGTACGTACGACAAATTTGACAGCTGTTCCGTTAATATATACCCAAAGCGGTATTCTTGTGATTTTAAGCTTGTATGTTCTTTAATATTTTCAAAAATGCTCTGATTAAGTTTTAGAGCTTCAAATGAGAACACAATAATATTTTTCGACTACCACCAAACTACATTAGGTCAAAGTTGGACCAATTTTATGTATTTATTTATTTATTCATCAATTAGAGTACAATGCTCTTACAAACTACTTAATAAAACTTAAAATCTAATAAAATTATTAAAATAAAATGAGAATAAAATAAAATAAGAATAATTTTGTATCTAATTTCCGGAGGATAACAAATGTGTTTTAAAAACATCTTTTTTAAAAAAAAATTGAAAAAATCAATAGATTCATTATTTGAAATTGCATTTGCCTGTCTTAAGCATCGACTTTGATACCAAGGACGAGGTATATTCCAACGTAAAATATAAAATAATTGTCTGGAAAGCCGTTTTTGAATTCTTTCTATTTTATTGGAATGAACAGAGTAGAACGGGTTCCATATTATACAGGCATATTCCAGAATTGATCTTACGTAGGAGAAAAATAAACATTTTAAAGTAAAAGGATCCTTAAATTCTTTCGAGTTTCTCATGATAAATCCTAACAAAGAACTTGATTTAGAGACAATATAGTCAATCTGACTATTAAAGCAAAACTTATTGTCGAATATTACCCCTAAGTCTTTAATTTCATATATTTTAGCAAGTTTAGTATCTCCTAAGGAATAATCAAAATGAATAGGACATGGACGGCGACAGAACGATAGACTGACACTTGGATACATTCAGATGTACATTACATTACATATTGATCTGCTCCGTAGATAAATCAACGAAGTAGAGACACTTATAAGCACTGGCTACTGAGGCCATCGGCTCAGACAATTACAAGACAACACACAAGACGACATTGAAAGAGGACAGAATAGAAGATAGGAAGAGGACGGAAAACAGAAAACACATAACACATGTCAACAGCACGCAGTTGGTTTTCGGACGGTCCCCCATCTTTCCACTAACCACGCGCAACGATGCTTGATTTCGCTGATCTCACGGAAAGCAGTTATATGGTTTTTTCACGGCACAACATAGCTTAATGTCATCAGCAAACATAAGACATTGAGAACGAATCAATTTATCAGGAATGTCGTTAAAAAATAACAGAAACAATAAATGTCCCAGATGACTACCTTGTGGGACACCTGATGTAACCTGTATGGTATCTGAAATGCTATAATTAATTTTAACAAACTGTGTTCGTTTACATAGATACGATTCAATCCATTTTAGTAAATTAGAATGAAAACCACATCTTCGAAGCTTTTCATGTAAGATATGGTGGTCGACCCTATCGAACGCCTTGGCAAAATCTGTGTATTATACGTAGAAATTCTCAAGTGCATTCAGCACAAAATTTGAAAAAATGGCGATATTTGTGTTGGTAGATCTACCGCTTACAAGACCGTGTTGCATTGGAGATATTTCATCTTTCAGTGAATGCATAAGCTTTGTATTCACCAATTTTTCGAAAAGTTTTGGTATAGTTGAGAACTTGCATATAGGGCGATAGTTACTTATATCATTTTTGGAACCTGCTTTGTGAATCGGAGTAATAAAAGAACTTTTCCAACAATCGAGAAATATGCCTGACTCAAAAGAACGATTAAATACAATGCTAAGTGGAAGAGCCATTGTTTTTCCAGAATTTTTGAGGACTATAGGAGGAAGACCATCAAATTTATGATTTTTATCTGACATCAGTAATAGTACTACTTCACTAGATATAATAGGTATTTCTTATATCCAATTATTTGGAGAACTCATTTGCAACAAATGTTGTATTGTTAGAAGAAATGACATACACAGATTGAAAAAAATTGGGCGAAAAGATTGCAAATGGTTGGTAGATCTGAATACCGCATTGTCTTAGGAATACCTGTCGATTTTTTCTTGCAGTTTATAAAATTCCAGAAATATTTGGGATTGCTTTTCAAACTAGATTCTTCTTTGAAAATAAATGCTTGCAAAGGAACTGAAATAGTTTCCATATATGTAATTCAGGGTCACTATCAGTATTACGATATAATTTGTATGCCTTGTTTTTACAATTATTTAAATTAATCAATTCTTTGTTAAAGCACGGGGGTTTATTAAGATTTATCATTCTTTTTTTAGGCATAAATAGATTTATTGCTTCTTTTAGCTTGCTTTTGAAAATTTCATAGGCATTTGTAATTTCCAAATCGCTTAAGACATCGCAATTTTCCACATTTTTAATTTTTTTCTCAAATAGCTATATTTGTTAATAAACTCCTTATCATAAAAGTAGTGCATAGAAAACTTGAAGAATTGAATTCTGCGTCCTTGAAAATGAAAGTTAGGGGCGACTCCGTTGGCTATAGCACCAACGGCTGAAGAGCTATTAGCAATCAAGAGAGTCGGGCGAATAAAGAATCTTCCACTCATTTCACTCCTGGGGGTGCAATAATTATTTTTTCTCACCTCATTTCTTGTATATGGATAGCTGGCGTACGAGTAGCTGGATTTAATATCTATCTGACAGTGCCAAAACCACTGATCTAGGACCTCATATAACGGAATATAGGCGCAGAAGGCTTGAGTGAAAAATGTTTTTTCTGGCACGCGATCTATCAATCCACTCCGGAAAGCGCAGTTATTATTTACAGAAGTCGCCTGCGATAGCATAGCCAGGCAATGACATAATGGGTAGGAGTCAACGAGCTGTACAAAACTCCTTCATTCAGATCGAGCAGGCGGCACAAAGAGAAGATACAATCATGAATTGTATGAAATCTACCTTGAAGCAGATATTTTCGGAAGAAATGACTCTGGTTAAACTCCGGCCGACTAGGCACCTTGCTCGCATGAGAGAACCACCTCGGAAACTCTTTTGCAATTCTTTTTTTGTTAAAAAGGCAGGTGGCAGACCTTGCATGCGTTTGAAGGATGGCGTAGACCAGGACGCTTGAAGCTTTGGGCTCTGCAATTATTGGATACCAACAAATTTTTTTTAATATTACAGGTTTAATAACGATTTTACATTTCGTTGATTTTTTTTACACAAATTGTGGGGTTAATCAGAGGGGCTGATGTTGGGCGCCAGTTAAGGGATTTCTGTTCTTATGAATATTCTTCCGTCGAAATTATAATTTTGTGGTTGTGGTTTAATAGTATGGTGGTGAAGGTAATTTGTAGCCATAAGCAAAGTATTGCCTAATCCTTTGTTGCATTTTCTTTGAATATATTATCACCATCCTTCAGGATTCAAATTGTAAAGACATTTACCCTCCTTTTCAAAAGCATACATAGTTTTAAATAATTTTCATTTCATTTAAATAAAATCTAAAATCCAAAGGACACCAGGGAGCAAAATCTGTTGCCAATAGTTTGAGTTCTTTTGGATCTATATTTCTATTGATAGATACCTCTTTCTTCCAATTCATTGAAAAGATGCTTTCCTCAGAGATATGACATTTACTCTGTGCCTGATCTTTCACATAATGAGGTCATACCTTTCTGGAATGAGTAGCAAAGTACCAAAATTAATTTCATCCTTGGAAATGTGCAGAAATCTCAAAGAACACATCCCACGAAGATGTAAACAAAATAATGCCGAACTTCTGAAAACATCTTCCTCATTCAGAGAACATCATAATCTTCAGCCTTTGAGCTTAGTGATGCTCAAAAGTGTCATATTTAGTTTCTGTAATTGATATAAATCCTCGCCTCCCCTCCCCCAAAAAAAAACTACTCAAAGGTTTGTCATTTGCCAAAGAAACGCACACATACTCACCGCACAAGGATCTTCAAGGTGTCTATCAAAAATTCATTTACGTCTTGGATGGTTCCTTACTCTATACGTGGCTACAAAATTGGTAAGAGCACACAGTCGGGGTGTTAAGGTTGAAGTCATATATATGTCTGGAAGATACTAAGGACGCCCACCCAGGGTGTCGTGGTTTGGCAGAAGGGAGGGGTGCCAGTTATTAAAGTTCCCCAAGTAAATAATAATAATAAATAAATGAAGTGAATTGCGGTTTCTGTGGCAAATTATGTGAGAGCGTATATATCAGTGCTTTTTAATTAAGTGGCTGGCAGGATGTAGGAAAAGGTTGCGTCAGAAAGTGTCTCGTATATTCTCCCGAGATTGACATGGAAAAAGATTGTAGACGAAGTTGCACAAGGATTTATGAAGAAAAAGTAAGAGAGACATGTCGCCCGTAAAATTTCAGAATTTATGTTATTAAGGATGACGAAAAAAAACAAACTTTAAGTCTCACCCCGAGGATGAATACCCTTGTGCTCTATCACCATATTCTTTCAACTTAATTTATTCTGTTGATCCAACGAATTCCTCTTTATAATTTCCTCCTTTCAACCAATTGCATTGCAATTGAATGCAGAACAAGAATCAGCAGATAAATATCCCACATTCCTCCACTGTCCAACTCCTGTCCAGCAATTCAAAGAAGTATAGTTATGAGAATCGGCTGCAATTCGCACGGCTGTTGATTTTTCCACACCAAATTATTCCGCGATTGCATCGTTGCACCTTGAAAACTGAGTGTCCTGGAATAAATTTTCTGATGCAATATGTATATTTACAGTTCGTGGTCGGGTATACCATTCTGTCACAGTATAGGTGGATGGACCATCATTGCTGCTGACATTACGCGTTTGAATAAATTAATTGCACGACCAACCGGGAGCCGCCCGGGTCAGTTGGGTCATTTACGCGCTAACCTTGTGCTTCGGATTGAGGGTGTTAATTTGGCAAATTCACATGTGGAATTAATTCATGATACATTGCAAATCGAAGCGTGATGTAACGACGATGAC
This sequence comes from Platycheirus rosarum, assembly GCA_963971375.1. Taxonomy (NCBI): domain Eukaryota; kingdom Metazoa; phylum Arthropoda; class Insecta; order Diptera; family Syrphidae; genus Platycheirus; species Platycheirus rosarum. The sequence goes on along the minus strand of OZ020507.1, from coordinate 22,542,996 downwards.
TGATGACAACGGAGGATTGGACGTCATTCCCTCAGGTTGTGACAGACGTGATATGAATGATTAAGTGATTAATGTCAGAAAATACTGCAATCGGCAAAGGGAATGCTGTAAGCGGATTCGATTGAGAATCATTGCTGCATCGACAGACACCAATTAATAATTTAGCTTAACCTGCTTTGGGGAAGTGGTGCTCCAGGGGAAACCTGTAGGTGGAGATAAATAAATTAACTTAAAAACCCACCTGGTTTAGTGGCTAGTTTTTGGATAGAATTTAAACAGCTTAAAGGTGAAGGAAGTAAAAGTTGAACGTAGGTAGGTGTTGTCTATAAGCAAGCCTGCAGCAGTCAGAAGTCCTCATCTACCTGGGCGCTCTATCGAAGATGGGATCTTCCCTGGCTTCTAATTCTCATGGGTACTGCGTCGAAAACATTGCGCGCAAGAGCGTTGAGGTGTCCGCTCTACATGGCCAAACCATCTTGGGTGTTGTAAACGGTTTTTTTGTTGGCTAGACCTATGTCGTTGTACAGCACGAACAGCTCGTTGTTGTATTTTCTTCGCTACTCGTTATTTACTGGATCGCAAATAGAACCATAAATCGCTAGTAGAACTTTTCTAAATTAGCCCAAAGAAACAGCGATTAGTGAGAGTGATTCTACGTTTGATTTCTGCGCTTATGTTCTTCCCTGTGTTTGTAGCAGTGATCAGGTAGGCAAATTCACTGACTATTTTAAAGTTATACTTATCAATGGTCATGTTCTGATCAAGTCGATGTGAATGTGGCATTGGACTTTTGTTGATGGAAGCAACTATATACATACTTCGTCTTCTCCTCAACGTACTGCTGATTCCATGGAAGTGAAACCATTCACTTAGTTCTTCCTATCACATCAATGACTTCAGCAAATCCAAATAATTGTGCTGATTTATTAAAGAGGGTGTCTGATGTGCTCACCTGGTGTTTCGTAAAATCTTTTCAACGACAATGTTGAAACAGCTGAGTTCATCCCTGTTTAGACTTTGTCGTATTTTGCTTTCAAAACGATGAACAGATAGTTGGTGTTTTTCTTCAGGATCAGGATTAATGTGAATACTTGGTCGATCGGTTATTTTCCAGGTTTAGAACCGCCTTTTATTCCATCTGCAAATGGCTTAAGACGTTTTCATAATAAAACGCTGGACAGGATCTTATAGGCAATACTTAAAAGGCTAACTCTTGAATAGTTGGTGAAGAATAGTCCATCTCCTTTTTGTGGATCGGGCAGATCGTACTGAGATTCCAATTATCGGGTATATCACATCATATTTTTCGTTAAGATACTTCCCATGCTCTTCTACTTCGGGGTACTTCAAGTGCCTTATTCTAAGGAAGGGATTACGTTGGATGAAATCCAAAATTCTTTCATCAAAGATCCATCAATAGATCTTTTTCTCTACTTCGATACTCGATCCCGAAGACGTCGGTGTATTCTTGAAAAAATATAGATAGGTAAAAATATTAGTTTTTTCCAAAGTGATGAGGATGAGGATGGCTTTGTAATGACGCCATGTCACAAAAATATGAAATGGTTCACATTTTGCCGCCTCCTAAAAATGCCGCCCGGGGCAGGTTCGACAATCTGATGATCTCCATGTACACTTGTGGATGTCGAGACAAGGATATAGCGTGCTGCTTGACACCATGTTTTTTCCGCTGCAAAATCGATGATTATGTTTCCGTAAACTGTGCTCTACGATTGCATTTTCATAGATAAATCGCATGAACGAAAAATTTCCTTATGCTTTGGTGTAATTATTAGCAATGACCTTTTTAGTCTGGACAGTTTTTGTTAATAATTTGACAAATTGCGATTGTGGTTTAATGTGATCACGGTTTAAGACACAACTATTAAAGCCGACATTTAATTTTCTCGATGATTGGCAGTCAAGATTAGAGAAGAGTTCACAGCCATAACGAGACCAAGAAGGACTCCATATAATTTTGAAACAGTTTTGTTAATATGGTCAGACCAATCAAGGTTTGTATTCAAAACAACACCCAGATTTATTCCTGCGATTATAGGTACTATAAAGCAAGGTATGGATTCGTGCAAAAAAAATTTTTTTCTAACAATCAAACATGACATTACGATGATAGAGAAGTCAAAAAAAGTGGGTCCGGAAATTCCGTCCGTCTGTCTGTCTGTTCGCACCTCTACAGCCTAAACGGATGGGCCGATTTGCTTCAAACTTGGTATCTAGTATTTATTTGGTAGTATCTAAGGGGATGTTTTTCAATTTTCAACAAAAAGTTTGATTTTCTCAAAAACGTCTGTAACGATTTTGATAAAACTTTCAGGGTGCTTATTTTCTACAACAATACTTTTCAGTTAGAATGAATTTTTCGAATTTTTTTCTATTAGGGTACCTCTAAAAAAACGTTTTTTTCAAATGCGGTTTTATCGTAAATAATTATCCCAATTTCAATAAAATTTTCCACACAGGAAGTCATTTATAACTCAATTAACATTGAATTTCAAAATTTTTCGATTTTTTTAAATTTTGTAAAAAAAATTGGTTTTCGAAATACTTTGAAAACGGGTTGATTGAATTTTTTTAAAATAATTTTCCCAGATGAAAACTACAGATTTTCTTATATTGACATACTAAACAAAAATTTTAAATATTTTTTCGAAAAGTTTTTAAAAAAAAACGACTTTTTATAAAAACTGGTCGAACGACTTTCAATATTTTTTTTCCTCGATAGACATTTAGTTTTCAAATTGTATTGCACACTTAGTTTTTCTGAGAAAACTCTTAAACTAATTAAAAAAATGGGCACGACTGGGTCCCACGTACCTGCTCTTATGTGCCTTATTAAATTGGAAAGCAAGATCTTTGACAGAATCAAGTAACAAGTTGAAAAAAACACAGTTTGAACTTATACAAAGTATCAAAACCACAATTCTTAAAGGTTTCTAGTAAAAATGAAGTACGTAATCACACGTCTTAAATAACAAAGAATTTATGAAAAAATTATTTCGAAAATAGTAGGACCAGTTTTAATAAAATCCTGTTTTTTATGTTTAGTTTTTTTGGACATATTTTTTTTTTTTTAATTTTGGTATGCAGTTTTTAGAGTTTTTTAATATACATGTGTTTATAAGATTTATAATAATTTTTTTTATTAGTTTTAAAAATATTGATTTTTCAAAAAAAAATTTCAAAAGTTTATTTTTACTAGACAAAAAAAGTTATTAAAAATGTTGGTATGCAGAATTAATTAAGCTACCTAGATCTTCTAAAATATAAATTTTGAAGGAAATGCAAATTCAATTCATTATCTTCACCACAGCACGAGCTTTCCCGTTTAGACAATATTATCTGTACTGACTTACAGCAAGTAAGCTGTATAAGAAACTACCAAGGTCGCATGTTATGTCTGGTTTTCTCATCTGACGCTATTAATACAGTTGTTCTTCATGCTAATTCAGGTATCACCAGATTTAGATATTTTTTTTTGCTTTCACGAATGTCCTTGACGAAAGTAGTTGTGCAAATGACTGTTCATACACCTTTGACTTCCGAAAAGCGAATTTCGATTTACTTTCGGATGAACTACGCAGGTCCGGTATTGCAAATATATCAACCTTTGCAAATATTGACGAAGCAAATACTTGTTTCTACTCTATTTTATATGATAGCATGAAAAAAGTAATTCCACAAAAAAATTAATCAAAAATCCTATTCGGTACCAGCCATGGTTTACTAAAGAACTTAAGCTTTTAAGGAACAAAAGAAATAATGCTTGGAAAACTTTTAAATCAACTCTTTCTCGAACTGACCACGAAATCTTCGTAAGTCTTTTTGAAGAATTTCGTCTTTTTGAAGAATTTCGCTAATCATTTCTCTAATTCCTTTTGTAGTTCCACTGTAATAATAGATGCAAATTACTTTGATAATCGACTTAGCTGCTCTCAAGTTAGTTTTAATAATGTTCCTATTAGCAGTGAGAGAATCTTAAACTATCTTTCTTCTCTCATTGATGATTTTTCTTCTGGACCTGATATGATTCCACCTATCGTTTTAAAAAAGTGTTCCTTATGTTAAGCTCATCCACTTGAATACCTTTTTAAGCTTTCATTAGCGTCTGGCAAATTTCCTAGTCTTTGGAAAAAATCTTTTATAAAACATTTTTAAAAAAGGTGAAAAAATGGAAATCAAAAATTACAGACCAATTTAAAAGCTTTCAAGCATTCCTTAGCTGTTTGAACAAGTTGTCTGCAAAAGCTTATCCTTCTTAACTAAGAATATTATTTGCAACCAGCACGGATTTATGCAAAAAAGATCCTCTATAACAAACCTATTATCTTTTCATCATAAATGCTCTAATGCACTTGAAAGTGGCTTTTGCTTAAATTAAAAAATGTTTGGCTTTCCACCTTTGTTTATTGCCTGGATAAGATGCTATCTAACAAATAGATCTTACCAAGTCAAATTTCGTAACGTATTGTCTAACCCTTTTAATGCATTATCTGGAGTTCCACAAGGAAGTCACCTTGGACCTTTACTCTTCATAATTGCTATAAATGACGTATCTTCTTACATTTCTAATAGTGAAATCATCATCTTACAAGAAGATATAGACAGTTTTGTCTTATGGTGTTCTAAAATTGGTCTTAGTCTAAATGCTTCTAAGTGTCAAAGCATGACCTTTTCGCGTAAGAGAACACCTAGTATTATCACAAACTCTTGGTCAGGTTTCTACATTTCGTGACCTAGGTGTTTTATTAAGTTCTAACCTTGAATTTGATGAGCACCTCAACTCTATTATAACCAAGCAAATTCCATGCTTGGATTTATTAAGAGGTGGGCTAAGGAATTCAATGATCCCTACGTAACACTATTTTTATACAAATGCTATGTTCGTCCCCATCTCGAGTATGCTTCTCAAATTTGGTCACCATTGTATGAAGTCCATAAATCTCGAATTGAGGCTATTCAGCATAGATTTATTCGCTTTGCTCTTAAAGGCCTTCCATGGGAATATCCATTTAATCTGCCCCCTTATGAGAATCGAATTCGGCTTCTGAATCTCCAATCCCTTTCTCACACACGGGTCAGTAATGATCTTGTGTTTTTTCATCAACTGCTTTCTGGTCAAATTGATGCTCCTGAATTACTTTCCTTGGTAGGTTTTAACTATCGGGGAGGCTCTTACCGATTGCGTAATAAAGAACTCTTGTATTGCCCCTACCATAGAACTAACTATGGCATGCATGAGCCATTAACTCGCATGAAAAGATTGTATAATACCAATCACCTTCAAATTGATTTTAATTTGAACAAAAAACAGTTGAAACAAATCTTAATAACCAGTGTTCCACGAGCATGACTTCTATTTGTTATATGTTTTATTTATCGTATTTTTATTTATTTTTAATTACTATTTATTGTAAACGTGTCTGTGAACCGTCTTTCTTTAAGTTTGTAAAAAATTGTATTTTGTTTATTTTGTTTAAATATTGTTCATTATTTTTTTTTGTAGTAAATACATGAATTGTTAATTTTTTTGTGTGTTTATCTTCAGTCCTACGTTCTTTTTGTGTTGGTGTTGGGTAGTTTCTAACTGCTAACACCTGCATTCATGATGAAGAGCGTAAATAAGTTGCGTACATATGAGTTTGCTCTAAACTTAGTACCACTTGACCTCTGAAATGCAAAAAAAAAAAAAAAAAGAAATGCAAAGAGCCGTTACCGAGAAAGTCCAAAATTAAAAAAAACCGTTACATGAAAGGTACTGTTAGTAGACTTTTCCCGTAAATTTGGTTCTAACCAAATGATAGCCAATACCAACAAAAAAATTCTCAACAGTTTTCATCAAAACCGTTGGAGCCGTTTTCGAGAAAAATAAGCTTTTCCTAAATGGTCATATGGTACCGTTATTTTTATAATATTTGAAGCTACTGCGTATGTAGATAGCAACGCCACCACTTGTTCTTCCACAGCGATCAGCGCGGTTGGGCCTAAATCGATTCAGATTAAATAAACCACTACTCATTTCTGGTTTGAACCAAGTTTCGAAAACGCAAACTATATCTATGCAGTTATCTTCAAAAGTTTTTCCCAAATTATCAATTTTATTAATTAAGCTTTGAGCATTAAGTTGACAAATTTAACTCCCATTTTATTCTTGTAATTCAACTTTAACAGTCTGCGATTTTTCAAGGCAGCTACCCCATGAATTTATGTTTGCCATTATCTATGTACCTATGTGTGTTTGTAATCTATATATATAAAAGAAAGTCGTCTTAGTTACACTGTTTATAACTCAAGAACGGCTGAACCGATTTGGCTGAAAATTGGTGGGGAGGTAGCTTAGAACCAGGAGACGGACATACTTTGTATCCTATTCAATTGCGTTCCCGTGTAACGTGACATAATACTCAATTTGAAATGTAAACAAAAATATAGAAAACAAATGACAACAACTGTCAAATCGATTTATCTCAATGGGCAAGTTCAATGCGTACACTGACTTTTAGTAAACTAACTTTTTGCCAAAGTGAAATCATTTGACGACAAGCTGACCCATTATATTGATAAGGTCAACTGCGAGTTGAAAGTTTTTTGAATAACTTTTTGACTAAATTTCAACTAAAAGTCATTTAACTTTAAGAGCCAATCGACCAATCAGAGGCACGTTGACTGAATTTTAGTAGACACATTGAACGCCAGAAATCATTTTCCAAAATCGCGAAAGTGTTATTTTTTTTATGTTTGTGATTTGTTTAAAAAAAACATATGAAGAAGCTCTAATGTTTCCCAGCAAAGATGAAATGCAATGAAGCTTCGTAACTGTGGCTACTCAATCCATTGAAGATGAATATATATTGTGTTTCAAGTAAGGCTGGGGTTACTCATTATATATTGATTTTGCTGAGATTTTCAGGTAATCCTAACGTTAGCTCGGCTGTTGAGTGATTCTTTGTAATTCGGCAGTCAACAGAACTATTTTTTTAAAGGCAATTTCGATTCATATTTTTAATATGAGTTAAAAGGCACTTTTTAGTATGTTTGCAACGACGGTTGGGTCACCTAGTTTAATAATAAATTAAAAAAAAAAAAACATTTAAAAAAGAGCACAAAAGAGAAAAAAAAAATTGTTTAATTGTTCATAGTCGCTGGTATTTCTTGCATGATTCTCCAAGTCTTCATAGCAGGTTATTAAGAGTGGCCGGCATTTACTTGTCTCTCTAGTTTCGAGTTCAGCAATAAACAAAACAATTTTCACAAAAAAAAGCTCTTTAAATGATTTCAATTGTTGCAAGGTAATAATTCAACAATGCATTTTCAATTCTGCTAAGAATATATTCGTTTGATTGTCCTTGAATGATGTCAATGCACCAGCTCCTAGATTAAAATAAGAAAGAAAAGAAGAAAAAAAAGAATCCCATAATCATTAAAAAACTTCTATTCTTTTCCATGTTTAAACTGATTTTTTATAAGAGTTTCCACGATCTTGGGAATAGAAGATTTAAATTTAAGTGCAATTGATCAATAGAATGAAAATTAATAAGATTGGTTTTTTGTAGGGACTGGCTGGAAAAATGTAAATTTTCTTTATTTTCTTATTTTCCCGTAGCCCAACAGGTGAGACCTTGAATACAATCTATAGTCAAAAGCAGAAAAGAGTGGACATTTGTTGGATACTTTTAACTCAATTTCCCTAAATTGATCAGCAATTTCGATAAAACACGTGTAGAAAATATTTATTTTTTATTTTTATAGAACAAAAAGACTTTTTTCAAACACCGAAAAGACGAAATTCAAACAGCACGTCCTTACAAAAAAAGATAGATTATGTCCTTCGGCAAAATAAACTCAAAAGAAAATAACTCAAAATAGAATTACCTCAATAGAAATCCAAAAAGGAAAAGCATAATTTATATTCGCAACAAATCAACTTCAATAGGATTAACTTGACAACAAAACCAACTCTCTTCCTCTAAATGAGTTTATCCTGTTCTATATAAAGAATACTTCTCCAGCCGCCTTGAGGTGCGCATGAAAGGTCCTAGGTGTTTCGATGTAATACAAGGAGCACCAGTCACCACCCCATCGTCATACATAGATGTAGAACTTAAAAGATAAACAAGAAAGAAAAAAAAAAATAAAGATATGTGTGCCTTAACTTCAGTCAGGACACACACGTCGAAGGCCACCTTTTCCAATATTTCATGCAATCATTTATCATTCCTGCTGCGGGGAACCATTACTCCAATGCCCCCCAATGCCAGTTTTTTTTTGTTCGTCTTCTTCTTCCTCGCTCAACCGACTGACTGAGTGACTGAAATGTGTTGAACTTATACTCCTAACCAACCTGAACTGCAGTGGCAATAATGTTTTCTTATCACGGAAACCTATTTATCCCGGAATGGGCCGGAGGGTTAGGGCAAAAGACGACATAAGGGATGATGATAACGATGCGGAGAGGATTTGCGATTGTAAAAAGGGGAATTGACAGCGCCCGGTTTGGATGCCAATTTTTGGTGGTATTAAGGTGGCTTTATTGGCACCTACATTACCTTATCACCGTCATCATCATCATCAGCATCCACACTCAGAGAAAAATCAGCCTCATAGACATAATCGTCATCGGGCTTATCCCAGTGCGTTTGCAGAGAGATGGGCCTAGACTCAGTTTGTTTCCTTTTGGTGTGTATCATGTAGTATTTGTTATTCCAGTCAAGTTGCGGCGATCCAACATCTGGGCCTAAATGGAACACAATAGCATTAACAATTGGCAAACTTTTGGTTTCTTCTGGAAGAAGCCAGGGACGGATTTGATGTATTTTAGGAAATTTCCTTGTTTTTGTTTCATTCTTTCTTATACCCATTGTATATAGAAACTATAGTACTATCATGGTGACGCATTTTGTGAACGCCCCCTATCTCGCTGATTCAGAACTAACTGACAGAATTGAAAAGAGAGTTTGAAGAGAATGTTTTTTTAAAATAGAGAATAAAGATGAGAGGCAGGTTAGAAATAGACAGGGCTATTAGGAAAAGGAAAAAAAAACATGCAGTGAGGGGAATTAATTTGTTGTTGCTTTGTTGGGGAAATGTTTGTTGTTATTATGAATTTTTTTTTGTTTTGGTTGCCATGTTCATAGGCAAGAAAGTAAATATATATAATATATCCGTATGTACAAACAATTTCAAAGGCAAATTTTATGAGGCGAGTTTTGGATTCGTGAATATAAACAAAAAATTGATATAAATATTAAGCATGAAATCATGACATGGCGATAATAGAGAAGCCTTAAAAGTTAGTGAACAAAATGTATGTATGTCCGTCTGTATTTATAATGAACTGCAGCCTTAACGGCTTAAGTCATATAATTACCTATGGCTTGAACCAATTTATTTGGCAATTCTACTGCGCAGCTCAGTTCAAATTTTCCTTCTCATCACTTGATTTTAAAAGATGGACTTTCTTTACATGAGGTATAACGATGGCTTATTATACATTATACAGTGTTCAAGAAAGAAGAAAGTACTTATTTTATATGTATACGTACGTATGAAAGAACACGAATGCATAACTTGCCTTATGCAAGTATCTATGTACGGATGTATATTAAACTACAGCCTAAACGGTTTGGCCAATCGTTTTCAAATTTGGAGCATAAGGTTATTTTGACGTTCTACAAACGAGATATTTCAATTTTTTCTTTAGCTCAAAAATTAACGGTAATTGTTATATAACCGTTATGTAAAAGCTTATTTTTTGGAGCCGTTTCCAAGAATTTTTATGAAAAAAATCAGTGTAACTGCTAACTGTAGGTAAGCATTATATTTTGGTGAAAACTGCTGATCCGATTACTATCAAAATTGATATTCAAGAAGATGTAGGTTTTTCGAAAAAAATTACTCATTAAAATATACATATGTTATTAAAATATATGTACATATATGTAGGTACATATATGTACCTAAATTGAACAAAATATTTGCATTAGAAAACTAAGGCTAAATTACAATAGAATGCAACTTGACATACAAATTAACGCAAATAATAGTATCTCCCTTTTTCATCCAAATCATTACAAATCTAATTTTTACCTATGAATGGAAAGCAAAATTCAAAACAAAAATCCGTTTCTTCAAGGACGTTTGTATAATATGCATAGCAAGAAGTAAACTTGTGTTTAAGTTTTAAGACTGTATGTGTATATTTTCTTACAAACGGCAACGTCCCTTGAGTAAACAAAAATTTAAAAACCTAAAGAATTCTAGCCAATTTCGTACTAATGTATAAAATATGTATGTTAGTATAAGTGCTCGTATTCCCTATAAAAACAAAATAAACAAAAATTCAAATCGCAGTCAATAGACTAACTGCCTATTCCTACCAACAACAAATTCTGTATTTTTTTAAAAAACCGTTGCTAGGGATTTTTATATAGCAACAAGAGGCTTTAGGAAAGTAAGCAAAAATTTTAAAATATCAAAACAAAAAATATCTGGTCCTACGGAATGTGTTTTTTATGAATGAATTGCACTACTGGGTTGCTCGTAGTAGAAGTTGTTGTTGTTAATCGTCGTTGTTGTTGTTGTTGTTAATCGTCGAGCCTTTTTTAAAATGTTGACACTGTATGTGTTTATTTACATACATGATACATATACAATGCTAATGCCTTAATCAAAAATATTTTAATGCAGAATTATAAGATAAACCTTTATTATCTTGCATATCAATATATGAACATATCGAATATGTAAATATACATACATATCAAACATGGCATTACGTACGATGATAGAGAAACAAAATGTTAATGGTAAACAAAATTCTGTCCTTCTGAATGTGTAGCTCTTTGCAGCCTAAACGGCTAAAGAGGTAACCTTTAAATTTGGTTTGTGTAGTTCTTTTGACATTCCTCAGAGGGGTTTTTAAAACTGTATTATTCATTATTATTATTACAAATATTATTTTATTTACAAATAAATTGCACAATTGCATCGCACGTACTTGCTCTTCTTTAATATCAATTTTGGTTCTAATCGAATAAAAAAACGGTTCTATGGAAGGTACCGTTCTTAGCCTACTATCTTGAATTTTTTACACCAATACATATCCCGCACCTACAACAGTACACTGATTTTTGTTCATAAAAATTCTTAGAGCCGTTTTCGAGAAAAATAAGCTTTTACTTAATGGTTATATGACAGGTACCGTTAATATTTGAGCTAAAAAAAATTAAAAAGTCCTCTGTAGAATATCAAAATAACCTTAAGTTCTAAATTTGAAGACGATTGGCAAAAACGTTTAGACTGTAGTCGAAAATACATACTTACAGACAGACAGACATTTATGTTTTTATATCATCGAATGTCATGTTTGATTGTTATCTCAAAATTTTTAATCTACATAATGCATAACTTGCATTATAGTACCTATAAACGCAAAGTAATAAATATCTGAAGCGTCTTTTAACGGTACCTTTCATGTATTCATAACGTTTTTTTATTTTCACCTCTCTCTAAACGGCACAAACCGTTATATTTGAAAAATTAAGTTGATGAATAAATGTTGGGCTCTATATCGCTTAAAATAGCCACCTCTAAGAGTATGCAGAACCAGTTATTCTGCAACTAGACATTTGCAAGTTATTGTATAAGAGCAAGTATGTGGGACGAATGCATTACTTGCGTTATATTATCTATATTATATGCATATAATCGCAAATTTAAAATGTGATTAGCTATAAAAATTCTTAATATTTAATTAAAAAAAAAGTCAACAACCACCTATCGACATCCCTTATATGAATATGCAAAAACCTACAAACATATTTGGTCACTAACTTCAAAGTCCTTACTTTTATAATAATGCCATTGTTGATTAGTTTCATTATTAAGAATCCATAACTTGAATCCATAGCTCAACAAAATAACATCTTTTTCCTTTTCTACCCATTATAATTAAAATCCAAGTCCTTGTACCTATGAATTTTCAATAAGAGTTTTCTAACGAAGTTCTATACACAATTTGCACTTAATTTGCACCTAACGCCTATCGGATTGGGAAGCGAAATTCATAATTTACAAATCAAAACCAAAATCTGTTTCTTCAAGGAAATTAATATAACGGGTGATTTTTTTGAGGTTAGGATTTTCATGCATTAGTATTTGACAGATCACGCGAGATTTCAGACATGGTGTCAAAGAGAAAGATGCTCAGTATGCTTTGACATTTCATCATAAATAGACTTATTAACGAGCAACGCTTGCAAATCATTGAATTTTACTACCAAAATCAGTGTTCGGTTCATTCACCGTAACGTTGCGTCCAACAGCATCTTTGAAAAAATACGGTCCAATGATTCCACCAGCGTACAAACCACACCAAACAGTGCATTTTTCGGGATGCATGGGCAGTTCTTGAACGGCTTCTGGTTGCTCTTCACTCCAAATGTGGCAATTTTGCTTATTTACGTAGCCATTCAACCAGAAATGAGCCTCATCGCTGAACAAAATTTGTCGATAAAAAAGCGGATTTTCTGCCAACTTTTCTAGGGCACTGATTTTGGTAATAAAATTCAATGATTTGCAAGCGTTGCTCGTTAGTAAGTCTATTCATGATGAAATGTCAAAGCATACTGAGCATCTTTCTCTTTGACACCATGTCTGAAATCCCGCGTGATCTGTCAAATACTAATGCATGAAAATCCTAACCTCAAAAAAATCACCCGTTATATACAAAAAGTAAGATTGTGTTTAAATTTTAAGAATGTATATGTATTTTTTTCGCAAACGGCAACAAAGCAAGTTGTAGTAAAATAGTAAACAAAAATTTGTAAATCTAAAGAATTCATAAAATGTAAACAAAAGCTACAAGCAAAGGAAAATAAACAAAAATTAAAATGGTTGTCAGTTTTGTTTACCTTCCTAACTGCCTATTTCTACCAACAACAATTAATTGTTTACCTTAAAAAACCCGTTGCTAAGGATTTCTACTAGCAACGCCTAAAAACGCCTACATCAAAACGATTTTAACCAATGAAAATGTTTGTATCGTGCACAAATTACAAAAAAATTAATTCACCTCAGCTAAGCGAAACAAAACACCCTTAATAATCTTCTGGTCTCTTTCTTTTCCTTCCCTCCTTACGTTCTCTTAATTCTCTCTCGCAAATCTAGCGGTCACAACTAGCGCCATCACACGAGCTGATTCCACAAGATATTTTGATGTCCCATGATAATACTATAGGCAGTGTATATACAATGTTATACCTTAAGTTATTGTCTAGTCCAATTTAGTTGTTTGTTTCTTTCTCTACTTTTTATGGTTCTTCTGTCTGTCTTACGTTTCTTAGTTTCCTTCTCTATTTTCATTCCATATTCAATGTTTTCTTTTGTGTCTCCTCTTTTTAATATTTTATAGGGGTATTCATACAACGTCGTAAAACCGTCGTAAACGTATAAAACGTAAAATTTACTACGTCGTAAGCTAGCTGTAAAAATTTTCATTGAAAATCTTTTACAACAAATGGTAAATTTTAGCACATGAATTTCTGTTGTAAACTTGGTCGAAAGCGTTGTAAACGTCAAAAATTGTTGTTGTTTCGGAATCGAATACTGGAAAAATTGATCAGTTCAGTATATCCATATCGAGAACCCTCAGCTATCGTCATCATATGAACCAAGTCTTCTATGATCTCATGCACTTTGTTCATGTTTATCAATTTTATTAAATTTTTAAATTTAGGTTAAGATTTAGAATTGACAATTGTCCAATTATGTTCTGTTCCCGATTCGAACATAGAAATGTAATTTAAAACAATTTTCTCATACGATTCTACAAATTTGATTTATTACTTATTTTAGGCATGACGTTTAACAAACAGCTGTTTGAGTTATGACAAAGTTTACAACATTTTCAAAAAGGGGCGTTCATGAAACGAGCATCGTAAACTTTACGATTTTACCACGTGTGGTAAAGCTTACGACGACGTTGCATATTTACCCTTTATATGTCTCTTTAACTTCCTGTGCTTCTTTAACATTTTGCAGTTTCTGAATTTGTTGTTTATACTTTCCTTTTATTTTGTCTACTTCTTTTTCTTTTCTTGCTTCTTCATTTTCTTGTTTGAAATATTGTCATTCCTCTTTTCCTTCTTTTTATTTTTCTTCTCTTTTCCCCTTCTTCCTTATGTTTCAGTTTTCATTTTTTCCTTATCTTCCAATTTCTTACGTTTTGCATTTCATTTTTTCCGATAACGACTTGATAAATTTTGTCCTCCTATTAGTACTTATTTCTCTTTTTTCCCCTTTATCCGTCTTCTATTTCTCTTTCTTTTATATCTCCAACTTCTTCTTCTACTTCAAGCTTTTTTTTCTATTTTATTCCTCTGTTGTTTCTTTCTTTTTCACTCTCGTTTTTCTTCAGCTTCTTGAACTTGCTCATCTTCTATTCTTTCCTCTTTAACCTCTTCCACTTTTTCCTAATCTTTCAAAACATCTACTTCTTCTTCTTTTGCATCTCCAACTCCTTCCAATTTTTCAGTTCTTCTCCCACTTCTTCTTCTTTTTCTTCTTGTATATTATCTGCTGCTTCCGTTTATTCACTGTCATCTACTTCTTCAACTACTTTTACTTGCTCTACTTCTATTCTTTTCTCGTCATCTTATTTCTCACCTTTCCCGTCTTCCTTTTCTTCTTTTTATATTTCACCTTCTTTTACATATCCAATTTATTTTGATTTTTCACTTCTTTTTACACAACTTTTTTTTCTTCTTGTATATTTTCCTCTTCTGCCTTTTTCACTCTCTCTTACCTCCTCATCTTATTTTTCATCTTTCACATCATTAACTTTTTTTTCTTTTATGTACTTCTATTTCTCCCTATTTATACTACTTGTTCTACATTTGCTCCTTTTCTTCTGTTCTTCTTCCATCTTCTCGTTTTAAGAATTTTATTTTCTCCGAATTTTTCATCAATTCGGTCAGAATTTTGAATTTTGTTTACTAATAGTTCTTCTTTTTCTTCTAATTCATCATCTTCTTCTTCCGCCTCTTCTTCTTATTCTTCTTTTCCTTTTTCCTTATTTGAAATTTTTTCTATTTTGTGTTAACTTTTTACTTGCACTTTCTCCAGCTTTATTCTTTGTTCTTCATTTTCCATTTTTCTCTTCTTATTTTCAGTTATTTCTTTTCTGATCTACATTTTTCTTTTTTGTCTATTTAGGCTCCTTGCACTCAACTCTAGCCCTGTGCATAGGTCTAAGAAGTTTTCCAATATTTCGTCATGGGTTTCCGGAATCGAATTTCGAACACAAATCGAGTTTGCGAAAGTGTTTTCCTGCCAATGGAGCCAGTTTAAGCAGAGCACCCTTCGGGCTATTCATCCCGAACTGATTGTACAACAAACTATATCTCAGATGTCTCCCTTTAATCGGATGGCAATTACAGGATCATTACAAAGTTCAGTGTAGAATGGGAGTGCGGTGCGCGTAAGTAATAAATTGTCTGGAGAGGGTTTTTCTCTTTATTTTTTTTCTGTATGCAAACGTCCTCAGACTCAGAGTCCTTACGCGGACCGACGAGCCGGAAAAACTTTTTCCCGGGGTAGCGATTTTTAATTAACTTAATAGTTGCCCACAGGGTTGAGTTCGAGACAAGAGTCGATTTTGCCTGAGTCATTTTACCGAGAATCTCCCTATAGTCATACTCATCCTTTTATCCTCTGAATACACTCTTTTCAAAAGGATGTGCAATTTACACGAGAAAATCTCCAAATTTAACACGACTTTTCCGACCTCCAAACAACCACGCTACAGTGAATTCCATTAACGCACGACACGGCGCGACAACTTGAAATAGTGTTGGTTAGACAACTATAGAGTCGGCGGCGGAGGAAGCGATCCGTGTAGTTCTTTAGGCGTAGTAGTACATAACACATTCCAATGTAATCGCTGAATGGAATTCTTGTCACCAACAGACAACACTTCGGGGGGACTACATCTAGGGTGGATGGGATGTTTTGGAACAAGTCCCTTTGTTAAAATGATTTTAGGCATTTGCCTCCTAGAATCGAGAAAAAAAGGACATCATTTCCATTTGTGTCGGCGATAGACTCGTGTTTGTGTGGGACTTAGTTGTAAGCAGCAGAATGAGTGTAGACGCTCGATTTCGTTGCAGAATCCGAGACAACTCCAACACTGTACCTTTGGTGTTTATTTTCAATTCCGATAAGGTGCGTCCTTAGTCTGTGAATCCTTATTTGAATGAATAAATTCTTTTGGACATTTTTTTCTTTTGTTGAAACAATAGGCAGGAATCTTGAATTACATTCGATGTAATCATTATTTGGCGGCGGTATTTGTTGGTTTCCTGTTCGATGAATAATTCAGCAAAGCAAATGCGGTAAATGGTAGGAGAAGAGTCTTTCGGAAATAATGTTGAAGCTGGAGGAAGCTGTTTAGAAAATATGACCTCAAATCTGAAACCGTTGAGGAATGACAGATGTTTTTTAGAATCTAATTTGGAAGTAATGGTGGTCTTTCGAGATTCATCTTTCTAATTGGTTTTGGGATGTTTTCAGTTTGTGTGTTTGGTTTTAAATTTGTTGCTAAACAAAGGAGCTCACACGCTATAAAGACTTACGGGTGGTGACAGTCACAAGGGTATTGGTTTGGTAAGTGATCCACTTCCCTGTGTCATGTTAATAAGTTTTTTATACAAATCGGTCTAATTGATTTGAGATGTAAAAGTTTTTTGTTTCTTTTTCTTTCTTTTTGGAAGTAGGCTTTTAAAGAAAAGGCTCCATATTAAAAAAAAAAAAAAAAAAAAAATTAAGCTTAGATCATCATTTGTGTATGGCACATATAAATTCTACGCAAATTCATACACTAATGCGATTTTTTCATATTTGTTGTTCCCACGATTTGTGGATTTTGACAGAAAAACACAAATTTCGTTTGTGTGTCGGGCATATATTAATTTGGCATACAATTAAATTTGTGTACACAAACTTGTGATTCCGACGATCCTTGTATTTCTACATAAATGGAATTTGTGTATACATTTGTGTCTTTGCTTTTTGCAAATCGTTTTTGTTTTTTGAAAATATGATTGAATACTTCAAAGAAACGATTTTTCAAAATTTTTCAGTATATATTCAGTATATTTTGTAAAAACTACTAGTCCAGCTTCAAATATTATGGGAACAGACAGTTTTTCAAAATAGGACACTGTGGCGTATGTTTAACATTTAATAATGAACATGGAAATATTTGATGTGAGATTGATCCCTTTCTATAATATCCACTTAAACTAAGACTTATTGACACGACAGCACCGTAAGGTGCCAATCTGTTTTGGCATTAAGTGAAACTCAGGTTGGAGTAAATACTAATTTATCAGAATTTGCTCTACATGGGTATAGCTTGGTGCCATTACTCTTTTCCCATCATGGTCTCGTGGTCTATGTTAGGAAAGATATTGCTTTGCCAGAGCCTTCCCGAATATGGGCAAGCATGTCATTCATTATTGTTTTATCTACAGGAGTCCAAATCTCTACAGTTATTCGATCGATTTGTAACGAGTTTGATGCGCTGTCTGATTCCATCTCAGAAATTGTATCCCTTTGTCCTCGCACTGAAATCGTTATTGCGGGCTTTTTCAATTTACACAATTCCAATTGGCTCCGCTATTCTGGTCAGACAACACCCGAAGGAAGGTATGTCGAGCTCTTTGCCGGGTTACATCACCAACTAATCGATGTTCCAACGCGTGTACCGGATGTTGTTGGGCAAGCTGCCCATAATCATTACTTGTTTCTTACTTCTCACCCTGAAATATATACCATTAGTTTAACTTCTCCATTTGGCACTTCGGAGCATTGTGTCATTTCAGCTAATTTCTCATCCTCCACCCATCCAGTTAAAGAAATACTTCCCACCAGGACCGTTTGGGATGCGTGCTTTTATTTCTTACAGAGTAAAAAGCATCAGGCCTAAAGAAAAGTCTTGGTTTCACTCTGAGTGTAAAGAAGCTATCAGGCTCAAAGAAGTAAGTTTCCGTTTTTAAAAAGCCAACCCTACAGAGGAAAATCGGAAAAAAGCACAAACAATCGAGGAACTCATACAACTCCGTTATTGAAAGAACCAAATTTTTGCATGCCCAAAAATGACGGCAAAAAATTCTACAGTGTCCAAGAATTTTTGGTCATTTGTAAAAAAAATATTAAAAACTCCTCAACATCTTTGGTTCCAACGCTCATCGAGCGTTCTTCAGAAAAGGCAAACTTGCTCGCCGCCCATTTCGCTGCTAGCTCCATGCTGCCTTATAGCAACGTTGCTCCTCCTGTACTTGAGAATGTAAATTTTTATATGGAACTGATTTTTTCCGCACTCGTACAGTAGCAAGAGTTCTCAAAGATCTTCTAAAGAGGTGTTCTTGCACACTGGAAAAGCCACTGCGTAAGCTTATCCATCGCTCCTACTTTTCTGGAATCTATCCTAAAAGATGGAAAACAGCATTTGTCCAGCCTGTCCCTAAGAGAGGTGACCCATCCTACACCTCCTCCTACTGACCCATAGCACTAACCCTTCTTTCTAAGGTCATGGAAACGCTGATTAACTGTCAGCTTAAGGAATATGTCAAAGATCGAAAGCTTCTCCATGAACGTCAGTATGGCTTCCGCAGCAACCGTTCCACTGGTGATCTGATGGCATATCTCACCGAACAGTGCAACAAATCTTTACATTGCTTTGGTGAAAGTAAGATTATTGCTCTTGATATCTCCAAGGGATTTGATAGAGTTTGGCATGATGCTCTCTTATCGAAAATGCGTGCTTTTGGGATCGATGATACTCTTGTTCGTTGGATTAGAAGCTTTCTTCTGGACCGTTCAATACAAGTTGTATTGGACAAATTCAAGTCTGATTTCCACAAAATAAATGCTGGTGTGTCTCAGGGCTCTGTTCTGTTCTGTTCGCTTTCGGACGTACAATTCCAACGGTACCGCGTATGTCAATCTCATTAAACCCCGATTTATACAGCATTGTCAAATGGGGTAATAGGAATCGTGTGGAGTTTAATGCTTCGAAAACTCAATGCTGTCTTCTGCCGTTAAATCTAAACATACCCCCAATGCCATCGTCCATGAAGAATGAAAGAAACCGAAAAGCTCTCAATACTCGGTATGTGTGTCAACGACCACCTCCGTTGGAACGACCATATATATGGGACCGCCAAAAATGCTGCTAAGTTCTTAGGTTTTCTGTATCGGTGTAGGAAGTATTTTTCCCCTTCTGATCTGGCTGCAATTTATAAAGCGTTTATTCGCCCACAACTCGAGTATAACTCATACCTCTGGGCAGCTGCTTCGCCAACGTCGCTACACCTGCTCTATAGAATACAAAAAAAGCGTTATGATTGATAGGAAATATAACTGCCGCTGAAACAATTGCCCCTCTCGAATATCGAGGCAATGTTTCATGTCTTTCTTTATTTTATCGTTTCTTTTATAAAAAATGTTCACTCGAAGTAGCCAGTTGCATTCCTCCCCTTAAAAGTTTCGCCCGTAATACTCGTCTCGCAAGGAATGCTCATCAGTTCACCCTTGAGCCCAATTTCGGACGTACCGTGAAATATAGGGATTCTTTTTTTAGCCGAACAACACGAATTTGGAATAGTTTACCCGGCGAGATTTTCCCCTGCCATTTTGATCTGCAAACATTCAAAACCAATGTTAATCGACACCTCCTATCTCTCCCCTCCCTATCTTCCTAATTCCCACGCAGTCTGCTCTACATTAAAAGGGAAACAAATAGTCCCTTGCGCGAGCGTTAATTATATATATATAAAAAAAGTAAATGGTTATAATATACTTCTCTGTATTTCTTCAATTTTCTTTACATAATCTTCTCCATCAATTTCTTCTACATTTTGTCCCGCTTTATAATCACTTTTCCAACTAGATATCTTTGGTTCCTGATTTTAATTCTTTTACTTCAAAAAAAGTGGCTGTAATGGATAATTTTGTCTTACCTGAGTGAACTTTAATTTTCATATTTACTAATAATTTTAACCTTCTGTTCACATAGATCAATGAAACATTTAAATAATTTTATTTATTGGCCACTGTTACTGTTCCTCCTCCAGACAACATTATTTTTCTATCTGCCCCTAAAAATATACTAAAAATATTAAATCATCCAATGGTTTCCCCATTCATAGTGTCAAATAGTAAAATCCAAAAAAACAAAAAAAAAATCCGAAACATCCTGTAAACACTTCTTGAAATAAATGCGACGTAAATTGCCAATTCGAAATGGCTTTATGACATATTAAGGACAATAACCCCCAAACTGAATGGAGAGTCGTCGGTCTGAGAAAGCAGCCCTTCTTGTATGAAACAGTCGTAAACGGATACCCAAATACTTATAGAAGACTAAATCTGTTATTTTTTTGTTTTCCATTTTGTTACTAAGCTATATCCAACCCCCACCCCCCAGCTTGGGAAAAAGGACCAAATCACAGTTTAAGCACTGCTGTGGGGGTAAAACTTTCTCAATTATTTCAGGATATTTATAGTATATCCTTTGCGTATATGGCTATCAGAAGAACGTGACTGAGGGATACCGAATTTTGTCGGCATATTCCAAAAATTCTGTCCCACGATTGGAAATTTGATCATAAAAGGTTTACATAATTTTTTTTTGCTTAGATATCCTGTGTAGACTTTGGGGGAAAGAGGTCTGATGTGCTGCTAACTCCCCAAGGATCTTCATATTGGTCAATTTTGGAATTTTATCTTCATTACACTTCGAATGTCCGGTTTTGAATATTTTTCGTGTCATAAGAACGGTCTTACAACAACTTGCGTAATTAGACAAGACACATTTTGACTTCCTTCCGGTAAATGCGACAAACTCTGGAAGAGACTCCTTAATAGCCTCGAGGAACTTGTTCTCCAACCAATGTCACCTCGTCGAACATATGCACAAGAGTTTCCAAGGAAACATGTTAAAGCCATTACTGCTGGTTGCTGTGGGGATGGTTGGGGGCACAAGGGTGGCTTGTCAGTCTTGTCAAGGACTGTATCGTACAACCCTTTTTTGACACACGGTGTAGATTTTTACGTTGCTGTTTCGGTCCTAGAAAAACATACACTCTGCTGTATTCAGGTGGGTTCTTGGAGGAAGGGGTCCTGCGGAATCACTAGGAGGTGGTGGTTATGTAAATTGCTTTCCGAGCAGAGACATTAAGCGAGTATGCAGACCCCCTACAACAGCAGGAGGAGACACGAGTGAATGCTATGCTGCGGTATGTTGCAAAGATTAAAATTTATTATAACGTTAATTATGCTTTATAAGGGAATATAAAATCAGGATAAATGTTGTTAATCAGGAAGGCTTACGTGTGCGTTATCTGTGCTGTCATTTTGGGGGTAAGTTTTGTGGTAAAACTAAAATCAATACCCCATGATTCTTTGAAGATGTTTTTTGTTGTATTTATTCCTTTTTTTTTGTCGGTTTCGATTGTGGGCTATCGAATTCGGATCAAAAGCCAATTTGCATACAAAATTGCGCCATTATTCTTTTTTTTTTTGCTTGTGCTGGTTTTACGTCCTTTTTTGTTGGGTGTGTGTTTGTGTGGAAAAGGACCGTTTACTACGGACTTTTACTTGGCTTGGAGTGGTTTGATGGTTTAGAGTTATTTTGCAACATGAAGAGTGGATTGTTGAGTTTTAAAGTGGATTACTTCGTTTATAAAATTTAATGCAGGGATATGTTGTGGAATGTTTTTTTTTTATTTGGGATTTTTTTCTCGACAAGTTTAATAAAGTGGCTTAGAGAAGGACCTTCTTGAGTTGGGAAGTTTAGTGTGTTAAATTGTTCTGACGTTTTAAATGTGATGGTGATAAAATGGTATTAAGCTAGATTGGTGAAAAGAATTTTGATTTGCAATCGACTTTGCGGTTGTTAAGTAGTAGTATTTTGGATACACACATACAGAGTTGAGTTCACGTGTTTTTTGTTGTTGGCATGAACCTATGACTTTAAAAAACTCTACAAGAAAAAGCCCTTAGAAATTAAGTTTCTCAATCTTCACCTAGATGTTCGTGCCGCCATTTTGTTGGAATCTCATATAAGTCAATTTCGAAGGATCACATATAACATAGAACATAGAACATAAAAAAACGCACCCAATGTACTGAATAATTGACTTTTCATGGTATTCACGACAACCTAAGGCATAGAACTTACAAGTGGTAGGTAGTGACGATGCCTCAAAAGAATAAATGACTAGAGACCACCGTGGTCCGACAAGGGATATACCTAGTCATTCAGTGTTGGGCTTGTATGGGGCTATCAATCTCGTAAAAAAGAGTTGGTTGTCTGTAAAGTCGGTTTACGGCAATAATTTTACATGATAAAGTCATAAGAAAATATTGATGGCAGCAACACAGACATACAGCTCGTTAACCCTCTCGTTAAATCCACACACATACACACCAATATCTACATCATCTTTCTACTTTTACAAAACTCCGCCTATTTTGTATTTTTTTTTTCTTTTCTTGTTCTTTTTAAATTTGAGTAGAATTATTTTGGGAATTCGCGCCTATTCTTTTTCATGTTCGCCTGGTGTTTGTGATCGATTTTGGTTGAAAGAACCGGAGTATCGCGGTTAGAATGAGTTATGAGTCTTATCAGCATGAGTCATGTTATTTCGTATGTGTAGCTTGTCATCATAAGATGTTTTTCACGTCAAAAAAACCTATTTAAATATTAGATAAGCTTAGCTTTGGGCTCAAGCTCCTACAAAAAGATAACTAAGATGCAATCAAAGAAACATTCTATGAGATCCTCGATATAACACGAAAGTAAATAATTGACCTAGACAAGAGAAAATTAGGATGTTTACAGCTGGATCATCGGAAATCCAGTACTTAACGCCACTTTCAAAAGCATAAATCGTTAATATTCAAATCCTTCGATTGGTAAAATATGAAATCATCACTTAGAATGCAAATTTCACAAACGTTTGAACAGAGGGAATGGTATGAAGTCGGGAGAATACCAGCAAGGTGCCCGAAATCTACCGAGCTTTATTTTTTCCACAACATGCTTCGAGGTAGATTTCATACAATTCAAGATTGTGTCTTCTCCGGAATCATCCTCCCTCACACACGGGGCCAACAATTTTTCGTAAGACTTTAATCTCGAACGAGGATAAGAGATCAGAGTGCTTTTTTTAAGCACCCAAGTTTCAGATTGAAATGTGAGTACTGGTAAGACCATAGCAGCAGATTGGTTTCTATGGTAAGGTTTCTGGATTTAAAGAGGCTCTTGACAGACTATATAATAGGTTCTGTTGGATATTAGCAGCCACCCTCGTATTTTTTCCTCCATATAATTATCGGCTGCTACTTTTAACCCAAGGTAGTTACTTAAAATTCATACTTTACTACCCTGGCAGTTGGACCAACAATTCCCGCAGACGTAGCCACCATGTATGCTTAATCGTCCCTTCATTAATATGCAGCCCCAGATTTTGTGCCGCGTGCTCCATCTGGGTAAATTAGTCTTGTTGACGTGCCAGAGTCATGGAATTCTTTCTAGAACGCCATGCTTAAGAATTGCAAACCAGACTATCTCCTTGTCGGAGTCATTAAACATGTTGATTGGTCTGGACAGCAAACCGAATACTTTTACTTGGTTTGTAAAGCTGGTCATGGTCAGACGACGAGGCTTGTTGACGGGTTCTGAGTGGGTTTGTTTTACGGGGGATGTAACTAGCCCCTCGACAACCCTTGGGGACTAGCGCTTGCAATGTTCGCTAATTCGTCGTTATATAGGTTAGGTATACACAAATCATCGCTCGGGGACCACCAGGTGGAGCTAAATCGAGAAGTTTCGAAGTGACGCCGCAATTCCCCGAATCGTCGTTTAAATCGCTTAAAAATTAATTCTGAGATTAAAAAATTTGTGAGATTTCTGATTGTCCCTAAAGTTATATCCGCAAAAAAGGACGAACAAGTAACAATCAGCACCATTTCGAACAAACGAAGGAGAATTGGCTAAAATAGATCATATAAAAATCTTTTTAAAGATAGAAAGTAGCGAAAGAAATAATGGTTCCCAAACTAGGGAAAACTTAAGGAAAAGAAGTCTTACAGACAAGTATCTTTATTAGAAGTGATTTCTAAGATCTTCGAAAGATTATTACTAAGCGTCCACTTCCAAGTTAGAATTGTGGAAGAATACTTATTTCTTAATACTAAGTCTTAAAAGCAACAACTCAAAAATAGACCAGATATATAGTATAACAAACGAAATTGAGAAATCCTTAGTGTTTCCTAATTCCTAAGCTTTTGGCTAAAGATTTTAATGTAAACAGGTCTTTCTGATTCAATTACGGTACTTTCTGCAATCTTATTCAAGAAAAAAGGCTTTTCCGAGCTGAAAAAAAAGGAAACCGAGTGTTGGGAATTTAAAGAAATAAATCAGTGTACTATAGTAGGTTTAGGTTATGTTTTGGTGAAAAAATGCAAGATGTGGGCTGACGGTACCTCCCATAGAACCGTTTTTTTCTTCGACTTTTTCGAAAACTGTTCATCCTATTTCAATCAAAATTGACATTCAGGAAGATGTTGGTAGCCCAAGTAATTTAATTAATAATATTTTGGAAAACTTTTGTTTTGTATTTTTAATAATTTTTTTTTTTTTTTTTTGAAAACGGGTAAATAGATTTTTTTTTTAATTTGGTGTTTAAATGTAGATTATTTTTTTGCTTTAGTTTGCATTCTTAAATTATTTTTGTTTAATTTTTGAGAAAGTTATTAAAATAAAATCGTTTAATTTAAAAACCGCTCCTATGATTTTGAAAAACAAATTCACACTTTTTTAAATTTTTAAAAGAAATAAATAAAAGAAAAGTCAGAAAAATCGAATAAAAACTTTGAAGTTCCCTTAATATTTTAAAATTTTATTCCACGCTGTGACTGCACATAAGAGTAATTACGAGCGATCCAGTCGTGCAATTTATTTCTCTTTTATCTGTTCACATAACTCTAACTTTTCTTTGAAAGTGTTGGCACTTGTATAGTAAATTTTAGTATTTTTGTGGATTTCATTGTTTTTTTTTTTAAATTATTTTTGACACGTGTTTTCTCGATTTTTTTTTGTTTCTTTGATCTTTCTTTACAAACACGTTGATCCTGTAAGGACTTGACAACTTTTTTTTAAGATAAACCCATTTGAGATATTTCAAAAACTTTATTATCGACTGAAGAACAATTAAAACATTTATGAATGGAACTCGACTTCGTTCATATGGCAACCGCGGACCCAATTTTTGATGACTCGGTCACACATTTCAGCTAAAACGGCTGCTATTTCGCGTTCAATTTGGCTCTGAGCTCTTCCAACCACGTCGGCTTGTTGGGATAAACCAATGACTTAACATAGTCCCAAAGAAAATAGTCTATTGGGGTTAAATCGCACGAACGAGGCGGCCAATGGAATGGCCCATTTCTTGAGATAACACGCTCATCAAACTTACTTTTCAATTAATCGATTGTAAGGAGTGCTGTGTGGCTTGTGGCACCATCCTGTAGAAACCACATGTCGTCCAAGTCCATATCTTCCCATTCGGTCCAAAAATAATCGGTAATCATGGCGCGATAAAGCTGGCCATTCACAGTAACGTGACGATCGTTATCGTCGACGAAAAAATATGGCCCAATAACGCCGCCGGCATGCAAATCGCAACACACAGTTGTTTTTTGTGGATGAATGTGTGAACTCATGACGCAAATGTGGATTTTCGCCGGACCTATACTGTATATTTTGCTTATTGACAAACCAATGGAACCACAAACGAGTTTCGTCACTGAAGACGATTTTGCGATGAAATTCAAGAATTCAACGCTCACCGACTCCGCTCGTGTACGCTTCCATGATGAAAATGTTGAGTTTATTGAATAAATTGACAATGACAGTTTGATGATTAGTAAAAGAGTGCGTTTACGAATTAAATTCAAAGTTGTCAAGTCCCTATTGGTTTTAGGGAGTTCAAGGCTTCACCTTGATGTGATTTCTTCTTTAATCGCCTTTGCCAACAAGCTGGGTAGTGCTGCAGGAATATTCTACCGCATATGTTAATAAAAAATAATAGCGCACATATTTCCAAAAAAAAAAAAAATCATTCTTCTACATATTCTCTCAATGAAAATAATCGAACTGAATGTCCTTTCTTCCATTATTCAAAATAAAAAACTCCATATGACAACCCCTGTTGTGATATGACTTCGTCTTCCTCCACCCATGCCCTGTGTGTTACCTTTTGATATATCAATTTATGATTTCCCAAAAAAAGCCTTCCACATGCTAAGCTACCTAAAAGACGACAACTCGTCTGTCAAAATATCACAACAATAACTACTCATCCACATGAAACGAATAGGCGGACCACCCAGTAGCGACAGACTCAATCCCAGTCCCGAACCCAGAACCAGGAAGAAGACAATACAAAGTGAATCCTTCGGATGCGTGAATATTAATTTACCTAAAAACCTTCACCCTAATTACGAAAACAAACAAAGCCAAAGCGTTCTTTGCTTTTGTTGTTCAATTCTTTTTCGAACGAACATACCTTCCTTCCGCTTCCGGCTCATCGGTTGGTGGTTGGCATTTATTATTAGAGCCCTTAGTGCTTATGTGTTACTAGCATGCTCCGTTTTAATCAATCAAACATTTTGCGGTGGTTTGGCATTATGTGTTTTGGCGGTCCCATTTGGCGTGCGCCATACCATCTTACAGCATATGGATACGTCTCCCCTGACGCGCGGTGAGTTGTCAAATTTTAAGAGTTCCTGTCAAAGTTATGACTGCTTTATTGAGTATCATTTCAGCTTTCCATTCATTTTGAGGCATAATCCTTGCGCTGACAACTGACACAGAGTCGACTAGGTGTGTGTGTTTCATTCATAAATTTTACTGAAATTTTGGCTACGTTTGTGGGGTAAAGGTGGGTGATTGGGTATGGAACTGGTGGGAGGTTTATTAGAGGTATGAGTATTTGGGTATCCTTGGAGGATTATTTATCATAATTTGGTGATTATTTGCCTTTGTTTTGAGACATACGTTATTTTTGTTTTGGTTTTTGAAACTTGATGAAGTGGGAATAGCCTGGAGGAGCTAATTAAATTCATGCGTGTTGTTTCTTAAGCGAAGATTAATGGATCTGAGCTGAGGAATTGAATATGTTTTGATATTGAGGAGGAGTGAGGCATATGTGGGTAGAAGTCATGTGAATCCTGATTTCAAAACGATAAGAATGTCTAAAGCTAATAAAAATGCAGAAGTTCATAATGAAAACAATCATTTGAATGCCAAGGATCTTTATTGGGATTATTTCAATAGCCCAATAAACTCAGAACAATAATTGAATTTAAAAGAAACAACTGTGCTCCGCAAGTGGTAAATCAAATTCAAATTGTGAGTCCTCTTTGAAGACGAAAAGCCCTCACCCTTAAGCCTCCTCTGATCAATAAAACTCTCCTCCTTATTACGCAGCTCCATTATCGTAAAATCAAAAAAATAATAAGAAAGCCAACCTCCGATTGTTGTTTCATTACAGACAAGGGCCACATAATTCACGCCATCCCATGGAGGCACGTGCGTTATATTCAATTCAACCCATTATCCTTCCATCACATAGCCGTCAATTTTCCTTGATGATTGCCACTTGAAATGAAAATAAAAATGGAATAGAAAACGAAGGGCTTATAAAACCTCCAAGAATAAAAGAAAAATCCTCTGCGGTGCACGGAGAGAGTCCACAATTGATGAAGAACATTGGAAGAAAAGAAAAAAAAAATATTATTATCCAGGATTAAGTGCCAGATGGATCATTAAGCATAAAAGTAACTCATACAACGGCTGGCGCACTTGTTAATAATTTATTGTGCTCTCTGGCATTACACACTTCCTGTTCCTGTTGCCATAGCCGTACCGCCGCCGTTGCCACCGTTCCCGTTTTGTAGGAGGTAGTCAGTGGTTGCGAGAGTTGTATGAGTGTTTTTCATACACGCACTCTGCATTGACGTCGACGACGCCAGAGTGTTTTATGATCCTTTCCAGATGCTTTGGAGGCGAGGTGCTGTATAAATTGTCACAGTTTTCATTCCCAGCTTTTTTTGAGAAGCAACATGGCAGGTCTGTTCGGTGTGGCCCATTGGGTGGCGGAAACCGGTTGTGAATTAAATCCTCGAGGCGTATATATATGGGTATATGATAAAGGGGCGACACATGAGTAACTCCCCTTCTCTGGCTCTGGAAAAAAGGATGTATGGCTGTCACTTTTAATCTTGGCACGAGAGGTATTCGGCAAGAAAAACTGACACCCTTTTCTGGTTTAAAGCCGTGATGGTAATTTATGAAAGGTTTTTAATTTAAGTTAGCTTTTGTGTGATGTGAACTGTAAGTGTGTGTAAGGACTTTCCAACACCTTATTTATAAACAAAGGAGGAGGTACTTGATGGTTGAGGGTTGTTTCTTCATAATCACGGTTCGGCGTTTGTCTTGTTTCTGGATATGTGAAAAGTTGTTTTGGCATTTCTGCTTAGAACATTGTAAATTGAAGTCTGGAGTCCTAGAAGATACTTCAAAAGATAACATTCGGGCACAGTCAGATATTTGAATTTTAATCAAAGCTTCCGAAGTTTAAAAAAAAAAACCAAAGCTGAGACCTTAAAAAATGTAAATTTAGTTTATTACCAACACTGAAAAATGAAATGGAAAGTAAGAAAGTAAAGCTGATTCGGTGGTTAGTATTAACAGAATCTGTCTATTAAGGGAAGTATTAAGTAAGAATTATCTACATGGCTATTAAAACCAAACTTTCCATCAAATATGTCACCTAAATCTTTTTTTTTTCAGAAATTTTAACAAGAAGTATATCATTTATATAATATTGAGAATTTAATGGTGACAAGCAGAATGGGAGATGTCCAAGATGGCTTCCTTGGGGAACACCCGAAGTAACCTCGATAGCACCATACAAGTTATTGTCTAAGCGAACCAATTATGTACGTCCACAAAGATACGACTCAATTAATTTTAAATAAAAGGCACGACTGGGTCGCACGTACTTGCTCTTATGTGCTAGTCCTTTTTAAGTGCAGGCGTCTTTTTGACAAAGATTTTATTTTAATATTTTTTGTATGACGTGCAACTTCCTTAGAATCGTTTTGGGGTGAAGCTCGAACGAACATGCGTCACGACAAAGGGATAAACACATAAATATATAGGATTGTTAGCTTTTGCAGTTTTTTAGTGTAGTATTATCTTTCCACTTGCTGCTTACTGTTTATAATATAATTTGCTAATAAAAAAATACAAAGGACTTTTTTCAGTTAAATTTTCATTTTGGTATGGAAAAATTTGAACAACTGGCATAAAGATTCTAGGTAAAGGGACCTTTATACGTCCCAATATGGGACTAATGGAATTTATAAAGGATTTAGGTACCTATAATAAGGTTGGAAGGAAGGTAGGTACTAAGATTAAGATACGTGTTCCAACTACTGTTAAGCCAGTAGGTATAGAGACAATATTAAAAGTTAACACAGTGGTTTTGTTTATTTATAGGAAGGTGTAAACTTTTGTTTTCTCGATTGAAATTTTTGCATTCAGTAGTAATCGAACAGTTTTTTTTATTTGTTAGTTGTTTTTGTGTGTTTATCAAAGGCTTCCTTATTTATTCTGTGCTTTTATGATGATGAAAAATACTTTAAAATACGTAAGTATGTATGTAATGTAGGTTGTCACTTTCTTTTATTTGACTAATGGCTTGGCTAGGGCTTAGCCGTGCAATATGAAATAAAATGTTGGGGAAAAAAATTTATGAATTCAAAAAAACAC
This sequence comes from Platycheirus rosarum, assembly GCA_963971375.1. Taxonomy (NCBI): domain Eukaryota; kingdom Metazoa; phylum Arthropoda; class Insecta; order Diptera; family Syrphidae; genus Platycheirus; species Platycheirus rosarum. The sequence goes on along the minus strand of OZ020507.1, from coordinate 22,513,070 downwards.
TACTCATTCCGTTTTTTGGAAAAAAAGTTGTAAGCCATCTTATTTCTTTTGCTGTTTTCTATTTTATGAATTTTTCATTTCAAAATCGTTCGACCATTTTATTCAAAAAAATGTTTTTTTTGAAAAACTTTTCGAAAACATACTTTAAAATTTTTTTTAGTATGTCAATTTTAAGAAATCTATAGTTTATACTAGGAGAAAAATTTAAAAAAAAATCTATAGATCCGTTTTCAAAATATTCAAAAAACAAAATATTAAAAAAAAAAAATTATTAAAATTTAAAAAAAAATGTTTTTGAAAATTTTGATAAGCAATATTATTTAAATCATAAAACACTACATATTTTGAAAATTTCATCAAAATCCGTCAATTAGTTAACGAGAAAGTCTGATTTTAAAAAACCGGTCATATGGGAGGTACCGTTATAAAACTTTTTCTGAAAAATCCATTAAAATTAAAAGATAGATTTTGCACAGAAAACATCATTCTGAAAGTTTAATCAAAATCGTAGGAGCCGTTTTTGAGAAAAATAAGTTTTTTAATAAAAGTTATATGGCAGGTACCGTTAGTTTTGGAGCTAGAATGCCAATTCCAAAAATTGTCGGGTAGAGCACTCTAAAAATACTATATACCAAGTTTGAATCAAATCGGCCCAACCGTTTAGGCTGTAGATATCGATACGGACAGACAGACAGACAGACAGACAGACAGACAGACAGACAGACAGACAGATGGACGGAATTTCCGGACCCACTTTTTTTGACTTCTCTATCATCGTAATATCATGTTTGATTGTTAGAATTTTTTTTTTTTTTACGAATGCATAACTTGCCTTATAGTCCCTATAATCGCAAGTAAAAAAGAATGAAGATCCTAAAACAAAACTTCGTTCTTTTGCGAAGAGGCCATCGTTTTCTTTGTTTTACAATTTCAAATTTTGTGTTTTCCGTTTCCCTTCGGTGTTCAATATGAACTTGAGTCCAAATCTTCTAGCAGCTCACTTTGAGAAATTGTTGAATCCTGTCCAAAAGACACCTTCGTTGCAATATGCGACACCAGCCTTTGTCAATGAAATTCTGGATGCTTCAATAAGTTATCAAGAAGTGATCTCAGCTTTAACGAATCTTAAAGATGGAAAAGCAGCAGGATCGAATGGCATTACAGGTGAATTTTATAAGTACGGCAATTCGGAACTAATCACCAAGCTAACAATTATATCGGGTTTTTCAACAGAGACGCTACAAAAGTAGAGCGCAGAGTATTTCGATCTTTTGAAATATCTCTTGAGTAAGGTTTGCCATTTCATGATGAAAAGATATACGAGCCAACAACGAGTCGAAATTATTAAAATTCGGAGTCAGTGGCCTCAACGTTACGAGCGCTACGTCCAATTTATGGTCGTCATAATCGTCCTAGCAGATCAACAATTGAGCGTCTAGTGAAAAAAAATTGAATCCACAGGCACAGTACAAAATTTTCCCGTACCAGTGAGACAAAGAAGTTTCCGTAGTGTCGAGAGTATTGCTGCCGCTGAGGCTTCAGTTGCAGAAAGCCCCAAATGTGTCTCTCAAACGTCGTTCTCAAGCGTTGGGCATCTCTGTGACGTCGTTGTGGCGAATTTTGCGAAAAGATCTTGGCCTACATCCTTACAAGATTAAATTGACGCAAGAACTGAAGCCGCTTGACCACCAGAAGAAGAAGGATTTTCATCGATGAGGCTCATTTCTGGATGAATCGCTGATCAATAAACAAAATATGCGGTATTGGTCAGGCAGCAATCCACACGTACTCCATGAGTCATCATTGCATCCCGAAAAAAATACGGTTTGGTGTGGTTTATGGGTCGGCGGCGTCATTGGGCCGTACTTCTTCCGTGATGATGAAGACCGGCACGTTACTGTGAATGGGGATCGCTACCGTTCAATGATAACCGAATATTTTTGGCCCTAATTGGATGATATGGATTTGGAGGACATGTGGTTCCAACAGGATGGCGCCACAAGCCACACAGCGAATGTCACAATCAATTTATTGGAAACCAAGTTTGGAGAACGTGTTATCTCACGAAATGGTCCAGTCGCTTGGCCGCCTCGGTCGTGCGATTTGACGCCGTTAGACTATTTCCTGTGGGGCTACGTCAAGTCTATGGTCTATGCCAACAAGCCAGCGACGATTGATGAACTTCGTACGAATATCGAACGTGAAATTGCAGCAGTATCGGCCGATTTATGCTTGAAAGCCGTCGAAAATTGGGTTCAGCGTCTGGACTTCTGCAAGCGTTCCCTTGGTGGTCATGCAAAAGAAATCGAGTTCCATACATAATGCATCGAACGTACTTTCACAGAAATAAAGAATTTTATTAATATCCGAAACCGTTTTTGTTTTATTTAAAAAAAACTTTTGTAGCGCTTTTATTGAAAAACCCTTTATATAACAATGTCATGGAAACCGGGATATTTTTTTTTTTTTTTTTTATAATTAACGCGCGCACAAGGGACTATTTGTTTCCCTTTTAATGTAACACACTGCGTGGGCATTAGGAAGATAGGGAGGGGAGAGATAGGAGGTGTCGATTAACATTGGTTTTGAATGTTTGCATATTGAAATGGCAAGGGAAAATCTCGCAAGGTAAACCATTCCAAAGTCGTGTTGTACGGTTAAAAAAAGAATCTCTATATTTCACGGTATGTCCGAAATTGGGCTCAAGGGTGAACTGATGGGCATTCCTAGCAAGACGAGTATTACGGGCGAAACTTTTAAGGGGAAGAATGCAGCTGGCTATCAAAGGAATCAGTTATTTTTGCGATTCACAAAAAAGGAAATTTGAGCGAGCCTGCGACTTACAGAGGTATAACTAATTCGAAATTTAACCAAGCCATTCAAGAACTCGTTGAGTTTTGTTAGAGGAATAATTTTTCTTGTGGGTGAACGAACGTAATAAAAATCAGCTCTTATATTTGAATTTCGAAATCTTTTCTGCATTTCACAAAAAATTCACAAAAACTAATGAACCTCTGAACTCTACTTCATTCTGACGTATTATTTTAAATATAATGTCTTTAAATTCATCTTAAAAAATTTCCAAGACTTCAAGGGCCCTTGCAATGTTAAATACTCATCTGTTCAGTGCTTCCAAACGAATTAAAATGAGACTAGCAATGCATTAAAAATTCATCAACGCTCTCCAACCATGAATTTATAATTAATATTGAATCATTCTATTCCACTAGCGAAACATTTCAAGGATCATAAAATTTCATTTGCTAAATTTAAAGAAAAAAATATCTACACACACACACCTCCAAAGGTATATCAACAAGCAACAAGGACATCCTTGAAAATTATTGTCAGCAGTGCATTTCTTTCCGAAGATAACAAGAAGAAGAAAATTAAGAAATGAATTCTAATTGAATGGGAAAATCCTTAATTCTACAAAATAATTAAAATAAATCGTCCTTCCCTATCATCTTGTGTTTTGCAATAGAGAAAACCAAAAAAAAAAAAAACTAAAATCCTGTCACGAATAAAAATGTTATTAACACTATATACCAACAGGCTGGTTCCGCATTTATTCCAAAACACAGCGCACAAATAACAAACAGAGTATCTCGTCCTGTGGCAAGGATGAGCATATACGGTTAGGCAAAAACCTCCATCCTCCTTTCCTTCTTCACATCCTGGCTTCTTCTCTGGCTAAATGAAGCAATGTGTGTGCATGTCAGCTTATTAGAAGAGAAAAAGGATTCGCCCGTTACCTCGTCTTCTTCCTCTCTTCATATACATATATCCTTCGAAAGGGAAAACAATTTTTATGGTATTAATAATGCAGCAAGTCACGTCCTTAGCTTCGCGCGCCACCTCCACAGCCCGCACCCGCTTCCGTGTGCTTATAAAATAAAACTGCTTCATAAAATCCTTTCTGCATGGTTGGCTTGTTAGTTTCATATCCTAGATGATAGACCACCATTGCGGTATAATATCCTTACACAATGTCTCCCATTATTATGACACACATATGCTGCTCCATGCATGTGCCCGCTGTGTACACATAACACTGACTCGTGGATAGAATAGGAAATATCCACCACCATCCCAAGGATCCACCAACTCAACAAGGATATAAGTTTGCCATTAATTTTACAAAGTATCACCCCGAACGTGTGAATTTGCCAAAGGTTCCGCTTTTTTCCCGGCATTGGGAGACGCTACAAGAAGGGAGCATTGAGGTCGAACAATGAACACCCCACACCGCCTTAACTAAGTCCTGATGTCGACCGACCAGACAGTAATGTTAATTGCACGCAATTTAATTAGTTCCAAAGGTCTGTGCACTCCTTCAAGGATGGCTTTCATATCCTTTGCCGAAAAATTGATTTACAATATTTTAATCCTTCGAAGAAGAACGAGTTGCAGTGTTCTTTTACCTTATACCATCACAGGACACACTCCCAGAACTAAATGATTTTCCACCAGGCTGGAAGAGGGGATTGGGGAACCTAGCCGGATGCGGCCAGACTCATATATTACGTCCAACGAAATGGAAAAGCTCGAGCTGACATTTATGTATTCAATTAATTTAGTTGCAAATATCTTCTCTGGTGTGTTTGTATGATAGTTGGTGGCTTGGAAAAGAGCAAAGGCGCGCAATAGGGACACCTTGCCTCCTTCCCAGAACTGGGTCCTTTGGTTTATGCGGCCTGTTGGGCGAATGCAGAAAAACATAATTTTAACATATTGTCACTCGGAAAGGCCAGCTTGGTCGACCTTCTTCTTCGTCCTTTCATGGACAGGGGTTGGTCGGGATTATGTCCGTTTTGGGCCTTAGCCCCAAAGTGTCCTTCATTCCGAAGTAAGTTGGTAGTGTTGGGATTCCGGATTGCATTACACACAAAGGATTTCTTTGATATTCAAAATTTGTTGTTACTTTCGAGTTTTTTGTTTGTTTTGTTTTGTGTGGCCATTTTTATTCCGAAAATTTATACCACACCGAGAGTATACCTTTATATGGTGTGGATGCCGTTATAGTGTGACAATGTATATGTGTTATGGCATTCATGAGTGTAATTTGTGTGGCACTTGTTTGTTGCGATTGTTGGTTCGTTCTTCGTTGGCCGGACATGGTTCTGGAATTACCATATGCGGATGTTCCGGTGGTCGCAGTGAGTAAACAGACGAATTTTTCGCCATCGCTGGTATTCTAAACTAACTGTTGTTTGTTTTTTTGCTTGACTTGCGTTCTTTGTAAAGAATTTTTTTTTTTCGGGAAATATTTGAATAGTTTTGAATGGAGTTTTGTTTTCCCGGGAATGAAGTGAAATGTAATTAGTGAAACTGCATGTGAATGGAATTCATAAAATTATATTTCAACTTTTTTCTGCGGAGTGCAGGGCCGTGTTGAGAGGATATTTTGAAATTAAATTAGAATTCGTTTTTGGATTCGATAGATTTGTGGTTTCAAAAATTCTAATGAGGCAGATAAGAGATTCAAATGTGTTTAAATGTTTTACATGTATTCATGAAAAAACAACTGCAAATTTACGGGTTTTTTACCTGTGGAATTTACGTGGAATTTGTTTAAAAATGTCAATTAAATAAAAAAAAGCGAATTGAATTAAATGGAAACTATTCAAATGGAAAAAAGAATAATGAAATCATTTATCCATGTAGCTGAATTTAAAAACCCATGTGATTTTGCAAGGGAGAGACCATCAAATTGGGCATCAATCGGTGGCTTACGCAGAGAATTTTGGTTTAAGTATTGAATTTCCGTCCAAACAAAAAAACAACACTTTTGCCTAGTAAGTCTTTTCAAGTGGTTTATATTATTTGTCTTTTCATTTGAAAAACATCCATCGCCGATATCTTTCCAACAAAAGTTTTGGCTAATTTACATCTACCTAACTTAATCGAAACAATCTTTTCCAAAATGCGTTTACAAGCATTTGGGCGGCTTGCCGATTCCTGTTTGCATTCTTTATTTTACAACTTCAGTCAATGGCTTGACGCTACTAGAAATGACCAGCAGGGTGTGATTAGATGCAAGGGCTTCTTCTGCCAATGAGTCAGAGCTGTTCAATATGTCATCCATATAATGGTTACGCAAAACACTCTAAACTATACTGTGAAAGGGATCTTGGAATTTATTGGCGTTAAGGTTTTTCAAGTACTCAGCATAGTTGTCATGACCATCGTTACTTAAACTGAACTAAACGGCTCTAATCAAAGATTGATGATTTTGATCTTGTATGCGAATATTTACCTGGCTGAAAAAATTCACCTAATGTCGCCTCTGAAAGCAACTCTCCTTTGCCGGATCGCATTACATATAAGTGTTTGGACCTTTCAGGGTAAGGATAGGATTTACAGTTAACTTAGCCCGCATCGTCCCAAACTAGTCTTATTTCTCGGGTTATTTAGGTTGATCCCGGGAATATTGGAAAATACCAACATTTCTGGGGTTTGACTTCTCTTGGCCACAATTTCTGAAATTAGAGCATGCAAGTTTGGAGAGGGATCTGTCTGAATACGATAAACAAATATTCAGCCTTCCAGACTTAATCAGCCTGACATCAGTTTCCTATTCTTTGAGTAACTTGTACCAATATGTATTCAGCGTATTGATTCTTTCTCGATGTTATCAAATCCTTATTGCAATTGACATCCGCTGTTTCTTTTGCAACAGCCATTACAATAAAGAAATTAGATCCTCGAACTGGACGTCCAGAAGTTATCCAAACAAAGTCAACGAAGAAAAGAATACAAAATGATTGAAGCAGTATACAATAATTGTGTGTATACACCAATGATAAATTATTAGCCAGTTTAGGTTTTTTATAAAATTTGGAGATCTCAAGAAATTTCTTCAGTAACTTTTGATGAAGGTGAACAATTTATCTGAACAACGATCTTCCACGAAGCGTTGAAAAAAAAACTTTGTAACTCTTTCCTTCTAACAGAGTTCTCTTTGACAAACTAAAATTGAGAATCTAAAAAAAATATTTGCATTAATTTTTTCGACAACAAAATTAAGATTGATTTCTGAGTAACATAAACATGAGTTATTCGAAAAAAATGAATCAAGGATGAATTCCACAAAACGGAATCATTCCACACTTCTGTTGGTTTTTTTTCTTGAAGCAACTTACATCAGACTTTTAAAGCTTTAAAAAGGAAATATACGTTGCCACGAGAGGAACTTTCATCAAAAGTTCTGGCAACTGTGATGTGGGATCGAGCTGAATTTTCATAAATTTTTCAAGCGGCCACTTAGAAAATAACATTTTTCGACTCAATGGAATTTTTTTTTACCAATGGACATCTTCATCAAATACACTCGGTAATAATCGGTTCCGAGTAGTATGGGAACTTTTACCGCACTAAAACCACCGGTGAATCAGGACCAATCTATTAAAGATCGACAAATGATTTTTCTTTCTTTATTTTTAAATTGCATTGGAGGAAGTTAACAGTTATAACACTTTCCCATTGCTTTTAGACCATCAGCTCATGAAGCTAGATTCTTCTTAATCTCCGAAATTGTTTTCGTACATTTAAGACGATCTCCATCTCGGAGTTGGTATGACTTTGCAACCGCTGATTGTGTGATACAGCGTGTTTTTTTAAACACTTCTGGACCCATTTCAATTTGAAGGTCACTATTTCTTGCCAAGGAGCATTAATTATTCCACGAAGGACCTTGCTTTGGAGTTTTCGGATGGGTTCAGCATTTGTTTTCTTTGTACAACCCCATAGTTGGATGCCATATGCCCAAACGGTTTTCAGTACTTGCTTATATAACATAAGTTTGTTCTGGATAGATAGAGTTCTTTCCTAGTAACAAGTACATTTTTCTATACTCCATGTTTAGTTCTTCTCTTTCTTTTTTGATGTACTCTTTCCATTTAAGCTTTCCATCCGAAGTCATTCCAAGTTATTTGGCGGTATTGGAGTAAGGTGCTGCTATACTGTTTATAATATTGGAACACTGCTTATGTTTTTGTTTGTAAAGTTTATATGCGTCGATTTTGTTTCGTTTAATTTGAAACGCCATTTTAACGTCCAATCATTTACTTTATCGACAGCATTTTGCAATTTTTTAGTAGCCTTTCTGACTTATCTGGCACCAGTATTGCAGTATCATCAGCAAAGGTGGCCATGATAGCGTTGTTGCTAAGCCTTTTCAGGAGCAGTTTTTTGAAAACTTTTGCCATGATTTTATTAGCAATATTGGTCTGTAAGATGTTACTTATTTTAAGGGGAGGAATGCAACTGGCTACTTCGAGTGAACATTTTTTGTAAAAGAAACGATAAAATAAGGAAAGACATGAAACATTACGTCGGTGTTCGAGTGGGGCAATTGTTTGAGCGGCAGTTCTATTTCCTATCAATCTTAACGCTCGATTTACTATTCTATCAAGCAGGAGAAGCGATGTTTGCGAAGCAACTGTCCAGAGGTGGGACTTATACTCGAGCTTAGGGCGTATAAACGCTTTATAAATTGTAGCCAGATCAGATGGGGTAAAATACTTCTTACACCGATACAGAAAACCTAAGCACTTTGCAGCATTCTTAGCGATCTCAAATATATGGTCGTTCCAACGGAGGTCGTCGTTGACACACATGCCGAGTACTGAGAGCTTTTCGGTTTCTTCGATGTTAGTGCCATTCATGGACAATGGCACTGGGGGAATGTTTAGCTTTAACGACAGAAGAAGACAGAAGTTTTCGAAGCATTAAACTCCACACGATTCCTATTACCCCATTTGACAATGCTGTATAAATCGGAGTTTAATGAGCTTGACATATGGTACCGTTGGAATTGTACGTCCGAAGGCGAAGGACGTGAATTATCGAACGAATATGAAAAGCTGAGGGTACAGTCGTCAGCAAAACAGTTAAGTGGATTAGAAGTAACAGAGAGAAGATTATTTATAAAAATGAGGAAAAGAGTCGGAGACAGAACAGAGCCCTGAGACACACCAGCATTTATTTTGTGGAAATCAGACTTGAATTTGTCCAATACAACTTGTATTGAACGGTCCAGAAGAAAGCTTCTAATCCAACGAACAAGAGTATCATCGATCCGAAAAGCACGCATTTTCGATAAAAGAGCTTCATGCCAAACTCTGTCGAATGCCTTGGAGATATCAAGAGCAATAATCTTACTTTCACCAAAGAGATGTAAAGATTTGTTCCACTGTTCGGTGAGATATGCCATCAGATCACCAGTGGAACGGTTGCTGCGGAAGCCGTACTGACGGTCATGGAGAAGCTTTCGATTTTCGAGATATTCCTTAAGCTGACGGTTAATCAGTGTTTCCATGACCTTAGAAAGAAGGGATGTCAGTGCTATGGGTCGGTAGGAGGAGGGGGAGGATGGGTCACCTTTCTTAGGGACAGGCTGGACAAATGCTGTTTTCCGTCTTCTAGGAATGATTCCAGAAGAGTAGGAGCGATGGAAAATCTTACGCAGTGGCTTTGCCAGTGTGGAGGAACACCTCTTCAGAAGAATCGAGGGTAAACTATCCGGGCCAGTGGATTTGTGTATATCGAGATCTTTGAGAACTCTTGCTACTGTACGAGTGCGGAAAAAAATCTGTCCCATGGAAAAATTTACATTCTTAAGTACAGGAGGGGCAACGTTGCTTTGAGGCAGAGTGGAGCTGGCAGCGAAATGGGCGGCGAGCAAGTTTGCCTTCTCTGAAGAGTAAACAATTGGTTTAAGGCATGCGTTAATTATAAGAGTTTTTTGAAGGCGATTGATGGCATTTCTTTCAAAACCTGAGCAGTTATTAGATCGTACCCTGGCACAAATAAACATATTCCAAAAGCAGAACCGAAGTTTTTTATTCAAAACTTTCTGAACTTTTTCAACTTCCAGCATTGCAGCAGAAAGAAAAAAATTAACACTTTTTCAAGATAATTTTTTTTTTTTATAATTAATGCGCGCACAAGGGACTATTTGTTTCCCTTTTAATGTAACACACTGTGCGGGCATTAGGAAGATAGGGAGGGGAGAGATAGGAGGTGTTGATTAACATTGGCCGGTGGCGAAGTTTTCGGCAAATCTTGCCTTTCCTCGACGAACGGGTGTTGGTTGATTGTTTACTGAGCCTGTGGATTCAAATTTATCCACTACACTGCGAAAAGTCCTCTTGGCAAGACGATTATGGCGTTCATACAACGGGAAAAGCGCGCGGAATATTGTTCGGAGTCCCGAACAGAACACACATTTTGATGAAACAATTTTATTTTTTGCACGTGTTGTCGAACGCTATATCCGTCCTAGGTGATTTGGCAAAACAAATTGAATAAATGACAGCCAATTTCTTATATGTAGCTTTAACAAGATGGCCGCTGTCAAACTGTCAAAGTTCTGAAGTACCTATTGGAATACACTCTATATATAAATATGTATTATTAAAAAAAAAATTAAAATAAATTTAAGAGGTTTTAAAGTTGAAGCAAAATTTTTTTGTATCGACCAACCTACACGTTCTAACGTTTTTCACAACTTATGTGACATTTTAACTCCTTAATACTTAACCCGGAGTCTGCTAGTAAATCCCCTTTTGATACGACTAGAGATAATAGGCGTCTTTATAGAAATATCGAACACAACAAAAAAAAAAACTGAGCAAGACGTGTAAAAGATTATTAAAAAAATGAAGTATTGGCAACATCCGTACGTCGAAAAAAATAAACACTATTGACTTTTTGTTGCGGCCAAAAAACTTTCGGTGGATGTCATTCTTTCAAAAATTATTATTTAGTGTGTTCCAAACAAATTTTCGCCTAGACGTCAAACACAAATACTTGCGGTAATTTGAAACAGTACTGATTCGTTGTACCAACAATCGGTATACCGCTTTCCTATCGTACCGATTCCGTACATAGTTACAGACCGCACAAATCAGTACGAAATGTATGTATTCAGTGAAATATCGGTACCGAATGTACCTCTCAGGAAACTAAGAGAAACGATATCGCATCGACAAGTGAAGGGGCGGTCTTAAGGTGAACTAATTAACTGGAAGTTGGGATCCCTGTCGAGATAACAATTACTATGTTACCTTATGATGTTAGGCTTGGCCAGAGGCTTTACGCAGTGGAGAACTGCAGCGTTTTATTTGCCCAATTCATGTTTTGTATATTTCGAGGAAGCTTGAAACTTGATTAGCAAATACCTAAACCAAAAAAATGTTTTTAAAAATGGGCAGTCAAAATATTAATTGTAGTACAGCTAGTTATATCCTGAAAGACAAATTTATTCAACTTCCTTAGTACTGTACAACGGGGTTACTTTGCCCCGTCTTTTGCACTATTTTTAGAAATCTCTCAAAAATTGTGGACAAATAATTTTGATCTATTTTTTTGTTCCACCCGCTTCATTAATAATATGTGAAATAATGCATTTTTGCTATAAAAACTGTTTAAATAATAATTAAAATACTTTTTTTGTGGTTGAAAGATGGAGCAAAGTTGTCCAAGGGATGGGGTTACTTTGCTCCATTTGAAACTTTTAACTATATCTCCTTAATCTATAGAGCTGGAGTAAAGTTAGTATTGTATTTCAATACCACAAATTCAAAGGGTCATATCTGTGTAAAAAAAATTGACAAAATTGAAAAATCCAACCTTTTTTTTTACAAAAAACACACAGCCTCTTTTTGTTTCATTAAATGCCTACAAATAAAATAATAAAAATAAAAACTTCATTAATTTAACTTAAATAAGTTTAAAATAAAAATAAATAAGAATTTTTAACAAAACAAAATAAATAAAAAAAAAAACAATAAACACATAGGAATATTGAATTAATTAACAAATTTTCCAATGGAGTAAAAGTAACCCCAAAATCAAAAAAAAAAATGCATGGTCACATAAAAAAAATAATAATTATTAATAATTGATTAAACAAAAAATGCCATGCGTAAAGTTTTAACAAAACTATTATACATAGAAAATCTGTAATAACTTCAATTAAAGTTCACACTAAATATTGCACTTCAAAAATTAAGTACATTTGCTACGTGAACTATACAGGTCAATTGCTTCTTACCAACTGCAATTAGACGGTCCGTTCTAACACGTGGCAGATGTAAAGGATGTTTTTTTAGACGTGTGGTTTTCAATCTGGCAATACTCCCTACATGCATGCAAATTTATTACCAAAATAATGGTTCAGTTCGCGCGACGGATCGCGCGCTGCGTCCAATATTCGGTCGACATAATCGCATATTACAGTCGGTAATTCGAGCAACCATGAATCGGTTTCCCACCACTTTTACTCTAGTGGATAATGCATGCGCATCCTCAGAGATACCGTACAGTGTTCACCGAAGACGGTATTGCTGCTGTGGAGCAGAGTATCGAAAAAGACCCAAATGAGTCCATCCGCCATCGCGCGCAACAATTGGAGTTGTCCACCCACTTTATTGAAGATTTTGCGGAATGATTTTGGTTTGCGGGTTTACAAAATTCAACTCGTGCAAGAATTGAAGCCGAACGACCATTAAGCGCGTCGCATATTTGGTGAATGTAACCAAAACGAAATGGCCACCGATCCCGATTTTCACAAGAAAATTTTGTTCAGCGATGAAGCTCATTTTTGGTTGAATGGGTACGTTAATAAACAAAATTGTCGTATTTGCAGTGATCATAATCCACAAGCCATTGTTGAGACGCCATCACTGTTTGGTGTGCTCTATGGGCAGAGGGAATCATTGGTCCATATTTTTCCAAAAATGAAGGCGGCCATAATGTTACAGTCAATAGGAAACGCTATAGAGCCATGATTAATGACATTTTGGGACCTAAATTGGAGGATGTTGATGTGGACGACCTTTGGCTCCAACAAGACGGTGCTTCTTGCCATACAGCCAACGAAACAATCAATTTATTGAAGGAAACTTTTGGTGAGCCCATTATTTCGCGTCGTGGGCTTGTGGCATGGCCTCCAAGATCGTGCGGTTTAACACCGCTGAACTATTTTTTGTGTGGTTATGTTGTCACTTGATAAGCCCGAGACGATTGACATTTTGGAAGAGAATATTCGGCGTGTTATTGCTACAATACGGCCCCAATTGCTACAAAAAGTGGTCGAAATTGAGCCTCTCGGTTGGAATTTATCTTGATGTTTTGTTCAAGATGTCGATGTTGTTGTTTCTTTTTGATGACAGCATGTAGTTGGTTTCGCCCTCATTGTCTGCTTAAACAATCTTTGCTGCTTCTATTTTAATTGTCACAAATCTTCTAATTTTGAACTGGCAGATGAGTTAGGCAGGGATGCCAAAGTTGTACATAGTTTTATCTACATATAAACTCGTCTCCATAAATTCTGTCGTACGCGGCTTCGAAGTCCATGATAACGTGGTAAGTATCGATCACAGTTTTTTGCCCTACCCATCTACATAATCACTTTTTTTGAAAAGTGGTTATGTCTGCCTTACAACAGTCTATGGCGTACGCCTTTAAGGAACATAAGATTCAAAGTAAGGATCGGAAAATCGTTGTTCATTGATTTATTGATTTTAGTAAACTCCTGCTTATTGTTTTCTTATTACTCCTTTTCCCATTTAATATTAAATATATATACTCAAACTCTTTTTCTATGTCTAGCCACAACAAATATTTCCAATAAACTACGTTACCCCAAATATATCAACTGCCACTTACACATGTCTTCTCCTTCTAATCCTGATTTTGAGCTCCTTAAAAGATTTTAATAAAAAAAAAATATAAAAACAATAACAAATCAATCCCCAAGCCCACATAAGCTGACATAAAAAAATTTTAAAAATCATATGCTCCACTTTCCCTCCAGCTACTATCGGGATGAAAAGAAATCCCGCATCCAAACACACTATAAAAAAGAAAAGAATCCCTTCCTCCTCATCGTCAAATGAATATCTTTTGGTTACACATCCTTCTACCATGAACTTTATTCTCATTTTATATTTTGTGTGCCTTACTGTTCCTATCAAAAAAAAAAAAAAAAATACAAAAAAATATAAAAAAAAAGAAAACAAAAACTCAATTCAGTCCAAATTATGTTTGCGTAATCCCTGCTTCCCTTAAAAATCCTACAGGCATTCGGCCCTTTTAAAAAATCCCAACTCAAGTTATTATCCCTTCCATTTATTTCGTTTTATTTTTTTTTATTTTTTTCATAAATCTTTTATCAGTTCTGACCCATCCCTATGGCAGAGGAGAAAACAGTAAAAAAAATATAAAAAAAATCCTTCAACATATTCAATTTAAAAACCCTAAAGTTGTGTCCTTTTCCAGAGTGCGCCTTCAAGGATATTCTAAATGTAGGCCATTTAAAGGAGTTCTTCTTAACTTTTTCATAACTTTATGAGCGTTCTATGACCAAATATCTCGTGCAGCATTCAAGTTCTGCATACAAAACTAATTTACCTGTGCGCCTCCTCCTCAAGGAGCAATCTTCAAGAATGATTAATTGAAAATTTGTATTCAGGTCAGAATTGCTTGACAAAGCGCTTCCTTTTTCGCCTTAACCCCCTCTCCGCCGTCAGCAAACCAAAGGAACGTAAGGAACATAAAAGTCGGCAAACGGAAAGAGCAATTAGAGCCTCAAGAAAATGACATAAGGCTGAGGCAGACAAAAAAATAAGGCACTAAGTCAGGAATGAAGACATCTTGGCGCCTTTATAGCCTCGGTCAGGACCCTCGGCGGTAAGGCATCGTAAAAATTGAAGGAAGCTGCAAGCAAAAAATTATTAATTTTCCCTGGACGGCGCGATGACGAAGATGAGAAGATGGGAATTATTACAGAGGTCTCCTTACGTGAGCAATTAGGAAGCGAAATTGGACGGACATCCACCAAGACAGAAAAAAGGATCCCAATGGAAACGTGCTTTAGTTGTGTACCTGGTCCGCCATTGCGAAGGAGCTAAACACGAGACTACGATACTAATTAGTGGAATTCACCATCTATTTTTATAGGTCAGCGAAGGACACAAAAAAAGAACCCAAGAAGGCGAGGAATCCTGTGACTAATTAGTATGCAACCACCGAAGGAGCCGGTTCGTTAATATTAATTTTGGCAGGTCCTGTTGAAGTTTCAGTTTGGCTGGAAACAAAAACTTTAAGAGAACAAACACAGACACTGACGTACACGTAATGGGAAAATTATTCCACATGAATTGAACAGGATACCACAGACGGCAGTAATTTTTCACATTCGATTCGATCCTTTCAAAAAGGACCTCTCCATCCTGCCATACATTTGCTCCTCTCCTATATTTGTATGTGCAATCAATGAATGTGCATCGTCTATGCAATGAAAGTGAAAAGAATGGGAGAAGGTTCATCCTTGTCTTTGGAAGAAATATCCTTTTCCTAGAGCTTTATGGTGCAGTGGGACTGGGTGGCTCAAAGAATCCATCCTTTTTTACTTCGCTCCCCATGAATCGAAATCTCTCTAAGGAAATTGTTTTTGAATTGAATATACAATCATTATGGTAGTTGTTGGTTCTCTTATGTGAATGTTTATGAGAACGAGCAGATCCTTTTGTTGTGTCACACAGGACATGTCATTGGCAACACAGAGCAAAGCTAAGACATATGTCTGATGGTGTATATGGTGCGTGTTTAAGGAAGCTTAACTGCAGCATCATGTCGCATGTTAGATGGCAAAGTGGAATTCAATCAATTCAAGACCATAATATACAACATCCAGAGGTTCGGCATTTACTCGTATACTGATCCACAGATGCGAGACTAACAACAAAACGTCTCCAAGCTCAAGGAAGTAAAAGGAAAGTGAGTCCTTGAATTTATAAAATCTGCCATTTGTCAGCGTCAAAGATATCCGTAGTGGTTCAGTAGTGATGCTGTTTTGATTTTTCATTTTTCGATTTAGTGCTGACGATGTTCTTTTTTTCGGTTTTATATGAACGTGCAGATGGACAGGAAATATATGGAAGTAAAAAGGATCTGTGGGGTGGAGGAGGCAGCAGTTTAAAGGAACATTTTCAAATGTTTATTTGGCAGACATTTGCAGTTCGTGTATAGGAAAAGGTCTAGACGTGAGCTTTGGTTTCATACTGGAAGTGTAGATGGAATAAATTGAAGCATATCCTTTCGGTGTAAGACTTTAATGTAAATATATGAAGTGTAAGGTCCTCAAAAATAAGGAGCTGATGAAAGTGCAATTCCTTTCTTTTAATCAGTATGACTAACTTCTTCCTTATATAAAATTATATATTAAGGGTATCCTTATAGATAAATTCATATGATTTTTGTAGACATTCTGGAGTTATTTTTTGGGACTTCACCTATAGTATTATAATAGTGAAAGAAGCTAAACCCTTCCCTAAACAGAATACGTGTATTTAAAACAAAGCCAAATTCATGTTTCAAAATTAAGTGTTAAGAAGTACCGATATACTGTGGCGTATACGTGTTATTTTACGTTTTAGCTTCCCAAGCAGTAAGTATGATTTATTTTATTTTTATTTATTTAGAAATAATTTTTTATCATCCATTATAAAGGGTCCGCCATTTAACTTTTTTTTTTCAAACTAGTGCTTATTTCGTGAATGGTAACACTTAGCTCATGTCTGATTTGACAGACAATTAGTTTTATCCTTACGCTAAACGAATATGGTTGTGTATACGCTTGAACAACGCTGGGAAATATTGCGACATTACTTTGAAAATCATGGTAATGTTGCAGAATTTGTGCGAAAATTGCGTACTGATTTTGGAAGAAGAGAAGCACCGTCAGCTCCGTATGTTCGTTATCTTGCGAAAAAAGTGAAAGAAACTGGCATCCTCATCGATAAATTAAAGCGTGAAAAGCCAAAAACAGTGCGTACACCCGGGAATATTGCTGCTGTGGCAAAAAGTGTGCGTGAAGCGCCATCAACATCAATTCATCGTTATTCTCAACAATTGAACATTTCGGAGACATCATTGAGACGAACTTTGCAAAAAGAACTTGGTATGACGCCAAACAAAGTCCAATTGGTTCAGGAGTTGAAGCCAACTGACCATCCAATGCGTTTTTGCTTCGCTGAGTGGGCATGCGATCGACTTAGAGAAGATGCCGATTTTGCCAAAAAAAACATCTTTTCATTTTGATCTTGACGGGTATGTAAACAAGCAAAATGTTCGCATTTGGCATAGAAAACCCGCACGCATACATTGAAAAGCCGATACACCCAAAACGAGTCACTGTTTGGTGCGGATTTTGGTCCAGAGGCATAATTGGGGCATTTTTCTTCGAAAATGAGCAAGGAGTGGCCGTTACAGTCAATGGCGATCGTTATCGGGCCATGTTGAACGAATTTTTGTTCACAAAAATTGAAGAGGAGTTGGTTTCAACAGGACGGCGCTATGTGCCAGACAGCCGAAGCTACACCCGATGTTTTGGGCCCTGTTTTTGAAGATCGCATTATCATCCGCAGAGCCAACTCGGAGCTGCGATTTGACACCGTTGGACTATTATTTGTGGGGTGCCGTAAAAGATAAGTGTTACGCCGACAAGCCCCAGAGACAATTGACGCTTTAAAGGACAATATTCGTAAAGCAATTGGTGAAATACAGCTGCACACAATCGATAATGTGCTTAAAAATTGGACCGATCGTATAGGCTACTGCATTGCCAGCCGAGGCAGCCATTTGAATGAAATTATTTTCCATTATTAACCGGAAGGATTTTTCTTTCAAATAGAAGAAGAAATTTGAGAAAATATTTAGTAGTTTTTTCTTATAGCATTTTCAAAAAAAAAAAAGTTATTTGGCGGACCCGTTAAACTCCCAGCTTTAGGTACAATTTTAATAAAAATTCAATGAAGATCTGAATAAGGACTTAATTTTATTTGAATGAAGAAGATTTTTAAAAGAACTTATTACACATAACAATAACTCGTATTAAATATTTTTGAGTAATTCAAAAAAGGTTTAAAGTTAGTGGAATAACACCCACCCCAGCCATATTGTAGCTTAGAGTTCTGCATTTTATGAGAAACCATATATGTGAATTTATGGCGCGAATGTGTTAATTTTAAATTTAAGTTTGAGTCAATTAAAACCTCTAAATTTAAGAGCAACTATCGGAGAATTGCGAGAGTATGGTCAGGAAGAATATTACCACACTGCTTAAAAGCAAATAAATTTATTATTTTCGCTATTAATAAGATTATATAATATATAAAAGATAGTAAATTCATTAACTACTGGTTTTTTAATAAATTCTTATTGCATACAAATAAAGTAAATACTAAAAACTAAATATTTACTAAGAAACAGTCAGTAAAAAATGTCGACTTTAATTCAATAAACGATAAAAAAGAAAAAAATGTTCTCTTTTAATGTATAAACTCAATTTTATTATTAATTTAATGCTGTAAAATAAAAAAGTTTTTTTTCTAAGTTCTTTATATAAAACGTTATATTTTCTATTCATGAAAACTGTTTACGCGTCCTTAGCAATAAAATTTGTTTTTACTTTTACATCGCCACCGGTATAAATATATTTTAAATCCTATATAAAAGATCGACAGTGAAAAAGTGAATAAATCTTTAAAGAGTCGATTGTTTTCAAAATTGACTTTATAAAAGTGTCGACATTTTGATCAGTTTATATATTTACTAGTCGACTTTTCTAAAGTCGACATTATGACGGTCGATTTTTTTAAATCGACATTTCAAAAATCGGCAAATCGTACCATTAACAATAATAATTAATTCGCTTTTTGAAAGATTTGTACCAACAAAAACAATTCGAATTAAAAGTAATCTGCCGGGTTGGTTAACATCAGAAATTCAACAACTTATTGTGAAGAGAGACTACGCTTTTAGATGGAAAACATTTAGATTGCCACAACTATTTGTGCAGTATAAAAACCTACGAAACAAAGTAAATACTGAAATTAAAAAGTCTAAACGAAAGTATTTTGCTTCAAAATTTCACAATGTGTCATCAAAAAAACTATGGAAAAAATTAAATCACTTGGTATCTCAAGGAAAATAATGAATATTGATGATGATTGCGATGTAGATGAACTCAATAAACAGTTCATAAGTTCTGCCTCCAACATAGGCACCTGTGCTATGGCAAGCATAATTTCTCAAAATAATGATACTCGTTTTTCCCAAAGTTTCAGTTTTAATAGAGTTTTTGAAGTTGATGTTTACAAGGCGTTAAACCCTAAATTTGTAAAAATAATCCTTCTTAACGCACATTTTTAACACAATAATAACTAAGTCCTGTTATCCAAAGCTCTAGAAGGCCTCAAAAATAATTCCGATTCCTAAAAAAACAGCATCTAAACAAAAAGAATACAGACCAATATCTATTCTTCCATTTATTTCAAAAGCATTTGAGAAACTTATCAGTCGGCAAATTACATCTTATTTAGAGTCACATCAACTTATAACTGTTTCGCAGTCTGGATTTAGATCAAAACATAGTTGTACAACCGCACTTCTTAAAACAACTGATGATATCCGTCAAGAAGTTGATAAAAATCATGTAACAACTCTAGTTTTGCTGGATTTTTCAAAAGCGTTCGTTACAGTTTCACACGAAATACTTTTGAAAAAACTCAAGGATTTTTTGACACTTCAGCATTATCTATGGTTGAACAATATCTAAAGCACAGATGTCAGGCAGTTTTTGCAAACTCAAAACTATCGACATTTCTTCCTAATATCACTGGTGTCCCTCAAGGATCAATTCTGGGCCCACTTCTATTCACACTGTTCAACAATGACTTACCCTCGAAACTCAAACATAGCAACATTCATATGTACGCAGATGATGTCCAAATTTACTTGAGCTATAGAATTGGCATGGTAGAAGATGCAACGGTCAAAATAAATGAGGATCTAACACGTGTAGGACAGTGGGCTAGAGATAATTCCTTGAAACTCAATTCGAACAAATGCCAGGGAATTGTGATAAATAACTCTGTGCTTGATACAACTAGCTTTCCAACCGTCGAGCTTAATGGAACAACTTTAAATTATGTCAAAACAGTAAAAAATCTAGGAGTAATCTTTAACCAAACGCTAACATGGGACAATAACCTGATAAGTACTATTGGACGAGTATACACTTCATTGCGTTTTTTATACCTTTCTGGAAGTTTCCTCCCGGTCTCAACTAAATTGATAATTGCCAAAACAGTTATTCTACCAATTCTATTCTACGGTAGTCCTATTTTTTGCAGTTGAGATAGCGCCAGTAAACGCAAATTTCGAGTTGCCTTTAACAACGTTGTCCGCTTTATCTATGGACTTCGTCGTTTCGACCATGTTTCTGCTCAGGCAAATACCGTTTTCAATATGCCTCTTGACAAGTATGTGGATTTTCTTACATTGACATTTCTGTTTAACCGTATTCATAGGAAAAATCCGAATTATCTTTTTGAAAAGCTAATTTTTCCAGTATCTCAAAGAAGTAATATTCTCATTGTTCCAACATTTAAATATAGAGCCTCCAAACAACAGTTCTTTGTGCATGCTGTGGGCCTTTGGAACTCCTTGCCTGCCAGTCTGAGAGTACAGGATAACTATAAAAAAATTGAAGGCTTGCTTAGAAATCTTTACAATTGCTGAACGTTTTTCCACTTCTAGTTCTGTTTCTTTCCTCTTCTATTACTGTTTCTTTTATCTAATTTTATTAAAATATAATGTAATTATCTTTAATTTCTTTAATTTGTTTAATTTAATTTCAAAATATTTAATATATAATAATTTAAAATTAGCTTTTTTATACTATTTATGATTTAATGATATTACCAACAATTTTCTAAGTATTATTTGAAAGACATATTGTTTTAAAATACTTACGTAAATAAATAAATACAAAATACAAAAATACAAAATACAAATAATACAAATAACGAGATATTATAATGGCAGAGTTTTTACCTGATAATAGTCAAAAAGTTTACAAAAAACGAAGATGTAGTACAAATTTAAAATTATTAACAAATTTATAGCCATTATGTTTTAAAATGATTTCGGGCTGACTCGAATAAATTCCATCCGAGAGGTCCAATTATGCCAATTTTATGAAAATCGGGATCGGTGGCCATCTCGTTTTGGGCCCATTCACCGAACGTGCGACACGCTTGATGGTCGTTCGGCTTCAATTCTTGCACGAGTTGGATTTTGTAAGTCCGCAAACTAAGATCCTTCCGCAAAGTCTTCCATAATGTGGATGGGCACAGCTCTCTCACGATGACTAATCTCATGTTCGCGATTCTAGAATCTGGAGAAACAAAGCTATAGAAACTATAATGAGAAACTCAACTGACATTGTTTTACTGAGAAATGAAGGTTACGGTATAACACCCTGAATTACTACTGTCAACTGAAAAAAAGGTTTCCGGTTTAACAAAACTACGTATGCTTAAAATTATAAAATGTTTCAAATTTAATTGTTACTCGATTTGTTTAAAAAATATATTGAAAAATATTTGAAAGATATTGATGACCTAAAGCTAGTTCTAAATAATGAGAAAAACTTAAACAAATTTGCAACAAAAATTTGAAAATTAGGACAAACGAAAACAAATTACAAATGTCAATTTTTTTTTCTTTTTGAACATATACATAATATTTCAACAAAATTGTTCAGTGTTTTTTGCCTCTTTTGGTGGGCGTCTGGTCGGGTGTGGCCACACTTGAAACGTCTGACACCCAAAAATTCTTAATAGTTTGCGTGAGTTTATTCTATATATTTAAAAATGGTTATAACCCCCAAATAAATATCTGCTGGAAAATCACAATTCACAAAATAATGTCAGTCAGTCTGTCTGTATTATATTGATCTACAGCCTAAACGGCTTATGTGATTATCTTCTAATTTTGTATGTGTGAATCTTTTAGCATTTCTCAGAGGGAAATTGAAATTTTGTTTATTTTGTCTTAGGGCTAAAAATAACGGTACCTGCCATATTACGGTTGAGGAAAAGCTTATTTTTCTCGAAAACGGCTTCAACGATTTTCATGAACATTTTTAACACCAAGGTCGATAAAGACCTCACCACCATAAGTCAAAAAGGATTTAGACAAGTCGATGCGCTGTCATGCGACTTTTTCAACATCATGCCTTAAAAATTGGCACGACTGGGTCGCATGTACTTGCTCTTATGTGCATAATTACATTGGAAAGCAAGATCTTTGATAGAAACAAGTAACATTTGCGTTGAAAATAAAACAGTTTGAACTTATAAAAAGTATTAAAAACCACAATATTTAAAGGTTTTTAGCAAAAATGAAGAATGCCATCACACGTTTTAAATAACAAGGAATTTGTGAAAAATGTATTTCGAAAAATTGGAGGACCGGTTTTGATAAAATCCTGTTTTTTTATTCTCAGTTTTTTGAAAAACGAAATTATTTTTTTAAATTTTGGTATGCAGTTTTTTTTAGAATTTATTAAAATACATGTGATTATTAAATTTTAAATAATTTTTTTTGATTAGTTTTCAAAATATTGATTTTTCAAAAAATAAAAAACTAAAATTAATTTTAATTAAAAAAAAAACGTTATTCAAAATGTTGATATGCAGAATTAATTTGGCTAACTAGATCTTCTTAAATATACAATTTGACAGAAATCTAACCGAGAAAGCCAAACATTAAAAAAAACCGTTATATGAAAGGTCCCGTTAATGGACCCCCTATATGTGGTTCTAATCAAATAATAGCCAATACGAACAAGAAAGTTCTCAAAAAATTTCATTAAAATCGTTTGAGGGTTTTTCGAGAAAATTAAGATATTCCTAAAAGGTCATATGGCAGGTAACGTTATTTTTAGGCCTAAAAATTAAATTTCAATTTCCCCTCTGGGAAATGCCAAAATAATCACACACACCAAGTTTGAAGACAATCGCTTAAGCCGTTTAGGCTGCAGCTCGTTATACATACTGACAAACACACAAACAGACAGACAGACAGACATTTTTCTCGATCACGTTTTTAGACTTCTCTATGATCGTAATCTCATGTTTGATTATTATCTCAATTTTTTTTAATATTCACGAATCCTAAACTTGCCTTATAGTCCCTATAATCGCAAGTAAAAATGGTCCAGAATTCTCATGCCAACACCAGAGGCACGATATTTCAAAAGTCTTTTCAATTAATCGCATACGCTCACGATATATTGACATAATCGGAAGAACACAGTGTGATGTCAGTATCGCTCATGAGTTTTGAGACGAAAGCGGTGAAGATGGGTTTAGTAGCAGTCAATGAGGGCAAAACCAAGTATATCCTGTCATCAAGAAGAAATACCCAAAATCGTCATCTTGGACAAAACATCTTGATAGACAGCTATAACTTTGAAGTAGTTAGAGACTTTGTCTACCTAAACTCCGCTATCAAGTCATGACAACAACATCAGCGCTGAAATCAAAAATAAAAATAAATAAATAAATAAATTTATTGGCGCGACAGCTCCTTAAGGAGCAAAGGCCTAGTGACTATTACCGCCGAGTCCGAACGGCTACATGAGATGCACTTTTTCGAGACAAATTTTACTCTTGGAGATTTGGTCAGTTCCTCGCAAGAGAGTACCCCAGAAAAAAAGGTTCTTTTGCTTAGCAGAGAGTGGAGAAGAAGATGCAACGAAGAACTGTAACGGCTGTACAGCGACACAGATCTAGTCAAAAGAGAAAAGAGTTTTTACTCTTCAACTTACTTACTTACTTACAACTTCTCAGATGGTTGGGTCCTATAGAGCGGATGGAAATCAATTCTCCTGTCTGGAAAATATTCGATTCCACCTCAGAGGGACGGCGCAGTAGAGGAAAACCGAAACTGAAAAAGAAGAGGAAGAAACAGTCATTACCGATTTCTCTGATTATCTCTCTCAAGCGAACTACAATTTTTGACATGTGAAATCTTCTTATTGGTGTGAACACAATTTCGAAATCTCGAATCTATTTGCCAAAATCCCAGATTTCATGGCTAGAACACAAAATTAAATCTATATGTATGCGTACATAAAACAAACTCAAGAACGTCTGGACCGACTTCAATGATATATGGTTTCTTAGACTGGTCTCTGACCATATTAGCAGAATAACTATGAAAACATCAGAAAGATTCATGTTAAAAAATAAACCAAAAATAAGATTAATAGAAAATACTCGATTTGTAATGTAAACAAAAATATATAAAACAAATGACAATAACTGTCAAATCGATTTATCTCAATGGGAAAGTTCAATTCGTTCAGTTGAAAGTTTTTTGACTATCTTTTTTACTAAATGTCAAATGAAAGTCAACTTTAAGAGCCAATCAATCAGAGACACGTTGACCGCTGGCGGTCGCTGGAAATCGCGAAAGTTATTTTTTGTATGTTTGTGATTTGTTTACAAAGATGGGCTCGACTGGGTCGCACGTACTTTCTCTTATGTGCCTAATTACATTGGAAAGCAAGGTCTTTGACAGAAACAAGTAAAATTTACGTTAAAAATAACAAAGTTTGAACTTATAACAAGTATCAAAACCACAATACTTAATGGTTTGTAGTAAAATGAAGTACGCCGTCACACATAACAAGGAATTTATAAAAAATGTATTTCGAAAATTGTAGGATCGGTTTTGATAAAATTATAACATTTTTATTTGAAATTTTGGTTTGCAGTTATGTAGAGTTTATTAATATACATGTGTATATACAATTTAAGATATTTTTTTAATAGTTTTAAAAATATTGATTTAAAAAAAAGAGAAAAATAACTTTTCCTAAACGGTCATATTGCAGGTACCGTTATTTTAGGCCTAAAAAGACAGATTTTTTTGTCGATCACTTTTTTAGAACTCTCTAATGTCATGTTTCATTCTTATCTCAATTTTTTTTATATTCACAAATCCTTAGCTTGCCTTATAGTCCCTATAATCGCAAGTAAATAAATTGCTAGACTGGATCGCACGTAGTTGTTAATACGTGCGTTCACATTGTAGAATAAAATTTAAGAAAATTAAAGTGAAGCATTTATTCGATTTTTGTTACTTTTGATTGTTCGAATAAAGTACGTTAAATTGTATTGAGTAAAATAATTAAAACGCCATTTTATTACTTTCAGAAATGTTAAGAAGTTTGATTTTTTTTCAAAATTGTAGGAACGGTTTTTTCTAACAACTTTTTTAAATAATTATAAAAAAAAAACAATTCAAGAATACAAACTACAAACTATACAAACTACTTAAATAAATAAATTTATTGGCGCCACAGCTCCTTAAGGAACCAAGGCCTAGCTGCCATGAGCTGGATTTGAACCCAGGCTCTTTCGCTTAACAGTCCGACACACTAACCACTAAGCCACGGGGCACTACATACATACAAACTACTTGGCGAGCTTAAAAATTTCTTATAAACAAAAAAAAAAACAAAAAGCTAAGTGTGACAAGGGTCTTGTCAGGGGTTTGGCACCTGTGAGACGTCTGTCACAAACATTTTCGCACTCAGGGTATCGAGGGCGTAAGGATGCGATGCATTTGAAATGGTTTACTTCACTAGGTCTATTTTTAGAAAAATGGTACATTTAACCCACCATTACTCGGTAATACTGCCTCTGCGGGCTGGCAGACAATTGATGGCGTTATCACCTTGAGGAGGACTGTTTGTAACATAAATATTATCTGGTAGCAAGAAATCAGTTGCGGGCTCTCGGTCTATGATTTTTCAAAAAAAAAATTTGTTTAAATTTTAAAAACACAAAAAAAAAAATTAATGCGAAATTACATAGGCTATCTACATCTTTTTAAATATCAATTATGATAGTAATCGGATCAACAGTTTTCGAGAAAGTCGAAGAAAAAGTATTAATTTTTTTTTTCACCAAAATATCATGCTTAGTACACTGATTTTTTTCATAAAATTTTTTGGAGCCGTTTTCGAGAAAAATAAGCTTTTACATAACGGTTATATGACAGGTACCGTTAATTTTGATGGTGGCCCTGGTTGTTTTAAGATTTAAGGTAAAGTTGGACAAGATAAGTGAATCTGTTGCCGGGATCCAGAAAATATGTTGTGTTTCAAGTAAGGCTGGGGGCACTCATTATAATCCTAACGTTAGCTCAGCTTTTGAGTGATTCTGTGTAAAAAAGCACTGATTTTATAGACGTTTGCTTACTTGACATGGCCAAACACATATCATATAGAATCTTTAGATAAAAATATTATGTGCTTTCCATGTGTGAAGCCCTTTGTGATCCTTTGAGATTTGGACCCTATAAGCGACGCTCGGGTGGAGATATTATAATTATATATTTTTTTTATCAACAACATTAAATTTAGGATAAACCGATTTTGAAAACATTTTGTGTGTATGCTAACATGATTACTTTTTTTGGTTTTTAGCTATAATTGGAACCAATCCTACCAATCTACGGTAAACATGAGAAACGCCAGGTGGGTCAGCTAGTATAAAATAAAATAGTTCGTCCTTATAATACCTATGTAAAATGACAAATAAAGGAAAAATTATACATAGTGGGATGTTGTTTAATGTAGTATGTCCTGTTGCATTTAAGCAGCCACCCGCGAATTTTTTACTCCAAGCAAAACATCTCGCTGACCTAGCCACCATGTTCTGATTATGTGGAGGTCATCTGGGGAGACAGTTTCTGGCTGAACTAGCTAACGGAAGTCGTTCTTCTTGACGTTCCAAAGTTACGGATTGCTTTTTCCAACATAATGTTGAATAAGATGCAAGCCCGACTATATCTTTGTCGGAATCCATTAAAGATGGTGATTGGCCTATCTAGACGGTCATAATCTGCCAAGTAGGTATGTCCTGGGCAGGCATTGAGGGTCCTACTTACTAGTTCGCGGTTGGAATTTTGTTCGTCTATTTCGGACTCCCAATCTCAAATTACAAGCCAAATATACAAATAAAAAAAAACATTATTATTTGACTATCAAAATAAAGTATGAATCAACAGCTTAAGCTCACTCTCTATAGAAAAAAATTATATTTCCAATTCCAACCCAAAAATCCGTTCCAAGCAACAGTCGTCTGTGATGTTTTCCAAACAAAGAAAACATGTCGTCAACCCTAATAATTTCTACCCCGACAATAACTCATTTCCCATAACCATAATCATGTAATCATCTTAGAAAAATTGTTCCAACAATCCTTCATGAATAATTCAAAAGCCTCGATGAGAGAGTCCTCCACACGAATATCGTCCTCAACATGGTTATCCGCGCGTATCTGATTTTTCATCATCATCATCATCTCCCATGCATAATATTTTTTTTTTTTTTTTACATTCGATTCTTCCTCAAAAGTGAGGACAGACAAAAAAATTATCCCTTTTTTTGACACTTAATCTATAATAATGTCTTCTAGCAATGGCATGGCGCCCTTTCAACATGGATACTCAATTCATGCCCCACGCCATATTATCCTTCAAACCGAAGGCGGTAGACATGAATTTTCATTTTCAAAAAAGGCATATTTTCGACGCAAGAGTCAATGCTGCGATTAGTATTACGATGATTATGTGTTTATAGGCAAAGAAGGACTCCAGCAAACAAGGATATGTATGGACGGTGACAAGGAGATTACAATATCCACATTATGGAGGCGTTTACACACATATTGAGATTGGAAGTTATTTTGATGAGGGGCGAAAAAATGTGCTCGATTTTGTAAATGAATTTTCAAATTATCCTGGAAAGTCCTTCGCTATTGTTTTTTTTCCTTCACATCCTCTAGCCTTGGTGGAAAAAATTGAAAAACTTTTCCAATAAATTTTTTAACCGTATCCTGTGTGAAAATCTCGGCTTCGAGGAGAGTCCTTGTTTACAACTTGTCGAAAATGTATTTTTAAGCCCCCCCCCCCCCACCAATTCCCAGTAGGAAGGTGTGTTTTGTCCTGACTGATAAATTACACTTAATTAATTTTCCACAGAGTAAAAAACAGTAAAAAAGAAAATTGCGACAGGAAAGTTGGTCTTCTTTTCTGACTTTGCGAATATTTTTGTCTGCTGCAGTTGCGTCCTTGCGTCCTTTGTGGTTTGGCCGATTATTATCTTTCGTCTAGCAGGATATTTTTTTCCAGCGTCTCACTGCTGATATCCTTGCAATCAGTTGGGTGTAGTTATTGGTGCTTTATGTATGCATTGTGGGCATAAATCAGAGTTGGCTATGTTGTATCGTTGCAATTTTTTTCCCATTATCCTTTTTTATCGAATGAACAGTAACATTGCAGTTCCGTAGAGTCCGTCTGCATTTGTATCCTTTAGATACAGTACTCTGCTGCTTGTAATTTATTGACTGTGTATTTGATTATTGTTTTTGTCTGCATTTCTGGCAAAGTTTTATGGTAAGAAGGAAGGAAGAAGTGTCTATATGTAGGAACACAAGTTAACTGGGGGATATCTTGATGGGAGATCATACTCTGCTTGAATCCTTAAGGATATTACCATAATAAAATCCGCTTAACATTTTCCACTTAACCAACTTTTATCTCTGTCATCACCAAACCTCACACAAATAACCAATTGTGTGCAATCAGAAAACAAAGTAACCGAGGAACAGCATCATCGCCTTGGAAAAAAGGACGATTTTTATGTTTGGTTCTATGAGGAATGAGCCAACAAAAAAAATCATCGACGACGACGACGACGCCTTTTCGAAGCCAATGTCATTCACGAGAAAATAAAGAAGGATCTAGCATAGGATGAACCAACAAAAAAAAAAGTATCTAAAGGATATTGTCGCATTACCAGGCAATAAAAACGAATTCACAAATCCTCGATTTACATTTTAAAGGATATGCGGTGGCTATATGTGGAAGGAGTGGAGATGCGCAGCGTATAACAGTGGCAATCTCATTGGAAAATCTGTGTTGTCGTCGGCGGCAGACGTTACAGTTCTTTTCGGTGGCTGCCGATAATGTGAATGAGGCGTTGATCCTTGGTTGGGGGGAGAAATGGGTGGATGGGTGCTTGTGTCATGGGAAACAATGGCACACAATTGAAATGACTCCCGGTATTGTGTTCGGTGGAAAAAGGGTGACAGTTTTCCGCTGCTGTTTTTTTTTTTTTTTTTTTTGTATTCTCTCGTTTTCGGCGGCGTCAACTGAGATTTTCTTTTGAAACTTAAATCCCTTTTTGTCGCGTTTTTTCGGATTCTCGCGTACATTTGCGGTGGCGACGCGTTGGTTGGTGACGACTGGCAAAACTTTTAGATTCAATCTTGTCACTTTTTTTTCTACTTTGCCAAGGATTTGAATCGTTTTGAGATTTTATAAAAAAAAAATTAGACTGGAATTTATTCAATACTTTTCTGCTATGTGATTCACTATAGAGATTAAATGTAAGGTATGTTGGCAAGGGAGCCACCAATCCAAGGAACTGAACGTATTTTCAAAACAGTTACATTAAGAGGAGCCATATTGAATGGTAAACGAACGCTTAGTTGGTGATTTATGATCCTTTTTTCAAGAAAGCACTCTCAGTTGGTTGGACTTACTTTGAATGGAATTCTCTTCATAAAATTAACGACTATTTGAAGCTGCTGGTCTCATGTTCAAGGATCATTTTAGCAAACATTTCAAAACTGCGAAGTCAGTTTGGGTTTTTAAATAAAAGTAGAAGTTCCATCATATAAAATCAAATGCTTCATGTGTGACGACTGGGAAAAAAACAATATCCTTGGATATCAATTACCAAAATGAGATCGGGTAACAACATAATATATAATAAAGAAAAGTGAACCCAATATTAAGTCTTATGGAATACTGAAAGTTATTAATTCCTGTCAGTAATGTAGGGTGATTCTAGTTTTACAGAAAATCTAGTGAGAAATAAGATTGAATGAAAGATCTATGTAAACGGCCTTCAGCTTTACAGTCTCCAAAAATTACTTATACTTTCACATTCATTGTATTTTTGTTCCTTGAGTTGTTATATCACATGCTTTTATAATTTTCTCAGAATCTCAGGATCTAGTTCACAAGCATAAAAGCGTTTTTTACCGCAACAGTTATTCTATTCGTTCTAACCTTAAGCAAGATGAGAACTTGGTTCAGAACTTGGCTATTTATTCAATTCGGAAAAAGCAAGTTTGGATAGAAATTGTAGGGTAATCCAAAGCCATGTTATAATGGGTTTTCCAATAAGGACTTGACAAACTTTTTTCTAAATGAAACGCAAACCATTTGAGATATTTAAAAAATTTATCGGCTTGAAGTACAATCAAAACATTTATGAATAGAACCCGACTTCGTTCATATGGCCAACGCGGGCACCTTTGCAGCGGTCGATTCGTTGGACCCAATTTTCGATGACTCGGCCACACGAAATGGCCGCTATTTCGGGTTCACTGTTGGCTCTGAGCTTTTCCAACGTCGTCGGCTTGTGGGCATACATCAATGACTTAACGTAGCCCCAAAGAAAATAGTCTAGAGGCGTTAAATCGCACGAAAAAGACGGCCAATCGAATGGCCCATTTCTTGAGATAATACGCTCATTAAACTTTCTCTTCAATAAATCGATTTTAGGGTGAGCTGTGTGGCTTGTGGCACCTTCATATTGAAACCACATGTCGCCCAAGTCCATAGCTTACCAATAATCGTTAGTCATGGACGATAACGCTGGCCATTCAACGTAACGTGACGATCGTAATCGTCAACGAAAAAAATATGGCCCAATATATTTTGCTTATTGACGAAGCCATTGAGCCAAAAATGAGCATGTCACTGAAGATCATTTTGCGATGAAATTTATCATATTGGCGTATCTTTCTGAGAGCCCAATAGAAGAACGTACGTCGCTTCAAATGGTCCATCGGCTTCAATTCTTGAGTTAGTTTGATCTTGTATGGGTGTAAATCAAGATCCTTACGCAAAATACGCCATAATGTGGTGTAAGCGATGCCCAATCTTGAGAACGCCATGGAATTGACAGATTTGGATCGTTTGCAACGTACGTCTGAGCGGCAGCGATATTTTGGACACTACAACTAACCCGTTATCTCACTGATACGGGAACATCACACAACGAATATGTAGACTCAAATGCTTGCACTAAATTTGTTATTGCCTGTCTACTAGGGTGAGAATTACAACCGAAAATTGGAGTTAATGCTCTTAAAGTTGCGGTCACCGACTCTGAATTTCGGTAGAATTTTTTTATAATTTGCAGACGTTGCTCACTCCTGTATTTTACCATAATAAAAATGTTAAGTTTACTGAACAAATTGACAATGACAGTTTGATGATTACTTAAAAGGGTGGGTTTTCAAATTAAAACAAAATTGTCAAATCACTAGTTGAAAACCCCAACCACGGGGTCACTAACCGGAAATTTTGGAAATTATATCTTTTAATCATTAAAATAGAAACACAAACACGCTTTACAACCGCCTTTGACAATTTGAAAAAGTTCAAATATACAGGAATGTTTAAAGATTATCACAATACCGCTTTTTCTACGAACGCTTTGTTTGACGTACGTAAGGATAACGTAACAAAGCGAGTGATATATAAAATAGTTCGAATTGACTGAGCTTTTGCTCGTTTTCTGACATTTTATTCAAAGAAAACTTTAAAATTGTAAGAAAACCTAATATTTTTACTGTAGGTTGCCAATATTTTCGAATTCACGATGACAGAACAGCTCTCTTAAACTTTATATCCGTAACTGGATAAAGTCGGTTCTAAAGCGTGTATATGTTTTAGCCATTAAGCTGATGACTTTACGTTGTGCCTCATAGCAACGTTGCCCCTCCTATACTTGAGGTCGTTCTTCCATGGACAAACTTCGTTCCTACTCGTTCAGTAATAAGAGTTCTCTTGATATACACAAATCAACTAACCCGGATAGTATAAACTTACCCTCTCCCTTTATCTGAAGAGATATTCTTCCATAAAAGACCCAAAAGTCACCGCGTAAGTTTTCCATCACTCGTACAGTTATTCAATCTTTCCAAATATGTAAACAGCATTTGCCCAGCCTTTCCCTGAAAATGTGATTAACCGTCAGCTTAAGAAATATCCCAAAGACCGAAAGCTTCTTCATGATCGGCAGTATGGCTTTCGCAGGAATCGAAAAAAGGACTATTGAGATATATATTTCTAAAGTTTGGCACCAAGCCCTTTGAGATCGATGATTGTACTCTAGTTCGTTGGGTAATAATCAATCGTCTCCACCGTTCAATACAAGTTGTATTGGACGTTTTCAAGAATGGTTGCTACCAAAAAATGCTGGTGTGCACAGGGTTTTGATCTGTCTATTTAAAGATGGTATGCTGGAATGTCCTAACCAAGAACCTATTATAATAATCTGTCGAGGAATCCAGAAACCATTCCATAAAATCTAAGCTGCTGCTGTACAAGACTATGGTCTTACCAAATGGATCCGAGACTTAAGTTCGAGAGACCGCGTTCGAGAGAAAAGTCTTACGGAGAAATTTCGGCCCCGTGTGGGAGGGAGGACGATTCCGGAGAAGATATGAAATCTACATCGAAGCAGATGTTGTGGCAAAAGTAAAGGAAAACGTAGCTCGCATAAGCAAAGAGGAACCAGGTCGAAAAATCTTTTGCAGTTCTTTTTATGGTAGAAGACCACGTGTTAGATCTTGCTTGCGTTAAAAGGATTTTCTAGACCAGGACGCCCAGAGCTTTGCGGTGTGCAATTGGATGGCGTCAGCCAGCAATCGGGATGTATGGAAAAACTTGGCTCCGATGATGATGATGTTGGAATGTCTAAGAGTAAAGATTTGATAAGTTTTGGATTTGCCTGGTATGAACTGTTAAATCAACTCAACTCGATATCTGCGACAACTGCCTTAGATGGTGTCAGGAGTCCTAATGAATTTGTTCTCAAGTCGTGACGATCTTATTTATTTATTTATTTATTTATTTATTCTTTCATCTACATATTTCATATCTTATAGACTAATAACAATATTAAAATTAAATAAATTAATTTAATAAATATAACAATTTACATTTGTATTTAATTCGATGCATAAGTCAATTTTCATTACAAAAAGTATTAAAAAATTGTGAAAGTGAAAGATTCATTGCAACCATAATTATATCTGTGTCTTGAGTAATTCAAAAAATGACGTTGATGCATTCTTCTTTTAGAACATATATTTTAAATATTCAAACAATTACTGGACATTTTATTCGGTAGGAAAAAACTTCATGAACAAACAACAAACACTGCACAGAATGTCTTTTTTCTAAAGAGTCAAGACTTATCAAAGCACATCTTGAAATATACGAAGGAGTATCAATTCTCCACTTAAGTTGATTTACCACAAATCTGGTGAAAGCTCTCTGAACACTTTCAATGCGACACATACCAATGGAAGAGGAAGGACACCAAACAATTGAACAGTATTCAAGAATTGGACGAACAGTTGCAGTTTCGCTTGACAAAACCAAGCATAGAGTTTGCTTTTGCAATGACATTATCAATATGTAACGAAAATGACAACTTTGAATCAAAAATAACTCCAAGATCACGAATCTCAGATTTGCAATCCAACATTAGATTCATAATTTTATAGTCGTACATACGTTACCGGGGTTAAGATACAAAAAACATTACACTTCTCAATGTTCAATGGTAGCAAGTTTTTTTAGTCTGCTCAACTACTAAATTTAAATCACTTTGGAGAACTCAAGCATCAGATACATTCTTAATACACATAAACAGTTTGATATCATCTGCATAAAATAAAGAAGAAGCACTTTTAAACAGGAATGAAATCTCATTTATAAAAAATATTAAATAGGAGTGGACCAAGGTGGCTACCCTGTGGTACCACAGAAAAAACGTTTATTGTCTTAGAAGTTTTATTTCCAAATCTAACACACTGCGTCCTACCAGGAAGAAAGCTAGATAACCACTTCAAAGGCAGACCATGAATTCCGAAAGATTGCAATTTATTTAGAAGAATGGAATGGTAGATCGTATCAAATGCCTTTAAAAAATCTGTATAGATCGTATCAACCTGATACTTCGATTCAGGGGAATCAGTAGCAAATCTGGAATAGATCATGAGATTTGTTGTAGCGGATCTACCAGGCATTAAGCCATGCTGCTGAACACAAATGTGTTCTTTGATGGGAAAATACAAATTGTCTCTAACAATAAGTTTAAATAACTTTAGAAATGCTGATATTTTAGAAATAGGCCCGTGATTTTCAACAAAACTTTTTGGTCCAGCTTTGTGGCCTGTCGTTAAAAACGATATTTCCACTCATGAAGGAATACACCTGATGACAGGGAAAGGTTGAAAACTACTTGAAGTGGACGTATTATTGTTAATTGATATTCCTTTAAAATCAACGAAGGAATTCCATCAGGACCTGGATTTAGACTAGATTTGATTTTAGCAATACCATTCAAAATATCTCGTTCAGAAAAAACTAAACCTGAAAAACACGTATTTTCTAATGGTTTGATGTCTGCTTGAGGGATATGAGAATGGATGACTTCTTCTGGCCCACCCTGTATTTGTTGCATTATTCGTCTGCTGGTCGTTTTTTGGAATATGATTCAATTTTCTCACTAACAAACAGAATAGGCCAGTTTAAATGATTTAAGGCGACGCGACGTCTTAAAAAATTGCATTTAAGTTTAATTTAATTTTAATTTTAATTTTAATTTTAATGTTAATTTAATTTTAATTTAATTTTAATTTAATTTTAATTTAATTTTAATATAATTTTAATATAATTTTAATTTTAATTTAATTTTAATTTAATTTTAATTTAATTTTAATTTAATTTTAATTTAATTTAATTTAATTTTAATCTGCGCCCGACACTCTGTCCCTAGGAGCTAGGACTTAGCCTTTCCTAATCGAGTGCATCGTGGTCAAGTTCTTCGTGCAGTGTAGCCGTATGAATTCGAACCTGAGCGTTGGATGCAATAATTCACTCAAAGCAATCCGCCCTCGGAACAGTGGAACACCATACCACCAAGATAGAGATCTGATTCAATGTTGGATATTTTCGTATCGTTATCGGGCTCTATTTTGCCAAGTTGGCGATGAAGGTAACAGAGAGTGATCGACATTTTTAACGCAGCTATAAGATTATTTTTACTTGAAGTTTTTACAGCTGTCTTAGAGAACGTCACACGAAATGCTTTGAAAAAAATGTTTTTAAAGTTTGATTTTTATTTCCGGAAAATTATCAAGAAGCTGAGACAAAAAAAAATCATTAGTTCAATAACTCAATAAAGAATACTATTCAAGTGAATGATCTCGCTTGTAATTTCATTTAAGGTTCCTACAATACGATTCGTACTTATCAATAATATCAGCATTGAATCATTGCAAATTTTTGAGTAAATGTTTTCTAAAAATATTGCTCATGTTCAAATATAGAGGAACATCGTGCAATTCCAGGACAAATCGTTCCGTCGAATAAAATTAACTCATATATCACTTTAAATTGCATCGAGATAGTATATTTCAAGTCTTTTTTTCCTTCTGACCAATTCTTTTTCAAGCAAACCTGAGCTCACTCCATTGCGCCAATATGAGTCAAAATATTGCAATCCATTTCAATGCAATGCAATAGAAATAGCAGAACAATAAAAGTCATTCTTTTAAATGTCCGACATACCTACTCGAATGAATAAACATTTCCGGTGTTTTTCGTAGAAAATGGCGCCTTACCCTCCCCAAACAGTCAGCCATCTCCTAAACAGTTCTATAGGAGCGTATCGCAATGCTGAACACAACGAATATTATTCCTACAAACTCATATTTATTTTTGAAGGATCACATCTCATAACATATTCCGAACAAGTATCTATGTGAGCTTTAAAGGTTTTTTTTTATTTTTGTTTTTATGTATGTATTTATATAAGTTTATATATGTATATGTTTGTGTATTTTTAGACTTTGTTCACGTAGTTCTGGAAAAATATTTCTAAATCCAAAAAAAAAAACGAATGCGAAGAGTATCTCTAGACCTAGTACGCCAGCCAATTTGCGGCAGGTATCCTGTATCTATGGGGAATCATTGGGAATTTTTCAATTCGTTTATTTTTTTTTCTATCTTTCTGTTCCCTGGGGACTTCGCCTATTGGAGTAGTGGCGTATGTGACACAGTGATGGTTAAGGATGAGAAAGGTGGATGTCATTTAAATGAAAAGTCAGCATTGGAAGTTTCATCACGTGCCAGGGAGAATGTCGCGCGTGCAAGGTTGTTGGCTTTCTATGGGAAGATTTAAATTTCTTAAATTTATTAAAATCATTATTTTGAAAGAATTTGGGTATTACCCTGGATACTTTTCATTAATTATTTGGCTTAAATGGGTTTTTATTAAATTTATTATTTTTTTTTTAATCTTCTTAGTTATTTCGCGAAAAATTAACAGTGAGGTATGAGTAAAATTAATACATATACTCCAATATTCAATATTTACAAATGCAATATTTTGCCAGGCACGTAAAACGGTTAGTACGTTTTTCTGGAGCTTCTTTTAAAAGCCATATTCACTGGTTTGTTAGTAAGATATACACAAGAAAATAAATTTAACAACTGGATCATACGTACTGGCTCATATCTGCGGTCACATCGTCGAATAAAATAAAATGGCAGCCTATTTCGCTGCCAGCTCCACGCTGCCGCATAGCAACGTTGTCCTCCTGTACTTGAGAATGTAAATTTTTCCATGGGACATAGAGTTCTCAAAGATCTCGATATACACAAATCCGCTGGCCCGGATGGTATACCCCCGATTCTTCTGAAGAGGTGTTCTTCCACACTGGCAAAGCTACTGCGTAAGCTTTTCCATCGCTCCTACTCTTCTGGAATCTTTCCTAGAAGATGGAAAACAGCATTTGTCCAGCATGTCCCTAAGAAAGGTGACCCACCCTCCCCCTCCTCCTACTGACCCATAGCATTAACATCCCTTCTTTCTAAGGTCATGGAAACACTGATTAACCGTCAGCTTAAGGAATATCTCGAAGATCGGAAGCTTCTCCATGACCGTCAGTATGGCTTCCGCAGCAACCGTTCCACTGGTGATATGCATCTCATTTCGATAAAATTTAACAATACTGTAGTGATTGGAAGATGAAAATCAACTTCCAGAAATGTGAAACTATCCTGTTTAGAACCCCTTTGTCTAGGGTTTCTAGGGATACGAGAAAGAACTGGCGCAAGTTAGTGATCGCTGGGCCACATGGACATCTACTGGCGAGTAAAAGTGTGGTAAAGTACCTTGGTATTTGGCTGAATCAATCTCTATATTTCAATCGGCATGTAGAGGCTGCTCTGGCCAGGGCTAGGGGAGCTTTTGCCCTGACAAGACGGCTTTTTATAGCAGCCGCCTTGATAGCAGGGTGAAAGTGATTTGCTACATGGCCCTCATCAGGCCGATGATTGCCTACGGATGCCCTGTGTGGTTCAACGTTGCAACGCCTTTTATGGAAAAGATTCGGGTGTTTGAGAGACAATGTCTTCGCACCTGTCTTGGATTACACAGAACACCAGAGTCGGAGTACAAACACTACTATCCCAACGAGGTCCTATATAACGGGGCCAATATAAACAGGATAGATAAATTTTGAATTAAGCTCATTCGCGGACACATTGCAAGAGCGATGACCTCGGGTAATGGCCAAATCTTCGGGGCTTACTACCCCCAAGATGAAATACTTTGAAAAAACACGTTCAAGCGGTTTCATCCCGCCCGAGGCATTCCTTTATTTAGACAGTCGAGGGCTGATACAGGATAGATCGGCGATCCCGTTGATCTACCATGTCGGCCGAAAAACTGTGGAGGCGGCTCCTTTACGACCGAGACATTGTCGGAGGGAGCAAAGCGCCTCCGGTTCAGTAGGGTGGTGTCCGATCGGGACCGGAGGGAATATTTTGATCAGTTGCACCAGTATATATGTAGGATTGGGCAAATCCACAAACCCCCTACAGTACCCCTAGACTATGAACGACGAAGACACCCCCAGACACACACACACTACGACTTACTTCCAAAAAACGAACCATCCGAGAATGAAAGAAAGTGCGATCATCCTATTTCAGCCACGAACATCAGTTCTTTTTTGAAAGTGAGCAGTCGCGTTTTTGATTTAAAGCATAGAGGTGCATAAAAGTGAATTTGGCCGTGCGTCCGTTTTGCCTTCCTTTCTTCTTACAAAATTGAACTTTAATAACTATTTTTTTGTAAAATTGATATAATAAATTAACCTTTATAACGTTAATGAGAGTCGGAGTGCTTATTGCAAAGAGAAGTTGAGCCAGGGATATAAGAATCCCACAAATTGGGGACTCGACCGGAATGTTCCGCGGTGCGAGTTAACGCGGCGGTGAGAATAAAATAAAAAATCTGGTTGTGTCGCTGTGCAAAAGTGCGAAATCGATCGAAAGTGAAATTAATTACTGCAAAAGAATTAATAATTTACAAACGGCGACAGCAATCCCGTTAGAAAAATTCCAGATCGTTCTACCGACAGAAAAGAGCACAAGCAACCCAAAAATAAAGAACCGGTAGTGTATGCCAGTGTTAGTGGTTTAGCAGCAAAAACAATTCTGCTATAAACACAAACTAAAAAGAAAAAACCAGTATATTTGTTTGTGAGTGCAAGTGTCTCAGCAGCAAAAACAATTCTGCTGCACACATATTTCAAAAAAAAAAAAAGAAAGGGCAACAACGTGAAGACGAACGGCTGATCGTTTAACGTCTGACCGTTTCGTTGTTGTGTGCTCCAACGATATACCTATTTGATTTGTGTACGAGTCAGAGGAGGAGAGGCACAAATAGTAAACATCCGAACACCGGTTGCTGGCTGCAGTGGAAGCAGTGTTATTTTTTTTGTTATTGTTAAGAAAAGGGGTAAGTGACGTCTGGCCAAATTGTTTTTTTTATTTTTTGAGTAAATTCATTGCGTAGAAATAAATTGCTTGACTTTTGTTTGTGTGGTGAAGAATGGACAGGGACGCAATTCTGTCTTTGACGGTGGACGCACTGAAAACGAAACTGACTGAACTTGAATTGACAACGACAGGGGTAAAACAGGTTTTGCAAGATAGACTTCTCCTGCATTTCGGGTTGTCCAGGGATGCCGACGGCGAAGAAGAAAATGCAAATGCCAGGGGCGCCGACTTGGTACTAGAAAGTACGAATGGTATTAGGGGAGGAATATTTACTCTTCGCGATATCGAAGATTCCCTTATGCCATTCAACGGAGTAGGCCATCCAAACAGCAACTCTTGGATTCAAGACTTTGAGGATAATGCAGTCATCGTGCAATGGAATGGCATACAGAAATTTATTTATGCAAAACAGCTACTCAGAGGTGCCGCTAAGCTCTTTGCAAGTAGTCAAACGGGCATCGATAACTGGTCTGCACTCAAGAGGTCCCTCATCAAGGAATTCGGTGTGCAGATGTCAGCGGCGGAGGTCCATCGATCATTGAGAAGTAGGAGAAAGAAGCCAACAGAGTCGCTGCGCGAATATTTATATTGCTTGATGGAGATTGGGAAAGCTATCGACTTGGATGAGGAGAGCCTGGTCGAATACTTCATTGAGGGTATTTCCGACGGCAGACAAAACAAATCGGTCCTCTACCAAGCCACTTCAATGGAACAGCTGAAGACGCAGATAAATATCTATGAGAAGATACGTGGTCCAAACCAGCAGCCATCATGCTCAAGGGGAGGTCCATCGTCACCAGCAACAACCAGTGGAGCATTCGTCAAGCGAGAGAAAGAGGAGCGGAAGTGCTTCAAGTGCGGTGATACGACACATATAGCAAGGGACTGCAAGAAGGTACGTGACGTGAGGTGCTACAGCTGCGGACAGCCGGGACATAGGTCGACGGAGTGCAAGGTCAAAGCGCCAGCCAGACAAAGGGATGGAAATAATGTGCACACCGCAACAACAGTGGACACAGAGGATATTCCGGAGTTCCAGATATCGTTGGCGGTCAGCTGTAACCGAATTTTCAAAGACGTTCTGGTCAATGGGAAAAGTCTGTCAGCACTTTTTGACACAGGAAGCGACCTAAATCTCCTTCGATACGATAGCCTTATACTTCTAGATCACGTAGAGTTGCGCAGCTGGAAAAGAAGCTTATCTGGGTTGGGACAAAAGAAGATCGTCACCATGGGTTGCTTTGAAGCAAAGGTGATGATCGATGGATTGGACCTATTACTTGTGTTCCATGTGGTCAAAGAAACGGATATACCATATTCGGCAGTGATAGGAAACGAGGTCCTAAAAGAAGTAGACGTCCGAATAACCACGGAAGGTACGATCTTCACCAATAAAAGGGACGTAGTGGAACCTGAGGGCAGCAAGGTAAAACTAATTCCGGAAGCTGGGCCCGTAAGTAAATTGGCGTTAGGCAGAGCAGGAAGCAGGAGCAGAGCCAGGAGCGTTGGAAGCAGCCTAGGCCGCGAGCACTTAGCCAGCGGGGGCGAATGTAGCCAGTAGTTGGAGGTGCTAAGGCGGAAAGATTGTGGACGTGTGGTGGCTAAGGAGGATAGTAGTTGCTGTTCGGAACGGAACGAACTACTGGTGGAACTTGGAGCTATCTGCCTGTCAGCTGGACGCGGAGAATTCGTATTTGACGAAGCAATCGATTTTGATCACCTCGGATGTGGTGATAGGGAGAGACTGATCAGCATCATCGAAAATTATAGACCGGAAAAGAAAAAACCATCGCCAGTGGAGATGAAACTGATCATGAAGGATGAGATACCGGTATACCAGGGGCCACGAAGACTGACATACGCGGACCAACAAATTGTGGAGAAACAGGTAGCCGACTGGATTCAGGAAGGAATCGTTCAAATCAGTACATCGGAATATGCATCGCCAGTTGTACTAGTGCGGAAAAGAGACGGATCCAAACGACTCTGCTGCGACTATCGTAGGCTCAATGAAAAGATAGTTCGTGATAATTTCCCGATGGCTTTGATTGACGACGTTACGGAAAGGCTACAGGGATCAAGAGTATTCACCACCCTTGATCTAGCCAATGGATTTCTGCATGTTCCAGTGGAGAAGAGTTCAAGAAAGTATACTTCATTTGTGACCCATCATTGTCAATTTGAATTTTTACAAGTACCTTTTGGGATATCAAACTCTCCGGCTGTGTTTTGCCGTTATATATCGGCGATATTGAGACCACTCCTCCAAGATGGTACAGTTGTGGTTTATATGGATGACCTTATAATTCCCTCCATAGATGAAGAGGAAGGACTACAGAAACTGCAGAAGGTGTAAGAGGTTACCGCAGAAAATGGCATGCGTATCCGTTGGAAGAAGTGCCAGTTTTTGAAGAGGAAAATTGATTTCCTGGGTTATATCATAGAAAATAACTCTATAAGACCATGTGCGGAGAAGACTCTAGCGATTCGAGAATTTCCTATCCCAGTCGATCAGAAGTCGCTTCAACGTTTTCTTGGTCTGACTTCGTATTTTCGGAGATTTGTCGACGGATTTGCGATGGTAGCGAAACCATTATCGGATATGCTGCGCAAGAAGGTCGAATTCAAGATGGGAGTTGAGCAACTAGTGGCGTTTGAGCATCTCAAGGAAGCCTTGGTAAAGGCGCCGGTGCTAAAACTGTTTGACCCTAAGGCACTAACCGAGGTTCACACAGATGCGAGCATGTACGGGTATGGAGCAGTCCTACTCCAAAAGGACATGGAAGACCAACAATACCACCCGGTACAGTACATGAGTAGGAAGACACCACCTACTGAAGAGAAGCTTCACTCTTATGAGCTTGAAGTATTGGCTATCGTGGAAGCGTTGAAAAAATGGAGAATCTACGTCTTGGGTACCAGGGTGAAAATAGTCACAGACTGTAACGCTTTTGCTATGACGATGAAGAAGAATGATGTTCCTTTGAGAGTATCCCGTTGGGCGATGTTCCTACAAGACTTTGACTATATCATTGAACACCGACCAGCCATCAAAATGAAGCACGTCGAGGCTTTGAGTCGAGTGTGGTGCATGATGATCGATGAGTCATTAAACCATCGCATCAAGGAAGCCCAGTCGAAAGATAGTTGGGTCAAAGCAGTGAAGAAAATCCTGGAAAACGGCCCTTATGAAGATTTCTTCATGAAGGCGGGAGTCGTGCATAAAGACACAGTCAAGGAACTAATCGTAGTGCCGTCAGGGATGGAACAAGAAGTCATTAGCTTAGCCCACCAACAAGGACACTTTGCAGCGAAAAAGACCCAAGATTTGGTAGAACGAGACTTCTACAGTCCAAGTTTAGCCAAGAAGGTGACCGATGTAGTGAGGAGTTGCATGAAATGCATCGTGATCGAAGCGAAAGCAGGTAAAAAGGAAGGTCTGCTGATACCCATCGATAAGGAGGACAGACCGCTGGGGACCTACCACGTGGACCACGTGGGTCCAATGGAGTTGACCCATAAACAATATAATCATTTGTTTGTAGTTGTGGACGCCTTCTCGAAATTCACTTGGCTTTATCCAGTGAAAAGTACAGGATCTGCGGAAGTCATAGAAAGATTACAGAGGCAATCTGCAGTCTTTGGTAATCCGAAAAGGATAATTTCGGACAGAGGAGCTGCCTTTACATCAACAGCGTTTGACGAATATTGTGGTGAACAGGGAATACAGCACTTGGTGATAGCCACAGGAGTTCCGTGGGGAAATGGGCAAGTGGAAAGAATCCACAAAATTGTTGTGCCTATGTTAGCTAAGGCCTGCATCAACAGGCCTAGCCAGTGGTATCGACATGTTGACCAGGTCCAGCAAGTCATAAATGACACCCCTCCCCGAAGTACTAAATATAGCCCGTTCAGAATACTCACCGGAGTTGACATGCGTGTTCGAGATCGAACGAATTTACGAGACTTAATGAATGAAGCAGTTGTCCAGGAGCTGGACCAGGAGCGAAATGAGACCCGCGAAGAAGCCCGTGAAAACATCGAGGCAATCCAACAAGAAAATAAAAGGACCTATGACAGAACCCGAGTGCCACAACGTGAATATATCCTGGATGAGTTGGTTGCCATTAAGCGCACTCAGTATGGAACTGGAATGAAGTTGCGGCCGAAATTTTTGCGGCCCTACAAGGTCACCAAAATCCTGAAGAATGGACGCTATGAAGTCCGGAAAGT
The DNA here is from genome assembly GCA_963971375.1 of Platycheirus rosarum. Taxonomy (NCBI): domain Eukaryota; kingdom Metazoa; phylum Arthropoda; class Insecta; order Diptera; family Syrphidae; genus Platycheirus; species Platycheirus rosarum. The sequence continues at coordinate 22,469,948 of OZ020507.1, read as the reverse complement.
CGGAGACCACGAAGGCCCTACTAATACCAATACCGTGGCAGAGTATATGAAAAAATGGGATCGTTCATTCGGGGCCGAATAGTGGAGCAACGTGTTCGGCAACTTATTACTTATGAGTAAGGACGAAATTCATGACTGTAATCCCTCGCAATTTTTTTCGACATCTTCGTTCTCTTGCTGGTCTCTTAATCCTTCCAGAAAATCTCTTACTTAAACTTTGTTTACGACTTCTACCATCTAATATTCAAGTTATTTTAACATCGAAATCAGACCTTTTCCTGAGTAATTATCGGAACTTGTTGATAAAATAGTCGAAGTGTTTCCACCTATTCCTTTTGCTCTATATGCTTCATCAAATAATGATCCAAACTCTACTACACCATCGCTGTTCAATGCTATTCATAGCCTCCCTAGACAAGTTTGCTGAACCTTTCGTGATTGTTCCCAAAACCGAGGAATGTTCAAGAAACAGTTCCAAATCAGCAAGGAGTAAAGGATGGTGCTGGTTTGATTAAAAATACCAGCATATAATAAGCCATGTAATTTTCAGAAAAACGCGAAGAGCAGTTGATATTGACGGCGAATGACTGCATCGTTCCTTGAGGCCGTCTTTTCGTCACTGACCAGAATTCAAAACATCAATTCCTCGTCCATACCGGATCTGATCTCTCTTGTCTTCTAACCAGCCTATTTACTAGAACGACGTCTGTCACTACGTATAGATTTTTAAATTTTGATTTGAAGCTAGGACTACAACGGAGTTTCCTTTGTTGCTGACGTAAGCATTCCAATTTTCGGATGAGATTGCCCTGCTCCCTATCATTTGCTAATAGGCTTTTAATGAAAATGCCTCACTGTTAAATACTCAGAATAGTGCGAAATCAATTCTGTTTCTTTCAAGGAATAACTTAACCAACTTGTTAACCTAACGTTGTCAAGCACAAAACTGGCCATCAGATCCGGACAACATCAGGAACTCCAATGCATTCTCGTCGGTCGTTTTGCTCTAGAGAAACTCAAAACTCAGGAACATTTCTACATTCTGAAAGCCCATGGTCTTCACCACTGCATCTAGAACCAAAGGCGACAATGCACAGAGCAAACTACCACCGGTGAATCTCTCACAATGGCACTTCTATCATGCTGGATCTCACGTTTTGGTGAATCACAATTCACGTCATACACGTCAATACGTTTGGTGTTGAGTTCCATTATACGATGGCTACGATCAGGTCTCACTCCAATTAAAATTGGATTACAGCTATTCCACCAGTTTTTTTCTTGCAACACGATCTGTTTTTAAAGAAGATTTAAGGCATCGTTAGCAGAACTAGTATAATGGTAAAACACGGCGAATACCTGGGGAGCTACTCTCAAGATCATCAGAAAATGAAGTAATTGAAGATCCATCAAGTTTTCCCCAGCGTCATAGGAAATGCATTTCACGCTTCAACCGAATTTAGCCTTGAGACATGACCTTCATCATTTAATAAATGGCCGATTCCATCGAAAAAAGTCGCCAAGACATCAAAATTGGTTTTAACCAATCGAATATGAATTTTTTGATTGCACTTTAATCCAAAATGTTCAAAATATGTCAAATGGTTTTTGTTTAATAAAAAAAGTTGCCCATGCATGATGAAATTAATCACGTCTTATATCTCTGAGCATCTAACGTTGACTGCTAGATAGATTTTACTTTATGTTCGTATTCGTAAATCGTAACACATTCTACTCTTTACCTAACAGTCAGCCTCTCCTTCTCTAGTTCAGCGTCAGTTGTCTGGTTTTTAATTTTTTTTTATTTCCTTTACATTTTTGGCAGAAAGCTTTTTCTTTTTTACTTTAGGAAGACGCGCCTATTTTATTGACCAGGCTAAAATGCGTCAATCGACAGTTTTGGCCACTTATAATGAAAATGTTCTATTAATTCAAGATCCTATTAAAGTCTTTTATTTTCTTTGTTATTGAAGTTTTATTAAAAACATAAAAAATTATAATGCAACTGAAAAAATGTAAAAAAAATTAACTAATAAAAAAATAAATAGTCACACCTATTTTTTTGACCAGCTGTGTATATATATATTATACAAAAAATTGCTGCTGTGCTGTTCTAGGTTTAGGTAGATTTAGTTATTTTTAGTTTATTTTATAAGTACTTATACATATTAAGTTAGTTTTAAGAAAAATATGATCTGATGCCTAGTTTAAATTTTTTTTTTCTGGCAAAAAATAAAACCCGTTAATGTGAATTTTAATTTAAGTTATTCTTAGGCCGAGAGGCAATTAATTAAGAAAGAGAGTAATTAAGAGCGCCTGAATTGGGCCAGTAAGTTAGTTAAGTCTATATTTAAGCAAGTGTTTAATTTTTTTGTCTAGTATGAAGATAAGTTTTTACAAAAAAAAAAAAAAAAAAAAAAAAAAAAAAAAAAAAAGTGGAACAAATCTTTACATCGCTTTGGTGAAAGTAAGATTATGCTCTTGATATCTCCAAGGCATTTGATAGAGTTTGGCTTGAAGCTCTCTAATCGAAAATTCGTGCTTTTGTGATCGATAATACTCTTGTTCGTTGGATTAGAAACTATCTTCTGGACCGTTCAATACAAGTTGTATTGGACGGATTCAAGTCTGATTCCACAAAATAAATGTTGGTGTGCCCCAGGGCTCTGTTCTGTCTCCGACTCTTTTCCTCATTTTTATAAATGATCTTCTGTCTGTTACTTCTAATTCACTTAACTGTTTTGCTGACGACTCTAACCTCAGCTTTTCATATTCGTTCGATAATTCACGTCCTTCGCCTTCGGACGTACAATTGCAACGGTACCGTATGTGAAGCTCATTAAACTCCGATTTATACAGCATTGTCAAATGGGGTAATAAGAATCGTGTGGAGTTTAATGCTTCGAAAACTCAATGCTGTCTTCTGTTGTTAAAGCTTAACATACCCCCTATGCCATTGTCCATGAATGGCACTTACATCGAAGAAACCGAAAGGCTCTCAGTACTCGGTATGTGCTAATTGCTTAGGTTTTCTGTATCGGTGTAAGAAGTACTTTTCCCCATCTGATCTGCCTACAATTTATAAAGCGTTTATACGCCCTAAACTCGTATATAACTCCCACCTCTGGGCAGGTGCTTCACAAACATCGCTTCACCTGCTTGGTAGAATTCAAAATCGAGCGTTAAGATTGATAGGAAATAGAACTGCCGCTGAAACAATTGCCCTTCTCGAACACCGACGAAATGTTTCATGTCTTTCCTTATTTTATCGTTTCTTTTATAAAAAAATGTTCACTCGAAGTAGCCAGCTGGATTCCTCCCCTTAAAAGTTTCTCCCGTAATACTTGTCTCGCAAGGAATGCTCATCCGTTCACCCTTTAGCCCAATTTCGGACGTACCATGAAATATAGGGATTCTTTTTTTAGCCGTACAACACGACTTTGGAATGGTTTACCCGGCGAGATTTGCCCTTGCCATTTCAATTTGCAAGCATTCAAAACCAATGTTAATCGACACCTCCTATCTCTTCCCTCCCTATCTTCCTAATGCCCGCGCAGTGTGTTACATTAAAAAAGAAACAAGTAGTCCCTTGTGCGCGCGTTAATTATATATATATAAAAAAAAAAAACATTAACGTAGAAAAATAACACTATATGAACTTAAAACAAGTGTCAAAACCACAACAATGAACAGTTTTTAATGAAAATGGAGTATGTTATCACAAGTCTTGTATAATAACCAATTTATGAAAAAAAGTATTTCAAAAATTATAGGACAGATTTGGGTAAAATCCAGTTTTTTTATTTATAGTTTTTTTCAAAAAAAAATTTTTTTTTAATTTTGGTATGCATTTTCTTAGAGTTTATACATGTGATCTTAAGTTTAAAATAATTTTTTTTAATTAATTTTAAAAATATTGATTTTTCAAAAAAAAAAATTCAAAAATTTATTTTAATTAGAAAAAAAGTAATTCAAGACTTTGATATGCACAATAAGTTTGGCTATATAGATCTTCTCAAATATACAATTTAAAAGAAATCCAAAGAGCCGTTACCGAGAAAGCAAAACATTAAAAAGACGGTTATACCTTTACCTTTAATAAACTTTTCCTGTAAATTTTGTTCTGAAGAAATGATAGCTAGTACAAACAAAAAAATTCCCAAAAATTTTCTTCAAAACCGTTTAAGCTGTTTACGTAAAAAGAGGTTTTCCTAAACCGTCATATAGCAGGTACCGTTATTTTAAGGTCTAAAAATAAAATTTCAATTTCCCCTCTGGGGAATGCCAAAAGTATCACACACACCAACTTTGAAGATAATCACTTAAGCCGCTTAGGCTGCAGCTCGTTATACATACTGACAGACAGTCAGACAGACATTTTTAGTTACTAACTTTTTGGCCATAGTCCCTATAATCGCAAGTAAAAACGAAGCACACATCAATGATTTTCAATGTCCCAACATCCAAATGGGATATTGCAGAGTATAATTTAATCACTTTTCAGTGAGATATGCCATCAGATCACCAGTGGAACGATTATTGCGAAACCCATACTGACGGTCATGGAGAAGCTTTCGGTCTTCCAGATATTCCTTAAGCTGACGGTTAATCAGCGTTTCCATGACCTTAGAAATAAGTGTTATAGGTCGGTAGGAGGGGGAGGATGGGTCACCCTTCTTACGGACAGGCTGGACAAATGCTGTTTTCTATCTTCTAGGAAAGATTCCAGAAGAGTAGGAGCGATGGAAAATCTTACGCAGTGGCGTTGCCAGTGTGGAGGAACACCTCTTCAGAAGAATCAGGGTTATACTATCCGGGCCAGCGGATTTGTGTATATCGAGATCTTTGAAAACTCTTGCTATTGTACGAGTGTGAAAAAAAATCTGTCCCATTTAAAAATTTACATACTGGAGTATAGGAGGGGCATCGTTGCTGTGAGTCAGCAAAATAGGCGGCCAGCAAGTTTGCCTTCTCTGAAGAGTAGACAATAGGTTTGTCATTAGCGATGAGCGTTGGAACCGAAAAATGTTGAGGAGTTTTTAATATTTTGTACAAATGACCAAACATTTTTACAGCCTCGGGACATTGCAGAATTTTTTGCCGTAATTTTTGGTCATGCAAAAATTTGGTTCTTTCAATAACGGAGTTGCATTAGTTCCTTGCTTGTTTGTGCTTTTTCCGATTTTCCGATTTTCCTCTGTGGGGTTGGCTTTGTAAGATCGGAAACTTACTTCTTTGAGCCTGATAGCTTCTTTACACTTTACACAGTTAACCAAGACTTTTTCTTAGGTTTGATGCTTATTACTTTGTAAGCAATTAAAGTACGCACCCCTAAAAGAATCACATTTGTGATCATTTCAGCACTGGCATCAATGTCACTATCGAGGAAGCATAGGAACCAGTTTAAATAAATATTCAGGCCGTCCCAGTTGGCTTTCTCGCATTGCCAAACGGTCCTGGTTTAAAGTTTTTCTTTAAATTATTATTATTTATAAATAAATAAAGGACGAGAAATTAGCTGAAATGGCCCAATATTTATTAGGGTGAGAAGTAAGAAACAAGTCAAGAGTATGGGTGGCTTGCCCAGCAACATCCGGTAAACGCGTTGGCACATCGATCAGTTCGATAAGGTGATGTAACCCGGTAAAGAGCTCAACAAACCTTGCTTCAGGTGTTGTCTGATCAGAATAGCGGATCCAGTTGGAATTGTGTACATTGAAATCGCCCGCAATAACGATTTCAGTGTGAGGACAAAGGGAAACAGTTTCCGAGATTGAATCAGACAGCGCATCAAACTCGTTACAAGTCAAACAACTGTCAAGACTTGCACTCCTATAGATAAAACAATAATGAATGATATGGTTGCGGACGGTGAATTTGAGCAACAAGAAGTTAAAGTTCGTGTTGGAACATTGCCCATATTGGGGAATGATTCTACCAAGAAATATCTTTCATAACTAACACCATATGGTGTATTAAGATTAACGATGTATGAAGTCTGATGTAGTTATGGGGGGCATGCTGGCCCCTGCAATCTCCCTGCCATGGGTCACTAAAGGATTTGGATTAGGTGCGAGGTTGGGTATATGCAAAATTTCTTTATATCCGCAAGAATCCTTTAATATAGAAGTAATTTTGCATTTACCCAACCTCACTTCTACTCCAAATTCAATAGTGTCACAAAGAAGGGGGTTGCAGGGAGCAGCATGCCCTCTCTTACCCATCACGGTGAGGCGTAACCTTTTATACTATTGCGAGGGAGTTTTCTTTGATTATTTTCGGAAGCTTGTATTCTTAGTTTCGAAGATTTTCTTGAAAAACAGAAGTTCATTTCTATTTCAGCTTACAAGATTCTAAAAATAATCAAAGAAAATCGCAGCGATTGAAGATCAAGATGTCTGATAACTAACTGTAACTTACAGCTCTTCGTCTAACTATTGTTGTTGTAAGACAGTTCTCTCTTAATGCTTCAAAGTGTGTACTAAGTTCCCATAAGAAAGTGGTGTACACCTTGGAATTTGATGGAAACTAAGGTCATATATAAGAACTGGACTTATTGCTCGGTCTATTCTTAAAATTTAGGTGGATCTAGGTCCAAAAAAATAATAAACCCATTGAATTCGTGAAACATTGCGAAGCTCTAAGGCAAGAATTTCCGAAAAACCTTAAGCAAAGCTGGTGTTATTTTATTTCAACATCGACCTGCTCTTACCAAGTCCTTAAGTTTTTCTTCCAAGCTTAAAATCTGTCTAACACATAACGATTGTTAATTAATATGTTGAATTTTAGACGAAGATGCTTCTTTTTTATCAAAACAACTCACGATATTTTTTTCCAGAAGCCAATAATAAAGTCTTTCTGTGAGGGAACAATATTTGCGTATAAAGAATACCCTTGCAATCTACTCGTTATTAATTTGGTTGAGAATTTATTGGCGTAATGGTTTATGGACAATAGATAATCAACGGTAATCTGGGTATTCATTCATAATGGAGGAATTAAATAAAAGGAAATCTCAGCCTTCAATTCAATGAAGAACACAAATCTACTTTTTTCCAAAGGATGTCAAGATCTCGAAAATGAGTCGCTTGAACAATTTTAATACCCACCGAAAGAATTTCATTAAATCACCAACTAACTAGCTCAAGAGCTCTTCAAACACTCAGTTCAGTGGCAATTTCCGTAACCCAAATTGGAAAATCCCATTCTATGCTCAGCCATTCATACAAATATATGCACCACTTCGTATCAAAATGAAAATTGACTCAAATTAAAAATAATGCTGCTCTTGGCCTAATAAAAACACCCCCCCCCCTCTCCCCTAACTTACGCACTTAAATATAGGCCAAAACGTTTCAAAGTCATATTAGCACTCCTTTAAGCCATTTATTCCTGCCGCATTCAAATTCATCGTCTGCTGATAAGGATTCTAGTGCTTAAATTATATAGGACAAGCTTCAGATACTCCAGACAGAAACTATTTCATTGCCGAATCCATAAGCCAAGCTAAAAGTCTCAACTCTTGACCTAATCGTTATTGCTGGTGTTTACGCCCCAATTCAAATATTATCACAATTGTCTCATATAAAAGCGACAAAAAAATAATGGCGCGTATAAAGTGCAATAGAAAAAAAAATGGATTAAAACAAGGCTACGTAATGGGGCCACTACACGAACCACTCGCGCTTGAAATGAGAGTTTATAATTAGGAGTGGAAATGGCGAGTCCTTAGAAGAAGCCTATGCCTTATTATAATTTTGTATGGGTAACGTTTGCATGTGCCTGGTTTATGGGCGACGTGGGGCCAATTGGGGAAGGTGTCGTTCGTCGCCGCCACGCCGTCCAGATGTGCTCCATGTGGCATGAAAAGGCTCTGTTTCGCGTGTTCATATGCATTAAATTGGATCTTTATTCGTCTGTTTCCTTATTGTTAACCTAACCAAATGTGCCCCCAACTGCTATCCCCAGGACTTATTGTGTGTTTGCCTAGTGGAATGTCACATGAATTATGGACATAATTTTAAAAGTCATTAATGACCTCCAGCAGGGTGTAATGAGGAATTAAGATAAAGAAAAGTTATAATACAAAGCGTTTGATTGTGGTTCGTGGCGCAAAAACTGAAAACACATACGCCACCAACAGGGGGGTATTGTTTTATGTTTGCCACACAGTTCCAGGAACAAGTATTTATCACAAAAATACCGCAGTAAGGAAAACTTATAACTTTTGAAAAAATAAATGTGAAAGAAAACCTTTGAAATCAAAACTTGAGGACAAAGTTGCCACTCTGGGGCAAAGTATTTCATTCAGCGGAGTCAAGTGCCCGATAAAGCGTTTTCAGTTGAATAACGGCAACAACCCGATGCTCATGTCAAACTAATTAGAAATTAATCGAAGCCGTATTGGATTACCTGTGTTGTGTCGGAAGGGATTGATCCGTGGAACACTGTTTGTTTTCGATGTGTGAAAACATATGTTCGAAACGCGCATTGTGAAACATGATTTTTGTGCAGTCAGTGGCAACAAGGGAGGATTTGTAGGGTTTCTTTTATTGTCAAGTTACACGATAGTTTCTTGGAATTAGTTATGAGAAATTATTAGGAATAATACAGTCAATATTTCAATTGATTTTTCCTAACTTGTGGTCAAATAATGGAGTGCCTTTATATAAGTGCCTACAATGTGAGTGGAAATCAGCCCAAATTAAATGAAATTCATATTAACAATGCAATTAAAAATAATACGTAGGATACACAGTTTCAAAGGAAATAAATTAAAACTTTTGTAAAAGTACTTACCGATTTTTAGATGTTTAGAAATTCTTGTTTTGCATCTGATTTTTAATCTCTTTTTATTCAGTTTGAAAGGATCATTCAATCATTTAGTTCTTAATGTTGCATCAACAATTTAAAAGGTTCATTCAGTTCCATTCTGAGAAAGCTTATTCTGGAAACACGTCGGTTATGAAAAAAAAGTTCTTCTCTGTACGAACAAAATTCTTATACAAATATTTAAAGCATAATGCAAATCAAAATAATTGACGGAAAACAGTTGTGGACATACGATATCCGATAAAACATTACACAAAGAGGATTCCCTTTACAATTAAAATAATATTCAAGAATAAGATAGTTTTTCAAAAAATTAATTCAGTGAATACTACAATTCGTAAAAAACAAATTTTAAGAATGAAATTTTGACACAGTTTTTCTCTTAAACAAACTTGAGGCAAAAAGAACCTATGAACCGATAGGAGCTGATGGCTTTATCTCCATACATTCAAACAAAGAATATTTGAGCATTGATGTTGCTTACCAGGTTCTTCCACAATATGGTCAATGTATAAACACAGATTTTAATTTCATGTGGCTTAAATTCAACACCCAAAAGCACATCATACATCCATGCTTTATATCGGGTTTTGCAACGGGACGCTACAAAAGTAGAGCGAAAGGGACAGCAAGCGACGCCATATTTCTTACCGCTCTTTCGACATTTCTTTTCAGTAAGGTTTGCCATTTCATAATGGAAAGATATACGAGCCAACAACGAGTCGTAATTATTAAAATTTACTACCAAAATTCGGAGTCAGTGGCCTCAACGTTATGGTCGTCATAATCGTCCTAGCAGATCAACAATTGAGCGACTAGTGGAAAAATTTGAATCTACAGGACCTGATATTGAAGGTCACTGCGCATACACCTTAGACCTGTTTCTTACATCTCATCCTGATATGTATACCATCGATGTATTGCCTCTAGGAACGTTGTTGTCATAACGGCAATTTTCTCGTGCTCCATCCTACAAGTTAAAGAAAATATCCCAAAAAGAACCGAATGGCGTTACGAGAAAGCCAACTGGGAAGGTCTAAACAATTTGTTCAACAACTTTAATTGGACACTATGCTGCCTCGGTGTCGGTAGTGACGTAGCCTATAGTGCCGATATGATTACAAACATTATTCTCCTTGGTATGAGAAAACTTATCCAAAATAGGTTAAAAAGTATCAAACCGAAGGTAAATTCTTGGTTTGACACAAATTGTAAAGAGGCTATCATGGTGAGAGAAGTATGTTTCCATCATTTTAAAGCCAAACCTTCTGGGAAAAATCGGAAGAAGTTTTTAAGAAGCCATGCAACTCATGCAACTGCGTTCTTGAAAGAACCAAATATTTGCATGACCAAACATTACGGCGAAAAATTCTGCAATGTTCCAAAGGCAGTACAAATTGTTGGTCATTTGAAAAAAATATTAAAAATTCCTTAACATCTTCGGTTCCAACGCTCATCGACAATAACAAACCAATTGTTTACTCTTCAGAGAAGGCAAACTTGCTCGTCGCCCATTTCACTGCCAGCTCCACGACGTCTCACAGCAACGTTGCCCCTCATGTACTTTAAACTGTTAATTTTTCCATGGGACAGATTTTTTTCGCACTCTTACAGTAGCAAGAGTTTTCAAAGATCTCGATATACACAAATTCGCTGGCCCGGATGGTACCCCGATTCTTCTGAAGAGATGGCAAAGCCACTGCGTAAGCTTTTCCATCGCTCCTACTCTTCTGGAATCTTTCCTAGAAGATGGAAAACAGCATTTGTCCAGCCTGTCCCTAAGAAAGGTGACCCATCCTCCCCCTCCTCCTACAGACCCGAAGCACTAATCACCCTTCTTTCTAAGGTCATGGAAACGCTGATTAAACGTCAGTTTAAGGAATATCTCCAATATCGAAAGCTTCTAAATGACCGTCAGTATGGCTTTCGCAGTAATCGTTCCGCTAGTGATTTGATGGCATATCTCACCGAACAGTGGAACAAATCTTTACATCGCTTTGATGAAGATAATTGCGCTTGATATTTCCAAGGCATTTGATATAGTTTGGCATGGAATTGTCTTATCGAAAATGCGTGCTTTTGGAATCGCTGATACTCTTGTTCGTTGGATTAGAACAATATAAGTTCTATTGGACGGATTCAAGCCTAATTCCTACAAAATAAATACTGGTGTGCCCCAGGGCTCCGTTCTGTCTCCGACTCTTTTCCTCATTTTTATAAATGGTCTTCTGTTTGTTACTTCTAATCCACTTAACTGTTTAGCTGACGACTCTATCCTCAGCTTTTCATATTCGTTCGATGATTCACGTCCTTTGCCTTCGGACGTACAATTGTAACGGTACCGTATGTCAAACTCATTAAACTCCGATTTATACAGCATTGTCAAATGGGGTAATAGGAATCGTGTGGAGCTTAATGCTTCGAAAACTCAATGCTGTCTTATGTCGTTAAAGCTAAACATACCCCGCAGCCATTGTCCATGAATGGCAATTACATCGAAGAAACCGAAAAGCTCTCAGTACTCGGTATGTGTGTCAACGACGACCTCCGTTGGAACGACCATATATTTGAGATCGCTAAAAATGCTGCTAAATTCTTAGGTTTTCTGTATCGGTGTAAAAAGTATTTTTCCCCATCTGATCTGGCTACAATTTATAACGCGTTTATACACCCTAAGCTCGAGTATAACTCCCACCTCTGAGCACGTGCTTTGCAAACATCGCTTCTCCTGCTTGATAGAATACAAAATCGAGCGTTAAGATTGATAGGAAATAGAACTGCCGCTGAAACAATTGCCCCTCTCGAACACCGACGCAATGTTTCATGTCTTTCCTTATTTTATCGTTTTATAAAAATGGGCACGACTGGGTCTTACTTTCCTAATTACAATTGAACAATCGAAAGCAAGATCTTTGACAGAAACAAGTAAAATTTCCGTTGAAAATAACACATTTTGAACTTATAAAAAGTATTAAACCACAATAGTTAACGGTTTTTTAGTACAAATTAAGTACGCCATCACACGTCTTAAATAATGAAGAATTTATGGAAAATGTATTTCCAAAATTGAAAGACCGGTTTTGATAAAATCCTGTTATTTATTTTTAGTTTTTTGTAATTTTTTTTTTTTAAATTTTGGTATGCTAATTTTTAGAGTTTATAAATATAACGGGTGATTTTTTTGAGGTTAGGATTTTCATGCCTTAGTATTTGACAGATCACGCGGGATTTCAGACATGGTGTCAAAGAGAAAGATGCTTAGTATGCTTTGACATTTTATCATAAATAGACATACTAACGAGCAACGCTTGCAAATCATTGAATTTTATTACCAAAATCAGTGCCCTAGAAAAGGTGGCAGAAAATCCGCTTTTTTATCGACAAATTTTGTTCAGCGATGAGGCTCATTTCTGGTTGAATGGCTACGTAAATAAGCAAAATTGCCGCATTTGGAGTGAAGAGCAACCAGAAGCCGTTCAAGAACTGCCCATGCATCCCGAAAAATGCACTGTTTGGTGTGGTTTGTACGCTGGTGGAATCATTGGACCGTATTTTTTCAAAGATGCTGTTGGACGCAACGTTACGGTGAATGAACCGAACACTGATTTTTGTAATAAAATTCAATGATTTGCAAGCGTTGCTCGTTAGTAAGTCTATTCATGATGAAATGTCAAAGCATACTGAGCATCTTTCTCTTTGACACCATGTCTAAAATCCCGCGTGATCTGTCAAATACTAATGCATGAAAATCCTAACCTCAAAAAAATCACCCGTTTTATATATAAATTTTAAAATAATTTTTTTGTTTCGTTTTAAAAATATTGATTTAAAAAAAATAATAATTTTAATTAGAAAAAAAGTTACTAAAAATTTTGATTTTGGCTACTTAGATCTTTTCAAATATAAGATTTTATTGGAGTCCATTTAGCTGTTGCCGAGAAAATCGAAAATTAAAAAAACCCGTTGTATGAAAGGTACCGTTAACAGACTTTTTCGGTAAGTTTGATTCTAAATAGAAGATAGCTATTACCAACCAAAATATCCTCAAATATTTTCATCAAAATCGTTGGAGCCGTTCTCGAGAAAATTAAGCTTTTCCTTAATCGTTATATGGCAGATACCGTTATTTTTAGCCCTAAAAATAAAATTTCAATTCTTCCTCTGAGAAATGCCAAGAGATAAACACATACCAAATTTTTTTAGGATGCAGTTCGATATACACCCGGACGGACAGACAGACAGACGGACATTTTTTGCCAATGACTTTTTTAGGCAAGTAAAAATGTTCACTCGAAGTAGACAGTTGCATTACTCCCCTTAAAAGTTTCTCAAACAATACCCGTCTTGCAAGGAATGCTCATCAATTTTCCCTTGAGCCCAATTTCGGACGTACCGCAATACGCTTTAAAAGCAGAACCATGTTTTTGGAAATAAATCTTCATAGAGATGTAGAAGGAGTGCTTTCACATCTCGTTATCGACTCGACTATTAACAGTACCTGTCATATACCCGTTATGTAAAAGCTAATTTTTCTCGAAAACAGCTTATGAAAAAAATCAGTGTACTACTGTAATGCTTACCATTATATTTTGGTGAAAAAAAATGTAATATGGTGGGCTAAAAAACGGTTCCTCGCATAGGACCGGTTTTTTTTCTTCGACTTTCTCGAAAACTGATTATCCGATTTCAATCAAAATTGATATTCAAGAAGATGTAGGTAGCCTAAGTAATTTAGTATTAATTTTTTTTAGAAAATCTTTTTTTGTATTTTTAAATTTTTTTTTGAAAAATCAATATTTGTTTTAAAATGAAGATTATTTTTGTTCTGAAGTTTGCATTCTCGTGTTATTTTTTTTAATTTTTTGAAAAAAATTGTTAAGAAAAAACCGTTTTATTTTAAAAACCGTTCCTACATGCATGCAATTTATTTTCCGTGCTAAGTTTCAGATCATAAGCAACCAACATTTAAAAAAAATATGGAAATAGACAACATTTTTTGGTCAAAAGTAATGATTTTCGATAATTGTCCCTAAGCTTGTTGGACAAACTGTATCCACAAGCACAAACTTTTTTTTTAAATCATTTGTGTGCTCTCGTCAAACTCTACCACTAAAGCACACATTGTCGTCCCACCCTAAATCCACTCCCATTTCGAGTTCTTATTGTCCTTTTAAAGCCTGAAAGGAATTATTTTTAGTGCAGCATGTGGCATACGACAAACCTGCTGACATTTGCTATTTTAACTTTTTTTTCAATTACATTTTCAGTCCGCCCTGAAAAAGGATTCTAAATTCGGCTGACTTCTGACAATAAGAACAACAACCACATGACCTTTGTTTTGTTCTGCTTCTGCTCTATATGCGCTTCCCGAATCGAAATTGTCAACGGACTCCTTTTCTATTGAGGATTACTATGCAGCCTTAAGTATTTGAATAGGTTTTCCTGGAAAACAACAACAGCAACAAAAAAAAAACTGAGATTAAAACTAACCGAAAGGATATCTGTCAGGACTAAGAGCATAGGTCTAGTGGACTGACAGACGGAAGGAGAGGCGATATCCAACAATCGACAAGAGTCAACATCGAACTCTAATTCCAAGTCCTCTGTGTGTATATGGAGACAGGGGAGAATCCTTTGTGTGGTATCGCGGTTTGGTTTGTGGTTGACTTCGTCTTTTGTTTTCCAAAAAACCAATACCTCCATCAGGCGGCCCGAAATGAAAGTCAATTTTCGGATGCAAGTGGCGCTTGCGACCGCTTTCTGTCTGTCGAACCTGATGAGCTTTTAACTCCGGATGTCTGTTATTTGGCCCCGAAATTTCCGTTCGAATTTCAATTTAGTTCAAATGCAGAGTTGAGGATAACCTCACTTTATATCAGCTTCATCGTCATCATCATCATCATCGTCATCGTGGCTAAGCTGGCTGATGGTTTTGACATGACTCCCGTCCGTCCTTTTGGTTGTGTTTATTCGAAATGAAAACATCTGGCAGGCACAACAACTGCCTCTGGCTTTCATATGGTTGGCCAAATGACTCCATTTCGGGCTGCAAATAGTTACCCAGCAATGAGGTCATGAAATGTTTTCAATGGATTTGTGATTAAAAAGGAAACAGATCGATATTGCGGAAGGGCATGTTCCTGGCAGCTATGTTTATCCCAAATTCCACTTAGATAAACCCAATTACAGATATGCCAGTAGGAGCCTAAAGTAATTTCAAAAATAAAATATTAGTGTTCCATGGATGAGCGGGTTTTATTGCCAGATATAAAACCCAGAGTACCACGCACCTGATTTTCGTTATGATTTATATTTCTTACAATTCAAATGTACTTTCAGATGAATTTTATTATAGCATAGCATCCACCCCCTGCTCAACCCCCAAAACCCTTTCACACAGCTGTATAGTGAAATAACAACCTTGTAAGCATATGAGCATTGAGGTTTTGAATTCAACAACTCCACCCCTTGCCTTATTTGGGATTCCATACGGATCGCTGGAAAAATAAAAATCGGCGGCGTGTCTCAGGATGTACCCCTGATGGTATGCAAAATATTTTCACTTGTCCGCATTTTGTATTCAGAGAGTGTGTCTTCTATGTTCTCTGCTTCCCGCCCACTCCTTTAATGCTATCAAGCTGCATATAATTCCAGATGTGACTTTTCGTCTCGACTGAGTTGCTCCGCTGTGTCCTTAAGAGTAATGCCAAGGATATATGAAAAAGAAATCATACGGAAGGCAGTCCTTTCTTATTCTTATCCCTGGGAAATGTCATTTATTAAAAAATGAAAGGAGCTCACAAGGATACAAAAAAAGGACGAACAAAAATGTATTCCCTCCAGCACTCAGCATTACTTTCACCTAGAGTGTACACATAGAGGCGGCGCATTTCCTCACGCGCGTTCTGCGACACTATACAAGCCGCATGTGATAAGGAACACTTCCATTGTACTCCAAAGTGAACTTCGAGAGGAGTTATAGTTAACGGCGAGTCCTTCTACATCCACACTACAGTTACAGCAAAAGAACAGCACATGCTATCCAATTCTTTCTGTCGAGAGTAAGAGCGACATTTTTATGCGATAACAATAGATATAAGCTCGAGTGTCAAATGTTCTGTGAAAGGACTCGAGGAAGGACTCCCTCCAGCGCGCCACGTTCATGTATAGTAGAGTTGTAGCAAAAATGAAACGCCACTTTTTCGCTAGAGCTGGGAAGAGACAGTTTTCAGTTTTTTTTTTGGGTGGTTTTGTTCATTTGTTTTGGCACCAAGTGTGTAGCTTTTCCGCTTAATTTAAAGCAATTGGAAACGTGACTTTTCTGTTCGTTCATATGGTATTGATGAGTTTCTTCATCTTCAATTTGCGTTTTGTTGAAGTTGAAGGGTATCGATTTCTATAGGAGTGGTTGTGCGGGGGGATATGCACTTTGGCGAGTCACTTATTATGCAAATGTCATACTGACAACTGTAGACTTAGGAATTCGGCTTACGAAGTGTCTAGGGGTTGCACGTAGGAAAATTTTGATCATAATGGAAATGGAATTAGTTTTTGAAAACACCTGAAAGATATAAGTATTGCATGAATGGCGGTTTTTGAAGAAATTGGAATGCAAAGAATGCTTTCGCATTCGTAGGCAGATTAATGCTGCTCAACTGGACATTCTCCAGGGAAGATGAAGCTGTTCCTACTAAATTTGTGATCGGAGTCTTTGTCAACATTTAGCTGCCGTAAAATGCTATCCTGATTTGTCACACATATTAATATTATGTAGATATTTTTGACGCATTGGATCCTATTACAAATTTTAGAATTCGGCGTTATTTCAAATACAAAGTGAAATAAGGCTGAACAT
The DNA here is from genome assembly GCA_963971375.1 of Platycheirus rosarum. Taxonomy (NCBI): domain Eukaryota; kingdom Metazoa; phylum Arthropoda; class Insecta; order Diptera; family Syrphidae; genus Platycheirus; species Platycheirus rosarum. The sequence goes on along the minus strand of OZ020507.1, from coordinate 22,453,261 downwards.
TGCTTATAAAATAAAGCCGAATTCAGACAGAAGACAAAAGAATTTGCAAATCGACAATTTTCATTTAATGTACGCCGTTTAAGAAGTAAGATAGGTATAGGAGGGTAAGCTTCTCCCCTGCATCCCCCTGCTTGGGGTCGCTATAGGATCAGAAGTAGGTGCGAGGTTTGGTATATGCAAAGGTTTCTTTACATATGTATTTATATCCGAAAGAATCCTTAAATTCAAAAGTAATATTGCATATAACCAACCTCGCACAGCTACGAGGCAACCTCAAATGCCTACAAGGCAACAAGACAATACTATTCCGCTAATATATTTGGTTTGGCGACATCAGGACTTTCATAAGCATATTGACACATATCTCTTTTTTTTCAAAAATCACAATAGCTAGGAAATGTGAGGCTTGTTTTGAAAATTATCAGTGAATTTAGAGGCTCCAGGAAATAACTCCCCCAGCAAAATAACCCCCAAAATAAATAATCCAAAAATTCACAGTGAAATTATTCCCCAAATCGAAGATGAAATAAGTCCCCAACATGTTATGAAATAAGTTGCCAAAGGTTGGGTTCAATGTCCCGCTTTTTATATTAAATTTTTGTTAAATGTCGCTTTTTAAAATTTGCTTTTTAAATATCGTTTCTGTCTTATAACCCCGTCTCTTATAATTCCGTTTCTTGTAATCCCGTTTTGGCTTTTCTTTTAAAAAGTTTTTTTTTTATAAAACAACTAGATTTGATTGCAAAAGTGGGATAATAAGAATTTTAAAAACATGTAAAATAAAAAGAAATTTTTTTGTTAGCTTAATTTTCTATTTCAAATTATAATGAATACCTTATTATTATCATCGCACGATTTTTGTCAACTATTCTGTTTAAAACCATAACAGCTAGGCAATGTGTGGTGTTGTTGATGCAAGTCGAGCAGACTATTATTTTAGTAAATTACGCTCCTTTACGGTTTAGAATTAACTAAAAATTAAAAAAGTCTTCTCCGTCTCGACTTCTCATCTACATGCGAAAATTGAATATAATAATATAAGTTGTCATAAGAGAAAATCAGTTTGTTATTTTTAAATCAAGTTGCTACGATTAAAATTTTATAAACTTGTGAGGTTTTTTACTGTCAGCAACATTTCTCCCCCCCGGTGAAACACCAGATTCATCTGTTGCTTCATCATCCTTGGAATTGCTGATATCTAAAACCACCAGTTTAACCGCTGGTCGCTCATAAACACTGTTTGCAGTTCTTACTACCGCTCTTCTGACTTGACCGTCTTTTGCCTTGGTTGTACTTATAACGACTCCTTTGGGCCAATATCCTCTTGGTAAATTTTCGTCCACAATTATCACGATGTCACCAACGTCAACATTCTTGACTTTTTGAAACCATTTAGTCCTGCGAGTAAGAGTAGGCAGATACTCTTTAATCCACCGCTTCCAAAACAAATTTGCAATCTGCTGACTTATTCGCCAACTTTTTCGAAGCAATAAATCCCTATCACAGAAAAATCCAGAAGGCTTACTACCATTAGAAGATCCAAGCAAGAAATGGTTTGGGGTCAAAGCTTCAGCATCTTCGGATTCCACAGGAACATATGTGAGCGGTCGAGAGTTAACTATGCCTTCAACTTCGATAAGTGCTGCTAATAGTGAATCATCCTTCAAGCGTTTGTGCGTGGTAACTTCCTTTAGAACACTTTTCACTGTACCTACCATTCGCTCCCAAGAACCTCCCATATGTGGCGCAGCGGGTGGGTTGAAAAACCATTTTGTCTCAGCACTTGTGGCTTTACCCTGGATTTCGTCCTTGTTAATCTGATTTAATGCTTCTCTTAACTCCTTCTCTGCTCCTTTTAAGTTGGTACCATTGTCTGAATAAATTTCTCGCGGAGTTCCTCTTCTTGATGTAAAATTTCGATAACACAAAATACATGAGTCAGCAGTCAAATTATGTGCCAACTCTATATGCACAGCTCGTATTGTTAGGCAAGTAAATAAAACACCCCAGCGCTTTTCAGTCTTCCTTTCAGATTGTACTAAAAGCGGATCAAAGTAGTTTACTCCGGTATATGTAAAAGGCCTGAAAAACGCTGCTAGTCTTGCTTCAGGTAATGGAGCAATCTCAGGACATGATGGTATTGCACTGTTGATTATACATCTTGGGCATCTTTTGCGTACAAACCTGACAAACGTTCTCAAACTAGGTATCCAAAATCGTTGACGAACCTCATTTACAACTGTCTCATGACATTTATGATGAAACCGTTCGTGATAATCTTCAACGATCAAATAACTCACGCGATGATTTTTTTTTTAAAAGCACAGGATGTTTAGTTTCATACGCAACAAACCACGCTCTATCTATTCTTCCTTTCATCCTCATAATCCCTTCATAATCTATATATGGTGAGCATTTGAAAAGATGACTCGTCTTAGGTAAAGTTCTCGAGTTTGCCACTAACACACCAGCCTAAACGAGTTTTTATACCAACAGGTTCTTCCCAGGATCCTTCTCGCAATTTCTGCGCCAACAACAGTTTTTGATTGTTGATACCAATCAAAATTCCACATTTTGCACGGTTATATGATTGCAGGGGTATATCTCTAAGGTGGGGATACTTTTCTGCCAAAGAAGCTTGGTCAATAGATTGAATAGGCAACGCTAATTTCTTCACGGTGCGCACATCTCTAAGCCAATGTTCCTCTGAAACGGATTTGTCACTGTTGCTTGAAATCTCCAACGGTACGATTTTTGACTCTTCTTCAACGCGAACAGTATCTGCAGTCCATTTTAGACACAAAGGCTTAGCTATCCCATCCAATCCTAAATTGTTTGCAATCTCCTCTTCAACCAAGGTCAAGGATGATCCATTGTCCAGAAAGGCATACGTTTGCAAAGATTTGTCCTTACCATGCAACACGACTGGAATAATACTAAACAACATATTATTCGCACTCGATTCTTGGTGTTCATAGCAGCCAACAGCATGTCCTGGTTTCTTTAGCTCATTACAGTGACCATGTAGAAGCTCATGGTGTTTCGAGGCACATCCGTTGACTCCACAGCCCATTTGTTTACGACACTTAAATCTCTTTGGATGGCTTAGACATCCCTCGCATATATCTCGGTTGCTTACTAAATCCCATCTCTTCTTGACGGAAAGTTGGCGAAAATTATCACATTTAACTAATTTGTGATCCTTTCCACCACTAAATTTGCTTGGTTGATTTTCCTTTGAAACAATCTGGTTTTCAGAGTGAGCATGAAGATGCACCTGACGCTTTCAAATCTTGTCTCAGTAACTGCACATGGTGTAACTTTTCATGCTGCTTGTGCCATCTCATAAAGCCAATCACTGAACATCGTAAGATTTTCATTGCCATCAATAGTCATTGCCCAATTCAGTTTAAATGGTGCTGGTAGTTTGTCCACCAATTCCTTCAGCAGTGTTCTATTTGTAAGATAATGCGTTAATCCAGATGCCACCATCATACAATGCACGCTGCGAACTGATAGAGCAAAAGTTATTAGTGTATCCAAACGCTCTGCTTTCGGACCTGGTTCCATCTTAATCTTCTTGAGAATGTTATCTACGACGTATTCTGGCTGCCCATATAACATTCTTAGAGTTTCGATTACTTCCGGAACATTCGACGGCATCATTAAGCGAGTTCCAACTGCTTCGAGCGCCTTTCCTCTCAAAGCTCTTTGCAAACGGGACAAATTTTCTTGGTTTGAGAACCCACAGAACTTCGTATCGTTCTCAAAGGTGCTTATAAAAAGCGGCCATTCTTCAGGACGTCCAGAGAATATAGGAAGATCTTTAGCCATCACCTGACGGGCTGCAATTTGCCTCTGATCAAGCAAATCAGGTTCCTCAGTTACGGTTGCATTTGATGGTTTACATCGGAAATCGTTTTCCAATGGCAAAACTTCAGATTTGTTAGTGTTAACCATCACCCTTTTAAATTGTTCTACCCAGACTTTTGTTTGACCGAGCCGCAGACTTCTATTGTCATCCAAATCATCTAAATCATCTTCTGCATCAGCCTCCAACGCCATTAGCTCAAACTTTCGTTGAATAAACTCTTTTTCTTTTTTCTCCCGTTCCTGAAGGAATTTGCTTTCAATTTTCTTCTGTTCTTCCAAACGGAGCATCTCTAGTTTTAGTCCTCGAAGACTTCTGCTTGTTGATGCAACTGATAACACATCTGTCCTTGACCTATTCGAACGTGTATCGTTGCCTCCAGGCTTAGATGTGTACTTAGGTTGTACGTTCACTAAGTTGCTTGTTGCGAGCCCAACTGTTTTGTCATTTCCTATCGATGAATTAAGATTCATGTAATCTTTGCAGAACCAATCTTTATTTGCAACCGATGAGTCGACTCCAGCGCAGCTAAAATGCAACCAATTCTTGCAACTTGAACATTCCACCATATTGTCAACATCATTTTTCCTTTTACAGGCTACACAATCGTTGTTCTCAGACATTTTCTTGAAGTCCAAAATAATGCAAAATTCCTTATATTTAATTTTTTTTTTTTAATTTTTAGAATTGTTGTTGATGCAAGTCGAGCAGACTATTATTTTAGTAAATTACGCTCCTTTACGGTTTAGAATTAACTAAAAATTAAAAAAGTCTTCTCCGTCTCGACTTCTCATCTTCATGCGAAAATTGAATATAATAATATAAGTTGTCATGAGAGAAAATCAGTTTGTTATTTTTAAATCAAGTTGCTACTATTAAAATTTTATAAACTTGTGAGGTTTTTTACTGTCAGCAACATGTGGCTTGTTTTGAAAATCATAAGCAAATTAACAGTTTTCTAGTAAATTAAGCAAAATTAGAGTGACCCCAGGGAGAAGGGTCTCAGGGGGAACATGGCAACATAGGGACTTCCCTCATAGTTAAATTTAGAGACCTGTTTCATCATACAAAAACCCAATTCGTAGTATTAAATAAGTCCCCAAAAACCCATAAATAAATCCCTAATTTCGTGGGTTTATTTCATATGATACAAATCCCTACCTCCATACAGATTTTGGGGGATTACTTCAATTTCGTTTTGGGGGTCTATTTCATTGTGGCTTATTTCCTGGAGCTGAATTTAGAATTTTCAAGTTAATTAAGCAAAATGAAATAAGCCCCAAATTCTTTTTAAAACATAAAGTTGGATATGCCCCCATATCCAGTGTCGATCTAAAGCTCGCCAAAGTGGAAGTGTAATGTGCGTGCGACAAATAATTTATGCATTAAAGTGGCGAGTGTTCGAAAAAATACTAATAATACTAAAAATAATAGCGTGTGTTCTGAAAAATAAAATAATACCCACTCGCGTTGCTGGAAGCAAGACAAAATACCCACTATCGCTGTGGAAGAAAAAAGTTCACACTCGCGTCGCAAATCCCTCCTCATATGTGTCCACAATACCTTTGTGATTAACTACCTCTTCTTCTACTGCAGGCATCGTATGACCACCATAAAATATTTGCGGTAAATTAATAAGGGCATCTGAGATTATCTTATTGTGCTGAATGTTTGAATTGACTTTTTGTATGCAAGCTTGGGCAATGTTTCAACATGGACTTTAACTTCTTGTGGCTCAAATTCACTCTCCGCAAGCATGTCATTTATTATTGTTTTATTTACAGGAGGCCAAATATCGACAGTTATTCGACTTGTAACGAGTTTGATGTGCTGTCGGATTCCATCTCGGAAATTTTTCCCTTTGTTTTGCACTGAAATCGTTATTGCGTGCGATTTCAATGTACATAATTCCAATTGGCTCCCCTATTCTGGTCAGACAACACCCGAAAGTATGTCGAGCTCTTTGCCGGGTTACATCACCTTAACCAACTGATCGATGTGCCAACGCGTATACCAAATTTTGCTGGATATATGGGCGGCTTCCATACTATTGTCTTCTTTTTTACTTCTCACCCTGATAAATATACAATTAGTGTAACTTCTCCATTTGGCACTTCGGACCATTTTGTCATTACAGCAAATTTCTCGTCCTCCACTCATCCAATCAAAGAAAAATCCCCACCAGGATCGTTTGGCAATACGAGAAAGCCAACTGGGACGGCCTGAATATTTTTTTCCGAAACTTTAACTTGTAACTATGCTTCCTCGATAGTTACATTTATGTCAGTGCTGAAATAATCACAAATGTGATTCTTCTAGTGATGCGGGCTTTTATTCCTAACAGAGTAAAAAGCTAAAAAGCACCAAGCCTAAAGAAAAGTCCTGCTTTCATTCTTAGTGTAAAGAAGCTATCAGGCTCAAAGCAGTAAGTTTCCGATCCTACAAAGCCAAACCCTACAGAGGAAAATCGGAAAAAGCACTAACAAGCCAGGAACTCATGCAACTCCGTTATTGAAAGAACCAAATTTTTAATGCCCAAAAATTACGGTAAAAAATTCTGCAACGTCCCAAAACAGTAAAAATGTTTTTTCATTTTTAACAAATATTAAAAACTCCTCAACATCTTCGGTTGCAACGCTCATCGACAATAACAAACCAATTGTTAAATCTTCAGAGAAGGCAAACTTGCTCGCTGCCCATTTTGCTCCTCCTGTACTTGAGAATGTAAATTTTTCCGCACTCGTACAGTAGCAAGAGTTCTCAAAGATCACGATATACAAAAATCCGCTGGCCCGGATGGTATACCCCCGATTCTTCTGAAGAGGTATTCTTCCACACTGGCAAAGCCACTGCGTAAGCTTTTCCATCGCTCCTACTCTTCTGGAATCTTTCCTAGAAGATGGAAAACAGCATTTGTGCAGCCTGTCCCTAGGAAAAGTGACCCATCCACTCCCTCTTCCTACCGACCCATAGCACTAACATCCCTTCTTTCTAAGGTCATAAAAACGCTGATAAACCGTCAGCTTAAGGAATATATCGAAGATCGAAAGCTTCTCCAAGACCGTCAGTATGGCTTCCGCAGCAAACGTTCCACTGGTGATCTAATGGCATATCTCTCCGAACAGTGGAACAAATCTTTACATAGCTTTTGTGAAAGTAAGATTATTGCTCTTGATATCTCTATCGCATTTGATAGAGTTTAGCATGAAGCCCTCTTATCGAAAATGCGTGCTTTAGGGATCGATGATACTCCTGTTTGTTGGATTAGAAGCTATCTTCTGGCCCGTTCAATACAAGTTGTGTTAGACGGATTCAAGTCTGATTCCCACAAAATAAATGCTCTGTTCTGTCTCCGACTCTTTTCCTCATTTTTATAAATGGTTTTCTGTTTGTTACTTCTAATCCACTTAACTGTTTTGCTGACGAGTCTACCCTCAGCTTTTCATATTCGTTCGATAATTCACGTCCTTCGCCTTCGGACTTACAATTAAAACGGTACCGTATGTCAAGCTCATCAAACTCCGATTTATACAGCATTGTCAAATGGGGTAATAGGAATCGTGTGGAGTTTAATGCTACGAAAACTCAATGCTGTCTTCTGTCGTTTAAGCTAAACATACCCCCAATGCCATTGTCCATGAATGGCACTTATATCGAAGAAACCGAAAAGCTTTCAGTACTCGGTATGCGTGTCAACGACGACCTCCGTTGGAACGACCATATATTTGCTATAAAATGCTGCTAAGTGCTTAGGTTTTCTGTATCGGTATAAGAAGTATTTTTCCCCTTCTGGTCTGGCTACAATTTATAAAGCGTTTATAATATTGGGTTTCTTTTTTTAGCCCAACAACACGAATTTGGAATAGTTTACCCGGCGAGATTTTCCCTTGCCATTTTGATCTGCAAGCATTCAAAACCAATGTTAATCGACACCTCTTGTCATTCATCTTGTCATCTTGTCCGCCTTGTCTTTATCTGTCTTAGACTGTTTCAGCTGATTGGAACGTGGCCCAACGACATCTAATTCCATTATTTGAGTGTACGTACCAAGTTGGAATCAAGGTTCAATTATCGGAAATGCATTCCGAGTATTACAGTTGAATGCTACTTTAACATCTCAGTTCTATTATTTTAATTACATATTTAAAACTATAACATCCTTCACAAACTACCATTATAAAACAAAAAAAAACAGAATCATAATTCAAACTCTCTTCTCTTTAATTTATTTCCTTCCTCCAACATGCTTAAAAATTTACAAAATTAAGTGTAAAGAATAGCGTTGGCGCACAAAAGTAGATCATCCACAAAAAACCCACTTCGCTAAACTTAAATTGCACCGAAGCAATTTAATCTTTACAGAAACTTGATGGGTGCTCCATAACAAACTCCCAGCCCAGAGCAGCTCCATCACAAGAAACTTAAAACACTGCTTCCTTTTTTTCTGCACAAAACTTCGCAACGAAGCTCCTTAAATCTACCAGCACCGCACTTGAACTGCAGGATGCGAAAGAAGAAAGCCCTTCTCTCTATACAATCAAACCAATTTCTTAACCAAAGGATAATCTCGAATCCGTAGCATGAACTTCACCCTTGGAAAAAGTTTGCGTTAAGTAACTAAATGAAAACCACGTCTTAAATAATTCAAGTTCGACGCTTTGCTTATTTGTTTCGAGAGCTTGGGCTGGATGAGAGGACAAAACTTTCATCTTCTGGAGCAGTTCCAAGTTAACAGCATACACTAGACCCAGGAACAAGGATACTCCACAATGTGGTTTTTGGGAGTACTTGGAGTGCGTGAAGTAATATTTCACGGTTTGTGGTTCTGGGAAGAAGGCTAGAGAAACTCCGAAATAAGTCTGAAGTGAGGTTGCATCGAGTGCAATTAATTTTTAAATTTAAAAAAAGGAAGGAATCATCAAGGATTAATGGTCAACAGGATAGTTTTCGCAAGTTATTCAAAAAGAAAAAATATCGTTTTCCCTGACATTTAGAAACATGTATCGTATTCTCTCGTCAGCTATCATAACAATGCCATTATCCAAGATCCTTGTTGCAGGACTTGCCTGTTCCTCTCCATTGAACTTGCATTTGTGTAAAACTCGTCCTTTGTTCGGTTTTTGATGTCAAAAATAATTCCCTCAATTCCCATAGGGACATATCACAAAACTCAGACGATGCGACACACGGTCCCCTAGGAGAGTGGCCCAAAGGCACAAGTCTCATAGCACACGGCACGCCCAGCTTAACTCCTGCCTTCTGCTTCTGCTACCCATGGCAGAATCACACGGGTTTGAATTTCAAAATATTTGCATATGAAAATAAATTTCTGTCGATCGATTTCCACTTCGTATGCGACTGAGGAGGTGGAGGAGGGGGAAGGCGAAACAAGTGAAACGTTCTGCCTCTATGTGCTTGCATATGGCAAACATCAGAGCTTAAAATTCTCCAGGACAATTTATGTGTACGACTGCGAAGTTAACAATGCGACCGAGACGGGGAATTGTTTTGTTAAGAATGCTTAAGGATTTATAACTGTGTCCCGTGAGAGATAAACTTCTTAGATTTTGTCATATATGGGAAAACAGTCGGGTGGACAAGAAATCAGATAAACGCAAAATAATAAAAATAATAAACCTAAAACGAACGGTTACATACATAGGTGGTAGATGGTAGATAGGAGATGATAGATGGAAATGGAAGATGGTAGATGATAGATGGAAAATGGTAGATGGTAGATGTTAGATGGTAGATGGTAGATAGATTTTTTTTTTTTTTTTTTTTAGATTTAGATTTTTTATTATCAATTTCAAAAGTTTTTACAAATATTTGTGTTACCCACGAAGCTTTATGCTTATCTGTGGGTGGTTGAATTTTCAAGAACTATTCGAATTGATTTGAAGTGATTGTTATAAATTATTAATTAATTACATGTAAAATGAAGTTTAATGTTTAATACAAAAATATGAAATTTAATTTTCTTCCGTAGTAGTTGTATACCGCTGGAATCTCGAGTAGTAGCGCTCGTCTTCTGGTGTTTATGTTGTGTGAGATAGGTTGCTGAAACCTTACATCGTCGTAGTATTCTATTATAGCTGACATTTTATAAATATTTTTAACATTCAAAAACTTGAATTCATGATTTTTATCAATTATTTTAAAGATTCTATGCTGTAGATTTACGATATTATTCATGTGAGTATTTGATGCGTTTCCCCAGGCCAAGATTCCATACCTCAATCTAGATTCAACAAGCGAGTAGTTAACTTGTTTTAGGACATCTTTTGTTGAATACTTTTCCAGATAAAAGAGAGCAAACATAGAACTTCTCATGCTACTCCTTATGCTCTCAATGTGTTGGCGCCAAAGAAAATGATCATCAATTGTGACTCCAAGATATTTTGTAGATGTAACTACTTCAATTGCATCACTTTTTTGAGCATGTGGACATTTTCGTGTTGAAAGAAGATCCTTATTCCTTCCTTTTTTTGCTGTGGTGAGCGAATATGCATGAGTTTCGTTTTGTTGGCATTAATGACCAACCCAAAATCATGACACCATTTAGAGACTTCATCAAACTCTTGTTGCATAACGTTAATAGCTGTTTTAAGGCATTTGTATCAAACAACAATTGCTATGTCATCTGCATAGGCAAAAACGGTACTATTTTTTAAAACTCCAATAAGTGCGTTCGTTAAAAGTAGGAATAGAACCGGACTAAGTTTTGACCCTTGAGGTACACCATATGTACATATTTTTTCTTCACTGCATGAATTACAAAGTTTTAACTTTGAAAGTCCTATCTTTTAAATAATTCTCTATTCATTTCCATAATGTTCCTCTTATGCCAATTTTGTATAGAACCTCAAGTAGTTTTTCATGACTTAGAGTGTCAAATGCTTTGCTGAAGTCCACGAACATAACTAAAATATGATGATTTTTATTCAGACTCATGTTGACGACGTTACAAAATTCCCCAAGTAGTTTTCCCGTACTTTTTCCTCTTTGAAAACCATACTGATTGCTTTGCACTAGGCAGTGTTTTTCAATAAACTTGTTCAAGCGTTTTAAGACGACTTCTTCCAAACATTTTTCAAAAGCGGGCAAAATAGAAATAGGCCTATAGTTTTGTATTTCGTTTTTCTTTCCTCCTTTATAAATGGGTCGTATAAGTGATGTTTTTAAAACTTTTGGAATACATCCTTGCATCAGACTTTGGTTGATAATTACTTGCAAGATTGATGTCAGAAAATCAGCATTCAGTTTGATATCACACGCTCTTATCCCATCAGCTCCTGGACTTTTGTTCGTTTTTAAATTATGCAGTATGTTTCGGGTTTCAGTTTCATCAGCCTCTTCAATAAATATAGACTGAGCGATATGTTGACTTGTCTTATTGGACGTTTTGTAAGTACAATTATGTATAATTTTAGATGCTTGTGTGGAAAAAAACGCGGCAAATTCTTAAGCTATGTCACAAACATTCCTTGGGTCATGTTTTGCGTTTGTTAGTTTTGTTTTGTAAAAGTTTGCCTTTTTTATTTGTATATTTTTGTTCACGTAATTTCGTAGCTTTTTGTAGTCAGATTTGTAAACTTCGTTTCTTGGGTTATTTTTTTTACCTTTCATAAAACACATCTCTTTTTTTGCACAGTTCAATAATGTCTTTCGTTATCCAATTTTTGTTTTGTCGTTTTCTTGGTTTTTGAGTTTCGGTTGAGTTTGCATATATGTCCATCATTTTCTTAACAAATTGATTATAAAGCCGTTCGACGTCATGTTCATTTTCATACATTTCTTGCCAATTTGTTTGCTGAATAAGTCGATTTACTTTTTCTTGGTTTATTTTTGTTAGTGTTTTATTACATGTCTTTATCTGGTTCGTTTGTTGTTTTATACCGTAGAATGTTGCAAAGTGATCAGATATATCTGTTTCTATAACTGCTGAAACGACATCGTTTTTCGGGATTGTAACAGATATGTGGTCAATTAAAGTCCTGGTGCCTGTTGATATGTTAACTCGTGTACTTTTTTGAATAATGTTCATTAAACCTTTTGATGACATCATCTCAATATATTTTTTGGTGTTGTTATTGTCCAGATCGTTAGTGTCAATATTAATGTCTCCAAGAACTATTAAGTCTTTTTCGTTTTTAGTATGTTGGTCAAATTCATCGATAAATAATGTTTTACTTCGTGAGGGTGGTCTATAAATTGCAAGAATATGTTTAATTCCCCATTTGTTTTTTGTTTTTATACTAAGACTATCGTAGCTTAACGTCTCAGACGAACATCTTTCAAAATGTATGCCTTTTTTATGAACACTGCAATTCCTCCTTTCCCAGATTTTGTCCTATGCATAAATTCAACATTAAAACCTTCAATGTGGTATTTTCTTCTTCATGTATGTTTATTTCAGTTAAAACAATAATATTTAAATAACAAAGAAAACTTTCGATTTCGGCAATAAAAAAGTTCCAGTTTTTTCGAAGCGATTGAATATTAAAACTTACACAACAATAATTGAATTCTTTTAGTTCAATTTCATTCATACCCATGATACCCTGCACTACCCTACATTCAACTTCTATTACATTATCTTGTTCTTACATCATATCAGCTGTTATCATTCGCTCTTCACATATTCTCATAATATCGTAGATTAGTTATGTATTTTGTCAATATCATTTACCGTGCATATATGTATAATTTCTTCATTCTCGTATTTACGAGCTAATATTTTGCCTGCAGCTTCGCATATAAATTTCCAGTTGCACTCTCTAGCTTTGTTTTTGGCAAGCCAAAGCAAGTGTTTATTTGTTGGTGTAAGGTGGTTGTTTACAAAAACAGGATTGTTGGTGTTGGTGGTATGCACATTACTTTTCTGTTGAACTCTCTGTGCGGCTTTTGCATTTTTGATGAAATTGGTTTTATGTGTGTAACTTGCAAAAGACACAATGATAGCTGATCTTTGCGGATTTTTTGCTCTCGTTCTATAAACATCTGTTATGTCATGTGGCTGAATAGGGCAGTTGGTGGTCTCTCCAAGGTCTTGCACTATTTCAATTAGGCTTTCATTTGTTGTGGGTTGTATGTTTTTTATTTCAACATTTGATTTTAAGAGATGTTCAAGTGTGTTAATTTTTGTTTCCATTCCATGTATGATTTCGTCTTTTTTTAAATAGTTTTCTTTTAGTTCTTTTATTTCATCTGATAGTTTTTTTTATTAAATTATTGTTTATTGTTATGTTTTTGTCTATTGGTAGATTGTAGATGGTAGATGGGAGATTATTGATGGTAGATTGTAAGTGGTATATATTTTATTTTTTATTTGATTTGATATATTCAGGGACATAACTCCTCATTTTTTTGTTTTGGGACTATGTGAACTAATGTCATATGGTGTATTAAGATTAACGGTGTGTAAACACTAAACAGTAAGATAGTTATGCAATCCTACTGATTTTTTTTTTTTTTTTTTTTAATAATTTACACGCGCGAAAGGTGTTTGTATGTACCCTTAAAATGTTTAAACACCGCACGAGCATTAGGGAAATGAGGAAGGATAAAAGAGGAGATACCGATGCACATTAGTTTTAAGGTTCTGCATATCAAAATGGGAGGGAAAAACAGAGTCTGGCATAGCATTCCACATTCGTGTGGTACGACTAAAGAAAGAATCTCTATACTTAACAGTAAGTCCGAAGTTAGGCTCAAGGGTAAACTGATGGGCGTTCCTAGCAGTTCGAGTATTACGGTTGAATCGTTTCAGGGGAGGAATGCAGCTGGCTATTTCGCTAGAGCATTGTTTGTAAAAATAACGATAAAATAAGGAAAGGCACGAAACATTTCGGCGGTGCTCAAGAGATGTAAACGTTTCTGTTATTGTTCGGTCGCCTATCATTTTCAAAGCTCTTTTTTGAATTTTATCTAGAAAACTCAAGTGGGTTATAGGAGCACCTGCCCAAATATGGGAATTATACTCGAGTTTCGGTCGAATATATGCTTTATATACTGTAGCCAGATCAGACGGGGGTAAAGAACTTCTTGCATCTTTGAAGGAAACCTAAACACCTCGCAGCATTCTTTGCGATGTCAAATATGTGGTCATTCCACAAAAGGTGGTCTGTAATGCACATACCGAGAACTGAGAGGTGTTCTGTTTCTTCAATGCAAGTGCCGCTCATGGATAGTGGCATTGGAGAAGAAGGTATAGCTTCTGTAGAGCGCAGCATCGAGGAGGACTTGAATGAGTCCATCCGCCATCGTGCACAAAATTTGATCTTTGTCGCACGAAGCCGCACGAACACCCGGTGCCGGCGTACATTCAGTAAATGGTATCGAAACGAGATTGCTGTTGAACCCGATTTTCACAAAAAAAATTTGTTCAGCGATGAAGCTCATTCAGTTGAATGGCTACGTCAATAATAAACACTGCCATCATCATCAGGCCACGCCGTTACATCCAGTAAAATTTAGAATTTGTTGTGCTTTATGAGCTGGTGTAATCATTGGTCTTGTATCACTTCTATAAAAGCGATACCGGCCAGAGAGGTAAATTCAATGAAAACCGTTATAGAGTCGTGATCAATGACTTTTCGTTCTTGAATTTAATCGCCTTAATATGGGGGAGCTATGTTTCAACAAGATGGCGTAACATGTCACACAGCCCATCTCATAATTGATTTGTTGAAGGAAACGTTTAGTGAGCGAATTATTTCGTGTTTTGGACGTAAGAGTTGGCTTCTAAGATTGTACGATTTAACACCTTTAGACTATCATATATGAGATGTGAAGTCGCTAGTCTGCACCAATAAGCCAGAGACGATTTACGACTTGGAAAAAAACAATTGCCGAGTTATTGCCGATATATGACCCAAAATGCAGCAGAGTGTTCGAAAATTGGGTCTCAAGATTGAACTACGTCCGATGCAGCCGTGGTGGCCATGCCAGAAATAATATTTAAATGAAGTATTGATCTAAAGCTCACAAAGGCCGGACGTGAGGTGCGCGAGCTAAGTAAGATAATCCTCTGGGATTAAAAAAAATATAATTTCTTATATCTTTTCCTTTATTTAGAGGAAATGAAAGACGACACAAGTATCTTTTATTTAAAGTGATATCTATTGATCGGAGAGAAACTTAGAACTCACTTAAACCTATGACACAAATTGATAAGTAAGTTGATGGTGCCGAAAATAGATATTGGAATTATGATCATGCGATCGTTAGCTATGCTGCATCATCGATTTGGTGGTGGCACCTTATCTGTGTTTATGTTTCAGTCGTGTAATCTTTGTTCGAAAAAGATTCCCAGGATCTTCAAAGCGCTGATTTTATTTGGATTGAGATAAGCTGTGGCGTATTTATTATGGGGATTGGATGGGGTACCTTTTTAACTCGCGCACAAATAATGAAAATAAAAAAAGTCGAACAAAAATAATTTGCGCATTGTTGTCGCGAGTGTTAAATATACACTCGTTTGAGAAAATGATAAAATACCCCTCGCGTGTGTTGTAAAGAATAAAATAATACCCACTCGCGTCGCTGGAAGCAAGAAAAAATACCCACTATCGCTGTGGAAGAAAAAATAATACACACTCGCGTCGCAAATACATCCTCTTATCTGTCCCATGACCTTTGTGCGTAACTGCCTCTTCTTTACCTATTGTATGCATTGTATGACCATCTCCAATGCCAGCTGTTTTGGCATTAAGTGAAACTCAGGTTGGAGTAAATACTGATTTATTTACAGGAGTCCAAATCTAGACAGTTAATTGACTTTCAAAGAGTTTGATGCGCTGTCTGATTCCTTCTCGAAAATGGTTTTCCATTGTCCTCGCACTGAAATCGTTATTGCGGGCGATTTTAATGAACACAATTCCAGTTGGCCCCGCTATTCTGGTCAGACAACACCCGAATTAAGGTATATCGAGCTCTTTGCCAGGTTACATAACCTTACCCAACTTATCTATCTGCCAACGCGTAAATCGGATGTTGCTGGGCAAGCCGCCCATACTCTTGACTTGTTTCTTACTTCTCGCCCTGATTATTATACCATTAGTGTAACTTCTCCATTTGGCACTTCAGACCATTGTGTCATTTCAGCTAATTTCTCATCCTCCACCCATCCAGTTAAAGAAAAACTTCACACCAGGACCGTTTGGCAATACGAGAAAGCCAACTGGGACGGCCTGAATATTTTTTTCCGAAACTTTAACTGGTCACTATGCTTCCTCGATAGTGACATTGATGCCAGTGCTGAAATGATCACAAATGTGATTCTTCTAGCGATGCGGGCTTTTATTCCTAACAGAGTAAAAAGCTAAGAAGCATCAAGCCTAAAGAAAAGTCCTGGTTTAACTCTGAGTGTAAAGAAGCTATCAGGCTTAAAAAAGTAAGTTTCCGATCCGATCTTCGGTTCCAACGCTCATCGACAGTAACAAATCAATTGTTTACTCCTCAAGGCAAACTTGCTCTCCGCCCATTTCGCTGCTAGCTCCACGCTGCCTCACAGCAACTTTGCCCCTCCTTTACTTGAGAATGTAAATTTTTCCGTACTCGTACAGTAGCAAGAGTTCTCAAAGATCTCGATATACACATATCCGCTGGCCCAGATGGTATAACCCGGATTCTTCTGAAGAGGTTCTTCCACACTAGCAAAGCCACTGCGTAAGTTTTTCCATCGCTCCTACTCTTCTGGAATCTTTCCTAGAAGATGGAAAACAGCATTTGTCCAGCCTGTCCCTAAGAAAGATGACCCATCAACTCCCTCTTTCTACCGACCCATAGCATTTACATCCCTTCTTTCAAAGGTCATGGAAACGCTGATTAACCGTCAGGAATATCTCGAAATCTTTGCATTGTTTTCGTGAATGTAAGATTATTGCTCTTGATATCTATATATGAATTTCTCTAATCGGAAATGCGTGCTTTTCTGATCGATCATGCTCTTGTTCGTTGGATTAGAAACTTTCTTCTGGACCGTTCAATACAAGTTGTATTGGACGGATTCAAGTCTGATTCCCACAAAATAAATGCTGGTGTGCCCCAGGGCTCTGTTCTGTCCCCGACTCTTTTCCTCATTTTTATAAATGAGCTTCTGTCTCTTACTTCTAATCCACTTAACTGTTTTGCTGACGACTCTACCCTCAGCTTTTCATATTCCTTCCAAGATTCACGACCTTAGCCTTCGGACAATGTTTTATGTTTTTCCTTATTTATATTTATAATGTTCACTCGAAGTAGGCAGTTGCAATCCTCCCCTTAAAAGCTTCTCCCGTAATACTCGTCTCGCAAGGAATGCTCATCAGTTCGCCCTTGAGCCCAATTTCGGACGTATCATGAAATATAGGGATTCTTTTTTAGCCGAACAACACGAATTTGGAATAGTTTCCCCGGCGGCCATTTTCAATCAATCTATTTGATTCGTTTCAACAAACGAAAAATGCATTAAAATTGACCAAAACTACATTCTTATAAGCAAACTCATGCGACAGACGTATTGATTTAGTCTTTCAACAAACTTTTTCCAAAGTTCAAGTGTGCCTTTTTTGCAGAAGGTGGTTGCAATTAACCCTTATCGAATAGGGTCCGCTGAACATAGCAAGTCATTATATTCCTAAGACTAGTGCAACGTTTTTGCTCTTCGATGAAAGTGTGTTGGTTTTTTTCTTTTATTCAATTTTGATATCAAGTGGCTTTTGTGGCAAGAGAGGTAAGAATTAAGAAATTTCTTGTTCTCAATTCTTCCAAGTGGACTAATTATTTGAAGGAAAACTAAAGGTTTAACTCAATTTCAAGGATTTGCATTTTCCATAATGGAAAATGCAATAATTAGTGATTGTTTGAACTTATTAATTGAAAACTTGCAGCAGCTAATTAAAAGTCGATAGTTTTAAGCATCGTTGCATTATCGGTGGTTGGAAACTTTTTCTTTTCAAGAGGCCACTCTTGACATAATTTGCTTATTTTTGATATTGAAGGGGCTTTTTGTTTGAAAAGGAATCGATGAAGAAAGAAGAAATATCCAAATGGATCGTTAAGATTTGTTTAACTAGCGCATTTGTAATTATTTGACAAAGAAATTTTTTTTAGTTGATTTCTGAACTATAAAAAAGTGAAAGAAAACAATTCCTTATGGCTAAGAATCTGAAAACCATTGAAAAATAAAGTTGCTTCAATAAACAGAAAAAGGAATTTCCAAATAATAAAATAGATGCCTAGTTCCATCGTTGATTCAACTTATTCCCAAAATTCAGAAATAAAACCTTCAAAAACAGTGTAAGCCTTCAATAAAAATAAACCTTATTCTTTGATGCTTCATCTATAATTGAACGAGCTATAATAAAACCCAACGATATAGGCAGTGACTTTTCACGCCATGGCATTTAATTAACACCCCAGCCCGCTCCATTGGTTTTCGATCCCATCAGCTATTTCTATTTGAACACTTCGTTAAAAACGTCCATAAAATCCGCCAAGCCACCTGTACAATAAATGCTTCCTTCCAGCCACCCAAACACCTTCTTATTCAACTAGATTTAAAAATGTCCTTGGAGGTATGGCATGAGGAGGAGGCAAATCCTTCCCATTCCACAGGTATTCGCGCATTCAATCACCTTATCGAACGAAACGTCAGCACATTCGATTCGCTTTTTCGCATAAAAAACCTATAAACTCCACGTGCAATCCGTGATGTCGGTCGTTTTTTTGACGCTCATCGTCGCGTCGTCGTCGAAAAAATACGCAATGAGATGCTAAGCTTTTTACGATCGAAAAGTGTGTTTAGTCGTTATTGTCTGCTCGCAGGAACGCACAGTATAGAGTTTATAGAACCCGATGGCGCCCAATTTACGACCTCAAGTGAAAGTTTCGTCCTGTATTCCAGGTGCTGTTGCCGATGTAATCAACTAGGATCCTTAAATTCTGATAAGGAATTTAACGACAACGCATTCGCTTTTTGTAAATCGTTTTAACAACGCGCAGGACATTTTCCCATTTACCTGTCAAATTATAGTGTTGAGCCTAGAAAAAGCTTGAAAAAGTCCTCCGGGCAACTCTACTGCCATATGCTTAACTTCAAATTTGATGACGTCTTTTAAATGATTTTGCAAATGTTTCACTGGATCTTCTGTATCATCTGTTGGAAGTGGAATCACCCCCAAGACGAGAATAGAAGTCTCAAACTTTAAATAGCGTTGTCATAAAATTCATTCTATTGGCATTCCTAGTATGATGTCGGTTTTGTTTATTTTTAATAGATTGTCCATCACCAATCAGAAATTTTAATCAAACAAAATAAAGATTTTTGGGATACATATAAATGGGTTAAGGGAAGAATTGACAGGACACCTAGGGATTGATGGTGTAAGTAGATGAGAGAAAATTCTTCTTTTGAGCTTGGAGTATATGTTCGTTCTTCTTATATATTTTCTCGTATGTTCCACTGATTGTGTGTCATTTTCTAGAACTCGAAAGACACTTCTTATAAGATTCGTTCTTTTAGAGAAACTCTGGAAGAAGTGTCTATAATTTATTTGTCTCCAATATTTTTGTATGGAATAACGGTTTTGGTGACAGAATTTTTGATTTTGTACATATTCATGTACGTATAAGGAACGTTCTGAGATTATTTGAGTTGACATACAGTAAAGACAGAGGGACTTATTCATGTAGGATTCTGATATGTAAAGTTAGAAGTGATGTGTTGCAAAATGAAGTTGAAGCATAGAGTGACTTTGGAAATAAAAAAATTTAAATAAAACATCAGCCCTGCCAGATATAAAATTGACATTAGTTAGGTTTCTGAGCACTTCAATTCACCAATTAGCTTGAATTCCTGGCCACTGGCCCAAATCCAATTGCAATATAAGCCGTATTCACTTTATAGCAATAATTCTCCATTGTTTGGATCGGCGACGAATCACCAGTTCAGTATCTTCTAATATACTGATGGAGTGATAATTATAAAATAGTTTTTTTAGAGGCAACTATTAAATGAAATAAAACACAGATAAATGTATTTATTTATTGGCATAAAATAGTTTTTAAAATAATTCTTTGCCATTTTCTTTATTATTATTTATTATTATGCGCTCACCAAATAATTCCCTCAACAAATCAATTTTAGCACGCGCTCTGTGCTATGTTGCTACATCGTTTTGAAACTACAGCTTCCCCGCATGAAGGCGATTCAATTCAGGAAGCAAAAAGTCATTGATCTATGGCACGGTCTCCATTGATTTTAAACCTCTGGCCGACATGGTTTTTATAGATAATAAGCACCAATGATTCCAAAATAAAGCAAACCAATCTGACAGTTTTTCTGGATGTAACGGTGTGGTGTCTCAACAATCTTTCGAGGATTACATATCTATACTCCAAATACCAAATGCGACAATTTTGCTTATTGACGTGGTCATTCAACCAAAAATTAGCTTCATCGCGAAAAAGAGAAATTCTTTTAAGTTCGGGATCAACAGCAATCTCGTTTCCAGATCATTACATTCACTGAATAAACGCCGAGCCCGACTGTTGTGCGGCTTTAAATTTTCCACGATTTGGAGTTTTTTAGCCAGCAAACTAAGATCCTTTTGCAACAAATTGAAAGATTTTTGCTTTCAACCATTCCGTTGCATGTTCTAAAGGGTTTTTCAATAAAAGCGCTACAAAAGTTTTTTTTTTAAATAAAACAAAAACGGTTTTGGATATCAATAAAATTCTTTATTCTTGTAAAAGTACGTTTGATGCCATTGCCCATTATGTATGGAACTCGATTTCTTTTGCATGGCCACCACGGGCACGCTTGCAGAAGTCCAGACGATGAACCCAATTTCCGACGGTTTTCAAGCATAAATCGGCCGGTACTGCTGCAATTTCACGTTCGATATTCGTACGAAGTTCATCAATCGTCGCTGGCTTGTTGGCATAGACCAAAGACTTGACGTAGCCCCACAGGAAATAGTCTAACGGCGTCAAATCGCACGACCGAGGCGGTCAAGCGACTGGACCATTTCGTGAGATAAAACGTTCTCCAAACTTGGTTTCCAATAAATTGATTGTGACATTCGCTGTGTGGCTTGTGGCGCCGTCCTTTCGGAACAACATGTTCTCCAAGTACATATTATTCAATTGGGGCCAAAAATATTCGGTTATCATTGAACAGTAGCGATCCCCATTCACACTAACGTGCCGGTCTTGATCATCACGGAAGAAGTACGGCCCAATGACGCCGCCGACCCATAAACCACACCAAACCGTAATTTTTTCGGGATGCAATGATGACTCATGGAGTACGTGTGGATTGCTGCCTGACCAATACCGCATATTTTGTTTATTGACTAAGCCATTCAGCCAGAAATGAGCCTCATCGCTGAAGATGATTTTTCGATGAAAATCCTTCTTCTTCTGGTGGTCAAGCGGCTTCAGTTCTTGCGTCAATTTAATCTTGTAAGGATGTAGGCCAAGATATTTTCACAAAATTCGCCACAATGACGTCACAGAGATGCCCAACGCTTGAGAACGACGTGTGAGAGACACATTTGGGGCTTTCTGCAACTGAAGCCTCAGCGACAGCAATACTCTCGACACTACGGGAACTTCTTTGTCTCACTGGTACGGGAATATTTTGTACTGTGCCTGTGGATTCAATTTTTTTCACTAGACGCTCAATTGTTGATCTGCAAGAACGATTATGACGACCATAAATTGGACTTAGCGCTCGTAACGTTGAGGCCACTGACTCCGAATTTCGGTAGTAAATTTTAATAATTTCGACTCGTTGTTAGCTCCTATATCTTTCCATCATAAAATGGCAAACCTTACTGAAAAGAAATGTCAAAAGAGCGGTAAGAAATATGGCGTCGTTTGCTGTCCCTGTCGCTCTACTTTTGTAGCGTCCCTGTTTAAAAACCTGATACTTTTGAATCGTTTCATTTTTGTCAAAGAAAGTTGTGTTGTGACAGTCAAATTTTGTATATTGTAATTATTTTGAATTTTGAAAAATATTATATTATAAGGGGGTTTATTTTTGCTGTATGCAGAGTTTTCCAATTCCAAACAGATCCCCACCACCGATAAAAAAAAACCCATCCAAATTAGTTTCCGACATCTTAAAAATGTCAAAAAAAAAATGCTTTTCAACCTGGTCAAGTCCACCAGTGTTAACACGAAGAGCTCAAGTCAACCATTTCAATTATTTCAACGTAAACAAGCACATAGACAAGAAATTCGTATGAGAAAGAAAGAGAAAGACATACATAACTCTCTTTAATTTTAAGATTCAGTGAAGACGAAGAGAAAGTAATAAAAAAAATTAGATAATCCTATGCAATGTTATTTATTTTTTACTTGAATTTTTGCTTAAAATCGTATAAATAAATTGCACAACTGGATTGCACGTACTTGCTCATAGAGGGTGTTTTTTTTAGACGTGTGATTTCCAATCGGGAAATACTTTTTTCAGAGTTGGACAGCTGTCACTTGATTTATGCTCAATTTGGTTTGCCATTTGATAATGAATAGTCTTATTCCTGAACAACGCATCCAAATCGTGCAAATTTATTACTAAAATAATGGTTCGGTTCGGTGGAGCAGAGTATCGAAGAAGACCCGAACGAGTTCATCGCCATCGCGCGCAACAATTGGAGCTGTGTCCAACCACTTTATGGAAGATTTTGCGGAAGGATTTTTGTTTGCGGGCTTACAAAATCCAACTCGTGCAAGAATTAAAGCTGAACGACCATCAGCGCGTCGCACGTTCGGTGCATGGGCCCAAAACGAGATGGCTATCGATTCCGATTTGCACAAAATTGGGAAAATTGGGCCTCTGCTGGAATTTATTTGAGCAAGCCGCGATGGCCACTTGCCTGAATACATTCTTAAAACATAATGGTAAACCCTTATCTTTATAATAAAGCAAAATTCTTGGCCATACCATTAAATTATATGCGATTTTTTTCTTCAAAACTACACGTCTAAAAAAAACTTCCTTTATGTGCGGTTACATCGTCGTCGAATAAAATTAAAAAAAATAGGTAACATTAACTCGAAAAATAACACTATCTAAACTTAAAAAAAGCTTTTCAAAATATTGATATGCAGAATTAATTTGGTTACCTAGATCTTCTTAAATATTAAATTTGGCAGAAATCCAAAGAGCCGTTGCCGAGTGTTAGCAACACCCTGTAAGGTGGGAACTGGTAGTATCCTCCCCCATAACAAGATGGCGCTTTACATCAAATTGAAAATTTCAAGTAAAATAAATCAAATCAAATAAGCTATAAATCGAAACAATTGTAAGTTAGTCAATTAATATATACATATGAATTGTTTATAATGTAAGACGAAATAACATTTTAAATAAATTATTAAAACACTCAATCAAAGAAATGAAACACACTCATCGGATACTTTTCGTCTTCACTCGACGGGCATCAGTCTTCAACTACTCTCTTTATTCACAATAAAGAACTAAACTAAATACATGGTGAATTGGTGAATATGGTTTAATATATATACATAGACATATTAAATGAACTTTGATAAACATGCATTTCTTATGTTTCTTTATCATGTGCCTACAATTCGGCCATCCTGACATACAATCGAACCGATTGATCTTAAAGGCTAGATTCTATTAAACTTTCTATATTTTGTTTTTGTTTTAACATAATTTACAAAGCACAAACATTAGGTTCTAAAATGTATCTTATCTTCTTTAAATTTTAATTTCTTCACTCATTAGGACAAGACTATCATTTTTAATAGAAGCTGGCATTTATCGGTTGTTTTGAATAAATTTTTCTTTTTATATCTTTCATTTGTAGCTTAAATACGAACTAATTGCATATTTTTATGTTAGCAAGCTTTTCATTTACAATTGTAAGCAAGATCAATAATTTTCATAGAACTAAATAAAAATATGTACTGTATTCATATAAAGTAAAATATATACAACAATTTTGAAATAAATAAAAAAAAAACATGAAATAAAATAAAGTTCATGCAACAAAGAAGTTATAGTTCTGCCATAATTAATTTTCTTCATCAGCAACTCTATCTCTCATTTGTGGTGGGTTTCTGTCATTGGTGTTCACCTCGATGTCATCTTCAATAATTCGTTAACATTATTCATCAGGAGATCAGGTCTTTCATTATTCTTTCTCTCATTCGTATGTCCGTCTGCTACTCTGCTTTGGATCGATCATTTTTTTGATTCACGCTTATGTGTATTCGTATTGCGTCTTACTTTTATCATCAGCGTCAGATGCAAATTCATCGACATCATCTGCCGTTTGCTTCTCCCTCCTCCTTTGTATTGTCTGTCATGCTTATAAGTTTCGTGTTCATCATTTTACCGCTCGTTTGTATATTAATTTTTTAAATTCCTCTATTCCTCTCATTTGTTTGACCGCTGTTCATTTGTGTGCTCTCGTTAGATTTTGGTTGCATCGCCATGACGCCATCGCTGTTATTTATATTTCGTTGTAATACTCTCGTCGTCATCGTCTAACCTGTTTTTCCCTTTTAAGCCATCTACGTCTGTGCTGTTGCCTGCTGTCATATCGTTGGTTGCGAGTTGGTATTGGTATTGGTATGTGTAGCGTATATCGAACCAGATGATCCGTTAATTGTTCAAATTGCGCGTCACGTGGTTTGGGGTTCTCTGGTTTTCTCAGCACACAGAAATCATTTGCACATAGAACATTTTTTTAATAAATATGCACATAGTCTTTCGGTTGCGGCACTTATATGCGATACAAAAATCTTTTATCTCTTTTTTAATAACTAAGGGTGAGCCTCTATCCTGCTTGCGACACTCGTTTCGGATACAAAAAAATAACTTTTTTTCACAAAGGGCAGAAAGAAATTCTTTCCTTTTTTTTATTTAGGACGATCTTCTATCCCACTTCTGATATTGTAAGCCGAAATAACATTTTAAATAAATTATTAAAACACTCATTCAAAGAAATGAAACACACTCATCGGATACTTTTCGTCTTCACTCGACGGGCATCAGTCTTCAACTACTCTCTTTATTCACAATAAAGAACTAAACTAAATACATGGTGAATTGGTGAATATGGTTTAATACATATACATAGACATATTAAATGAACTTTGATAAACATGCATTTCTTATGTTTCTTTATCATGTGCCTACAATAATAATTTTATTTAATAAAGATTGTAACCCTTCTGAGTTCACAACAAAATTTGTTACTGAAGTTTATTTTCGACAACACCGAGAAAGCGACAAATTAAGAAACGTTATATGAAAGGTACCGTTAATAGACTTTTCGCGTACATTTGGTTCTGATCAAATAATAGTCAATACCAACAAAAAAAATTCCCAACAATTTTCATCAAAAGCCGTTTAGACTGCAGCTCGTTATAAATACTGACAGACAGACATTTTTTTGCCACTAACTTTTTTAGACTTATCTATGATCGTAATGTGATGTTTGATTGTTATCTCAATTTTTTATATTCACGAATCTTAAACTTGCCTTATAGTCCCTATAATCGCAAGTGAAAACGGAAAACCTATAGGCAATAGAGTAGCAAGTTATGGAGCAGCAGTTACGACAAAGGGGAGGAAACGTTCACAAGAGGATGGATGCCTTTGTGTAGGAGGTATTTGCAAACTTCTAACGGGTCCGACATCTAACGTTTGCTTATTTCGTAAATGGTAACACTTAGCTCATGTCTGATTTGACAGATAATTAGTTTTATCCTTACGCTAAACGAATATGGTTGTGTATACGCAGGGAAATATTGCGCCATTACTGGCTGCGATCGACTTAGAGAAGATGCCGATTTTGCCAAAAAAATCATCTTTTCAGATGAAGCTTATTTTGATCTTGGCGGGTATGTAAACAAGTAAAATTGTCGCATTTGGGGCACAGAAAACCCGCTGGCATACATTGAGAAGCCGATACACCCAAAACGAGTCACTGTTTGGTGCGGATTTTGGTCCAGAGGCATAATTCGGCACTTTTTCGAAAATGAGCAAGGATCGATCGTCGGGGCCATGTTGAACGAATTTTTGTTCAAAAAAAATTGAAGAGGAGGATAGTGGCAACATTTGGTTTCAACAGGACGGCGCTACGTGCCACACAGCCGAAGCTACACTCGATGTTGATGAAGCATTTTCAAAAAAAAAAAGTTATTTGGCGGACCCTTTAGAAGAGCACCAGCAATAACCACATACGAGCTCCGGCACTGATCTCAAATACATATTTTCCAATTTTGTTCCCATCGGTAAAAGTGATTTTGCAGTGTTAACGTTAGGCGGACAATTCTTGTATACCACTTAAATTAATGAGAATCAACAAGAACAAACACTTAAATAGTTAATAGTTAAGTTTATTTCTGGCATTTGTATTTCTTAAATTTGTTGACCTCCCCCCATTTACAACTAATCGTTTTCATATTTCATGTTTCATTTTTTTTTGCAACAGTAGCTACTTCGTCTTTTTGCCTCACCAAGTACAACTCTCGTCTGTCACTCATTCGCTGAAGATTAAAGTTTGCTCAAAATTGTCACCAAACTTCAACTGAAAATATGTATAATACGCTCATGCTACTCTCGTGCATTTGATT
Source organism: Platycheirus rosarum (assembly GCA_963971375.1). Classification (NCBI taxonomy): domain Eukaryota; kingdom Metazoa; phylum Arthropoda; class Insecta; order Diptera; family Syrphidae; genus Platycheirus; species Platycheirus rosarum. The sequence goes on along the minus strand of OZ020507.1, from coordinate 22,426,782 downwards.
CATAAAAGATGATCTCTAGAGTGTCATAAATTAAGCGTTCACCCATAACACCCACTCATTCGCTACACAATTGCTCTACGACAATTTATTTTGTCGTCCTTCCAAAGCATAACCAACAGATAGGAGAGCACCAACCAAAAGGGGCTCTCTTCCCCTTTATTATACTATGGCGGCCTCGACTGTGCCGTTGATAATAATGCAAAATGCCGCAAGTGTTAATTATGTATCTGACAGGACGATAATTCAAGTCGTCGTTCATTCCCTACGTTGCACAACGTTCGTCGACGAAAACGTGGCGCTATGCCCGGTTTTAACTGTTGTTGTGTTGTTAGTTATAAATATTGGATTCATGGTCGACGCTATATGTCCGAAAATAAATAAATTTATGACAATTTTAATTGCCATTCGATTGTTGGTTGGTGTAGTGAGAAAAAACAACAGGCAGTTTTGAAAGGTAAGGAAGGTTGAAATAATTTTGTTCCATTGTCTGTTTAAACAGAAGTTGGTTGGTCTCCGTAAAACCTCCTCTACCAATAGAACCACAAAATGGACATGAGTCAATAAATTCCTCCAAGCTCCAATGGACATTTTTCTTTCAGTGTATGCTTTTAACAATAGACAGTTCGTAAACTTGAATTTTCGAAAATTCGATTTTAAAACTCGATATTATTAAACTCTATGTTTATTTCTTCGTTTTGTCAAACCAATTCAATGAATCATGTCCAATGACAAGTTCCCAACTGATTCGGATTCCAAATATCAGATATCCTTCGCAGGACGAAAATTTTCTTCAAATCTTAATTAATTTAATTCATAATTATAATAGGTTTACAGTTTTAAGCATAAGTTAAAAACAATGGAGCGAATAAATCACAGTTTCCTTCGTTTCCAGCAAGGACGATAGCAGAGGTTTTCTTCGCCGGTGCTGAGGACACACAGTCTTGCAACGACAATCCTCAGGTGAGTAATAAACTAGAAGGAAATTTATATATTTCGTAAAAGTTTTTTAATTTCTTTTTCCATGAATTTTAATTCGTTCGTTTTACGTTTTGTTTATCCTTTTTCAAGAAATGTTCCTTGTATTTTCTTCCCGATTTTTTTGTTCTTCTGTGAAGGTATTGCAAGTTGTTCCACAATTGTTTCCCAAGTCCAGCATGGGGCATGCCGGCAGTCATCACCACAAGTCGGCATACAAAAGTAGCAAGATACTGTGTAGCTTGGTTCGGGCTAGAGAGAAGTTTATTGCATCCCTTCGCGCACTGTTAAGTTCTATATTACGGTAAAATTATCATAATGAGGTTGTGGAGGGAGCAGCCCGATGAGCGCCGCAGATGAAGATGAGTATTCTTTGGGGGCATTGAATAATTGCGGAGTAACGAGTCCTTTTTTGTGCTGCCTACAATGGAATTGTGAGGGAGATGAAAAACCATGCTGGCGGTATATATAATGCAGCATTGCAGCTGCATCCCAAGGGATGCGTTCAAGATTTGCTTCGCACTTTATCGGGTAAAGATAGAGATGCGTCCTTCTAGCAATTTAAAGAACTTTAAGATGGATTTGGAAACAATATCAGGGTAAATGAAATCCTGAAAAAGTTTTATTTTGAAAAAAATAATAATCTTAAAGGATTCAGGTATTCAGTAGTGAGCACTGATAATAACTTTGAAAGAAATCGCCAGCAAAATTGTGAAAAATAGCAAAATGTATCTATATTGAGCTTTTTCAGTAGAAAGAACGTTAAAATGTCTCAGCTTCTTAAAAGAGCTGATTTTGTAGCAGAAAAACATTTAATTCTTCCTTTCTTGAGCTCAAGACTATCAAACAATTCAACTTAAGTCCCTTCTTTTCAAAGTCATGGAAAGGCAGATTAACTATATGTTTCAGCTTATGAATCATTTTGAAGAACTGAGGCTTTTTAAAGACAGGTGTCCGGCTTTCGAAGCAAAGGTTCCACCGGTGATTTGATTAAACAAAATCTACATAGATGTGTCTCGGATTCGAAAATTTCCTGTCCCAGGCAATCTTACAAAACTTAATACATGAAATAGGAAAGTAATGAATAATGTTGCAATTTGCTCCTATTAACCGCCGACGAGATGGCTCTCCAAATTCTACTCTCCAAAAGGACTCTAATTTTAGGCAAAAATAGTTATGAGCCACATATTTGGATAAACTTCTTGAAGGATCTCGAGTTGCGCAATAGAATGCTTCGTGCGTCCTGGTCCACGACATCCTTCTCAACTAAACAAGGTCAGCCATGTTGTCTTCCACCACAAAAGGAACTGCAAGACTTTCCGAGCTGCTTCCTCTTGGCTAATGCGGGCCAAACCCACCGGAGTATGCCAAACTTTATTTTACCCAGATTATCTTATCCAAAATCTTCATCCTTCGCACACGGGGCCAACAATTCTCCATAACACTTTCCTTTCGAACCCGTTTAAGAGATCAGAGTGCCTTTTAGTAAGCACTCAAGTCTCAAAACCATATGTGAAGACTGGAAGGACCATAGTCTTGTATAGCAGCAGATTAGTTTTTATGGTAAGGTTTCTGGATTTCAAGAGGCTCGACAGACTTTATTAGGTTCAGTTAGATATCAGCAGCGGACCGGGTATGTCTTCCTCCATAATATTTTAGACTGCTGCTTTTGACTCAAGAAGAATTTGAAATTGGAATAGTTTACCCGGGGAGATTTTCCTCTGCCATTTTGATCTGCAAGCTCTATCTCTCCCTCCCTATCTTCGTAATGCCCGCACAATGTGCTCTACATTTAAAGGAAAACAAATAATCCCTTGTGCGCGTGTTAATTATAAAAAAAAAGATGAAGGATTGCACTGCTTCAAATTTAGGATACACTACCCTCATTGTTCGACCAAGATTTCTCGTAGACGTAGGAACCATGTGATTGGTTTTCCCTTCATTGGTATGCACCTCCCATTGTAAAGGATAAAGGAGTCTTGTAAAGCTTGTTGACTTCTACCGATAATTTCGATCACGTCTGCATAAGCAAATATCTGGTTTTACTAGGTGACGAGTTTCTCTTGTTGACGTGTCAGAGTCAAGGATTGCTTTCTCAAACACCAGGTTAAGAAAGATGCAAACCAGACCATCCCACTGTTGGAGCCCATTAAATATGTTGATTAATCGGCACAGCAAAACTGCTCGTTATATTAGTTATGGTTAGCTTACATAGTTGTTTCAATTAATTTGGTTTTATCATTGCCTTATAAAGTTCTCTACTCTGGATATGCTATCACAGGCGGCTTGGAAGTCTAGCATTTCTTCGTGCTTCCATACGTGTGCTATGATTTAATGAATTGCGTCATTTAGTGTTGGCCCTCCACCTCCATGTTTGATCAATTCGGCAGGTATGCCGTAGTATTAAGAGGCCTTGTTATTATCCGATTAATCGCCTTTTTGATATTCTCAAAGTATTGTGAGTTCTCTTTCTTGAAATGATGGAGTCTCCATTTTTTCTTTGAGCTGACCATTCAAAAATTCATTAAAGTACACTTTCCATCACTTCAGAATGTCTTTGGTGATCAGATTTCATTCAAAGAAATTTGATCTTTTGGTAATTGTTTCCACGAAGTCTAAATGTCTTACTTTAAATTCCGTGACATTTGAAGGTTCCACTTGACCACAGCCACAACTTCTAATTTTTCACCTTACTAACAATTTCCACTGCCGTTAAAACATAACAACCTACAATATTTGAGAAATTTTTTTTTTTTTAAACGATCACATTTATTATTCACCTTCTCAGTTGGTTACTTTCCTGAGACTGAAAGCTAAAATGATTATTGTCTTAGTTCTACATTACTACAAAATTTGTACTTTTTTAATGTTCTAACGATGATCGATAACTTCACCATCGAACGCCAAGAGTGTTTAAAGCTTAAAGCTCTTTTTTCCTTCGATCAACATTCATTCAACAGCCTTGGTATTTTAAAAAAGAGAGTTTCTATTTTTTTCAGGATGCCATAACTCATAAAAGGTATAAGAAGACATTCTCCTCATGTGGGTTCTCGACTAGGACCAAAGCTCTTCCACAACTCTGCGCCCTGTGGTGTGGTGCATTAGATGAAAGATAATGTGTTTGCTTGCTTAAATAACAAAATATGAGTTCAATACTCAGATTATTAAGCATTTTTTCAAAACTCCTATTGCAAACTATAAATGTAAATGTGCATCGACCGTGCATACTTACTTTTCTCTTTCAGCTAGTATCTCGTCCTTAAAAAAAAAAAATCTTCTTTCGTCTTCTTCATTTTAATAAAACACAACCATTAGTTTTTTTTTAATTTTTAAAAAAATCGAGTTTTCTTTTGCTCTTTTTTTTTTTATTAAAAGTTTTTCATCTTCATGTCTATGATACAATTTTACAATATTACTTTCATGACAATATGATAATAATAGTTAGATTTGTTTTTGTTTTTTGGTTAAAATAATTTACCATGCATAGCATTTACCACAACAAAAATATTCAATAATTCGATATATTTAATGGGGGATAGTTTTTTTTTAATTTTTTATTATTTATTTTAATAAATAACAACAAAAAATTATTTCCATTGGGCTCGTATAAAAACTACTGCGTATGTGTATATAATGTGTAAAGTAAATTACCGTGCTGCTATTTACACGAAATAAAATATACAGACAATAATCATATACCTACCTAGTTGGCTTCTGTTTTAAATTAATTTTATTTTTACTCCATTTTGTGATATAATATTTTTTTTTATATAATTATGACTTAATTCAATTATTTAATTTTATTTTAAATGCAATTTTTTATGTTTTAGTCTTCTCGTAAGATATTTTACCGCTTTGTTTTTGCGCTTTTTTTCTACCAGGTAACACATTCATATTTCTATATTTTTTTTTGTTAAGTTTTAGCAAATTTATTTTGAAAAATAATTAAATTAATAATTTTAATATACCTAAGCATTTTTTTGGATAGTTTTAATATGGTTTTTTGTTTGTTTTGTAATAAATTTAATTTATTAGTTAATATTTATTTTAATATAATAATATAATATATATTTCAAATATTTAATAATAACATAGTAATAGGCAAAACTGGCAACGAAATTATTTTTGTATTAATATTTTGTATTCAACACCTATGCATTAAAGTTTTAATTGTTTTTTTTTTTAATATTTTATTAAATTAGCTGCTATTATAGCGATATTTATAGATTTTTACATATTTTTTTGCTAAAATTATTAACGGTAATAGTTTTTTTACTATAAAACATTCCATTTCAACAAATTAAGAAAAAAAAACTTTTATTATTCTTCGTTTTGCTTGGACTAAAGGACGTTTAAAAAATGAGAAAATAATAAAAAAATACAAAAAATATTAAATTAAATTAAAAGATATCGGAAAACTTATAAGATATTCCTAACATCATCAAGAAGCCTACAAAAATTCTTCCTTCACAAAAAGCTATGTAGAAGCGTATTCGCATCGCGCGACGTGATGGCCACCAGCGAAGTCGCAGGCGATTTAGTGTTTAGGGCAGAGATATTTCACCTAGTTTCAATTATTTTTGACATTGGTAAAGTGAAAAACATGCGTGCGAAAGGTAAGCGCATATTGTTATAAAGGGTGTTTTTCCTAGACGTGTGGTTTTCAATCTGGCAATACTTTTTTTAGAGTTGGTCATTTTGACAGCTGTCACTTGATTTATGGTCAGTTTGGTTTGCCATTTCATCATAAATAGACTTACTTTTGAACAACGTTTGCAAATTGTGCAAATTTATTACCAAAATAATGGTTCGTTTCGGTGGAGCAGAGTATCGAAGAAGGCCCGAATGAGTCCATATGCCATCGCGTGCAACAATTGGAGATGTGCCCATCAACTTTATGGAAGATTTTGCGGAAGGATCTTGGTTTGCAGGCTTACAAAATCCAACTCGTGCAAGAATTGAAGCCGAACGACCATCTAGCACGTCACACGTTCGTTGAATGGGCCCAGAACGAGATGGCCACCGATTCCGATTTCTCGATTTTCACAAAATTTGGCCTCGGCTGGAATTTATTGGAGCAAGCCGCGGCGGCCACTTCCCCACTTCATTTTTAAAACATTATGCAAACCCTTATCTTTATAATCAAGCTGAATTCCAGTTTTCCAGTAGTCATTTTGAAAACATCTGCAATACAGAGGAGTTCCTGAAAATCAGTGAAGATGTATTGGGCTTAATTATTTCAACTGAAAATCTTTGTTTGTTACCAGAAGAAATTGTATTTCAGAGTCATTAAATGGATTGATCATGACAAGGAAAATCGACAAAAATGCACCTTCAATCTGTTTTCGAAGATTCCTTACTGGCTGTTAACGGTGGACTTTATTAAAAAAAAAAAAAAAAAAAACAGAACTAGGCTATGCAAACAAGCCGATTGTGCAGAATTGGTTCTTAGCTGGTTTGATTGGCACGCGTCCCCTAATTGTCGGGCCTTGAAATCAGTAAAAATTTCCCATTCAAACGATGGATACAAACTTGTTATTCTCAAACCAGGGATAAAACAGACTTATAACCCAGAATCGAATACCTGGACTTCAGAAGATTTTGCAGTCAGTGGCTAGAACTTCAAAAAAGTTATTGTTGTAAACAATAAACTTATATTTTCAACAGTTAATTCTAAATATCGTTTAAACTGCTTGACTCGCAAAAGTGGAAATATTTAGGTGAAATTATTCCAAACATCGTAAGCCCTCAGGGCGTATCTTTCAATAATCGACTAAACGACTAATCGTTTGGGGTGGATATGATAATACTGATAATTTCCTTAACTTAATGAGAGAGTACGATTACAAGCTCAACAAATGGCGAGTGTTGGCTCCACCGGATTTGTCGCATCTCGAGGGCAAGCTAGTTTTAAAGAAAAATAGATAAAAAAATTAACAATTTTTTCTTCTTTTCTTCATCTTCTTTAACTGACAATATTGTTATGATTTTGAGTAGACTTCAATTAGATCAACCTCTTCTCTGATTCGTCCTAAAGTTGCCATGGTGGGGAAGTTTTTAGACTTTAAATTGTCACTAAGCACGTCTTAATGACTCAGATTGGTATGATAAGTGTTCTTGACTAAATTATTGTTACAATAGAGGAATCGTACAACAGAAAAAGGTGTTTTCTTGTACACGATGCATTTGAAGTGCTACAAGGTGTAAGCAACGGTCTCATATTATACTGTAACTAATTTTTTTTTTTGCTAGTGAATAAGGATGTAATAAGAGCCATCGTGGGTACAAATGACTAATTCAGTATCTGTTTTATAACACTGATGATATCTTGGTGCACGATTGCCCCCGCCAAGACGACCAAGCAAAGCACAAGGGCACTTCCTACTTTTTTTCGAAGCGGTTCCTCGTTTTATTGAGCCTTCATAACTTAGGTTTGGATTTAAAGAGTTGAAAGATGTGATCGCGGTTTCTAAGAATTTGTATTTTTTATCCAAAGAGGTGAAACTTATTTTTGGCCATAATGATCGAAGAAGCCCATAAGTTTACCCAAGAATTTAATATATATATGGTCATTCTTATCTAAGTTTCTTTTAAAGCAAAACAAAGGTTGTAACCACGAGTTCAAGTTTCGAGCCACCAAGGAGAATATCTGAAAAACTGGACTAACGAGGCCAAGTTGATTGCATCAACACAATTATAAACCATATCAACATAACAATTGTTCGTAAGCTGAAGGTCATCGGAATGGCGTAAAAATGTTCGTACTTCATATATCCGGTTTTCCAATAGGGACTTGGCAAGTTTCAATTTAATCTGTGAACGTATCCTTTCACTAATCATTGAACTGTCATTGTCAATTTATTCAGTCAATTCAATATTCTCATCATGGTAAAGAACTCGAGCGAGCAACGTCTGCAAATTATAAATATTTTCCACCGAAATTCGTAGTCGGTGACCGCAACTTTAAAAGCGTTGAGTTGTTGAATTTCATCGCAAAAGGTTCGTCAATAAGCAAAATATGAGTTATTGGTCGGGTGAAAACCCACATTTGCTTTATGAATCACCACTTCATCCACAAAAAAATAACTGTTTGTGCGGTTTGCATGCCGGCGGCTTTTATTGGCCAATATTTTTTCGTCCACGATATGTGAATGGCCGGCGTTATCGCGCCAAGATTACCGATTATTTTTGGCCCGAATTGGAAGATATGGACTTGGACGACATGTTGTTTCACCATCCACCCACAAGCCACACAGCACACCTTAGAATCGATTTATTGAAGAGTAAGTTTCATGGTGAAAGAAATGGGACAGTCGATTGGCCGCCTCGTTCGTGCGATTTAACGCCTCTAAATTATTTTCTTCTTCTATTTTCTACGTTAAGTTATTGGCTTATGCCAACAACCCGACGACGTTGGAAAAGCTCAGAGCCAACATTGAACGCGAAATAGCGGTCGTTACGGCCGAAATACGTGGCCGAGTCATCGAAAATTGGATCCAACGAATCGACTGCTACAAACGTGCCCGCGGTGGATATATATGCACGAAGTCAAATTCCATTTCTAAATGTTTTGATTGTACTTCAAGCCGATACTAAAGTTTTTGAAATATCTTAAATGGTATGCGATTTATTTAAAAAAAAAGTTGTCAAGGCCTTATTTGAAAACCCTTTACATAAATGGTGAAAAGTAATGGACCTTAAATTGAACCCTAAGGCACTCCGCTAGATATAAGCAGTAAATTAGAGATATTGTTTCCCAAAACAGCTGCCTGGTGTCTCTTTTTAATAGCTTTTGATATGGGATTTTTTTTTATATAAGGCTGGCACTCAAGGGGTTGTTATTACCCTTATGATGAATAAACACAGGGCGAGCCTTAATTTTAGAAGAATTAGAAAGAAATGAAAGAATTAAATAGAGAATTAGGTGACTATTTTGCAACTTAAAACAAACGTACGGCATTTAGCTTGCACTAGGAGTTTTGAAAAATTCCTACCCAGGCTGTGAATTGAACTGAGGGTTGTCAGTTCTGTATAAGTGCTGTGAATTGGGCGAAAGTCTTATTGTTTAAGTTTAAGAGACCGTTCTATAAAACAAAGCCCGCTAGTTGTTTATGCATAATTTTTTCCAGGGCTTTCGATAGGAATGGAAAGATTGAGATTGCAATTGGACGAAACTCACTCTTAGCTCTATTTTAAAGGGTGGGGATAATTTATGCGTCTTTCAATTTGGAGGGAAAGTTTCTCTTTTAAAGAATAGTAATGTAATAATGTGAGATATGGCAATATTATTTAAGAAAAATGAAATTGAGGTTATGAAAGTAAACAATATTGAATTAAAGCTTTTTTACTATATCGGGATCGATGTAATAAAACAGTTGTTAATTTTTTTACAGTCTAACTCCTCTTATCTGAAATTATTTGGTTTACTAACGATTTCTTTCAGGTTTTTCCACAGCTTTCATCAGCTGGTATCAATAAAATTTATAAATTAAATAAATAAATTTATTGGCGCGACAGCTGCTTAATAAGCGAAGGCCTAGTGACTTATACTCTCAACCATTCCTGTGTGTATGTTGTTAATCTGCAAGAATGGAAGTAACCTACAATTTACCGCCGAGTCCGAAGGGGTACATGAGATGCAATTTTTCGAGACAAATTTTACTTTTGGAGGTTTTGCCAGTTCCTCGCAAGAGGCAGCACTTTGGTAAAGAAGGTGGATATGAGCGGGACTCGAACCCAGAGGCTCTTCGCCTAGCAGTCCGACACACTAACCACTAAGCCACGGAGCACTATCAAAGACGAACAGCAATGTTACGCATGTGGCAATATTCTTGGATATATTTTCTGCAATTCTTAAAAGCCAAGTCCCTTTGTTGAATTTTAATTCCTATATATCTAGTTAACCAGGAACACTCACCATACTTAACAGACATCGTTTTAATTGGGGCAGTGGGTTTCGAATAAGCAAAATAAATTCCTCTGTCGGAACTCCACTTGGTCGTCAGGTAAATGAAAACGGTAAACTATATCAGACTTCACTCTTCTTGCTTTGGATAAATATGAATTTCCATTTTAATTTTCTTGAGTTTTTTTTTTTTTTTTATTAACGCGCGCACAAGAGACTATTTTTTCCCTTTTACTGTATTTTAATGTATGTAAGTACACTGCACGAGCATTAAGATGATTGGGAGGGGAAGGACAGAACGTGTCGATTTTGAATGCTTGCAAATCAAAATGGCAAGTGAAAATATCGCCGGGTAAACTATTCAGAATTCGTGTTGTTCGACTAAGAAAACAATCTCTATATTTCATGGAACGTCCGAAATTGGGCTCAAGAGGTACTGGATTTGAAAGGTTCTCACAGTTCTACTGAGGGAAAAGTCAAATGCGAGGTGTATTAGGTCATGTTTGAATAACCGGAAGCATTAAGTTGTTCAAAAAACTTACTTTGCTGAAATCGCTTACAAAAAAAATCGAAAAGTGTTTTTGGGTTCTGTGAGTTCTGGATTTTGTTGTGTTCACCCGAAACAAGTTAAATGTATTCATAATGGTCAAAGTTATTAGTAAGAAAATCGCAGTTGAAGTCCCCAGAAAAAAATTACACTTGTCCAGAAAAATTTTATTTTCATCAAGAAGTTTGAGTAATGACCAATCAACACATCGGCTATCGGTAGGCAACCCAAAGTATAAGACTTTCATTCATGTTAATACTCAAAGGGAGACTTTGATCAAACAAATATTTAATTCGAAAAAGAATCTCTAACCTATGTATATGGCAACTCTACCACCACGAATTTTATTTGCAAACAACCCTCATCTATGTTAATGCAAATTATGGTGGAGATTTTCCTTTGAATTTTGTTAAAAAGCTTTCAGAATTGGTGCTTTCTTAAAGCTTTCTTAAAAGTATGATCTATTGAGTGTACTACGCAAACCATGTAATATTTTTGTTCTCTCATAGCTTAGAGAGATTCTACTATCCACTGCCGTTGGAGTGAGAAGTGAACATGCTATCTTCCCCGTACTTACAACATCTATTGGATGGAGAGAGTATACAACATGGTCAAAGTATCTATTCAAATTATCTATATAAGTATCTATAAAAAAAAACAATCAATCAGAAAATCTTATTTCTATATTTTAAAAATCATTTTCAAATTTAATTTTAATTTTTTTACCGAATTCTCATCTCAAAAAAAAATTAAATAAAACAGATAAACGAAAAAAAGTTAAAACAACACACGTCCCTTTAGTATCCTGCTTTCATCCCTGCTCTTCATTTTAAATACCCTGAACTGAAAAGGATATCCTTAAAAGCGCATAAATTAAAAAAAAATTAAATAAAACTTGAAAAACAAAAAAAAAAATTAAAAAGCATAACGATTTAGCTGCTGTTGTTGTTTTGTTTGTGTATAATAATATTTAAATGTATAGCACGATATTATAATAATATCTAAAGCATAAGACAATAACAAAGCGCACAATTTTTTGTTTTTTCTATAAATATTATCCTTTTGTGTGTTTTCCTTTTTTTTTGTATTTTTTTCTCTCTCTATTCACAAGTACATTCGCGCATCCTTTTTAAGGATAATGGAAAATATTTCTATAGTAAGTGTTTTTTGTTTGTTGGTGGGTGGTTGTTGTTGTTGTTGTTTATTATTTTTTGTTTTTATAGTAACACCTTGATGGTGCTTCGTGTTCAGAAATCACTGATCTCACCTTCAGTCTCCGGATACGTACAGGTAAATGGATTCATCAACCAGTTGCAGAGTGATGACTTGTCCTGACGTTTTTTCTTCACCATCACAATTCGATTGTGATGTTCCTTTGAGAGGCCGGATGTGAAACTGGATTCGTCACTATCCCTAACCGTTGCCACACTATGGTACCCGCTTTCTGCTCGCCTGGATATGCCAGAATGTTTGGATGTTCGGGGTGTTGAGGAGTCATGACCGCTGTCGTAGGCTTCGGATGAGTTATTTAATGGCAGCAACGGCAATTGGCTTTGGGCTGTTATGGGCAGGGCGGTGATGTGGTCGTGATCTAATGAGGGACGTTTGGAAAGTAGAGCGGATTTCTCATCGACTTCCGTCATTTCGTCCATTTCGATGAATGCTTTTTCGGCTTTGGGAAGATTTGGGTCGGAAGCGCCGTCAGGATGTCGCAAGGAAGCATATTGCTCCATGCCGGCTATTTGCATGATGCCATTCAAGCTGGGCAGGGAACATTGACTGGGACTGCGAGAGGGTGGCCTGTTAATAGGATAAAGGACACATATTGTTGATTTCATTAATATTTTGATGGGGAGAGATTGAGGTTTAATTAACTAGCTAAAAGAGAAAAAACCTACCGTGGACTAGGCGGACGATATGGAGGCTCACTGCACACACTGCCAGGACCAGTGTTGAATCGGTAGGCTGGTTCACTGTAGACACTACCGACATCACAACCTACTCGGAAGACGGGGGTTACCTCGGCCATTGCTAGTTGAGATGTGAAAATCTCCCGAAGACGCGCCAGTTGGTCAAATTGGTTCCTAAAATCGAAATTAGAAAAACAGGTTTTAATTCTCCTTGAAACATCCCCAAAAACTAAGCTAATATTGTACCTCGTTCTTTCACCCATCGCACAATCGCTGAACGCATCTCCGCCTCCATGGAAACTTGACATATCACAATGGCTCAATGCAGCCAATGGATGTTCCCTAAGACATTAAATAGAAAAACCCATGAAAACTTGAACAATTATTTGTTTTTTTAAGAACATACCCTCCCATTGTCCTTGCGATTTCTTCCTCCGTTACTTGCAGTCCACAGTCTGACATTCCATAGTTGTGCTGCTGTTGCATCATCTGCTGCTGATGGTGTTGCTGCTGCATGTGCAAACTCTCCCGCGAAACATGCCTCGATAATATCCTGTGCAGACTTTCGTGGGATATTTCTCTCGATCCAAGTGGTTCGATGAGTGGCAACGCTGGAGGCACCTCCGATGGCCCACTATCTTGATCCTCTTCATCCTGATTATCCTGATGGATGCCGCCACCACCACCGCCGCCGAAAGATCTCACCGATCTGTCCGAATGTAAGTCAGTCTCATCTCTGTTATGAAAGTGTGATTTGGCACTGCCACAGCCTCCACTGCGAACTCCACAAATCTCTGCCGGCGCTGAGGCATTCGTCGTACTAATCGCTGTCGTTAGTCCCGGTCCAATTGGATGCACCATTTCCATGTTACTTTCCATCGAGTGCTGGTCATCTTCGGACTTCTGCTTGAACTGGGCCAAATGATATGTTAGGTTTCGCAGGTGCTGTTGTTGCTGTTGCATCTGCATTTGCTGTTGTCCTTGGTGCGTAGGAGAAGAAGCCGCCGACGAATGGAACACCTGTGATGACTGATTCTCCACCCATTGTCGTATCATTGTCTTTTTGTGCGAGTCCATGAATCCATAGCCAACTGCTTGCGTTGGGGTTGCTGGTAGATTGCCTGCGGTCAAGGAACGAGCCGACTGTGACTTTGGTCCATCCACCCACGTTTCGCATTGCTTGACATGGTTAATCTCTCGCATTAGATGTCTGGCTTCGGCTACTTTGGCTCTAGATACGCGAGGTCCATCAATCCATTGCTCTTCGGTGATTTGTCTTAACGGACTGTCAGGATTGACTGGATTGGCAGGAATAGTAGTTGAGTTGCCAGCAGCTGGCCTCCGTAGGGGTGAACCCTTAGGAGAGGGAACGTTAGAACCTTTGCTAAGACCAGAGTGTCGCAGGGTGCCGGCAACGATTTTCGGTGATGACGCTGAATGGGGTATGGTTTTCAGACTATGGACAGGAGAGAAGAACTGAGCCGGAATTGTGGTTTGGTCGTTGATTCCTCCAGTTGCGTGATTGGGGGGTGTAGGACTAGAACTGGAGGCATGGTTGCGTTTAAGGCTGTCCGTTCGATTGGCTACTACAGGACTTTGGGCTGGAAAAAAACGAAGAATTTTTGTTTGAAGTTTGGCAGTGACAGTGGCGTTAAAAAAATTTGCTTGGTAAATTTTTCAATTTTTTAAGATTTAAGCATTTTTCAAATAACTAAAGGGACGATCAAATTTTACTGTTTTTTAAGCTTAACACACGTCTATACATATGTTTTTTAAATTAATTTGGTTATTAAAGTAGAGATACAGTACAGTGTGCATTATAGTTTAGTACAATACAGTACATGTACATTACAATATTGACAGGAAAGAACGCCATAAAAGAGGGAAAATATGCATGATGTATGGAAGTTTTTTAAACGAACGCAAATGGGATTAAAAAGTTTAGACAGGGTGTTCCTCTTAAAAAAAACATAATTTTTTGTTGTTTTTTAAGTACATTAACTTTTTAACTTTTTAAACTTTTAATATATTTTAGTTTCGCCTTAAAAAGAATTTCTCTTAACTTAAGTATCAGGATTAAAAGTTTTGATTTTTTTTTTACAACCTGTAAATGCATTATTTTATCATATTCAACTTGATTGGAACTTTGTTTTTGATAACCACTGTTTTGTTCAGACCAAATAAAAAACATTTCTTTAGAGTACTTACGTTTTTGAGACCCGGACTTTTTGGCTGGTATTTTGGACGCCCCCGAAGCCGACGCCATCGTCGCTCCTGACGGCTTCTCAGCACCACTGCCCTTCAGCACCTTATTCATGGCACATCGATTGTCACCACTACTCAGCGATGGCAAATACACAGGCGGGTGTTCTCCATCCGTGGCATCGTCGCACGGTCCCATATAAATGACCGTATCTGCCGATAAATCAGAACTTGATGGATCGGGTCCCTCAGATGAGCCGGCAGATTGATGGCCTAAAATTGCACGTTTATTGGGGGTTAGCCTATAGAGATATATACTGGCAGAGTAGTGTTTCTATGATTCACAGATACAATACCTAAAACTACAATACACACACAAAGCAAAGGACAAAAGCAATTTTGGAACAATTCCAACAATTCCATACCCAATCAGCTCCCATGGGAAAGGGAGATAGGGTCGAATATGGAACCAAACTTGGACATTTTCTCTGATTTATACCTGCATTAACGGGCAGTGCTTTATCTGATGAAATTGGGAAACGATGTTTCCGTCTCCGCATCCTGTGTATCCTTGAGGCTAATTGGATTGTCGTTAGTGCATCTGAGTGTGGCTGCAAGAAGAATCCCAAACCGAGACAAAAGAGACAAAATGTCAAAATATGAATGACAGATGAGTGTGTGTGGGGAGAGAGGTTATGGATGGTATGTAGAGCGTGTTTATGAATGCGTCACTAATGAAGACTCACCTGTGTGTGCGAGACATGGGCCATAATGGCGACATGGCATGTTAACGGTGCAAGGCAGTCTTTTAACAATGGCGTCAAGGGATGATCCTTGTTCGGTGGATGCCGTTGACCACTCAGTATCGCAAGCAATATGTTTCCGATGCCGGACAGCGGTAGGCCCCCATTTCGATTCGCACAGCCCCCTAAATCGATTAGATGCAAACGACTTCGTCCTCCCGCCACTATAGGTATGCAAAGAATTGTTAAGGAAATTGTATTTTACATGTGATTAATCATGCTAATTGGAAGAGCTTCTATGACTCACCACCTCCTTTTCGCGACAAGCTATACTGATAGACATGCAAGGTAAATATCATTGCGGGCTCCAGTCCGCCTTGAGGTCGACCCGCTAGGGCTGCATCTAGGAACAGGGCTGCGCGCTCGGCGGTGGGTGCTCGCAGTTCAGTCGGTCCGCCGAGGAAGTCATCACGCAAGTAAACTCCAGGCGAGTCGTCGGATTCTGAAAATTAAAAAAAAAGTACGAAGCATTCAAAAGGTCTGTGGAAATTTATTTGTTTGTGTTTAGCCATTGGGAGTAGTGTTCGAACAAGTGGAAGTAATGAGGAAGCGTGATGTGTGAATAATTACAATGTTGAACCAGGCCTCAGGTGCATTAGGAGTGCCCTTAGAGTTGTGCACACTAGAACAAGCATTGTTTCAAATAGGTACTCATGATTTAGAGCGATTGGTTATAAAATGGTTGTTTCAATAAATAACACGAGCTTTATTGAAACCCGTGGGAGTGAAAATTTATATATGAATATGACAACGAAATATTACATACATACTGGAACCTAATCTAGTACTTATTTTTACTTGCGATTATAGGGACAATAAGGCAAGTTTAGGATTTGAAATATAAAAAAATTGAGATAACAATGAAACATGACATTACGATCATAGAGAGGTCTAAAAAAGTGATCGACAAGAAATGGCTGTCTGTCTGTCTGTCTGTCTGGCTAAACCGTTTAGGCGACTTAAAACATTATCTTCAAATTTGGCGTGTGTGATTCTTTTGGCATTCCCCAGGGGGAAATTGAAATTTAATTTTTAGGCCTACAAATAACGGTACCTGCCATATGACCGATAAGGAAAAGCTTATTTTTCTCGAAAACGGATCCAACGATTTTGATGAAAATTTTTGACAATTTCTTTGTTAGTATTGGCTATCATTTGATCAGAACTACATGTACGGGAAAAGTCTATTAATGGCAAATTTCATATAACGGTTTTTTTTTAATTTTTGGATTTCTCTTTAACGGTTCTGTCAAATTTAATATTTAAAAAGATCTAAATAGCCAAATAAATTCTGCATATCAAAATTTTTAATTACTTTTTTTCTAATTAAAATTAATTAAAAAAAATTTTTTTTGGAATGTTTTTTTTTAAACTAATCAAAAAAGTCATTTTAAATTAATAAACTCTAAAAAACTGTATACCAAAATTAAAAAAAAAAAAAATAAAAATAAAAAACAGAATTTTATTAAAATCGGTACTACAATTTTCGAAATAAATTTTTCGTAAATTCTTTGTTATTTAAGACGTGTGATGGCGTACTTCATGTTTACCAAAAACCGTTAAGTATTGAGGTTTTGATACATTTCCTAAGTTCAAACTGTGTTATTATCAACGTAAATGTTACTTGTTGCTGTCAAAGATCTTGCTTTACGATGTAATTAGACACATAAGAGCAATAACGTGCGACCCAGTCATGCCTATTTTTACAAACTTCAAACACTTAAGCGAGCGCTCTCTTAAAAAAATACGTGTTTCGTATGTTTTCTTTTGTTCCAATATTTTGTATGCTTTGTCATTGCATATGAAATCTATAGTACTACTATGAGGCAGTTTAGCGAGATACTGCCGTAATAGCGCTGCAGTATAGTTCTTGATATGCAACCCATACAAATGGTTTTGGAGAGTAGAATGAAATATAATGATGAAAGAGTAGGTTGTATGTTATATTTTCAGAAAGGTATAAGTTAGAATGAATACAAGCATTTGCTTGTGTGTATTGCTCAAATTTCGAACGCTAGTTAAATATAAGACTGGTGCCGATTGGTACAATGTTGTTGGTACAATCAATTTTTAGTTCTTAGTACTAGAATTTAGTAATATCGCAGTTTTGTTACTATATTTATTACTAGATTTAGTACTACATTTAGTACTTAGTATTAGATTTAGTACTCTATCTAGTAGTTAGTAGTATATTTAGTACTAGATTTTTTTGACGTGATAAGTGAAGATACACTAAAGCAATAACATAGGTACAAATATCTGCAAACAATGTGTATTATCAGCAGATCTAAAATAATTTATATAATAATGAAACATGCTAACCATTCAAAATTGTACAAACAAAAAAACCAATAATCAAATTTTAGCAAAAATCGTCAAAACGGTAAATTTTATCCTGTTGCCGTATCTATAAAAAAAACCCACCCAAAAACAGTGTATTTTTAAGGCAGAAATGAAAACTCCTCACATCCCTGTTTAAATTTCTATCTTTCATTCTCTCATTATCAGTTATTCTTAAGAAAATGACAAAGAAATAACACGAAAAAGTCTTAATGATTTGCCTCCTTCTGACTGCTAACACTTTATATACATATACACGTCTTTCTTGTCCTGTCTTTTTCTAAATTGCATATGTGTTGAATTTCCCCAACTACAACGTGAAATAGTGAGATAGCGAAACTAGATGGCGCTAGGTGAAACACCCATCTTGATAGTACTATAGATTTCATATACAATGATGTTTTCTATTTATAGTTAGATTTTTTTATGTTTCGTTTATTTCTTGGGTTTTGTATGTTTCGAATATTTTGTATATTCTGTAAGTTTTGCATGTTTTGTAAATTGTGTATTTTTTGCTTGCGATTGTAGTCTGTCTGATCGTCTGTATGTATAACGATCTTCTTTTCCTCAGAGGGGAAGTTAAAATTTTGTAGGGCTACAAATAATGCCACATAACAGTTAAGGAAAACCTTATTTTTCTCGAAAACAGTTACAATGATTTTAATGAAAATTTTCCGGAGTATCTTCGTAGGAATTGGCTATCATTTCATCGAAACCCATTTTGCCGAATTGTAATGGTACCTTTCATATAACGGTTTTTTAAATTTCGAATTTCTTTGTTACGGCATATTAGATTTCAATAAAATTCAATATAATTGAAAAGATCTAGGTAGCCAAATTAATTTTGCAAATTTTGAATAACTTATTTTTTTCTGCTTATATACATACCTTATAATTTTTTTTATTTTTTTTAATGTTCAATATTTTTAAAACTTATAAATAAATATTATTTTAAATTTAAAGATCAGTTTTATATTAATGAACTGAATAAAGAAATGAAAAAAAAATCGAAAAACTAAAAAATAATAAATTTTTTTTTTATCAAAATCGGCCGTACAATTTCCCAAATGCTTTTTTCGTAAATTCATTATTATTTAAGAAATTTGATGGCGTACTCCATTTTTACTAAGAACCTTCAAGCCTTCCGGTTGAAAATTTATTAGAAGTTCAAGTTATTTTGCTACGTAAATATTAGTTGTTTTTTTATTTTTTTTACTGTTTTATTTACATATATTTTTTGGGTTTTCTGTTTTGAGTACGATTTATATTTTTCATTTATTTCATTTTGTTTTCTAAGTTTTGTAAGTTTTACATTTTCCAAATATTTGGAAAAGCATGCTTTTGTAAATTTCGTATGTTCTGTCAATTCATAATGTTTTGTAAATTATGTTTTTATTTTTGTTTTTTGTATTTTCTGTATGTTTTGTATCAATTTTATATGTTGCATGTTTTGTATGTATTGAAGTATGAAAACGCTTCAAAATATAATTTTTTCCAAACGTTGAACGTTAAAACAATAAGTTCTGGAGCGCTCTCTTAAAAAACAATATTTTCTCGGTTTTCTGTAAATGTTTTGTATGCTTTGGTTTATTTGCGTATCTTTTGTATTTTTTTAATTTTTGTATGTTTTGTATGTTTTATGTATATATTTTGTATGTGTATGTTTGTAAATGTGTTTTTCTGTGTCTTATTATTATTATTTTGTGTCTTCTTACTAGTTTCGCAGTTTTAATTTGTTTACTATTTTGTGTATGACTTGTGTGTTTTACATATTTCTGACTCTGTTTATTATACATATATTGAAAGTTTTGCATGTTTCGAAATAATTCATATGTTCTGTATGTTTTGCATCTTTTGTATGTTTTATCTGTTTTGTATGTTTTTAATGTTTTGTGTGTCTTGTGTGTTTTGTATATTTTGTTTGTTTTACATTATTATTTTTTATGTTATTTTTGTTAGTTTTATTTGGTATGCTTAGTGTGTTGTACATGTTTTGTATTTTCTTTTAATTTTTTTATTATTACAAATGTTTCGTGTGTTGATTATGTTGATTTAAATCATTGAAATTCAATAGAGTTAACAGTAATTGTTGAAATGATCTTAGCTTTTGCTGTCTTACACCAGATGGACGTTTCGTCTGCATTTTTGAAGGGGATCCTTAGAAGGATGTGTTTTGTCGATCAAAATAATATTTAAAGTATTTTGAAGTTTCGAAGCTTTAAACGTATTAAAATAATCGAGCTGAGCAGGGAAACTTGGATTTCAACAGTGCAGTAGTGAATAATGCGTCATTGTTTCCGATAGAAAAAGAGACTTGAAGATTATTTTTGTCTATGTTTATGACCTAGTTTTGATCGGCTTAAGCGAAAATTGGAATAATGAGATGAAGTATCAAATGGAAAATGAGTTTAAAATCATCTAAATTGACGTATTACATCATTTTACTCGGATTTGAGATAACGTGTGATTATCTGCACCAATTTCGATTTGTCAAAACCAACTTTTATGGAAAGTGGAAACCAATTCGAGAAACAGACATAGTTGACTGCCGGCAAAATCAAACTACAATCAAAGCTGGTCAACAGTTTGGATATGAAGAAAAGCGCGGTAAACAAACAGTCACAATCTATAATTGGTTCGTCAACATATCTGGTAATATCGACAAGGCCATTCGTCGGTTAACAAACTATGACATTTTAATCTGGATTCTCATTAGGAGCACCTCACCTTTATTACATGAAGCATTACGAACTTCGGAGAAGAATTTGTCAAGATTCATAGCTCAATATAAAATAGAGATCTTAGATTATCATTTACCAAAACTTCTGTCCTAAATGTTAGCTCATCTTTCAAAAAGTGTGATTTTGTGTTTTTTTCTGCTTTTCCTTTCTTTCTTGTTCTTTGTATACCTAAACCTCTGTCTTGTATGTCTTGTATTTTATGAGTCGATGGCCCGAGTTGCAAGTGCTCGTAAGAGTCTCTACTTTGTAGATTTATCTACGGAGTTGATTGTAATGCAAATATTTAAATAATTACAGGGAACTCATCCATTTTTAAATTAGTAATAGTTCTTCAGACTCTTCTTAACATGGATTTACTGCAGTCATTATTGCAAATACCTATGTTTCATCACAAGAATATAATGATCTTCTAGTCAAGACCTTCTTAAAAGGGTTTATTATAACACTTTAAAGTCGCCTCTGCCTTTTATCACTTTTAAAGCATATTTACTTCCTTATTTCTTTGACGGCAAGCACTCACCTGCCTTCTATATTTACAACGAAAATCCCCACTTAAACACGCTCATCACAATAATAAAGCATCTTACTCTCTTGCAAAAAACAACTTCTGTTCTTCAATTTTTAATCCAAATATATTTCATCCACTTCAATTAACAATATTTTAACAAATCCCCCACTTAACTTCATCATTAGAGCCAAAGTCTGTTTATACGTCTATCCCTATTTCATTTAACTTTCTAACCCGTATCTCTCCTCTAGATAGATGTCTACCTGTCTGTCTACTTGTCAGTCGAACTACACCCGGAACTGTAAGGACATTCTCTTCATCACTTGCCTGTACAATACAATCTGAAAAGATGTAACCAACCCTTGGAACACACAAACAAAATACGTCCGTCAGTTATTCAGTCAGTTAGTTAGTCAGGCTCTAATTAATTATCACGCAATTACTGCGCCAAAGATACCTTGTGCGTCTCTATCTTCCTTGTGTCTAAAACCAACTTCAGTCATAGATTTTCACTTGTCGTTTTGTGTTACAAGCGTCGTCCTCACCACACCACACACAAGCATGCTAAGAAAAACAGTCCATCCCTCCCCTTTTTAACTGGCGCCCGGTTGGGGATTGAGGAAGAAAAATTCGTCATTGCAATTCAGGACGAGGGGTGTTGCTGTATCGAATGACGGAAGCCATAAATATTCGCCTCAAGTGGAATTAATTTGTACCGTTGTTTGTCCTAGAAGAGATGTTCTTCTTTTTTTTTTGGTGTGTGTCTGATGTGGGTCTTTGCACAGGTCAATATTGTAGTCCACCTTTCACTATGTGTTCTTCTCGTATAAAATACACTCCTAACTTTTGTTCGACTTACCTGTCGCATGAGCAGCTAATAAATCCTTTGAACTGGAATCGGGCTTGGTTGCGCTTACACCCAGCGCACTCACTCGCACTGAAAATCGTGCACCGGACTTTTGTCGCCGCTCATTGATGCCCTTGTACAGCCAGGAGATTGCACATGGAATGGCACCCAAATCGCCCGCTGATTGAATTCCGCCCAACATTGTCCTGGATTGTCCTGCAGGCAAAGACAATGAGAAAAGAAAATATTGCAATTGTTAGGGATGTCCTGTCGAATTGGTTAGTTTTTTTTTTTTTTTTTTTTGTGGGCGAGTTTGTTACAAATTCATACCTGAACTGGGATAGCCAATTGTTAGCAGACATCCATCGGAGCCCTCGAGGACAGCAGGAATTACTTCGGACAATGCCGAGGCACATACATCAGACTGTGTGGGAAGCAGATGATTGGATTCGGTACATGTTAAAGTACTTAATTGGATAGAAGGACTAAGGAGGTGAAATTCGCCAGGAAGGTAGATTTTAGTAATACAACAAAAAATTGGTCGCGTTTGTCGGCCATGTTTTTAAAAGCTACGCAAAGGATTTCAATTAAAATCATTTTTTTCAATGTTTTAAGCTTAACTGGATTTTTTTTTTAACAGCTGCAACATTGCAACTGGCGAAATTTCCTCCTTATTTGTCAACTTCATTATAAATCTCATTCATACCTGTTGATCCTCTGCTGTAAAAAGACTATCGAAGGCAAACATCTTTGGGGCGGCCACCATTGGTCCCCGTTCTTGTGAGGTAGATGCGGCAACTGTGGTCGCCGCACTAGGATCTGTTAACGTGACTTGCCGCTTCTTCTTGTCCACCGCCATAAAGTGAGGATGTTCTTCGTCCGTGTGACTGTCCGACACACGCAACATTACTTTGACCTTAGAATACAAACACAAGCAAAAAAGAAAAGGGTGAAGAAAATATTAAATTGATTTATGAGATTTTTGTTGCTGCATGACTCCAAAGAGAGTGTGTGTGTGCATGTCAACTAATATGTCAGACTAATGCACAAATGCAGTTGACTTCCTGTGCTGGGGTCTTTTGACAGGAGTTGGGGTATCTATCTATATAACAAAAGTGGACATTGGACATGCAATGAATTCAGAGTGCAGTCATAAAACAAATCGCGGAATTTCTCTGTTGACAGGACTTTAGGATTTTTCAACTCATAAGTATGAACTTTATAGGTTAGGTTATGGGAGATCTGAGATGCACTTACCTTTCCTATGCCATAGTTTTCTTTGTTTGCAAGTCGTCTAGCTAGGCCTGGCGGTAGGGGCGGTGGGGCTCTTTGTAAAGCTCCACAAAAACCGCCGTTTCGTGATGTGTGTGCCATGTCGGTGGAACGGCTTTTTGAGGAGCCACCACCTTGGGCAAGTTTTTGTGCTGCTCTGTGAATATAAGGAAAAAATGTTTGTAAGTGAAAAATGTTTTCGTGGAGTCAGAACATGGTTTTGAATAATAATTGTAAGTGGAAGGAACTGCAAGGATTTTAAGTATTTTATCAACTCTATGGAGTTTATAAAAAAAAGATTTTTAAATTAAATTAAAAACATAATTGGTGGCCATTGTAAGCATTTTTCAAGTCTTTCGGTGAGGACATTTAAAACTATACTCAAGATATGCCGTGGGTTATTGAGTTTTGATCGCTTCCCAAAACTGGATGATGGACCATATTTGGAACGGCATTTCTTCGGAAGAGTAAGACCCGATAACTTGCTTCTTCCTAAAAGCAATACTTCTGGGTGAGGTATCGATGTTTTTATCTGGATTTTCAATTCCCCAGTTTCTGAATTCTGTGTGGAATGCAGTTAACTACTACAGGCTAAGATGGGCACAAAAAAGTTCAATGAAGTGGTTAAGGCTTTGAAAACTTCACAAGCCAAAACATCTTATGGTTTACAAATCCCACCAATGCTTTTTTGTGAATTTTCTTATAGGCGTAACGTTTCCTTGATCGTAAAAGAAAAATAATTTTTGCAGTAACTGGAATTAGTATTTGTTTAGGAAGAAAAAAACTTTCTGCCAAAAATGTAAAGGAAATAAAAAAAAATTAAAAACCAGACAACTGACGCTGAACTAGAGAAGGAGAGGCTGACTGTTAGGTAAAGAGTAGAATGTGTTACGATTTACGAATACGAACATAAAGTAAAATCTATCTAGCAGTCAACGTTAGATGCTCAGAGATATAAGACGTGATTAATTTCATCATGCATGGGCAACTTTTTTTATTAAACAAAAACCATTTGACATATTTTGAACATTTTGGATTAAAGTGCAATCAAAAAATTCATATTCGATTGGTTAAAACCAATTTTGATGTCTTGGCGACTTTTTTCGATGGAATCGGCCATTTATTAAATGATGAAGGTCATGTCTCAAGGCTAAATTCGGTTAAAGCGTGAAATGCATTTCCTATGACGCTGGGGAAAACTTGATGGATCTTCAATTACTTCATTTTCTGATGATCTTGAGAGTAGCTCCCCAGGTATTCGCCGTGTTTTACGATTATACTTGTTCTGCTGACGATGCCTTAAATCTTCTTTAAAAACAGATCGTGTTGCAAGAAAAAAACTGGTGGAATAGCTGTAATCCAATTTTAATTGGAGTGAGACCTGATCGTAGCCATCGTATAATGGAACTCAACACCAAACGTATTGACGTGTATGACGTGAATTGTGATTCACCAAAACGTGAGATCCAGCATGATAGAAGTGCCATTGTGAGAGATTCACCGGTGGTAGTTTGCTCTGTGCATTGTCGCCTTTGGTTCTAGATGCAGTGGTGAAGACCATGGGCTTTCAGAATGTAGAAATGTTCCTGAGTTTTGAGTTTCTCTAGAGCAAAACGACCGACGAGAATGCATTGGAGTTCCTGATGTTGTCCGGATCTGATGGCCAGTTTTGTGCTTGACAACGTTGGGTTAACAAGTTGGTTAAGTTATTCCTTGAAAGAAACAGAATTGATTTCGCACTATTCTGTGTATTTAACAGTGAGGCATTTTCATTAAAAGCCTATTAGCAAATGATAGGGAGCAGGGCAATCTCATCCGAAAATTGGAATGCTTACGTCAGCAACAAAGGAAACTCCGTTGTAGTCCTAGCTTCAAATCAAAATTTAAAAATCTATACGTAGTGACAGACGTCGTTCTAGTAAATAGGCTGGTTAGAAGACAAGAGAGATCAGATCCGGTATGGACGAGGAATTGATGTTTTGAATTCTGGTCAGTGACGAAAAGACGGCCTCAAGGAACGATGCAGTCATTCGCCGTCAATATCAACTGCTCTTCGCGTTTTTCTGAAAATTACATGGCTTATTATATGCTGGTATTTTTAATCAAACCAGCACCATCCTTTACTCCTTGCTGATTTGGAACTGTTTCTTGAACATTCCTCGGTTTTGGGAACAATCACGAAAGGTTCAGCAAACTTGTCTAGGGAGGCTATGAATAGCATTGAACAGCGATGGTGTAGTAGAGTTTGGATCATTATTTGATGAAGCATATAGAGCAAAAGGAATAGGTGGAAACACTTCGACTATTTTATCAACAAGTTCCGATAATTACTCAGGAAAAGGTCTGATTTCGATGTTAAAATAACTTGAATATTAGATGGTAGAAGTCGTAAACAAAGTTTAAGTAAGAGATTTTCTGGAAGGATTAAGAGACCAGCAAGAGAACGAAGATGTCGAAAAAAATTGCGAGGGATTACAGTCATGAATTTCGTCCTTACTCATAAGTAATAAGTTGCCGAACACGTTGCTCCACTATTGCTGAAAATCGTTCAATGAGCTTCTTCTTTTAAATAATGAATGGATCCTGGGCTGGGACAGATGATATAATTTCATTTACTTCAGTGACAACACGTGTATCAAGCTCCGAAACAACGAAATGAAATTTATTTACTTCAGTCTTTGTGTCCGAGTTGAAAATTGGGACTCAGCGTAGGAAAACCATATCGAATAGGCTGTTCTGGGGGTAATTTGACTGTATTTTACGTTAACAGCCTGGTTTTTTCAGTGTTGCTAAAGAAGTCGAAGCCTAAAAATCCCCTCCGGTACTCGGCATTTTTAGATTGGCTAAAGTTCAGCCGTGGTTGCTTCTGAATAAAGTTATCGTCAAAATGATATATAGAAATTCCTACTATTGACAATGACATTTGTCATTTTGCAGCAGGCAGAAGGTGTACTTAAGGGGGTGGCACAATATAATTTCAAATTATTTTCTCAATTTTGGATGTTGAATTCCAGTAAAATTATTTTGCTCAAAATTTAAATAAAAATTCCTATGAACCTGGTAAACAAATATAAAACACTTTCTTTTCTAGCCCTACCACCAACTTCTGAAGTGTCAAAACATAATATTGCTTAAATTAATCAAAAACACTGACGTCCAGGTTCAGACAAATGAGTGGTGCGTAAAATTCGGACATAAATGCCGCCCAAGCAATCATACTATTACCTGCTTTCTATCTCAGAAAACCTTGTAGGCGTAGTAAGATTCTACGCATATATAAATCATTTTTTGTATGATTAATTTCACAAAACAACAACAAAAAGAAGAAAAACCTACACAATTTCCCGACCCAGTCCACCTATGTGTCCCTAAAAAGCCTGTTAACTTTCTATTTGTAATCCCAAAGTCCTGGGGCGACAAGCGTAACGAAAGTGAAAAATAGAGATATAACTTAATTATCCCTCTTTGGACTTATATACTCCTTTGTGTAGGCAGTCTACCTCTAACTATTCTCCTAACAATTCCCAGTTCATCACCCACACCGGCTTGAACAGAAAAAACAACAACAACATCAAAACACATCCCTTTTTAACCTCATTCGGCTCGTTTGTTCCATACTTGGGGCTCATCCGTTTTGTTTATTTCTCCATTTATTTAACAAAAAAAAATGGAAGACGGAAAAAAGGAAGGGAGGCCATGAAAAAAATAATAACAATAATAATTCCAGGCGACAATAGCAGTGTCTTTTTTTCCAGTTCGTTTGTTATCCTCACACAAACCGACATCATGCATATGTGTCCTGATGGCCCTGGGAGGAGGCTGGTCCTGTGAACTGGGATTAGGAATGGGAACGGGAGTGTAAGTCACACTCTATACAAACAGGTAACAAATGATCCGAGAAAGAATAAAAGAACTGGGAGTCAAGCCAATGATCCTTGTATATATGAATAAGGAAGACATAGAGTAAAATGTGAAAATGTTATCCAAATTGGAGTAATGTCCTTGCATTCCCTCTGCACGCCTGGATGACTGTGACATCCCAGTGCCTTCAACTACGTTGTCATAATTCATTTTATTCTTCGTTTGCTTTTTTTTTGTATTTAACTTTTTTTCACAACACGAACTGTGTATCCTGTGTCTTACTGTCCTCACAGGAAAGCATATCAAACAAACAGAGGAAGCATGAATAAAAACAAAAATGTCCTTTTATGACGGCAATATGTCAAAATTGGTTCGGCTACGTTGGTTAATTTTTTTTTTATTACTTTTTCTTAGGTTGTTTGTATTGAATTCATTAAAACCGAGAAAGCCTTTTATTGAAAGAAACTTTTTGATAGATCAAAAAAAATGTTTTTTTTTGTTTTAATTTCTATTTTAAGCCCAAACTTGGTTTTAGCTGCGGATTAACTCGAGTTGGATTATATGTGCAATAACTTTTGACTTTATTTTGTCATGGTTTGGAAGCTCTTTAGATAAATTAATGTAAAATTTAAGACACCTAAAAGCTGAGGTGATTTTTAGCAGAATTTGGATGTATTGTATCGACGAGCTTGAGGTACGTGGTTTTCTTACTTCAAGCCCTAGAAAAACTAAACATCTCGGCCATGGGCTTAAAGAATAAAAGTCAACCCACTTAATGTTAGTAATAAAAAATAATTTTTTAATTTAAGATCCAATAGTGACAAAAATTCACTTGAAGTACATGGTCATGGCAATAAGGGCAGAATACTAAAAAGGCACATCTATTTGTTATTTTGGAAATGTTAGCAACAAAACACGACAAAAAAATTATAGAACTGTCAAACATCAGCCTGACATCTTTCCAGGTAATACGATTCTAAACGTGGTAAAGCCAAAGTAATCGGTATTGCGACAAGTTGAAAAGATTTACTCGTACTTGGCGTTAAGTCACCATTCAAGAGGCCAGAGGAGACAGTTCTGATTATGGGGCCTTAAATTGATGACCCTTCCACAAGGTTTTAAGCCCAATTCAACAGAGTTTTCTTAAAACCACAAATAATGATTCATAATCAATTGAAATTTTTTGCGAATCTTTTAAAAGCATTAAGCCGAAAATGGCAAGCATAAGAACCGCATGCATGTAGAATTTCCAATTAATTTTAATATGAATGTTTAGGGAGTTTACATTGACAAGAAATTATAAGACACTTCATTTACTTTTAATCTCTAACGAGCGACCGGTCTTTAGTAGAAGAGATTTAATACTGAAATCTAAAACTAAAATAATAAATATAAATGTCTTTCTTTAGTGTGAAACTGGTAACTGGTTGATGATGCTTTTTCCCTTTACACTTTATTTTTGTTCGTTTGTGTTTTTGCTGTTGGCAGAGTTACTCTGGTGAGGAATACGTTAACACATTGGTTTTTTCGTAACGCTGTGAAATATTTTATGGCTTTTGTTGAAATTGGTAGGTTCAACGTCAGAAAATTCTTTTATTGATCCGACATCGAAGACAAAAAAAACTAGAATTTCTCTTTTGAAGAATTCCCGAGATAAGATGGTTAGATGCGCTCACAAGGTTTCAGCATTCCACGACATTGGGCTTCCTGGCCTGGTTAACGCCAACCTTCTTCCATTAAAAGAACTGAAATTTTTCAGATATGATTCCTTTTCGCTCATACAAGCTACATACATAAGTGGATCAAAGTCTAATGAGCTTCTAGGTGAATTCCATACAATTCATGATAAGCATCCAAGTTTCGGATCCTTCTCTGAGTAGTGGTAGGTATAGCTTGAACCATCAATTCACTTGGCCATTATACTGCGCTTCGAATTTCTCTGCACAACTTATTAATTTTAAAAGAAGCACACAATCACGTTCCAGCGATGAACTTTCATGAGGTATGATTATGGCTTATTATCCAGTTTTTGGTTAATGTATTTCTTCTCTGGCATAATACTCATTAAATCTCTTGCGCACCATTTTTGTTCTCTTCAAACATCTCTCTGCGCAACCGACCGATGACCAAGTGATTTGGTTTAAGCTATAAGACCATAATCATATGTCATAAAATACTAAGATGGCGATTTGTATGCATCATATCAGCATACCTGGTATTTCTGTGTATCATTGCATTTCTCCATAAAATATAAATCGTTTAGTAATTCGGTGTAAATGTAGCTTCAAGAAGTGAAATAGAAACTTACATCACCTACGCCATCTTTTTTAGAGTAGACGCAATAACAATATGTTTGGCGTGGATGTAAACAATAAGAGTTGGTTTTTTCTAAAGTTGGTTTACGGACGTTAGTTTTACGTGATAACGTCATAAGAAAACATTGATGGCAGCAACACCAACATATAGCCCGTTAACTCACACCCACAAACTCTCTCAATAAATCCACACACACACACACCCCAATATCTACATCTACTTTCTACTTTAACAAAACTCCGCCTATTTTGTATTTCTTTTTCTCTTCTTGTTCTTTTTGAATTTGAGTGGAATTATTTTGGGATTTTGCGCCTATTCTTTTTCATGTTCCCCTGGTGCTCAGAATACGTTTGCAATCGATTTTGGTTGAAAGAACCACAGTATCGCGGTTAGCATGAGTTATTTCGTACGTGTATCCTGTCATCGATTTATAAGACGTTATCACGTCAAAAACAAATATAAGTACGTATGTTCTGTCATTTTGCATGATGTGGTAAGCACATTTTTTCAAAGTTTTAGTTAATTAATTTAAAAAAAATGTGTTTTATATGTTTCTCGAGTAAATATCCTATTTATTAAAAAAAGATTTGTTCAAATTCGTTGTGTCGTTCTCGCGTGATGCGCAGTCAAGCCTAAACTATTTCAATTTTGTTGTATATAGATTTTAGTAGCCATCTTCGTAAGTCGTCCTCCTGGTTGTAAGACCAACACATTTCCAAGACGCATCAGCCAACATGTACTAAGTTTTCAATCATTGATGCGCAACCCTAGGATTTTTGGCGCTTGCTTGGAAGAAGTAATCTTGTATTTCTTGTTGACTTATTTCGATAATGTCCATATTGATTTTTTTTTTTTTTTTTTTTTTTATAATTAACGCGCGCACAAGAGACTATTTGTTTCCCTTTTAATGTAACACACTGCGCGGGCATTAGGAAGATAGGGAGGGGAGAGATAGGAGGTGTCGATTAACATTGGTTTTGAATGTTTGCAAATTGAAATGGCAAGGGAAAATCTCGCCGGGTAAACCATTCCAAAGTCATGTTGTACGGCTAAAAAAAGAATCCCTATATTTCACGGTACGTCCGAAATTGGGCTCAAGGGTGAACTGATGGGCATTCCTAGCAAGACGAGTATTACGGGCGAAACTTTTAAGGGGAGGAATGCAGCTGGCTACCTCGAGTGAACATTTTTTATAAAAGAAACGATAAAATAAGGAAAGACATGAAACATTGCGTCGGTGTTCGAGAGGGGCAATTGTTTCAGCAGCAGTTCTATTTCCTATCAATCTTAACGCTCGATTTTGTATTCTATCAAGCAGGTGAAGCGATGTTTGTGAAGCACCTGCCCACAGGTGGGAGTTATACTCGAGTTTAGGGCGTATAAACGCTTTATAAATTGTAGCCAGATCAGATGGGGAAAAATACTTCTTACACCGATACAGAAAACCTAAGCACTTAGCAGCATTCTTAGCGATTTCAAATATATGGTCGTTCCAACGGAGGTCGTCGTTGACACACATACCGAGTACTGAGAGCTTTTCGGTTTCTTCGATGTAAGTGCCATTCATGGACAATGGCATTGGGGGAATGTTAAGCTTTAACGACAGAAGACAGCATTGAGTTTTCGAAGCATTAAACTCCACACGATTTCTATTACCCCATTTGACAATGCTGTATAAATCGGAGTTTAATGAGCTTGACATACGGCACCGTTGCAATTCTACGTCCGAAGGCGAAGGACGTGAATTATCGAACGAATATGAAAAGCTGAGGGTAGAGTCGTCAGCAAAACAGTTAAGTGGATTAGAAGTAACAGACAGAAGATCATTTATAAAAATGAGGAAAAGAGTCGGAGATAGAACAGAGCCCTGGGGCACACCAGCATTTATTTTATGGGAATCAGACTTGAATCCGTCCAATACAACTTGTATTGAACGGTCCAGAAGATAGCTTCTAATCCAACGAACAAGAGTATTATCGATCCACGCATTTTCGATAAGAGAGCTTCATGCCAAACTCTATCAAATGCCTTGGAGATATCAAGAGCAATAATCTTACTTTCACCAAAGCGATGTAAAGATTTGTTCCACTGTTCGGTGAGATATGCCATCAGATCACCAGTGCAACGGTTGCTGCGGAAGCCATACTGACGGTCATGGAGAAGCTTACGATCTTCAAGATATTCCTTAAGCTGACGGTTAATCAGTGTTTCCATGACCTTAGAAAGAAGGGATGTCAGTGCTATGGGTCGGTAGGAGGAGGGGGAGGATGGGTCACCTTTCTTAGGGACAGGCTGGACAAATGCTGTTTTCCATCTTCTAGGAAAGATTCCAGAAGAGTAGGAGCGATGGAAAAGCTTACGCAGTGGCTTTGCCAGTGTGGAAGAACACCTCTTCAGAAGAATCGGGGGTATACCATCCGGGCCAGCGGATTTGTGTATATCGAGATCTTTGAGAACTCTTGCTACTGTACGAGTGCGGAAAAAAATCTGTCCCATGGAAAAATTTACATTCTCAAGTACAGGAGGGGCAACGTTGCTATGCGGCAGCGTGGAGCTAGCAGCGAAATGGGCGGCGAGCAAGTTTGCCTTCTCTGAAGAGTAAACAATTGGTTTGTTACTGTCGATGAGCGTTGGAACCGAAGATGTTGAGGAGTTTTTAATATTTTTTACAAATGACCAAAAATTTTTACTGCCTTTGGGACACTGCAGAATTTTTTGCCGTAATTTTTGGTCATGCAAAAATTTGGTTCTTTCAATAACGGAGTTGCATGAGTTTCTTGCTTGTTTGTGCTTTTTCCGATTTTCCTCTGTAGGGTTGGCTTTGTAAGAACGGAAACTTACTTCTTTGAGCCTGATAGCTTCTTTACACTCAGAATTAAACCAAGACTTTTCTTTAGGTTTGATGCTTTTTACTCTGTTTGATCTATTAGACAGCAATCCGGCTTCTTTAACTTTGCCGATGATGAATTTTTTCATTGCCTAATGAAGTTTTACCATGGCTTTGATATTATAGGCGGCTTTTAAGTCTTAAAACATATGGTTTGGTCGAAAGTTGGACTAGGCCTCAGCCATTAGCTTGACACGTATAATCTAATGATCAATCCGATATTGTATCTATTCAATACTTAGTGGCTGCAGAATTAAGTTTTCCTCTTGGAAAAATGGAGTCCGCATTATTGATGACACAAACTGAGTTCTCTTGTCACATCTTTACTTAGGCGTCGGTAATCGTCGTCGGTTTTTTTTTTCTTAGCTTCCAAAACATGTTATATTCTAATAATTCGTTATTTTGGTTTGTATATTTATAAAGAAATACAAAGCAATTTCCTGACATTAATTTAAACGCCCGCCGCCGCCATTAGATACACACACGTCATCCGTTTCCGGAACTTTCTTTTTTCCCAACTAATGGACTAATCAACAATGATGTGTCCTTCTTTTATTTCCGTCATCCTTGTTTGGCTCCATTTTCGCATAGAGGAATATTAAATTACTTCGCTAGCGTGAGTGTGGCGAAACTAATTTGATAAAAATTCTGTCTCCGGTGAGTTTCCTTTATATCCAGAGACATCTCTCGCCTCCTGCCATGATTATTTCCTGCTCAAGGACAAATGGCGAAATTTGTTTATTTCCTCCACAAGAAATCCTTATCTGGGGCTTTGCTTTTGGGAAATTTCATCTTCACCAGAGCGTAGGACGAAAATATGAAAATTTAATTATTTCCGAAGACAAAGGACGACAAGTTGACATTTCTTCTTCCTTCGCCATACAATTGTACAATACATATACACAATTGAAGGTCCTTTTTGCCTGGTCGTCCCTCTCGGTTGATTTCTGGTGCTACTGAATGTTGCATGCTCCACTCTACTATCTGCATTATGCGGTGTCATAATATCGTCAGGAAAAGTCTCATTACCTGGTGCGAATTAAATGTATGGGTGCTGTGCGACAGCATTATTGGTGCCTTCCAAAGAAGCAGGACTCGGAAAAAAAATATCCTTAATAAAAGTGTCAGATTTAATTTCCTTCTACTTCAGTTAATTTCATTCTTTTTTTTTTAATTTCGCCATAATTTTGCACATTTTATGGCAGGACGACGTTTAATGTTGCCAGAGAGCGCAATGATTTTTATGAGCTATCTTGGCTTTTATTGGTAGGGTTGCCATCGTAAACCATTTAGCTAATGAGATTTTTTTTATTTTTTAATGTGAAGAGTAATTTTTTTTTTATTTTTTCTAAGTCTGTGCTGGAGTGAGTGTGAATCTTTATTGACCGAACGGCTGGATGGTTGAGGGTGTTCTGATCGTCACATTTTGTGGCACATTTTGGATCATAAATACGGTAATGATGTTCCATCATCTAGCAATATTATTTTTTTTGTACAAACGCACGCACAGGGTGTGCGTGCTGCAATTTAACATGCAGAGTTTTTACGATGCAATTTTGAGAATTTCATTAGGAATAATGTTGGACGACATTGTACACGATATTGTGGGGAACAAGACGTTGAGTGAAGTATTTATAGTCATTAAAGATGGGTTATTTCGGGAATTCTTGAAATATTCTTAAGGGGTTTGAAGGATTTATATACAAAGTGTTAGGTCGATAAAATAACGATGCAATGATTTGAATGCTTGACGTGGCAGGGAATTCAATTTAGGGAAGCTTTATTGTTGTGCTGCTGCCACAAAGTAATAATGGAAATGAGTGATGGTAAATGTTCTTTTAATGGATTTCAGTAGTTAAATTGCAGATTTAATATTCCAATGTTTATCTGACGGAATAGCTGTTTCTGTATTATTAATTAATGCTATGAATTTAAAAGTGTTTGCACAGCTGTCAAGCACTGAGATGTGTCAGCAATGTATATTTATGTATATTTATAGTCCTTTTAAGTTCTTTAAATAAATTGGAACAATGTTACCGAAATAAGATGTACATAAGGATATTATTATTCTTAGAACTACATGGATGTTTAAGGTGTTTGGCTGGTTCGATTTTAGGCAGTTCTTGTTGTCAGTTGTTATAAAAATATTTCTTTCAAAGTAAAATTAGAACAGCAAAAATTTTGTAACAGTTGCATGACAGTGCGTCTAACCCTCTGGTGATTTCGAAGATCCCAGTAGAATATCTAATATTTCATCCTCCATATTAGACGTATCAGTTTAGCAGGAACTCCAAAGGTTAACATGGAACGATACAGTCCATCTCTGTTTACACTGTGGTACACTGCTTTAAAATCTATAAATAGGTGGTGCAAATCGAAATCAAAATCTTCTTCAGGTATAACGTAGAGATTTGGTCATTTGTAGATATTCCAGGCTAATATCGCCGTGGACCTATTAAGACGCTCACATAAACGCTGGACATCATCTTACAAGCGATAATTAAAAGGTTTATTCAATAATAATAATAATAAACAGAGTATAATCGATCTTCTTTTGTTTAGATCGAGCGAATGGTAATGAGATTTCAATCCTCTGACATACTTTCCTCCGATTTTTCTAGAGACTTCCGGTCAGCACCAGTATCCTTGTCTATTTTTATTCTGGCGATATGCATACTTTTATCTTGTTTCAGTCAGGCGGGTGTTAGTTTTAGGTGTCATCAAGATTCGACTGGAGTAAGTAGATCAATGGCAGTATTGGCCGTCATCGCAATTCAACAACTGATTGAAGTAATCAATCCAGATTGTTAACATCTTGTTGATATAGTTGGCATTGGTCTCCTAGATGTATGTTATTAGTGTCGGACTACTGCCAAAGCAAGCTCTCCTCTTCTTTCTTGCCAGTGAGACAACGGATTAGTTATTGTGCCGAGAATATTGCTGCCAAACAAGAACGTTCGATAAACCAAAACAATCAATTCTTCGGCGATGTCGTGAAATGGGGCCACATTCGTCGAATTTGGCGAACAAATTTTGGACAGAACCAATCGATCATTTGTAAGGATGTACATACGTTCTCATATTTGGCTCTTGAATTTCCAAGAAGATCTTCACTAAAGAAGCTATCATCAATGAGTTCATCTTATTGGTCAAGTGAAAACCTTCAAGAAATGCAAATATTTACTATATGGTATGGTTTTCATTAGGCCGTGCTTTTTTTTGTACTAGAAAATAGTAATATATATACAGTTTCAACAAAACGACGTTGAGTCTTGAGTATGACAATTCGTTGAACGCAGTACATCAATAAATGGTCCTGTCGATTGGCCCCTAGAGTGAGAAATCGAGAATTTTTTGTATTATTGGGCAATGATAATTTTTTGATGTCTGCCTAAAAGTCGGCGACGTAAGAGGTGCTAATAGCCAATATTGAAAAGAGATAGCGGCAGTTTCTGTTGCATTGTTAGGTAGAGTTTTCAAAATTTTTTGTCAAAGTATTAATTGCTGACAATGGAATATTCTGTCTAATATACGACTGAAATTTATTTTGATTACTATTTGTTGTTAATATTCATAATCCCGTCTCACGCTTTTCTATTGTCGTATGATCCTTCCATACACTAAAATGCAGCTGTAAATGCATTTGCTAGTTTTTCCCCTCCGGATATCAACATCTAAGGTGTGAACTTCATCGGAAAAGTTTCATCTGTCCAGCACGTCGTTTCAAAGTTCTTAAACTAATCTTCATCAGAACTGCATTGGTTGTGCACTAAAGGGATTCTCGAACCAGTAGAGTATTCGAAATGAGCTATACAAATCATGCCAGTACTAAAGAATGACGGTTTAATGTGGATTTGCGGTGACTAAGAGTCAGAACTCAACAAATTTTTTCCAGATACCGGCCATCAGCACACATCAGTCATCGATAGAAGCAGGCAGCACTTTTGCAAAACCTGGACAACTGGAAGACGACGAGCCATCTTCCCTTTTACAAAGCCTCGCCCACCATAATGGGACTTTCAGAGTGAAGCGACAACAGTTTAGAATTTTGTCCGCTCCAGGTATGTACATATAGGTATATTTCAAAAATTATTGAAAATTTTCTTCGAAATATTCCAGAGGTGTTACCTTATATCGATGACATCGATCGTATGAGCAAGAGTGCAGCTGAACTTGCTGATCTTAGATCTCTATCTATCGACTCAAGCCATTAACAAATAAAGTCCAAGCTATTCACAGCAAAATCTCCTTCTGACAAGAAACAGTTGCAGGCTTTTCTCGGCCTGCTGAACTCTTATCAAAGCGACCATAGCTAGGCTATTGTATCGTCTCTTCGGTAAAATTGCAAATAAACTTGGACAAAGGAGCATCGAAGAACGCTTGAAAACTTTAAGAAGCTTATTTTTATCGGATCGACGAGAAGCTTTCATTGATTGTTTTTCCCATGCCCCACCATAAGGAATAGGCACAGTTCTTAGTCATCGTTTGGAAGATGGTACTGATCAACCAATAACGTTTTTTGCTAACTTTATCAAAATCCGAGAAAAAGTGAAAATAACAACAGATCGATAGAGAAGCTGTAGCTTTAGCTGACGTTAAAAAATTCTACGATTACCTACATCGATGAAGATTCGAGGTAATAATAGACCATCTTCCTATTCTTGGTATTTTCAATTCAACAAAGCCGATTCCAATCGTTATATTAAACGAAATGCTTCGAAAAAGTATTTTCATCAATGCTTATGATTTTGATATCGTTTATTGTCCTGGAAACAAGATGGCTAACGCTGACTTTCTCAGTCGATTTCAAAATATTTCAGAGCAATCAATAGCAACTATCAAAGAAGATTTTTTGATAATAGAGATGCTCGAACACCCATTTGTTAATACCAACTAACTTCAGGAATAGCAAAAGATTCTGATCTCGGGCATTAAGACTCTACAGCGTTTAGATAAGCTTT
Organism: Platycheirus rosarum; assembly: GCA_963971375.1. Classification (NCBI taxonomy): domain Eukaryota; kingdom Metazoa; phylum Arthropoda; class Insecta; order Diptera; family Syrphidae; genus Platycheirus; species Platycheirus rosarum. Next base: position 22,389,707 of record OZ020507.1, on the reverse strand, counting down.
AAAAAAAGCAAAAAAATTCGAATGAATTATTTTCAAAATACAATAAGAATTACATCCATTAATCTTGAATATATGTATTTTTCCAGACATAGAAAAAAACTTTTTCTTTTATTTTATGCATTTCGAATCCAATAGATAAACATTAAATGGCAACCAGTAATGCAAATGACATCAAGCCTCAAGGGCAATCCACAACAAAGAAGGCATAGGTAGGTATTTACTCTAGCTGATTGTCAAAGGCTACGATAAACTCACAAAAGTAAAATTTATGCTTGAACAAAAGAAGAAATCCACTCACATGAAAAGATTGATAAAAAATGTGCATCCGTATGCCTCTCAGGACGACGAGACTAAAAGATTTTCATTAAGATTGTTTCGGGTGTACATCCATAACCTTATCCCCCAAGGTTCCTGCTATACACCCGGAATGTCTACCTTGTTTTCATCAAGGAAACAAATGCTCAAATTTAAAGCCGAAATATGCTTTACTTTACTTCCATAAAAAAATTGTTTGGTAAAGCTAAAAAGTTCATCACATTATCTCATTAAAATATCAACTTTTTGTCAGGTCTTTTTTTTTGGTCCTTGTGTTTTTCTTCTTGTGTTTTTTCTAATTTTTTTCTGTGTGGCATTTGCACCAGTGAAAAATGATTCTCAGGAAACTTTTTCACCTGCAAGGATAACTTTTTACATTACTCACATAGCCGAAGGAAAAACAGGAAGGGGAGGGCAAGGACCAAGGACCAAGGAGCCCAAAAATAAACTTTCGCGGCAGTTAAGTGCCTTCTAATTTTTAGCTCCTCGGAAGGCGCACCAGGTAAACTTGTTACTGCTCACCTTGAGTTGACATTTAATCTTGAGTTGTCGCAGCTTGTAGACGAAAAAATGGATCATACCCTACGGCCATTCGTTATGCCATACACACACACACATCACAAGGGAAATATGCGTCAATCCAACTCACACCCATTTTGTATTTTTTTTTTTTTGAAAATCGATGCACACTAAAGGAATTTCAAATGAGTTAGCCCCTAGGCTCAATCAGTTTAAAGGATGATGATGATGATGATATAAAAATGTTGTTGTAGTAGGAGACCTGCGGCGGTGTTTTTCCTCCCAACTTTTTTTCTCCGGGCCGGCATCGTCGTTGTCGTGTTCCCTTTAAACTCGATTGAAAACTTTCAGGAGAACGTGATCTCAGCCCCAAGATACGTGATTAGGCCTCTCGATGTTGTTGATGCTTGAGGATAGCAAAAAAAAGTTCAGAAAAAGAAATCCTTGAAAAATAAAACTTTGAAGGAGTAAAGAGGTTGTCAACCTCACTGCGCACTTGAACTTCTTCTTCCGCATTGGGTGTGTCAGGATCTTTATAGAAAATAAAATAGGAGCCTTTAGCAAAGAATGAGAAAAAAAATCGAGTCTTTTTTCCGCAAAGAAAGGAATAAATTGCTTTTCTCCTCATGTACAAGCAGCACAAAAGACAAACACTGTCAGGCCCAATAATATCGATAATAACAACAAGGATAACGAGAGCTGGTCGAAACCACCAACAACGACCAGGCTATACTCAGCTGGCTATTGGATTCTGGAAGTAGACTCCTGGTGAGAGGATGGAATTCGATAAACTAATAAACAGTGAAGTGTAGAAGAAGTGCGGTTGAATGCAGCAGCAACATGGTGCGTTTGACGTCACATATCCTGAATGTGGACGTTGCTGTCTGGGTAAGAATAAAGTTGTTTTTTTTTATTTTTGTTCTTCTTCGATGAGAGAAAGTGTAAGGAATGGGATTACTGATGTTGTATCCCTTGGAAGCTTCTGGCTTGTCTTCGGTGTTGTTTTGAAGTTGTTTTATAGAAAAGAAGTCAAGTCAATGACTACAACGACTACAACGACACCCATCGGAAAAGAAAGTTGTTTCCAGTCTGATGCCTCAAAACTGAGAAGGAAAAAAAATTAAACGCAGCATCCTTGTAGACTTTTAATGAAGCTGAAACTCAATTTATTATCCATGGGAATCGAGAACTTTATTGCATTACTGTGGTTAGCCGGAATGAGATTTGATTAACTGGAGTTATTTTCTTTTAATTCTTTTTCAATATACACCACTTTGTGTGAATGAAACCAATCAAAAAGAAACATTTTTTAAATTAATTGAGCATATTAAGGACTTTGTGTTGCAATGATATTTAAAAATGATTCACTTTTTTGATATTAAGCTTGACATTCCAATTGATTTTCCATAATTATGTTCTGTTACAAAATAAGAGAATACAGAAACATGAAACCAAATATTCAAATTTAAAAATTCAAATAAACAACGCTGATTAATAGATCGGCTGCAACAGTGCCAGTGACAGATGCTAGTAGTGGTTTGTGTTTCAAAGAGAACGGATGTGTTTATGATTTGTTAAAGTTATTTCGTCTCCTGTTATGAAAACTAGTTAGCGCTGCTGATTCTTTTTTTTAATTAAATAATAAATTAATACAACTCATTTCATTCTAGAAGCCAACCACAAAGATATAAAAAGTTAATAAAGTGTCTTATAATTTTTATCAAAATAAACGCAATACCTTAGTAAAATTGGCGAGGTTTATGGTGAAAGAGACGAGGCACTTCGAAGGCAATTAAAATATAGCGAGGCTGCTCCTGACATTTGTTTAAAATAAAATTGAAGCAATTGAGTACACTGTTCGAAAGCAGAAAGAAGATGAAATGAAGTCAGTGCTGACAAAATATTAATAGAAAATCATTTGGCTGTATTAGTGCAGGCGGTATTAGTGCAGTAGATAAGATGTTTACTTCTAACCCGGAAGTCGTCAATTCGAAACTCAGGTTGAGAAGAAATTTTTCTAAATCCTAGTGCAAGCTAGATCGGTCCGTGAGTTTAAAGTGAGAAAATAGTCACTTAATTCTCGATCTACTACGTCGAAAAAAAATTCTTTCCTATCTTTCTAATTCGTCTAACTAGTGTAGGCAATATGCCTTACAGACACATACTTAAAAATATAATTATTATTATGCAGTACTGAAAGAAGAAAATTCAGATTAGGTGCAAAAGTTTCTCACAGAATCCTGGAAAAGAAGTGATTAGTGATTAAGCTGGATATATGTTATCCGGCTGCAATGCAGCGCTTCAACTCCTTCTGGAGCATAGGGCAGCAACAAGATCCTTCCATCTGTCCCGATTCGCCGCGACTGACCTTAGCTGTGGCCACGATTGAAAACCTTGAGATCGAGCTTCCCCCAAAACAGATGACCTCCAAGTTGTTTTCGGTCTTCCAACGCGTCTATTACCCTGAGGATTCCATTCGAAGGATTGCTTCGCTATGTTGTCGTTAGGTTTCCTCAGTGTATGGCCTATCCAACGCCACTTCCGTTGTCTGATGTCGGCGTCCAATTTTCTCTGTCCGGTCCTATTTCACAGTTCAGCGTTCGATATGGTTTGCGGCCACCGGATCTTCAAAATGTACCGCAGACAACGAATAACGAAGGCTTGCAGCCTGCTCGAGATGATTGTAGAGCATTTCCATGTTTCTGAAGCATATAACAGCACAGATTTTACGTTGGATTCGAAGAGTCTCAACTTGGTGCGTAGCGATATTTTGCTGGAGTTCCACACAGGAGAAAGGATTCCAAATGAACTACGGGCTTTGTTTACTCTATTGTTTACATCCAGGTCCGTTCCGCCATCGAGTGCTATGAAACTGCCCAGGTAGTTAAACTGCGTGACCTCCTCGATGGGTCCCTGCCTTAGAGTAACTTGTTGTGTGCTTTGGCCCGTAGTCATTATTTTGGTCTTATTTGCGTTGATCCTTAAGCCAGCCACCTCCCCATTTAGCTGCAGCGAATGACATATTTGATTTAGGCCAGCCGTGTTGTTCGCCATGAGACATATATCGTCAGCATAGTCTATGTGGCTGAGTTTGTCAAACAGACTCCATTGGATACCATGCCTCTCAGTTTCACCCACCGTGGCAATATTTTTTTTTTTGATTAAGCTGGATGCAGAAGAAAATTTAAACTCCAATCTATTTGGGCGAAAGAGCGAAAGGGGGATTTTTTCATAGATAAGCCGCAGTTTTTCGAACTTATGATGCAGAGAATGTAAACTAGTGAGACAGTAGTGCTGACAGGTCTTTTAGGTAGTATCAATAAAGTCTATGATCTGCAGATGCAGTCCAGATAACAATGGAACATCGAGATATACAGAAATCTAAAAAAGAATTGGTTTAGACGGATTAAGACTCATTGGTCTACCATGCCAAGTTCCGTATCTATGTCGACCGCATCTTCATATTCCCTAGCAACCAAATTATGGAAGATCACTTTTAAAAATAAATACTTCACGCGAAATCTAAAATATGACAAATGCTGCTCAGATAAAAACATCACTCCACAAAATACAACTAGAGCAGAGCGTAGTAATCGATGAAGTCTTGAAGAGGCTTTCAATAAAAAAGGAAAGGCGGTAGGTACTCCAATGACAGCTGATCACCAGTTATGATAACGAACAACATGAAAAATATCGGTATGAGTTATCATATAGAAAGATGGTGGATCCACTGATGTACATACCTAACCCAGCCTTGATCAACCGCCCAGATATCGCATGTGCATATTCTCAACCAATAAAATTATATAATAACAAAAGAAACGAGCATTGGATTGGTGCATAATGTGTGTGGCGTTATCTCAAAGGACGCCAAGACACCATTTTGCTATTGGTTCTGATTAAGGGAACTGTTGATTACGTGACTAGGCAAATGACGAACATCCATTCTCAATCAAAGAAAAATACATGGCTGTCAGCGATACAATCAGAGAAACAGTCTACTAGTTAGATTTCTGAAAGAGTTTGGCCGAAACCAGCTTAGCCAATTGAAAGCATACAATGAAAATCAAGGAGCTAAAAACATCGTTTAGAATTCAGTTTTTTTAACTACGATCGCAAATTCACATTGAATATCATTTTATCCTTTATGAATTGGTATGGAATTCATTCATTTTACTAGACTACAATATGCCGACGTAAAAGATTGCCTCTAACCAAGCCTTTAATAAAATCGAAACATGAGAAAGAACTGCTTGTACTTGGACTTCATGATCTGTGGGACAAGAACAAAGAGGAGGAATTAACCAATCGCACCCTCTTTTTTAGTTTACTATTTTTATCTTTATTTTCAAACTTTCGGTGTAGCTTAATTATAATAGTTTTATTCTTAGAATTTATAAATCCAAAATAAATTAGTGGAGACCCGAAACAAAAAAACGAAGACAACAATAATTTTCCAATTAGAATGTTTCAGCGGATGTGAAATTAACAAGCTGACAGAGTAGTTTCTCAATAAGGATTGCAATTTAATCAGCCATTATTTTTTCGGTTCCCGAAGGATTAAAGGCTTACAAAGAATACTAAGCTTCGAAGAACATGAAGCCCAACCCAGATAATGAGCTTTATGTAGAACTTCAAAGAAGTTTCAGACCCCGGCAAAACATCAGAATGGGAAATAGTTTTCCATCCACTTTAGCCTTAGCTCAAACGTTCTGGTCTATTGAATGCTAACCGCATGGAAACTTTAATTCTAATTTTCGACCCCAAGCTCATAAAAAATAAATTCTCGATGCTGCAAATTGGCGGTCAAAAACTGTTTTCGGCTGTTACGAAACTTAAGGGTGGAATAGCATCCGGATCGAATGGCATACCAGCCATAGGCGGAGCTGATCAACAGGATGGTAGATATGTTTAGTAAATCAATTAATTATGGTCTACAAAATACCTTCTTTTATTTCCAAATAGTACCTACTTTTTTATAAATAACACATTTTTGTTGGTGAAAAATATACCATATAATACTTAATTCGGTTATTAAATTTTAAATATAATGCTCAAAGTTGAATGATTCTCTTAAACGGATCGACACGGAGTGAAAAAGTTAAAAGTACGTTTACTTTGTGCGTTGCGTTCGTTGATAAATTTAAATTTATTGGCGCTACAACTTCTGAAGGAGCCAAGGCCTAGTGAATTATACTCTCAACCATTCCTATGTGTGTGTTGTTAATCTGCAAGAATGGAAGGGACCTACAATTTACCGCCGAGTCCGAACGGCTAGATCAGATGCACTTTTTTCGAGACAAATTTTACTCTTGGAGGTTTTATCAGTTCCTCGCAAGAGGCAGTACCCCAGAAAAAAAGGTGGCTATGAGCTGGATTTGAACCCAGGCTTATTCGCTTAGCAGTCCGACACACTAACCACTAAGCCACGGGGTTGCGTCCGTTGATGCTTATGGGATATGGGACGCCCACGCCACTCATAAGAATGTGTGTTTAATAAAGTTCTGAGTCGAACATTACAATTACAACTCAACGGATGGATATATTGTATGAGTTGTGCCTTTGTCCTTCAAAAAAGAACAAACAACAAAGAGCGTGTGAAAGAAAAAATGTCTTTCCTATCAATGAACGAGTTTTGCACTTATACAAATTGTTTTTTTATCGTTTTAGTGTGTTCAGTCTGCAATTTCTTTTAGTAAAGATCGGTCGCTCGCTGGAGATTAAAACTAAACGAAGCGTCTTATAATTTTTATCAAAAAAAATCCCGTAAACTTCAACTTTAATATTACTTGGAAATCCTATACGTATGTTAAAAAATAATTCTGCAGATGAGCTCTTCTCAATAGAAATTGAATTATAAACTGCACTTTTTAATACGGTTTAGATATATATGATGCTTACATATGATTGGGATTGAAAAATTAAATATCAATGAAGAATATTTACATTTCTACAAACTTAGCAGACACACACAAATATTTAACCCTTTCAACCTTTCTTAACTGCTCTTCACAAAATATACAAGTAAATATTCCTTAAGTAATTAAATTCTACTTAAAGTATTAACTTCAATATTTTCAGTTAATTTTGAAAATATTTAATTTTTCATCATCAACTTTGGACCTGTCAGAACTTTTAACTATCAACCTACAGGAATCAACATTCTATTGACCTTTTTCTACGAGATAATCTATACACACAGACAAATATCCAAACAAACCCCTTCACGGATGTCCACCGAGAATAAAATGAATCCTTTTCTTTCAAGAATCTCCAACCAGGGACATTAAAAATTCAGGTCAGGTTCAGAGAGAAAATAAATGAAAATGTTTCTCCTAGAAAAAACAAAAAAAAACTGCCCACAATACCCAGACCCTATTACCTCTCGGGCTAAAATAAGAGCTTCCCTAAAAACATACAAATGTCATAGATTCCATTATTATACTGTCCCCGTCGCAACATTGAAGCTCCTTAAGGGCATGGTAACGACGCCGACGAGCTGTTATACGAGCACGGTGCGGTTGGTAGGAAGCAAAATACTTTTGTCAAAGGATGCCGGCAGGAATGTTTTAATTTAAATTTTCCCAGTGTCCCTATCTGTCCCCTGGGGAGACAAACCACTCATCAGAATTCCATTGGCAAATTTTCATTTCTCAATATGTAAATCGAAGAGTACTTCGCCAGCTTAGCACTTAGGTGGGGAGACCTCAATTGACCAATAATGAAGGACATTTGCAATATTAAAGGTTTAAATTTTAAGGACATACCACTGTATGAGGATTTTCTATAACGCGTGCATTTGGCAAAATCACGTAAATCTCAGACAGAGTCGACGGGAAGAATATGAGAAAATAACAAAAACATGAATGTGTGTCCTTTTTGTCATCGTCGTTTCCTTTTGGGAAGCAAGAAAAAAAAGAAGAAAATTATGCTTCGGCTACGTGCAGGAATAGCGAACTTAATCAAAATACTTCTTCGGCAAAGTGCAGACCGGGTATTGCCGTCCGCCTCGCAGCCCAGACTCCTTGTGTTCTTAATCTCAATTTTCTTAACGACTCCTGCGGAATCAGCAGTAGAGGCAGTATGAACTATGGTTACGCGGTGGCGTCCTGTAGCCAGAGCCAGACTTATGAACCATTTGCAGGATCACGAGGAGACTCTATAATCACGCAGAAGTTCGACAAAAAAGGATGATTTCTTTCTTACTCTTCCCACATTTCTCACTGATTTTATCTATTTTTGACTTCATCCGCTGCAATCCCGGTAAATATCCTTTTTATTCTCGTTTTTTTTTCATTCTGCATGCAGACAAAGGATTTAGAGAATGGGTAGCCTTACTTGATGCCGACGCCGCCGCCGAGGCTTAAACGATAGAAAAGGCCTAAAGCGGCGAGTAGTTTCTCAGCTGGGATAGTCCTTATCCTCGGGTCTGGTGTGTTATCCGAAAAAACAAAACACAGCATTTATCAGGACTCCTTTGAGCCATGCAACAAAATTTGTTTTCGTGCAAAATTAATTGGGCTAGGTGCAGAAACGATGTAGAATGCCAAACATTAAATCTTTTTTTCCCTTGGAAACCAAAGTTCCAGCTGAAGACAGAGAGAGAGAGAGAACTAGTGAAAAAAATAGAATGATGAAGTGCCACCCTTCTTTTTTACGGATAAAAGATACATCCTTGAATGAATCCTTTTTCTTCGGCGAAGGACAACATGCTTACAGTTGGGGTGCAATAAAAAATGGATTTACGTAACGATACCTTTGCTGAGAACTTTTCAAAGTGATTTTTAATCCTTTTCTCTATTAAAAGAGAAATGGACGAAAACGAGCATGGAGTGCTGTGGAATGGTAGAGTGTGCAGCGGGAAAAGGACGAAACTTTTTTATGTTTGCTTCTTCAAGTCCTTACCTATCGTTCTTCTATTTTTTTTTTGTTGCCATTTTGCATCTCCTTGCAAGGATAGTGTCGGCTAAGTGTCTTGGGACAAAAGGCAGGCAAACCAATGTGTTATATCCTTGTTATTGCACGGAGGAAACAGGAAAGATATGAGTGTACGTTTACATATGCAACTACCTACATATGCTTCTGCCATTGTCGCATATCGTTTTTGCATGCATAATGCATTTTGTTCTTGCAGCAAGTGAATGTATGGATACAAGGATGTGTGTTTCATTCTTCGACCTATATCACATTAGAAGCGAAGACAAGCTATACATAAATGGCTTGTGACTCTATGTAGATATGTACATAGCATGATATTTATGCTTCAACTGGGCATATGGAGCAATTTTATGCTTAGCATAAAAAGAATGGCCTAACGATTCCAGGGAAGGGTTAAGATATTGTCTGAATGGCCCGTTAGATACATTTTACAATATTTTTTTTTCTTTTTTTTTTTAAACTGCAATAGACTTGGCGGAGAAGGTTCTTAGTTTTTTTTTTTTTTTGATTAATGACCTTTGGGTTTTTACGGCTTTCGTGAAAATTTGTTTTCATGACTTCGTGATGAAAATTTAAGAAAATCAAGGAAAAATTCTTCAGTTTCTTTGGAGGTCACTTTTAAAAACAGTTTTTTTGCCAGATCTTTGAAAGAAACAAGTATTTTTTTTCGTAGAGAAGTAACACGGTCTGAACAACACAAAAAGGATTTTAATAAAAAAAAAGAAGTAGGACATATTACGTCTTTAAAAATATCGAATTTATGAAATAAATTGCACGGCTGGATCGCACGTACTTGATGTGCGGTCACATTGTAAAACAAAATTAAAAAAAATTAAAATGAAAATCAAAGCATTTATTCGATTTTTGTGACGTTAAATGGAATTGAGTGAAATAATCTAAACACCATTTTATTTTTTTAAAAATGTTAAAAGTGTGAATTTTTTTTTAATCGTAGGAACGGTTTTTAAACAGAACGGTTTTTTTTAACAATTTTTTTTTAAAAACTAAAAAAAATAATTTAGGAATACAAACTTAAGCACAATAACATACATTTACATCCATTTAAAAACTAAATTTAAAAAAAAAATCAATCCACCCGTTTTAAAAATATTGATTTTTCAAATCAAATCAAAAATCAAAAAAATCAAAAAATTCAAAAAAATTAAAAAAATACAAAAAAAAGTTTTCGAAAAAAATGTTAATGCGAAATTATTAAGGCTACCCACATCTTCTTGAATATCAATTTTGATAATAATCGGATCACCATTTTTACAGAAAGTGGAAGAAAAAAAACGGTCCTATGCGAGGTACCGTTTTTAGCCCACCATTTAATTTTTTTTTCACCAAAATAAATGCTTACCTACAGTTGTACACTGATTTTTTTAATAAAAATTCTTAGAGCCGTTTTCGATAAAAATAAGCTTTAACATAATGGTTATCAGGTACCGTTAATTTTTTAGCTTTAAAAAAAATTGTAAAAACTGCTCTGTAGAATGTCAAAATAAACAAGTTCTAAATATGAAGACGATTGGCCCAACCGTTTAGGCTACAGTCCAAAATACATCCGTGCCGACAGACAGACAGACAGACAAGCAGACAGACAGACAGACTGACAGAATTTTGCCACTAACTTAAATATGTTTATCTATCATCGTAATGTCATGTTTGATTGTTATCTCAAAATGTATTTTAAAATTGTAGAACCGATTTTGTTTTTTATTTTTAGTTGTTTGAAAAAATATTTTATTAAAATGTTGGTATGCAGTTTTTAAGAGTTTATTAATATACAGCTGATCATTAAATTTAAAATAAAACTTTATGTCCTATTAGTTTCAAAAATATTAAAAAAATTAAAAAAAAAACTATATCAGAAATTGGTATGCAGAATTAATTTAGCTACCTTGATCTTTTCAAACATAAGATTTAATAAAAAAAAAAAACCTTTACCTAATAGATTTTCTGGTAAATAGTTTTTTGATGAAATAATAGCCAATACCAACAAAACACTCTCAAGAATTTTCATCAAAACCGTTGGAGTCGTTTTCGACAAAAATAACCTTTTCTTTAACGGCGGGTTAGATTAGTTAGATGCACACATAACAAATTTGTAGGTAGTCACTTTAGCCTCTTAGGGGTCAGTTATAGCTATCATTGAAATGCATCATTGCAAAACTTAAAACCGATTTTGTACATGTTTTCCTTTGATTAGTAATACAAAGATATACCAATATATAGCAAATGATACGAAGAATTTTTTCCACAAGAAAAAACCAACTTGCACTAATATTTTTTACTAAAAATGTATTTATCTGTTTTCCTGATGCAAATTCGTTTTTCGTGTCAGCTGATTGCTTTTTGACAGAAAATGGAACACTGATTTGAATTCCAATTTCGTTCAGTTCCAATGACAGATTTGTATCAACCAGGAACATTTTTCCAATGACAGCAAATTTCAATGATTGCTATAACTAATCTCTCAAAAGTATTCCAATGATTTGTTTCAATAATGGATTTCAATGATAGCTATAACTGGCCCCTTAGGCTCCAGATCTTATACATACACACACACAGACAGAAAGTCAGACATTTCTCTCATTATCTTTTGTATGTCATGTTTGATTGATATTTATCTCTATATTTTTATATATTTACCAATCCTAAACTTGTATTAGATATAGTACCTATAATCCCAAGTAAAAACGGACTCGCATCTGGAGCACATCTTTGTTCTTATGAGGGTATTAACGTAGAAAATGAAAGTATGGTTCGAAAATCCGACATCAATACTTTGTTGTTAATTTGATGTCCTAAATACCAAATAATTTATGAAAATTATATGGCTCAGATAAAAAAAACTGTTTTTTTGAAAAAAAGACCATTTCTTAAGTATTTTAAAGAAATCAAAAATGATAAGAGTTTGAATTACTAAAAAATCACTAATTTCTAAAAAGAGCTTTATGACACGACACCCCTTTTTGAAATTGTATATCAGTATTACTCATAGATTAAAATGGCACCTATTATGTAGCTTGCCTCTTTTTTTAAAAAAAAGGCTATTCATACTTTGATACAGAAACCTTCCTATTCCCGTCTAAAAGCCACCTGCACTACAATACTATTTAGATCGCTTATGTTTCATTATCCGAATTCATCTAGAAACACGTCATTTAATATCGAAAAGAATTAAAATTCAATGAGACTAGCAAACGGGAAGTTAATTAATCATGAAACACCACTTTGGTAATACGACACTCCAAATCCTGTGCATTGTGTTTTTTTTCCACCAAAAAAACCTCTTGTTAAACTTTAAGCCAATACTATGAGCCAACCTCTCAAATGAATAAATGATTCATAATTCCCAATCCAACGCATTCCACCCCGAACGTTACATTTTATTCACATCTTTTAATCTGTATTCCGATACCAATGATTGTATCTAGTGGATTTAATTTTTTTTTTTTGTGGCTAGGATATTAATTGAAATTGAAGTGTGGTAATAAATGCCGTGTTAGTTTATCGGACTGTGAAATGAATGCACAAGCACATGCCGCACCTCGCGTCGCCACACTGCGATAACGTCTGACTCCCTTCAGTTGGTTTGCAACATGAATTTCAAAAAAAAAAAAAAAAAAAAAAAATTATTAAAACAAAACAAATTACAGAATTTTAAGCATGTTTCAGATTTTTATTTTAACCAGGAAAAGTGATAATTTTTTGTTATGCATTATAATTCCACTTCAGACGAAGCCCCCAAGGTAAAGTGTGTGATTCAGAGCCGCCACCCCTTCCATTATCATCAGCCCTTGTGTCGGTAGTCATAAGTGTGTAAGGACGATGAAAACTAACAAATTAAAAATACAATTTTAAAAACAAACACAGAGCTTCAGCAACCACTTGCCGGCTCAGGGGTGGACGAAAAAATCAGACCTCCTCTCCTGAACACCCCTTTTCAGAGTTTTATAATCAGAGTAAACGTGCGAGGATATTAAATTACAATTACAAAGTGCATATTACACATTAAGCCCATTAAACTCATTTTAAATTCGAAAAATCTGTTCCGCAGTGTGTGGGTGTGTGTTAATATTTTTATTGGGTGGATGGGTGTGTTTGTTTTCACACCGTTTGCCAGGATTCTGGAGTAAGCTCCAGTTTTTTTATGCCATACTTCCTTTTATAATTTTTTATTTTTATTTTTTTGTAGCAATCCAATTTAATGGAGTTTTTTTTATATAAGTTTTTCACGTCCTATTTTTGTTTTTGTTTGTGTTGTTGCGCTGCCGACAACTCTTCCTCTGACATATTTATGCGCTCCAAGCGTGTAAAATGCGAATTAAAATTCTTTTCAAGTTGGACTTGTGTATTTTTTTTCTTACTCATTGCATTTCATCGGAGGGTGTTGCAACACCCAATGCAGGATCGTAATTTGTACTTTTATCCTTGCGGATGATGCGAATGCACTGCGAGTGTGTGCTGGTGCGGGATATAAAAATTCCTATCAACAAATTACCGGCCATGGAAAAAATAGTGGCAGTAGTTGGAAAGTCAGTAGTATTTTGTTTTTTTTTGCGATATTATTTCACTACATTTTTTTCACTAGCAGGAACTCTTAATTGTTATGAAAGAGGGTTATATGAAGAAGGGTGACCATCTTATCTGTATTTCTCTGAATATTTTTGGATACAATTTTCGTGATTAATTTTTGTTTTAGGGGAATTTGAAGATAAACTTACAGAGCAATTTCTAGAACTTGTGTGTCTTGATAACATGTGATCCACAGTTTTTTTTTTATTTTGTGAATGTTTCAAAATGGGAATTTTTTGATTGAGTTTTCCAATTGAAAATGGAGTTTTCATTTTATATCCCAAAGAATTTTTTCAACCTTAAGCGTAACTTTGTGTATGTTATTAAAAATAATAAAGGCAAAAGTTTTGCGTACTAGTATGGTCACCATAATTTAGTCTTATACGTAATATTACTATTTCATAGTGATAGTCATGTTTTTATTTTTCATTTTATTTTATTTTTTTTCAATTCAGCCGTAAAATAGTGACAAAATTAAAGTTTTGATTGGAATTTAAAGTGCAATGGCTTTAGGCAAAATATGCCGTTCACAGCTTAGCGACACCCTTAAATGTTTTTCGTGTTATTTTTTTTTTAGATTAAAGCAGTGATTTGCGATGTTGGATTAAGAGTAAGCGCATTGGTCTCTCATAACTCACAGCCCTATGACTGAACTGTTTACTTTAATTCGAGGGTTCGTATAAAATAATGTTTTATTTTAATTTTTTTTTGAGTTTTCGGGCATGCTTATAAAAAAAAAACTTTCTTCAGAGAAGTGTGAAGCTGGTGATATTGTTGGTATCTTAATAAGCCTTTTCATAAATTAAGAGAGTTTTGTAACGAAAATGACATATGTGTGGATATGATCATGGATATGACATTTAATTTAATTAAAAAAAATCAAGTCGATTCTTGAGTTCTACAAAAAAAAAAAAAAATCAAACGAAACACCAAATGTACAATAAATAAATTCTACTGGTGCTTACTTTCTATTCAGACTCTAGTGTTTTTCAGATCAAACACTTTGTCAATGAAAATGATAGAAAGATACTAGAAGAAATTCCTGGATCATTAGCAGCATCACTGTCCAATATTATTGAAATATTAAACGATTTTGAGAAAAAATAAACGCCAGTAAAAAAATGGAAGGAAAAACAGATTCTGGAAAGGCATTACACATTCGCGTGGTACGGCTAAAGAAAGAATCCCTGTCCGAAGTTGAAGTCTCAAACGTAAATTTATGGGCATTTCTAGCAGTGCGAGTATTATGGTTGAATTCTTTTAGGGTAGGAATACAGCTGGCTATTTCGCTAGAGCTTTGTTTGTAAAAATAACGATAAAATAACGAAAGGCACGAAACATTAAGACGTTGCTCAAGAGATGTAAATGTTTATGTTGTTGTTCGGTCGCTTATCATTTTCAAAGCTCTTTTTTGAATTCTTTCTAGAATATATGTATATACTGTAGCCAGATCAGAAAGGGTGAAGAACTTCTTGCATCGTTGATGGAAACCCAAACTCCTCGCAGCATTCTTGGTGACTTCAAATATATGGTCATTTTACAGAAGGTAGAATTGAGTTTTTGAAGCATTAAATTCTACACGATTCCTTACTTCCCATTGTATTATGTTTTCAAGGTCACAATTTTATGAACTTATACGCTGCCGTTGCAGATCCACATCCGAAGAACATGGATGAGTGTCTGGAAATGAATATGAAAAGCTGAGTGCTGTCATCAGCAAAACAATTTATTCGATTAGTAGTTTCAGTTAATAAGTCGTTGATAAATATAAGGAAGAGAGTCGAAAACAAAACAGAGCCCTGGGGTACACCAGCATTTACTTTGTGAATATCAGACTTCAATCCGTCCATAACAAAGCTTGTATTGTGCGGTTCGAAAGGTAATTACCAATCGACCGAAGAAGAGTTTCATCGAATATAAATGCAAGCATTTTCGATAAAAGAGTTTGGTGACAAACTCTGCCAAATGCCATAGAAATATCAAGTGCAACAATCTTAATCTCACAAAAAGATGAAGAGATTGATTCCACTTTTCGGTAAGATAGACCATCAGATCATCAGTGGACTGACGGTCATCAATAAGCTTTCGATCTTCAAGATATTTTTCAATCAATGTTTCCATGAACTTAGAAAGAAGGGACGTTAGTGCGATTGATCGATAGTTAGAGGGATAACTAAATAGATAAATATAGAGAGCTGGTTAAATGCTATTTTCTACCCGATCGGAAAGATACCAGCACAATAGGACAGATGGAAAAGCTTACGCAATGGTTTTGCCAGCGTTGAAGAACACCTCTTTTAAACAATAGGGGGGATAATATCCGGGCAAGCGGAGTTGTGAATGTAAAACTCTTGCAACTGAACCAGTGCGAAAGAAGATTGGTCGCATAAAATCATTTACGCTTTCGAGTACAGGAGGAGTAATAACTCCAGCCGTCATTATTGAGTGTGCCCCGAATTAGGCAAAACTGCTTTTTCTTGAGAACTGACAGCAGGAGTATCGTTGACGACGGTCTAGCTAGACCAGGTCCTAGCGTTAGTACCAAATCCTATCGACAAGATAGTACCTGAGCATTTCTTCACATCACTGGTACCGGTCCTAAATTTACCGAGCGGTCCAAGAAACTAATATGTCTAAATCTAGTCTAATTAATTTATGTACTCTGAGTTGACATTTCAAATAAATGTGCTGTGTTTTATTGAAAAAAATTAAGCGATTTTTCCTTATTTTGGTGAGTTTTTCGGTGAAAAGGAAAGTGGTTACGAGGACTAATATTGTGCGAATTATATATTTATAAACTTTTTTTTTTTTTTTGGAAATGAACCAAAGTGCAAAATAAATAAATAAACTAGTGTGTTTTGGTGATTGTAGATTTTTATACTCGGTTTTTACATGGTGCATCTCATGCAAGAAATTCACATTTTCAGTAAAGTTTTTTTCTATCCTATTTGTGCGATTCTTGGTCTGATGCAGCTTGCCAGGAGAAATTCCCTTGCATTATTATGAATGTATTTTTGCAATGACCTGGGTGGATTTTGGTGGCCTGTGGTGGCCAAGTTGTTTTGGTAACATCTGTTAAACTTGTTGTTTATTATTCAGTTACTTAATAAGAAATTACCATGGCAAGTTACACGATTGAACAACATTTCAAAATGATAAAACCTTATCATCAATAAGAGTGTTCCTTTATTTTAAACAATACGGGCGTTTTTCCCATTTTATGCTTGACGTGGTGGCCCTTCACAGTCGACCGTTCAACGTTCGGTGACCAAATTTGAAACTGCTAGTTCGGTAATCAAATAAAGAAGATCGGCCGGAACATCGCCGCGGTACGTTAAAAATACAGAGGAACCCGAGGCAGTCGATTTCTCGCCGTGCTCATGAACTCCGTCATTCTAAGACTTTAATTAGGGGAATTTTGTGTCGGTACTTAGGCCTGCACTCGGTCAAGACCCAACTGAATTACAAACTCAAAGTTCATGACCATAATCTTTTTTTGAAAATGAGTTTGGGGATGCGGTGACCGTCAATGCTACAGAACGATGATAACTATTTTTTTATTGCAAAAATTATAGGCATATGTATCAAGAAGGCATGTGATTTCACCAGGATGGCGCTTAGTGCCTTACAGTTTATGTCATGATTGACAGATATCAGATATCTTGAATGTTTAAAAAAAAAAAACTTATAACTTTTTTAACATACAACAGATTGTTCAGGTGTTCCGCTATGAACTTAAAGCTTAAATTATTCTAATTATGTTGGTTTAATTTATCCAAGTCGTATAAATCGTACATAAACATAACATCCTACTGGTGAAATTGCGGAAATTGGTAACAACCAAAAAGGCACATTAAATACTATGACCAACGCTTATAAAACGGAATAAAAATCAATGAAACAAACAAAAAAGCATCAACTACCTACTAAAAAAATAAAGCTAAGAAACTATAAAATCACCGGTTTTAATACGATAGTTAGAGCTTAGGACTTCTGTGAAAAAATCACTTGGTACCAATTTGAGTACTAACAACTGGTATAATAATCGGGTACTGTTTGATTTTTAGGAGTAAGCTGGGACCGAGTCCTTATTAATACTCGTTACCAAATTGACAGGACTATGGCTTACAACGTGTGTGAAGAATTGAGTTCATACCAATTTGAGTACTAAATTTAGGACTAGGACTGGTCCTAGAGTTAGAACTCCTAGGCCTTGGCTCCTTAAGGAAGATTTTACTGCTTTGCTTTGTCGAATTTTTGTTCATATACAAATTGAACTAAAGTGGACTTAGTAATTTTGGTATCTTTGGTATAGATCCAAACTCTAAAAGCTTGAAAAGACTTAGAATCCAGAGTTGATTAGGTTTTCAGTTTTTAAATTTAGTGCTTTGAATTTAGTGTCCAACTCTTTCTTGTTGTTAATTTAAAGTTCAAAGCTATGGTGATGTGAATTAAGTCCACTCTGTTATCTATGAATTGAGTTAATAAAAGCTAAATAATTACCAGAATTAGATTTTGGAATTATATGTATATTATACTTTTGGCATTGCTTTTCTGGAATTATACTTTTTTAAATTAAACCAGAAGTTGGATTTTATTAAAATTATATAAGAATTAAAATTAAGAAATGTGAACAAGGAACAGCCTTCAATAAATTAAAATGCATGCTTCTGGACCTGATAAGCTTACCTCAACTTGCATTTGAATTCTAAAATTAATGTCAACCCTTAAGTTGACCAATTTCAGATTGTTTCTTAAGTTTAGCTATAGTGGAAAAGTCATCCTGTAAACATTTTTTCATTAAAAATATAGAAATTCCAAGTGAATTGATTATCGAACACTTAAAATGCACAGATTTTAGTGGAAAAGAAGAAACAGATAAGATTGACCTATTTAAATCAACAACTTCTAGAAAAAAGTAAAAAGTGTTGATATGTTAAAAAAAATCACTATAAAATCTACCCAATAAGAAATTGATAACACCAACTTCAAAATCAACACCACAAATCCTTTATTTTATTATTTTTTTCAATATTATTGCCAAATAAATTAAGCATTCCAAACGAACACAATTTTAGGCCAGAAATCTATCTAATTCCTCAGATCAAGCAGTATTAAGTTCTAAAA
Organism: Platycheirus rosarum; assembly: GCA_963971375.1. Lineage (NCBI taxonomy): Eukaryota > Metazoa > Arthropoda > Insecta > Diptera > Syrphidae > Platycheirus > Platycheirus rosarum. The sequence goes on along the minus strand of OZ020507.1, from coordinate 22,371,227 downwards.
TCAATCAAATTACTCCCCCACGCTCCATTGTTTTATTTTTCTGCTAAATCATTCCAACATTTTATTACTTATTCAACATCTAAAATCATAAAAAAATAAAAAAAAGAAAATACATCAACTAAAATGAAATAACGTCTTCCAATTGCCTTGGGCAAATTCTATTTGCCTGGTCCCAATGGCTGGCGCTTGTCCCACAGAACACGTCGCTCGTCCTTGTACATTTTTTTTTCGAAATAAAAAAACAGATTCCCCTCGCAGTTAGAAAAATTTCTATGTCATACCTTTCTGTCTACAACGACCCCCTAAAGTTCCCAGAATGACAACCCTCGTCAACTTTGGCACTAGAAGAAGCCCCACAGTTCCACAGAAGCGCACTGCTACTATCTACCGAACTCGAACTAGGGACTAAAAAAAAAATTAAAATGAGGGAAACAAAAATCAAATCAAGGATAATTGAAGATGAGTTGGAATTAAAGTTGGAATGATCCTCTGGTGTGCAAAATGTCAAAATACCTCAGAAATAGGCTACAGAGTGTTTTGCCTGTCAAATTTCGAAAACAGGTTCGTTTTTTTTGCGTTCCATTTCCATTTGGAAATGTCATGAATTATGACTTTCACTTTTCCACTTCTGCAGGCAGACATTTAAAAATTTTCTTTTCGTCCTCATTTTTTTCTTGGAGGTTGGTTAAGAGGGTGAGGTTTCATTTTGCATCGTCATTTTCTGATTACGAAATAACTCAATACAATTGACTGTTGTTCATCCAACTGCGAAAAAGGACGTAGAAAGAGAAGGCATGTTTTGTAGAAACTCCTAGCCTTATTCCAATCCTTTCTCTGGAACTAAACTTCTTTTGGGTAATTTTTTTTCTATTTGTTTTGAAACAATTTTTCATTTACTTTGAGTTCTGTTTGTTTTGTGTGTTGTTTTTTTTTTTTGTTGGACAGTTTTCATAGAAATTCATTTAATTTTATGGATCTGGTCATTTTTCACAAACTGACACTTTTTTGCTGAGTGTTCCTTCATCAATTTTTTTCTATTTTTTTTTTTGTATATTCTGGGCGATTTTGTCGTTGGTCACTTAACAAGAATTTTGTTTTATAAACCTACTCCTGTCAATCGGAGTGATGTCCTTTTTTTGTTTTGGTGATTTTTTTTGTTGCAATTGTCAATATTTGAATGAAAAATTGAATGTGAAAGTGAGGGGCATGTTCAAGTGGTCGTTAAGAATGAAATGTCCATTTTTTATAGTCAAAAGGGGGAGATCGGCTGTCTAGCCGGGAAGGACTTATTTAGAATTATTTTTTTTAGAAACTATGAAAAAGTGTTTTGTTGGGGTTTTCAATTAAAATGAATGATTTGCTTGTTTGGATGTGAGGCGTGGCGGCGAATTTTGAAAGATATCGTTTCCAAGTTATTTATATTGTGTAAACAGGAAATTAATTGATATAGATTGGAGGACTACATATAGTTTGTATTATATTGGTTTATCGTGGACAGATGGATTAAATTGAGAAAAAGGGTGAAATTCAATAGGTATATGTTTTTTTTTTTAGGGATGAGTTAATTGGAAACGTTGTCTTTCAAACATGATATTTCACTATTTAACTTGTAAAGGGATATTTTAATTGGTTTCTTATATAAGATAAAATCTCGAATAAAAAAAAAGAAAAAAAAAACAAACTGAAGAAATTTTCTGATTCCTTTTCTTTATTATTTCAAATATACAATTGGTGGAATAGTTAATTCATTGTTTATGCTGAATACCAAGAATTGTAAGCGGTAAATATTGATATACGTAGGATTTTTGTTTAGTAACTTTTCTTTGGCTCGGTTATAATAATTAAACCTTATCAACTGTTTGACTACAAGTTTTTTACTCTACACTATACGGAATACCTAGCGTTGGCGTTGTGGCGAACAAGGTGACTGCTATGGCGATTTAAACTAAACTGAACATTTTTATCTATGGAATAGGTATATGGGCAAAAGTGAAAGAGAAAAATAACGAAGAGAACTGAGCGAGTTTGTTTTGAGCTTATACCAATTAGTTGTTTGTAATAACAACTCTCTCACTTTACCGTTGGACCTTATGTGATGGCAATACCTGTGAGTTTACTTGGTTGACTTAAGAAAATTAAGGCACTGGATTATCAGGGCATGTTTTCTTATATATTTCAGTATCAGCTTAGTTGGTCATGAAGATCGCATTTTTAATATGGAAGCTTTCTTGAATTTTCTTGCTTCTTATTCGACTACCCTCTGTATATTCTGTTTTTATGCAATATGGGTTAAGCGTTAAGGGTGCGCCTGATGTAAGGGGCGCCTAAAGAGCCAAGCACATTAATACACACAGACTGGTGCAAGTAGTTCCTTGGGGATTTGTTGCCTTTAGAGCAGTCAAAAGATTTCAAACGTTACGGTCCTGCTGAATACACGAAACTGGTGCTAGCTGTCGGTAAAGATTGTTTCGTGGGGCCTTCATTAGCCTAATATTCCGAAAACATATGGCTTATGGTTTGTGTAATGATGACTTGACTTCGTTTGCAAAGTTTTTAATATTAGTCTTGGTACAAGAGGTGTTACGTAGGCCTCGTTAATTAGCGCCGACCTGTTGGGCATATCGTCTAAGTCCATATGACGCAAATCGGATCATAAAAAAATTGTTATCATATTTCTGTAGCGGTCACCATCGAGGGTAATCGCAACGACATAGGTTGTTTTTTTGTAGATTTTTTCCGCACTCTTACAGTAGCAAAAGTTCTCAAAGATCTTGATATATCTACAAAAATACTCTGGTACTCCTTCCATTCTTCTGAAGAGGTGTTCTTCCATTTGGAATCTTTCATAGAAGATGGAACACAGAATTTGTATAGCTTGTCCGTAAGAAAGGTGACCTTTAATCCTCTTCTCCTGCGTCCTTTTTTTCTAAGATCATTGAAACATTGATTAACAGTCAGCTTGAGAAATATCTCGAAGAAAAAAAGCTTCTTCATGACCACCAGTATGGCTTCCGCAGCAATCGTCTCGCTGGTGATCTGATGGCATATCTCACTGAACAACGGAAAAAAATCCTTACATCGCATAGGCCAAAGTAAGATTGATATTTCAAAGGCTTTGGATAGAGTTTGGCATGCAATTCTCTTATTAAAAATGCATGCTTTTGGGATAGATGATACTTTTGTTCGTTGTATTAGAATTAGGAGCTATCTTCTAGAACGTTCAATACAAGTAATATTGGGCGTTCACAAGTCTGATTCCCACAAAATAAATACTGGCGTGCCCCAGGGCTCCGTTCTGTCTCCGACACTCTTCCTTATTTTTATGAGGACGGAATGCTGATCAGTTCACGCATTATCCCAATTTCAGACATACCGTGAAATACAGATATTCTTTTTTAGTTGAACAATACGAATTTTAAATAGTTTACCTGGGGAGATTTTCCCTTGTCATTTCAATTTAGAAGTATTTAAAACCAAGGTTAATCGACATCTTTAGTCCTATATACCCTCCTTAATTTTTTATTAGCCATGCAGTGTGTTTTAAAATTAAATGGGCAACAGATATTCGCGGACTAGTTAAACAAAAAATTCTACCTTCAATCTAACAGTTTTACCAAAACTGTTTTATCTGAAAAAAAAATTCAATCGATTTATTTTAGAAAATAAAATCTCAGTTTGTGCCTCCAAAACCATAAATTTCATAGAAAAATATCCCGGAACAAACATTTTTATCTCAAATTAAAACAGAATTTATTTTCCTAAGGATAACGCATTTAAAAAAACCCGATATCCTTGTTACTTCCAGGTCCTATTGAATTACACGCGCCACCCTTAAGGTGCTTCCTAAGTCTATCTCTATACTATACTTTATGGGGAGACCTTATAATAAGAAAACAAAACTCGCTATATTACATAGCTAGGCCTAAGCACACACACAGTCTATCTGTAAGCCAACATCAAAATGCCTTGTCCAAATAAATTACGTATAGGCTACCAACCTTCTTCCTATACCCATGTCTCTTTGTTTACCATTTATTTTGAGCCATGAAAGCCAAAAGCCTGTTATCCCGTATTAAAGTTCCATCTGAGATTGGATTCTTAAAAAAATAAATTTCAAAAGCATCTGTCGGATTGAGGCTACGCATTGAGAGTTAAGTCCTCCTATAGCATATACACCATCCTCCATCCTCCTCATCATCATCATCATTATTGCCATCGCAGCTGATAAGATCTTTCCATTTCTTGCCAAAAGAAATCCCTTTTCATAATGTGCCTCTTGCCCTCCCAAGGTATATGTGTCCTTTGCTCCTTTGGGGGGACAACTTCCGCTTAACTAGGTCAGAGTTTATACACAATTCACCTGGACGCAGTAATATTGGCAGCTACTTCCACACCGAGTACGATGGTATGTTTTGCTGTTTTTTTTTTCAACAAAACTTGGCCATAAAACCTGGCTTTTCATTTGGTATTAGTGCTTTCGTTCTTCTTTCATTCTTTTGTGTTCTTTTCACATTTATATATTCTTTATCCTTCTGGTCGATCGATTAAAAAATCCCGATAACAACAATAAAAGAATTTCTTCGCCTTGTCGAATCGGAAAATGAAGTTGGATCGGCCACCTAACCACCCAGGCACTTGGGGTGTTCTGAGGCCATTATTCGGGAATTCCTTTTGCCATTTCCCTTTCAAATCTAAATACAATCAAAGTAATTACCCAGTTGTATGCGTGTGACATATTGTATCCTGGCGCTCGTGCATCGCAGAAAAGGGATATGAATGTCTAAATAGACGTCGCCTGTTTTTGAAAATATCAGTCACTGTTGTTTTTTTTTTTTTGGGAAAAGGATCCCTACACACATTGATTCCTTCAAACAGGGTCACGCAAAACATTATCCATGCCAAAGGTAAGGGAGAAATAGGAATAAGTCCTCAGTCACTTGGTTTATTGACATTAATGAAAAAAGGATATCTAAATTAGGAAATAAGGACTCAAATGAACTGAGCATTTTCTTGGAATTTTTGTTGGAATTTTTCTACTCTCATGGAAACATAATGTTGAATATTTAATGGAAGGATGACTTGAATATTTCCTCTTGTTCCTAGGTATATTGGAAGATCTGAACTTAATTTTCTTGATTGAAAATCTAGACAGAAGGTCTTCACATTTTTTTTTGTTTTATTTTTTATTATTCATTGGCATTGTTTTTTGTTGACTCTGGAATAAAAAGGACAAGGACTGTTGGAATAGAGAAGCTTTCAAGGTGTGTATAACGAAACATTCACCGATTAAAGATAAGTCAGGGAAGGAAGAATTCAATGAATTAAAAATAAACATCATTGATGACGTTTTACGAAATTAAGAAACTGCTCCTAATTTTTTTTGTAAGTCTTTAAGAAAATTACATAACGTGTCTTATTTTTCCTTCAGATACTGAGAATTCTTCTCTTTAATGAGAAAAAACAATTATTCAAAAATTCTGGTGTTGTTTTTTGTGAATGATATGCAGAAACGTCCAACTTCCCTCACTTCAAGGAATCCTCCAAATTCTTGTTTGTAATTTTTATTAAACGACTGCTGGTAAGACCAAAAAGAGCTTAAACTGCAAGTTTTCAATATTTATAATTTAGTGGAAGCAAGTAATACAAAAAAATAAATGTTTTCCTTTTAATTATGAACCACACTGCGCGAGCATTAAGAAATAAGGGGGGATGGGACAGAAAGTGCTGACTTATATTGATTTTGAATGCTTTCAAATTTAATTGGAAAAGGAAAGCCTTACCTGGTAAAACATTCCAAATTCGTGTTGTTCGACTAAAAAAAGAATCTCTATATTTCACGGTACGTCTGAAATTGGGCTAAAGCGTGAACTGATGAGCATCCCAAACGTGTCTTATATTAGGGTTAAAGGTTTTTGAAGGGAGGGTTGCACCTGGAAAACTCGAGTGACCATTTTTACTTGCGATAATTGGGACTATAAGGTAAGTTTAGGATTCGTGAATATAAAAAAAATCGAGATAACAATCAAACATGACATTACGATTATAGAGAAGCCTAAAAAAGTCATTGGCAAAAAATGCCCGTCTGTCTGTCTGTCTGTCTACTACGGCTACTACGATTTTTTTTTTGTTGGTATTGGCTATTATTTAATTAGAACTACATAATCGGCAAAAGTCTATTAACGTGACTTTTCATATAACGGTATTTTTAACTTTTGGCTTTCTCGGTAACGGCTCTATGGATTTCAAATTTTATATTTAAAAAGATCTAGATAGCCAATTTAATTTTGCATATCAAAATTTTGAATTTCTTTATTTTTCTAATTAAAATTAATTTTTGATTTTTTTTTTGGAAAAATCAATATTTTTAAAACTAATCAAAAAAAAATATTTTAAATTTTATAATCACATGTATATTAATAAACTCTAAGAAACTGCATACCAAAATTAAAAAAAAAAATAATTCAAAAAACTAAAAATAAAAAACAGGATTACAACAAAATCCGTCCTACAATTTTTGAAATACTTTTTTCATAAATTCTTTGTTATTTAAGACTTCATTTTTACTAAAAACCTTGTGTGGTTATGATACTTTTTATAAGTTCAAACTGTGTTATTTTCAACGTAAATATTATTTGTTTTTATGAAAGATCTTGCCTTCCAATGTAATAGCAAGTACGTGCGACCCAGTCGTGCCCATTTTTTATATGTGAGTCTACTATTAAACGATGAATCTGGATGCATGCACCTTCTTCGAAGTTTGCGAAGCACCTGCTAAGAGGTGGCTATTAAACTCGAGTCTTGGCCGTATAAACGCTTTATAAATTGTAGCCAGATCAGAAGAAAAAAAACTTCTTGCACTTAGCAGAATTTTTGACGATCTCAAATATATGGTCAATCGAACAGAGGTCATCGTTGACACACATACCGAGTACGGAAAGCGTTTTGGTTTCTTCGACGCAAGTGCCATTCATGGACAAAGGCATGTGGGGTGTGTTTAACTTTACAGACAGAAGGTAGCATTGAGTTTTTGAAGCATTAATCCCCACACGATTTCTGTAACCCCCCTTGACAATGTTAAGTAAGTTTAATGAGCTTATCATAAGGGGACGTTGCAATTGCACGTCCGAAGGTGAAGGACGTGAATCGTCGTACGAATATGAAAAGCTGAGGGTAGAGTCGTCAGAAAAACAGTTTAGTGAATTAGAAATAACAGACAGAAGATCATTTATAAAAATGAGGAAAAGAGTCGCAGACAGAACGGAGCCCTTGGGCACACCAGCATTTATTTTGTGGGAATCAGACTTGAATCCAGAAGATAGCTTCTAATCCAACGAACAAGAGTATCACCGATTCCAAGAGCACGCATTTTCGATAAGACAGCGCCATGCCAAACTATATTAAAATGCCTTGGAAATATCAAGCGGAATAATCTTACTTTCACCAAAGCGATGTAAAGATTTGTTCCATTGCTCGGTGAGATATGCCATCAGATCACGATGACTGCAAAAGCAATACTGACGGTCATGGAGAAGCTTCCGGTGTTCGAGATATTTCGTAAGCTGACCATGCTTACCCCATCATAATGTTCACTAAGAACAAGGCCATGAAAACATGGAATGTCTAAAGGTTTCTTGTCATGCAGCTGTGCTTTGAATGAGAACCTGACTGACTGTAAGTGAGTACCTACGTTTGTTCTTCCTAAGTGAGAGTTAACCATTGCATTATGCGTTCAAGAATCTTCGAAAGAAATGGCACAAAGCAATTGGTCGAAAGTGCTTGCTGCAAATGTTTTTTAAGAATTGGAACTATCCTGGCCCTTTTTCCAGATTTTGGGCAAGATACCTGTAATAAGAATTTTGTTGACATCTGCATTACATCGGGTAAGGTGAAAATAAGGTTCTAAACCATGACGAATTCACAATCGAAACAACTAACAAGAGTATAAGCTGCCAGACATCAAAAGCTGATTTTTTTGTTACAAATACAAAATCTAAGAAAACCACATCTTTGAGGAAGAATTCTGAAATAAATAAATTGCACGACTGAATCGCACGTACTTGCTCATATGTGCGGTAACATCGTCGAATAAAATTTAAATAAAATGCACGACTGGGTCGCATGAACTTGCTCTTATGCAAGATAATTGCTTAGTGGCTGCATATGTACGTATGTATATAAAGGGTGTTTTTTTTAGACGTGTGGTTTTCAAGAAGGAATAAAACGCATATAGTTTAATGTTATAGCCAAGAATCTAGCTTTATTATAAAGATAAGGGTTTGCATTTTGTTCTAAAAATTATTTCGGGGAAGTGGCCGCCGTGGCTGGCTCGAATAAATTCCAGCCGAGGGCCAATCTTCCCAATTTTGTGAAAATCCGGATCGGTGGCCATTTCGTTTTGGACCCATTCACGGAACGTGTTACGCGCTTGATGGGCGTTCGGCTTCAATTCTTGAACGAGTTGGATTTTGTAAGCCTGCAAACCAAGATCCTTCCGCGCGCGATGGCGGATGGACTCATTTGGGTCTTCTTCGATACTCTGCTCCACCGAAACGAACCATTATTTTGGTAATAAATTTGCACAATTTGCAAACTTTGTTCAGGAGTAAGTCTATTCATTATGAAATCTCAAACCAAACTGAGCATAAATCAAGTGACCAACTCCGAAAAAAGTATTGCCAGATTCAAAACCACACGTCTATTAAAATAAAAAAATATTTTTTTTAGAAAATTCTTTATTTTTTTTAATTAGTTTCAGAGTTTTCTTGGAAAAACTAAGTATGCAATAAAATTTGGAAACTAAATGTCTATCGAAAAAAAAATTGAAAATCGTTTGACCATTTTTTTTAAACTCGTTTTTTTGAAAAACTTTTCGAAAAAATTATTAGAATTTTTTTCTAGTATGTCATTATGAAGCAGTCTGTAGTTTTCATCTGGGAAAATTATTTCAAAAAAATCAATCCACCCATTTTCAAAATATTATGAAAACCAATTTTTTTTAAATTTAAAAAAATCGAAAAAAAAGGTTTTGAAATTTTTTAAATGCGATATTAATTGAATTATAAATGACTTCCTGTGTGCAAAATTTTATTAAAATCGGGATAATAGTTTACGATAAAACCGCATTTGAAAAAAACCGGTTATATGAGAGGTACCGTTATAGAACAAATTTCGAAAAAATTATTCTAACTAAAAGATGTATTATTGTAAAAACTTAGCACCCTGAAAGTCTTATCAAAATCCTTAGAGCCGTTTTCGAGAAAGTATAACTTTTTGTTCAAAATTGTATGGCAGGTATTGTTATTTTTCCACCTAGAACAAAAATGAAAAACACCCCCCGAGATACTACCTGATAAATACTAAATACCAAGTTTGAAGCAAATCGGCCTATCCGTTTAGGCTGTTCAGTTCGTGAATTTTTAAACCACATGCCTGACAAGCGCACACAGAATTTTCGGACAAGCAGATGCAGCTCCGCAAGGAGTTAAGGATTTTTTACCAGAACATGTCCAGAAATGAGAGGATGAATGAGGAATTAATGCCGACAGCAAAAATATTCACTTAGGGTGTGCCTACATTTATCCTAACCAACCCGCTGAAGTTTATTAAGCTGCAATGAATCGTGCCTCGGATATCTTATCAACACTGCATGAATCCGATTAGTTTTTCTTCTTTGGTGACTTGAATCTTCCCGGGCTGGACTGGTTGTCCTGAGATGACAACGACTTCATTTTCGATCCGGTTAATATTTTAACTGAGCAACAGTCTTGTGTTATTGATTATTTTAATGAGCATGGTACAATCAAATATGTTGTTTAAAAAAATATTTTTTTGAAATTTTCTTGATCTTTTCACTCAAGTACAATACTCAAGCCAGTAATAAGTGAGCATCAGCATGGTTTCCTTAAGGGTAGATCTGCTACTACAAATCTTGCTGTTTACACCTACATTGGAGAAAAAGAACCAGGTTGATGCGATATACACTGACTTTAGTAAGGCTTTTGATAGAGTAGGCTATACATAGCCTTCTTGTTTTTAAATTAGAAAAATATGGTATTTTGTGGTAATTTATTGAAATGGATAGTCTTATTTGAATACAACAACGCAGTGTACATATTAGGTTTTTTGACGTCAATTCGCGTGAAATAAATGTATCGTCTGGAGTGCCCCAAAGTAGCCGTCTTAGCTTACTTTTAAATACTACATCGACAAAGTACATTCCAAAAAACTTGGTATGCTAGGTTTTGTAAAACGAAGGTCAAAGGAATTTAACGACCCTTATATTACAAAGATAATTTATTGTTCATTGGTGTGTTCGTTATTAGAATATTGTAGTTTCATTTGGTCTCCGTTGTATAATATTGATGTGAAAAAACTTGAATCAGTCCAAAAGCAATTTCTGTTGTTCGCTTTAAGACGTCTTGAATGGAACACAGACTCTTTTGTGTTACCTCGTTATTCCCACCGTCTGAAGCTTGTCAATATGTGTAGTCTTGCTAATCGTAGAGAGCTTTTGATCTATTGAAAGGAAATATTGAGTAAGTTTTTCTGTATTCCAAAGTGTCAGTTAACCAAAATGTTCGAGTCTTGAGACATACCAAAATTTTTAAATGAAAGAAATTCAAGGACTAATAATTCATCTCACGAATCTTTAAATCGGGGTTCGAGAGCTTGTTTATTTGTTTATTAATACGTTAAATGCTAACGTTAACATTACAATATTTATATATATATATACCTACTTTAATATACTCAAATATCTAAATTCTAAATTAATTGAATATAAAGTTTCAATATTTTTGAAAGAAGAAATTAAATTTAAGGCCTTCGGATTTAAAGTTGTCATTTGAACAAAAAAAAAATATAAGCGAATTTATTAAAAGTTTTAATTAATTGATTAAGAGGACTGTTCTGGCCATAACTTGATCTGCTGAATATTGTGTAAAGAGGCAAATTTCTTCTTAAACTTGTCCGATTCAAATTGAAATTTATTCGACTTAGAGCTGTTGGTGACGAAATAGATCCATTCATTATTTTAGTTATAGAGCAGAACTGCAAATATTCTCTATGAACCTCTTGCTTTTCATGGGAGGTTTATCAGTTGTAGTCTTTGAATGTATGGAGGTAATATAGTTCTTTCAGACCAAGGAAGAAAACGAAGAGATAATCTTAAAAATTTTCGTTGGATGCTTTCTATTCTATTAATGTGAATAGAGTAGTATAGCGCCCATACAACGCAACCATATTCAAGGATTAGCCTTACAAGTGAAACATAGAGAGTTTTGACAACATATGGATCACGAAACTCACGAGAAAGTCTTTTGACGAACCAATGTGTTTTGTTTGCTTTTTTTATGACATGGTTATAGTGATCGATAAAAGATAGTTTTGGGTCTAATAGGATTCCAAGATCGGAAAAACTAGATAATTTACACAAATTAGACAAATTCAACACATAGTTATAAATAAGTAAACTACGTTTGCGTGTGAAACACATTGTCTTACACTTGTCAATATTTAAAAACAAACGATTATTATTGCACCATTCCCAAAATTTAAGTAAATCAGTCTGCGCTGTTATCAATTGCTCGAAATATTTTTACGTCATCGGCAAAAATTAATGTCATTGAATGTTTAAAAATAGAAGGGAGATCATTAATAAATAAAACAAATAACAGAGGTCCAAGATGACTTCCCTGAAGGACACCAGAATTTACATTAAATTGATGTGAGCGGTTATTCTTAAATACAACGCTGTAGTACCTATCCTTTAAGTATGAAGCAATCCATAAGACAAAGCCGTCGTTAAGCCCAATTTTTTTTAATTTGTGTAAAAGTATTTCATTACTCAATTTGTCAAAAGCTTTACTGAAGTCTGTAAGGATGCAATCTACTTGCAAGTGTTTTTCAAAAGCATCTATACAAAATATGGAAAATTGCAATAAATTAGTGACTGTTGATTTCATTTTTACAAAACCATGTTGGTTTTCACATATAACAGAAGAACAATTAAAAGACAGAACGTCACAGACCAACGATTCAAACAATTAAGGAATAGCGGATAATTTCTCAATAGGACGATAGTTTATAATTAAATTTTTAGGACCTTTTTTATGGATTGGCGTTAAAAAAGATTATTTCCAGAGAGAAGGAAATTTGGAACTTTGAAGTGATTCATTGAAAAGAATAAATAGCGGATAAGATAGGTAAGACACACATTTCTTTAACATGTATGACGGTACACCATCTGGACCGGGACTGAAACATTCATCAAGTTTTAAAATATTATCATGTATGGAAACTTCGGAGATTGAAAAGTTTATGTAATTAGGATGTGTGTATTATTGAGTATTAAAAGAAATAGGAGAGGAGAGCCTTTAATAAGTATTGCGACTTGTTTGATATAACAATGGGCAGAAACTCCTTTAAGGACAAAATATTAGCCTGAATGATAGCTGAAGAATCTTCGCGACTTTTTTAAATTAACTCTTAGATGTTAACTTTATTTTGTTGGTAATCTAAATAGGTAAAATCCATTTAATGCAGAAAAGTTCCTTTTTACTTGCGATTTATAGGGACTATAAGGCAAGTTATGCATTCGTAAAAAAAAAATCTAACAATCAAACATGACATTACGATGATAGAGAATTAAAAAAGTGGGTCCGGAAATTCCGTCCGTCCGTCCGTCCGTCCGTCTGTCTGTCTGTCTGTCTGTCCGTATCGATTCCTACAGCCTAAACGGTTGGCCCGATTTGATTCAAACTTGGTATATAGTATTTTTAGAGTACTCTACCCAACAGTTTTTCGAATTGACATTCTAGCTCCAAAACTAACGGTACCTGCCATATAACTTTTAATGAAAAACTTATTTTTCTCGAAAACGGCTCCTCCGATTTTCATAAAACTTTCTGAATGATGTTTTCTATGCAAAATCTATCTTCAAGTTTTAATGGATTTTTCAGAAAAAAGTTTTATAACGGTACCTCCCATATGACCGGTTTTTTTAAATCAGACTTGCTCGTTAACTAATTGACGGATTTTGATGAAATTTTCAAAATATATAGTGTTTTATGATACAAAAAATATTACTTATTAAAATTTTCAAAAACTTTTTTTTTAATTATTAATAATTTAAAAAAAAAAAATATTTTGTTTTTTGAATATTTTGAAAACGGATCTATAGATTTTTTTTTTTATTTTTGTCCCAGTATAAACTATAGATTTCTTCAAATTGACATACTCAAAAAAAATTTAAAATATGTTTTCTAAAAGTTTTTCAAAAAATACATTTTATTGAAAAAAACTGGTCGAACGATTTTGAAATGAAAAATTCATAAGATAGAAAACAGCAAAACAAATAAGATGGTTTACAACATTTTTTCCAAAAATACGTAATGAATAGTGTTTTTTTGATTTCATAAACAAATTATTTGTTTTATATTTTCCCCCAAATTGTATTTCATATTGCTCGGCTAAGCCCTAGCCATTAGTCAAATAAAAGAAGGTGAAAACTTACACACATACCTACGTATTTTAAAGCATTTCATCATCATAAAAGCACACAGAATAAATAAGGAGCCTATAATAAACACACAAAAACATCTAACAAATAAAAATAAAAAATGCAAAAATTTCAATCGAGAAAACAAAAGCTTACACCTGCCTATAAATAAACAAAACCACTGTGTTAACTTTTAATATTATCTATACCCACTCTCTTTATAGTAACTAGAATGTGTATCTTAATTTTAGTACCTATACCTTCCTTCCAACCTTATTATGGATACCTAATATCCTTAATAAATTCTATTAATACCTACCCACACCATACGTTTATCGATCCATCAAACATAATTAAGCTATTTTAATTAATTTGATTTCAAAAAGTAAATTATTGTTATTGGGACCTATATAGGTTCCTATACCTAGCATCATTGCCATACTCCTGATTCCCACGAATCTTTATGCCAGTTGTTCAAATTTTTCCAAACCAAAATGAAAATTAAACTGAAAAAGTCCTTTATATCTTTCTATTAGCAAATTATATTATAAACAGTAAGCAGCAAGGAAAGATAATAAACTAAAAAACTACAAAAGCTAACAATCCTATATATTTATGTGTTTATCCCTTTATCGTGACGCAAGTTCGTTCGAGCTTCAACCACAACGATGCTAAAGAAGTTGCACCTCAAAAAAACATTAAAATTAAATCTTTGTCAAAAAGACGCCTGTACCTAAAAAGGATTAGCTCACAGGAGCAAGTACGTGCGACCCAGTCGTGCCTTTTATTTTCCTACCCAACTTCAATATCACGCAGATTATTCCACAATTTACGGCCACATTAAGCCGATTCTTAAAAACTTTGTTTTTTAACTCTGATTTTACAATTAACTTTCGTATAACCTTCGAAAAATCCTGTGGAATTCCTCAAGCCCAAATATTTTCCATGCTAAGAAAAATCAGGAGCGGCAACTTGATCGTATAAGAGCATCCCATTAATATTGCTTATAAAAAAGACATCAATCAAACAACTGCTGCTTTTAGTAAAATGAGTTGGTATAAAAACGTGAAGATTTAAATTTAACTGAGTTTTTTGAATAAAAAAAGGAAGTGTATATCTATTTATTTAAGGAAAAAGTGCTCTATAGAAATATATTTTTATTTAGCTCTACCACCCCCAAGGCCTTTACAAAATAAAGGGTTGAACGCACAATATTGTTCGTGGGTTGACTTTTACCATTCAATATCCTAAAAGTTCTATTTTTTCGAACCGTGTTGAGTATCGTGCCTAATCAAATGAATTTCCTTGCCAAATTCATTGGACTGCTTTGAATACAAAGTGTGCTGAGTGAAATCAGAAGAAAAAGAAACTTCACCGGAAATTGGGTCAATTGTATGCGGGGGTTGAAGCGGAAACAATTGTTTATTTATATTCAATGTTCACTTCTCCGGTATATTTTTATTATTCCTTCCCCTTGTGCTCTGTTATGCGGCTTTTTGATTGACTATTTTTACATTCTAAGTGTTTTGGTATATTTTTTTTTTTTTGTATTTCGATTTATTTTTTTCCTCTTGAAGGTCGTACCTCATTGACCCTGAAATGCTTTTCGCATTCAATGTAGTTGGTAGTATGGCGTTAAGAGTCACCCTAATCTTGAGTCTAAGTTCGCTTGAAGTTCACTGCAGATGTTTTCGAAATTCGTACGCACAATGTGGAACTATTTCATGCGAATGTGTCATACACACTTGAGGCAATATAATGCCATCGAGAAAACGGCATTAAAATTCCTAATTAAAATGAATAATTGTACAGAACGGCAAGCTAGTGCATATCTATAGAATGTTGAATTAAAATTTATGGGCGCCACTCGAAAATGTTTCGGTGGCAAGTATTCGGGAGTAAATATTTTGGTTTTGGTTTTGTTTATGAAAAGATACATCTAGTGCGGATGGATGGACATTATAGAAGTTTTTTTCAGACGACGCGATGCGATGAGAAGGATGTGAACGGTGACGTTATGAAAATATTTTTGAATCAAAATTATTTTGTGAACAAGTACGGGGGAAAAGGGTGTAATATTTTTACATGAACATTATTCTGTGCTTCGCTGATCTCATTTGTCATTTTATAGATTTCAATGGAAATTCGGGAATAGAATATGCGTTTATTTTGGCACAACGTTTTTTTTTAAATGAGGTTTTGAAATTGTGTGTAATGAGGGGTTGAAAGGAAGTACATATTCATTGGCTCAATTTAGTGTAAAAACATGTTCGTGGGAGATGTAAAATGATGCATGGTTGTGGGAACAGATTCATAATGATTTAGATATTTTTATTATTGAGACATACATAATTGCAATTTGGAATGTATATTATTTATTTTTTTTTTGTCATGCATTGGTGGTTATGTATAGAGTTATAGTTTAAATATGGTCTTTTTAATTTGGCAGATTAATTGAAAACTGAGTTCAATTTTTAGTTAACACAATTAAACTCCAAGGTATTGGATTGTTTCTACAACGCCTTAGTAATTTTTTTTTTTTTTTTTAATCAATTGACGAAATTGAACCTTTTCAAATATTTTGAAATTTTACTATATAGTTTAATCTTATTAGAACTGTGAATATTTAGAATAATTGATTTAAATTTAAATTTTAAGTTTTTTTATATTTTTAGCATAAAATTAAACATAAAAAAATAGTTGAGAACGCCTATGATTCCACTTCACCGAATGTCAAAATATATAAAGAGATATTAGTTTCACACTTAATATCATTAATGGCCATTTTCACAGTAAGTTTTTAAACTCTGGTTTCGTTTTAGTATTCTTTTTAATACTTTTTAAGTTTCACAATGGTCGTTTAAACCGAAAATAGAGTTAAATGACTCCGACGTTTTAGGCTTCGTTTGACATCAGATAATACAGAGTAACATGCATTTTGAGTTTTGAGGTACACATTTGCAGCAGCTGGAGATGGCCAAATCATTTTAAAATAAAAAATCCGCATTTAATATTGTTGTTGCTCTTTTTCCTGTTGCAACATTTTTAATAATATTTTTTTCACTTTCAGAACATAAAAATAATTTAATATGTAGGTATAAACGAAATCTCATCGTGATTTCACAAACTCCGAGCAGAACTTGTGTAGAAGCGAAGTGGGATTAAGAATAAAGTTGTTGATCGAAAATCAAAGGAGCCACTAGCCGTGTTTTTTTGGCAAAGTTATTCGCAGCGCAGCTGGATTTTATACGTATATATATATATTATAGGTACTCAATCAAACAAGATTATGGGAAGTAGGAGAATAGCACTTCGTCTGTACGCTAGTTTGATTCGTTTGGGTGACTCGTTTTCTGAGATTAGTCAATTCTGGTTATTTTAAATATAAAAGACTAAAATCATTAATTGATTATAAGAAGCTATTATCGCGTTAAAAGCCCTTAGGTCCATTAAGTTTATATGATGCATCGTCATCCAGTGTTGAGTTTTAACAAACCTCATAGTATTTCAACCTCTTTAATTTAAATGATTCTTGTGTGTAAACGGCAACATAAGTTAATTTCGTTAGGAAATGCATGTCTTTCGATTTTTTTAAATTTTTTTTGTAACGCAACCTGAAGAGAATTATTTGAACCATGCTATGAATACTCCTTATGACATGAGATAGATTCATATTTCCCCCTTTCTTTTAGTAATTCATTAAATTTGTAATTTTCTATTGCTCTTTCAAATCCACAATGCGCGTCAACTACTGGACGTTTATTTTACTATGCCTATAACTTTGCCATAAGCTGACAAACTTTCATCACAATTGGGTGAACAGCAGAGCATCACATATGAACAAACAAGCAAATAAAACAACAAAGAAACAAACAAACTAATTTTAATTTTAATATATTAGATGTTCAATGTTGATTGAAAAAACTGAAAGCCGAGTGAAGACTGAATCAAATAATTGTGCAGATGAAATATTATAAAGCAGATGAACATGGTTGTCTTTGCTATAATCTGCAATATTCATGATTTGTATTTCCTATAATCTTGAACAACATTCCCTCTCTATCGAACAAGTATGATTTTTGTATTTTGTATCCTTTTTTCACATATTGGCGTGCTCAATGAAACGTTTTTAAAGAATAAAAAAGTTAAATATTTAAGACAAAGTAAAATAGTAAATGAGAGCTACGATCATGCTCTTATTTACTATTTTACTTTGTCTTAAATATTTAACTCTCTTTCAGAACCACGAAAAATGCTTAACCAAAACAAGAGAACAATATAGAACTGAAAATGTTAAGAGTCTAATAAGAATAAAAAGTTTTTATTAAACTAAATTACATACAATATGTACACTATTTTTGCAAAAAGTTCTTAAATTAAATTGAAGCATTGTGAATTAGGTATTTGTAATTTCCAAATCAAAAATTCTGCTGAGAACGTCAATCTTGAAATTATTTAATTAAAATGAGGAGTATGTTTTAAAAAAATATTTTAAATATTATTTACTAATAACTGTTGCAATTTTGCAGCTTTAAATGTACATAGTTGCGTTATTAAAATGGACTTTTTTTTAACAAATCCCAACCACCAAGCACAAATGTCATTGAATCATCCATAAACTCTTATGGGAAATACCTGATTCTACGAACAAAACCCGTGCCTTAAGTAGTCGAGATGTCATTTTTGACATACGACAGCAGGCGGGTGCCTATGGGGTTTTTTTTTTTTTGAGAAATCCAACTTCACTGCCCATAGCTTACCAAAAAAAACGGCTACTCACACCCTCTTAACCTACCAGTTTTTCACGTCCACAGCCACGAATTTCACTTAAATATTTGTATACTAAAAAAACTCTCTTGATCAGAGTTTGCGTTAAGTTCACAGGAAGTTTATTTTCCTCTTTTGAACTGAACGAGTTAAACCAAAAGTTTAAACTTTCGTTAAGGTTTAGTAAAACTTTGGTTTAAACTCTCACTGAAAAACTGTCCATAAAACTTTGAATATTTTTGCTACTTCGAATACCGAAAGATATTATCATTTACAGATTTAATATTCTTGAAGATCTTATCAGCATACAAATTTATGATGAATACAGAATGAAATATAATCAATTGAAAAAATAAACAAAAAAGGTCCTAAATGGCTTCCCTGGGTGAGACTTTAATGGATTTGGTAGGGAATGACGAAAGTTTACGAAATGAAATGCTTAATACAAAATCATTATCCACGCAATTGCACAACTGGATCGCACGTACATGCTCCCTCTTATTTGCGGCCGAGAAAAGTAAGTAAAATAGTTTTCAAAAGCAAAATATAAAAGGCATTTTATTTATATATGAAATGTGAATAAGTATGAAAATTTCATTCAAAACACAATTTTAAAGAATCTTTACTTAAGCTCATCAATAAAAAAATTAAAAAAAATTCATTTAACATTTAAATATTGACAAAAAAAACTATTTAAATACAAGAAACCCGTTATTCTAAAAAAATTCAAAATAACTATCACTTCCGAATCTAAAGTGTGTTTTTCTTAGAGGTACAGAATTTTTGTGTTTACTTTTTTTAGTATACTTTGGCTAACCACCATGCGAATACTAACACCAGAAAAAAATTTACAAATCGTGGAATTTTATTTCCAAAATTTGCGCTCTGTTTGGCAGACTTAAAGAGCACTTCGTCAAGTTTATGGTGCGCATAATAGTCCTTCCGAGCAGCTAATACGCAATACTATGATTCCATTCATGACCACATTTATTCTTTACGACAACATTCATCTAAATCAAGCCCATAACGTGCGTACAGAAGAAGCCTTCGCCGATGTACACAGAGAACCCAAATTGTTGAATCCGACGCCGGCCGTTGTCAGCCAACTCAGTCCCTGCTCGTACACTAGTTGGACAGTTTTGAGGAAAGATGTTGGCCTGCATCACCTGGTGTAAGAATTAAAGACCATCGATTGCGTCATATTTTCGATGAATGGGCTGAGAATCAACTGCAGATTTTTATCGTCAAATCATCTTCAGCAGTGAGACTCATTTCTTGCTTAACGGGTATGCAAATAAACAGAATTGTCGTTTTCGTAGTAAGCACACTCCTCATGAGGCTCTTGAGACTCCATTACATCCCGAAAAAATTTGTTTGATGCAGTTTACACAACGCGCGAAGGCGTCATCGGCCTATTTGTCTTTAAATAAGAAACCGGTGCCAACACATTACAGTGAATGGTGAAAGCTATAAGCAAATGATTCGTGATTTTTCTATTCCTCATGTCACTAGGAAAAACGTCTACAGAAAAAACGAAGGTTGTTAAACATTGATAGATCAGGGTGTTTATTCACATAAAAATAATTATCAGTTCGCTTAAAATACTCAAAGCAAGAGGACGCTTAAAAATTTGTCAACCCTTAAAATGAAAGCCACCATCCAGATGGGCGAAACTTTAACAAGACGCAAGAGAATTTGTATGAACATTTGATCAGACAGGTGCAGTGTTTCGACCCAACCACCAAGTTTTCAAAAAACTTTTGAAAACCGACCAACATTGTTGGGTCTGCGAGCGGCTTTTCTTGCGTCTACATGGTTATCAATCAACAATGTTGATAACCAAGTTGATCCATGTAAACCCCCCTATTGGAAATTATTTGGTGGAGAAATGGTTCCAAGAAGAAGCCATACAGCGCGTGCAGCCATCACTTTGTTGAGTCAAACGTTTGGTAAATCCTGTGATTTGGCAACCTCGTTCGTGATTTTACACTTTTGGACTATACTTTTTGTGATGGTACATCAAATCTCTGGTCTATGCTGATAAATCAGCAACAATTGATCATTTAGAAGCCAACATTCGACGCATTATAGACGAAATAAGACCGCGTATGCTCCAAAAAATGGTGCAAAATTAGACCGACAGGATGGCCTCCCGGACGCCGTATGACAGAAATAAACTATGAAAGAACAGGGCTGCCAACACATAACTTTGTTTTATTAATTTTATTGGGAATTATAAATTAAGGACTGTCAGCTAAATTGGTTAAATTGAATAGCGTCAATTGAACCTCTGGAAGAAGTGACAGAACAGAAATTTGAAAATGATTTTTGAATGTTTAAAACAAAGCTTCACACTTCAGAGTAATTATTCTTGGAAAAATATTATATTATATTATAACTAAATATGTTAAAAAAAGAACGTTTTGACCCCTTTTTCCAGTAGTTGTCACAAATCAGCTCAGGAACATAAAACTTAAAATAACTAAATTTAGCGAGCTAATATGTACATATGCCTAAAACTTTATTTTTATAAAACATATTAATATTATTATTTACAAATCCATGTTCCTTTCATATTTTTTGCGTCAAAAAAAAACATTTATCAATTGTATCAAGTTTAAAGCTGGTAATCCAATACATAGCGAAAAATCCACAAATCAATGATAAAAAATCTCATCTAATCAGCTTAGGCATTTAGGACATTAAAAATTATTTCCACTAATTTTATTACCAAATCTATAAGTTGGTCTTTATGTAGTTTCGTTATCACTAAGACAAGAGCAATGTTCGTCCAAAAGCTGGCATCATAGGCAAGACACTTTAGTATTTCGTTTGGTATTTTACAAATAGCGAAGGTAACGTATGGCGTATGCGTATCTTTTTTTATTTATTTTAAGTTATAGTTTGTTTAGGTTTTTTTGAAACAAATGTTAGTTAATGTTTTTAAATAATTAGGTAAGGATAAAAGTAAAATTGGATATAAATGCATTACTTTTTTGTAAATAGTGAAGAATAAACTCCTCAAGAAGCTATTAATAATAGATTTGTGAGTAGAAACGTTTAATGCAAGAGGTTGCATTCTTTACTTCAAAACTCCCATAAGTTGAACAGAAGATGTCAATATTGAAAAAACAGTTCAACCATTTTCAAAGATTTAAAAAATTAACATTTTTTTCTGAAAGGAATATTCTTTAAAATTCTAATTGAGAAACAGTTTTTTTTTAAAGTTTTTTCTTCTTTTATCAATGACTTATCAGAAACGCTGGAAAAGTCATGATGAATTTTTAAACCCGGTGTCTATTTTACAAAAAAATGAGTGATTAATTAAAATGAAATACTGTGCGATTTAGAATAATTATTATAAAAACTTACATATGAATGAATTTATATTTTTATAATTCGCTAGCAGGTACCCGGTGCCTTGCTGCCGCTATCTTTTTAAGTGAAAATATTCATGGTTGTGGCAACTTTCGCGGTGGCTTAGAGTTTTGCTATCAGAAACACAGTTGGTTGAATTCTTATATGAACAAGATTCTCATTTCCTTATTTCTTAAAGACATGCACACTTTAATGTTTTTTAAATTTATTTTGTAGCGCCACCTAAAGGGCATTATTCGAACCTTCCCGTAAGTGCAAGCAAAAAGCTGATAAAATTTCATTGCAATTGGGTGAACGGTTTGGCAGCGCATTAAATACGAACAAACAAATAAACAACAAACAAATTTTAATTTTTATATATTAGGAGATTATTAAGCACATGAACATATTTTAACTTCTTCCCAAAATAAAATCTAGTTTTTGCCAGTTCTCTGATTTTGTTGGCATTGCGACTTTTGTTTGAGATTTGGTTTGACTAAGATACAGATATACATATAATAAGCAATGGCCTAGTTGCCGTGCTCTTCCAAGCTGCAGGAGATGAATTGTTAAGAGGTATGCAAAAACTCATAAGCAAGATATAGTTGGAAGAAAGCATTCCCGATTTTTAAGATAGGAAGCTCACACAATCAGAACGGAAGTATCAGTCTTCTTACCATCGCCTACAAAATCTTTTCTGCTGTAGAACGTGATAGGTTTATATCAGTCCGGTTTTAATTCAAGAAAGTCCATCATCTACCACATATTCGCAGATTTTAGAAAAACCCCAGGAACTTCAAATCAATACCCACCAATTGTTCATCCATTTCTTTTCCCTTTTTCGAGTATTGAAACGGAAGTTGGGAAGATGGGTTAAGCAATCAATGTAAATGCTGTCATCAAGACACCCAACACCGACTTTTTGGGCATAACATTACGATAGACAGCTATTACTTTGAGGCAGTTAGACGACTTTGCCTACCTTAGCTGGAGCCCAGAGAACAAAACCAGCGATGAGATCAAACGAAGAATAACTCATGCTAATCGCTGCTTCTTCGGGATAAGAAGGGAATTGAGTATCAAGGAATTTTCTCGAGCAACTAAATAAATCCCTCATTGCATTCTTAGTTATTCTGTATGGTTCAGATGTATGGACATTAGTTGATGAGGACATTTTTTTTTTCAGAGTGGTTTTTGGTCCCGTTTGCATTAAGTGGAGAAGGAGCTACAATGAAGAATTGTATTGGCTGTACAATGCCACTGACTTAGCCAAAAGTGTAAAAGTCAAATGTCCCAGATGGCTGGGTCATATAGAGCGGATGTCTGCTTCGGTCTGGAAAATTTTCGATTTCAGCTTGGAGGCTGGAGAAGTTTGTTGTTTGATGGCCAGGTTTTGTGTAGCTACATTAAGTTTCTATTATACTAAATAAAGATCAAAACCGTTTCTAACGTGCGAAATATGCAATAAATAAGAATGGATTGAAGACAAAAATATTATTTAAATTTATTAAAATAACAAACGTTAGGCTTAAACAAATGATGTGTCTAATCTCTTATAAATAGTGCGGTTAGAGGTTAGAAATATCAATAAAAAAACCTATTATGTATTAAACTTGTATGGAAATGCAAAGGACAATTAACATTTTATTTTAAAAATCCCATTCCCCAAACTCCAGTTACTGATTCTCAAACAATAAAATTACACAAACATATGTTGCAACATGCTATATCGCAAATACATATTTGGCAATCTATGTATTACAAAACAATACAATAGTCCTTTTCAATCAACATCAATTTCAATGTTGTTATTTCACACTCCACTAGCAAGAGAGTGAGTCCTTTTCAATAATCATCCCAATTAAACGCATCGTCAAACATCAATAGACTCTCAGATACAAAACTACCCCTTGTCCCCCCAAAATCGAGTTATTTTATGTTTATGTTATCCTTTGTATTTGCCACAAATCGAATAACACAGTTGTTGCAAAAATAATAACATCCTAGCATAATAATAATAACACAACTCATGATAAATCCTCTTTTTATATATTTGTGCGTCCTTTCATCAAAAAGGATATGTCATCTATGTCCTGTTGGTAGCCATTTAATTAGGAGTTACATTTCTATTTCTATTTCAAACCTGTTATCCATTGTGATGTATGGAGGTAGGATGGACGTCTGATGGTCAGGTGAAATCGACACACACACAAGCACACTGAACACAAAATAATCTCAAATAGGGTGAATTCCTTTTAATTAGAGGATATTTTTTTATTTTATTTTTTTTTTCAATTTTCATAAAAACACATTTTCACTCGTTTATAATTTTTTTTTTTGCTGAAAACTTCTTTGTCTTCACAAACACACACACACACACTATCACCACTTCGATAATCCTCTTATATCCTTGATCCTTTTTTTATGCAATAAAATTTCATTGTATTCTCGTAAATAATCTTCAATGCGACAAGAGAAAGAAGGAGTGGGCGATAGCGAGAGCACAATACACTGTATATTAATTTACATTATTGTTTCAAAGGACTAAAAGGATAGCACTCATAAAATATTCACACCATATGTTATCGGGTACACTGCATTTCCATTAATCGTCTGCACTTCCCATTCCTCTTTCTCTGCTTCTGGAATAGGAACTGGAACAGGAACAGTCACAGACAAAACCGGACACAAGGACAACATTTTGAAATAATGAAGCAATCCTGTTTGCTCCATCAAAATGTCACTCATCCTTTATTGCATTTTTAATTAACAAATTGAAGTAAAGTAACATTAGAATGAATAGTAAGTAAAATTCTTACATAACAAATACAGGAAACAAAACAAACCAAACATTAGGAAATAAAAAAAAGGACCTGCTTCATTGTAGTGACCAGGACTAGGACTAAGGATAACAAAAAACAGGCTGCACCCAACAAAATACAATGTGGCTCATAAAAATTAACCACCAAATGCGAAATGTTGAATAGTGTGCAATAAAAAATGGGTGTGTTTTACAACAAAAAACAAGGAGGAAGGACATGCCACAAAAGCCTCTGGATTTTTTCCGTTTTCCTTCACAACAAGCCTTCCCTTGCCTACCCAACGAAAGAGGACGAAATTAATTATTTCAGTTTTTTGTTCGTCTTCTCGTCGATTTTTTTTTTGTTTTTTCTTCCTTTCGACCCAACAACGTGATTCGAATGGAAAATTGAAAAAGCCAGGATTTTTTAGGGGGTGGCAAGGACTCATTCACATATGAGTGGTGTTTAATGGGTGTGGGGGGGCGGTGGGCAAGTTGAAAATTAATAATTATAATATGAAAACTTCGTTAAGACTCTTTGAGCCGAGATCAGCACCTTTTCTCCATTCACATGAATTCTTTCTGGAACAACGTATGTTTTGAATCCTTGTATTCCCATAAAAGGATTCACGAATCCAGTGAGATTTTTTTGTTTTTTTTTTAATATGAAACTTTGGGTTTTAATCTCCAGCTGACGAGTATCCGATTTGGAGTTTTTTGAAACAAATTGAAGACACAATTTTTTTTTTTGATTTTTTAATTTGGGAACAAGTACCGCACACTCGACACTTGACAAAGACGACCGGGAATGGTCTAGACACGGCCGACGTTCAAATACTACTGATTCTAACGGTAAATGGGGATTTTCTGAATGAAAATGGATGGAAATTTGGCGATGTGGATGCGGGAGCGCATGGTTTTGTTTGAGTTGCAACGCATGGGCAATGCCTCATAACCAACATGTTGCAATCGGGTGGATTTTTAGTGTTTAGTTGGGAAAAGGAATTTTACGTTATTTGTGCTGAGTTGCATGGCAAGTGGAAAATCTATTTTAATTGGTTTTCCTGATGGTCTGAAGGGGAGAAAAATACTGGGATTTTATCCATGAGAGTTTCCTAAAGGACTTAACTTAAATTTTTTTTAAATACAATGTCTTAGTTTAATTTTCGAAGTTTTATTTATAAAACTGACAACATTTTAATTAAAGAATATGTATATATATGTATGTTTTTCAAATGTTTGAAAAATAAAAACAACAATTGAAATTGGTTAAAAAATTCAACTTTTAAAAAAGCAAACATGAGGTAGAACTAAAAATTCAGACATGCCACATTCATTTTGTGCGGTTTAAGTAAGAATCCCTGTACTGAAAATTATATCCCAAGTTTCCTCAAGAGGAGTTAATTTGGCACTTTTAGTTCAGTTTTCAAGGGAGGGATGTAGAAAGCTTTTTCACAAGAGGACTACTTTTAAAATTATCAAATAAGGTGGTCCATAATGGACATTTGACGTACTTGGATGGGTTAAAGTCCACAATTCACTTATGTACTCATCACATAAACCCACCCAAATGTAGTGTCCTGTGATCTGATAGTTAGTGTATCGGGCAGCTTTGTCAAAGGGTTGGGGTTCGATTTCCCATCAGAGCCACCTTTTTCCAGGGTATTGCGTATTGTACTGTACTGCCTCTTGGAGAGAAGAAGTGACAAAACCTCCAACAGTAAAAATGTTTCATTTAAATAAACTATGCCCGATGGTTGGAATCTCAGTACCAACTGCCCGATTCACAAAACAGGAGATCGACTTCTCTGCACCAACTATAGAGGAATTAGCCTTTAAAACATCGCCTATAAGATCCTGTCCAGCGTTTTATATGATCGTCTTAAACCGTTTGCTAAGGGAATAATAGATCCTTACCAAGGCTGATTTAGATCTGAAAAATCTACGATCGACCAAATTTTCACATTGCGCCAGATCTAGAAGACAACCCAAGAATTTAACATCAAGATCGAGACCCACCATCTGTTCATCGATTTTAAAGCAGGCTATGACAGTGTAAACAGGAACGAACTGTACCGAGCCATGTTTAATTTTGGAATTCCTGCTAAACTGACACGCTTTATCAGGATGACGATGGAGAATGCTCGCTGCTCCGTCAAAATTGTCAGAAATACTACTTAGACATTTGACACCACCAGGGGGATACGACAAAAGTGAAACACTGTCGTGCAGCTGTTTCAACATTCTGCTTGAAATTATAGTGCACAACACCCAAGCCAGCACGTCAGGCTATCTTTAAAAAAATCAACGTAGTTACTTGGATTCACTGACAATAGTGATGTGATAGGAAGAACCAAGCGGTCAGTAACCGGTGCTTTCACTTCCCTGGAGTCAGCTGCAAACACAATGGGACTGGTTATAAACGGGGACAAAACTAAGTATATGCTTTCATCAAAAAAAAAATGCAATCCCACCACAGACGGTTCTGCTTTATGGTGCAGAAGAAGAATGAAATGCATCCCTTCGGATGAGAGCTCCCTTGGGGTATTCGAGAGAAAAGTACTACGCACGAGTTATGGTCCTGTTAACGATCAAGTTACGAACGAGCAGCGAAGAAAGTACAACAACGAGTTTTTTGCGAGGCAATAGGAGGGGTAATTGGGAAATGGGATGGTTAGGAAACCAGGAACTGGGATCAGAGAGGAATCAGGGATACGGGAATTCGGGCGGGAAAGGACGGGTAGGGTAGAATGTCTAGCACGAGAGCATTGGCATGCTGGCATCGCGCGGCTTAACTCGTCGGATGTAGGGGGGGATCTTGCTCCCGCGACTAGACCTCACCTCCAGCAAAACTCAAATCATGCCACTTCATAAATCATTCTCATGTCCCCATCCCACACCGAGGGTGCTACTGGTGTTTTTGTAGCGTTGGCCTATTCCCACCCTGCCTGGAACTCGGACGGCCTTCATTTTCGAGTTCCCCATTTACGAATTTCTTTGTTTTCCTTTTATTGGTTCATCTGGTCACCGGAGTCTTCAACCGCCTTCCCACACCCCGCCTTCCCAAACCCCAAAACGACCAAACTTGGCGTGACTTACAATTTGTTTTATTTAAGCCTAAAAGCTCTCTTTAAAATATTGTATAAACGAAAAATATCTAGCATTATGGTTGAAACAAAAAAAAAAAAAAAAACTTAAAATTAATAATAAATATGAAATAATTAAAAATAAAAAATAAAAATCAAATTAAAAGGAGTACAAAAGGTTAAGTATATATAAAACATGTAATATAAAAAAATAAGGTACCAAATGAAAAATAAACAATAGGTATAATTACCGGTAGGTTATTTCAGATGTTTTTTTTTATATCTATTTCGTGGAGCACTGAAAATAGACGGAGTTGGAAAACTACTGCCCCGATCCGGGTTATTCGTTATAAGGAGCCCCAAATTGCCTCTCTCTTTATTGTTCCTTTGCAGAAGTTACCCTACCTAAATCGGGCTCAGTTTAGGGGGTTGAACACTATACACAAAACCATCGGAGAGGGACTCGTTTGTTTTTCCTTCCCTTGGCATCTACTCTATGGGTTTGTTTTTTCCAAAATTTTCAAAAATTACAGGTATCAATACTTATTTTCCTTTTTTTAATTTACAAATTCCACACACAATGCGAAGGGACTTCCTGCAGCCACCTGGGCGATACTCGCCGTCCCAACGAATATCACTTTTACCAATAATGGTCTAAGCTGTTCTTAATTCTTGTTATTTTGTTTATTATTTTTATTAGAGGGGTTTCCTATTATACTTTATCGAACTATTAGATATACTTTTTGGTCGTTTCGACCCCAATTTACTTGGTGGTTCGGAGAGTCACACGAACTAAATACTCGTTGTAGCTCGTCACCACCGTCCAACTCATAACTTTATGATCTTGTCTGGCTTTTTTCCTTCTGGTAATATTTTTTTCTTCAGGGAACTCCTCTTTTATCATTCAAAAAGATTTGTTTGCCACAAATCGTCAATCTTGGAGGCTCGTAATGTCCTTTTATAATTTCTTTTTTTATATATATATTTTTTATTAGTTTTTTTTAATACTCATCACACTCTTGCGCTGCCTTTTTTTTCTTTCTCAAAGGACTTTATAAAGATGATTTTATAATATAATTCACTTTGCTAGCGGATAGAGGATGTGCTCCACTCTACGGTTAGCGGACAATCCTCTAGCGTGACTGAATTTGTTGGCTTGAAGCGTCGTTTTTCTGGCTTAGTGGTGCTTGCCAAAACCAGCTTTTTGTGAAAATCATCCGATTGACACACTAGTATGTGTTAACCCTACCATCCGACATGCATGGTAGTTGTATCTTTGGCACAGAATCTTTGCCTATCTTCATGTGTTTCACTGGCCTTATTACATCCTCAAACCTTATTCATTTTCTCCACCACTCTGTATAACAGTTTTCCGATATCTATCAGCTTATCTTCCATGATATCCCGGGGTGTCATGGCCGTCCCGCTGCTACCGTCTATCAAGAAAAGAACGCCAACAGTTTTGACAGACGATATCAATTAGAAAACATCATTTTGTTAAATTTGTTGTACCGCTCGTTTTTCTTAACTAATTAAAAAAATTCGTTTTCCAATTGGGTTTCATCTTTTCAAGTTATCGATTCGCGGATCCTTGAAGTTGTTGTGATAATTTTTTTTTTCAATCGCTTTGTTTTGTGGCATCACTTCGGTTGCTATCCCGGCTTTCAATGCTGCCTCAGGATTTACCTCCAGACGGACGATCCTCCTCTTTTCGGGTCCTTACCAAGTCCGATGAAATCAGCGGATCTAGTGTGATGATGGTTGATAAAGAGTCCACTCCCGAAAATCATCCATGTTGATGATCGGGAGCGGACTACTCCAGAGAGCATTATTCTCGACAGCTCCAGCCCCAATCAGGTAAGCCTCAGGATCCCTTGACGACGGTTGGTGGAAAATCTCTTACCGAGAATCATTGATAGCGATTATCGGAAGAGACTATTCCAGCAAGCGTCGTCGTCAACTAGGAACCTTTGTTGCACCTTCCCTTGGCCACTCGCTGTGCACGTGCGAAGTACATCAAGGGAAGCCACCAATCCCGGTTAAGATTGGTCACCAAAAGCTTCCCTTCTGCGAACTTAAGCCGCAGATAGCCAGCCGACCCCATCAAACCCTTTAGATACAAATTTACTGGAGTAAATCCATCTAGCGTATGGCTCCGTATAGACTTTGTGGGACCATTTACATATATGCAAATAGTTATTGACCTTTGCAGATGCATATTGAAGTGACTGGAGACTTTCCCGACAACTTATACTTAATGCAATACTGGAGAGGCAAATAAATAATTATACGACTAGAATTGTTCAATAAGTTTTCTTCCTGCGTACGTCTTCGTACGGTTTTGCAAGGTTCCGAACGGACATTGTAGAAACTTACTTGAAGCTTTACAATATAATCGTCATTTTAGTTAATTGGAATATATGTATATCTCGACTGAAAAGGTAAAACATCTTATGTCAATTTAAGATGTTTTGCTTATTATTAATGGATCTTGTTATCATTTCAGAATAAAAAAATTGTAAGCAGACTTTAGATTATTTTATCTAAGGAGTTTGTTATGATTGTAAAAAGGTAAAACATATTAAGTTGACTTAAGATACTTTACCACATGCAAACCAAATAAAAAATCACCCTTAAGTTGACTTAAGATACAATTTGTCAAAAAATGTTTGAAAAGTGAGAAAAGGTAAATCATCTTATGTTGATATTAGATGTTTTCGTGAAATTTAAACCGTTGTTTTCTGAGCCCTAAGTAGACACAGGATAATTTACCGTTTGTAAAATAAAAAAAAATACACGCAATAACGATGACATAAGGTACATTCTATGGCAGTTTATTATTATTATTATATACATTTCATTTAGATTTATGTAGAAGCCGTACAAAATAATCGTCAGTTTTCTAACGCTAACAATAAACTTGAAGAAATAAATAAAATACAGGTAAACAATTTTAATTTTAACCTTTATTAGATTTTTATTAGCCTTAAAAATAACTGTAGCATGTTATAAAGTATACCGTTTAATTACATTTTCAGATATAATGTATAGTAATTCCCGTGCAGCAGCCATTTTGCGAATGGTTAATTCAAAAAACAAAACGGGTAATCAATCTAGCTCATCAGACGTTCCCGAAAAAGATACTGTTAACAATGATCTTCAATTTCTGACTGATGAGATTTTCGACGATGACAACAGATCCGAACTACTATCCTTTTTCTGAGGACGAAAGCATCGTCTCAGAAGGGAACGGTAATGTTGACATTGCAGACCCGAACTGTTCTTCTGAAGATATTACTCGTATGGTCTCAGAACAAAACGAAAATATGGACCCCATCCTTCAACAAATGAGTGAAGAAGTTGAGAGGCGGCTAAATTTGGAAAGATCATCTGAAATGGAAATGCCGAGTTTGAATAGTGAACAACAGACTGAAACATCAACGTCAAGAAAATTCAAGAGGAATCAAGGTAAGATGTATGTTACAAAAACTGGAAATTTGAAAAGGGAAAAAATATGCAAGGAACTTGAACGTTGCCGGAAAATTGTAAAAGTCGAATTACACATGGTAACCAAAGAGATATCTTTGATGCGTACTGGAAGTTAGGAAGCCATAAAAAGAGGATTGTGTTCCTAAACAGTTTGATTGAAGTCATACCTAAGAAAAATGAACGTGTGACTACCCAGCGCCAGCGGAACCGGTCTGATTCAAAACTATACTTTCTAGAAATTAATGGAAACCGAATTAGTGTTTGTCAGAAATGTTTCTTATATACGTTTGATGAAACTGAACAAATTATAAAGACTATTGGAAAGAAAAAGCGTTCTTCTAATTCTGGACTAATTGAAGTTGATATGAGAGGGAAGCCTGCAAATAAAATATCAGCTATGAAAGTCAATGAGATCCGAAATCACATAAACAGCTTCCCATTATATGAAAGTCACTACACGCGTGCATCTTCATCTCAAAAATACTTAGCAAGCGATTTAACAGTTACGAAAATGCATGCACTTTACTCGGAATCACACGAAAATCCAGTTTCATACACAAAGTATAGGTAAATATTTCTGACAATGGGAATTAAGATGAAAAAACCCAAGATGGATTGCTGTAACAAGTGTGAAATTTTCAAAATGAAAATTGATTCGGCACAAGATGAAACTGAAAAAGAGCACCAAAAATGTAAGCAAGAAAAACACCACAAGGAAGCAGATGATGCCTATAAGGCCAAAGATGCTGATAAAATCACTGCCAAAGAAGATACTAGTATTGAACTCCTTACGTTTGATCTACAAAAATGTTTGCCGACTCCAAATTTAGAAACTTCGGTATCGTTTTATAAAAGACTTTTATGGACTTACAATTTGACAGTGCATGACTGTGTGTCTAAACGTGGTGGAAACGAAATAGCTTCAAGTATATTGCAATACTTAAAATCAATCCGAAATGATTGTAAGCATATAATTTTGTATAGCGACTCTTGTGCTGGACAAAATAAAAACGCATTTGTTTCAACTATGTTTTCAACATTTATGCAGAGCGAAACAACAATTGAAACCATCGACCATAAATTTCTTGTTCCGGGGCATACGCATATGGAATGTGATATCGATCATTCCTTGATAGAGCGTAAAAAGAAGAAAACGCATGCACAGATTCATCATCCACGGGATTGGTACTTGTTTATATCAGCATTGGGGACCAAAAACATTTTTAAAGTACATGAAATAGACCAATCAATGTTTTTGAACTTTTCAGCGACCTTAAAAGAAAAATGTATGTGGCAAAAAACAAATACTAACGGAGAAGCTTTTAAATGGAGTTCAGTTAGATGGCTGAGGCACACAAACACATTTGGAATTGTCAAGTATAAGACCAGTTTAGCAGAAGAAGAGGATTTCAAAATATTGAACAAAGAAAAGGGGAATTACCAAATTAACCACAAGTTATGTAAAAACGGCATACAATGGACCCATGAAAATAAGTGCTGCAAAGAAAAAGCACCTTGTTGATATGCTTGATTTGATAAATTCAAACTATCATGACTTCTACCTTAATCTGCAATCCGATGATCAACCGGATATTCATCCAGATCTTTCAGAGGACTCGGAAAAAAGAAACCTAATTTTTAACTACGCATTTTATTTTTAAGTTCGAAGAATACTTCAATAACTTAAAAATAACATCAAATATAGTATTGATCTCAATGAATTCTTTTAAAGTTGATTTTCTGTTACCGTTAACTTTTTTTAACTGAAATGTGATTTAAGAATAGTCGTTTATGTTTTTGAAGCTTTTATTTTTAAATTTAATAAAAGTATTAAAATTTCATCTTATGTCTCATTTATTTCTTCTAAAGCATTTGCAATTCATCTTACATCGACTTAGAAACTGGGAAGATTTTTCGAAAAGAATAGGCAAAGAATCTTATCTCAACTTAAGATTTTAGAAATCAATAATTGAAAAAAATTTTAAATAGGCAAACTATCTTAAGTCATATTTAGGCATGTAACTCAAAAAATATAAACTATAAATCTTCTCACAATAAATTTATAAAAAAAGTACGTTAAATTCTACATAAAAAAAGTTTTTTTTAAGAAGTCTTTGTTTGAAAGGTTTTTTGGAAAGCTTCTATTTAGAGTTTTTTTGCTCTCCTGAAAAATGCTAAGGACTTAAGATGATTTACCTTTTTAGTCGAGATATAGGTATAGCAATAAGATAAGCGGAATAATTTTCCTGGATAATTGATTTTCTTTAAACTTACCAAACAAATACAGAAGAATTAAACAAAACTGATTTTTCCTTACCTGAAACGAAAAAAACAAAACAATCCGTTATACAAAATTTACGCAATGTAGAAAAAATTAAATAATACAGTGCTTCCAAAAAATCCCAGTATGATACAAAAAAATCCCAAATTTCCCCTCAACGAACATGTTCGGTGTAACACTTATCCCCAACGAACTTGTTGGATAACATTTCTCTTCCCTTTTCCAAAATCCCAATTCCCCACTGAAAAGGAAATATTAAATCACGTGCTTTGCTACGCAGACAGACATTTGGTATCCTCCCATATGTCATTAAAAATTTCAAAACCAAATAAAAGAAAAGAAAATACTTAAGGATACTCAAAAAAGAACAACATTAAAATGAATGTGTCATTTTTGCGGTCTTGATTTAAGTTACACTTTGTTAAAAAAAAAAACAACATTTTAAATCAAAGGATTTGAATCTCAAACCAGCCAAGGAAAATTTATGAGATATACAATAAGAACCGCAAAAGTCGATTAGAAAAAACAAATGGTTGATTGAAATGTTTTCGGCAATGTGTTAATATCAAACGGGAATCACGAGTCCTGATTCCTCTTTGGGAAGGTACGCCATGAATCAATATACTGCTTAGTTATAAATCCCTTTCTTTTAACCCAAAATGAACAATTTTTCACCCTCGCAACAGAGCTTCTTGAATGACTCCTTCTAGCCAAACTGCATAAAACGATTCCTTTTAATCGAGTAATACTAACGGTAAGGACTGACTCTTCGTCAAGGACGTCCGCCTCCGTCATCACATCGTTTGTTCACAAAATATGTGGTAATAGAGTGTTGGGGGGAGGAGGTGGGGTGGAAGTATTTGGTGGTGATGTTAGTGATATTTGTTTACTGAAAGCGCAGCAGGACGGAAAAAAAACAAAATAAAGAACCTGACAGGAAGAAAGTAAATAATTCGAGGGTGAATGGATTTTTGTTGTTGTTGTTGGTTTGATTTTTGTGATCACAGAGAGGGTGAACAATACGAACAAAGAGGGTGAGAATGCGGTATTTCCGATTCCTTCAATGGACGACATTTTTTTTGGTTGATGCTGAAGGGTGCCCGTTTTGTTTGGTAAGGTACTATGTAGGTATTGTATGTTTTGATGTGCGATGATCCCTTGTGATTATCATTTCGATACGGACAGTTAGTTAAGTCAAATTAGGGCAATTTGTGTGTGTGGATAGGTCAATAATGGCGATGAACCATCTACTCGCCATCGTCGTCCTCTTTTCGTTGGTCTGATACATCTGGAGGGTTAATGTCGTGATATTATGTTTTGTTTTGTTTGTTAAGTGTAGATTTCAATCGGGATATTGAGTGGACAAAATAGGAGAGGATTATTTAATTTCTGATTTATTTATTGCAGCACAATAGCTATAACGATTGTGTCTGTTTGATGGGGATGATGTTGTCAGAAAATGATATTGACCTGGTGATGGATATAATCATAAATTCTTAGAATTTAAGTACGTGTAGGTATACCTATGTAGACTAATAAG
This sequence comes from Platycheirus rosarum, assembly GCA_963971375.1. NCBI lineage: Eukaryota > Metazoa > Arthropoda > Insecta > Diptera > Syrphidae > Platycheirus > Platycheirus rosarum. Next base: position 22,336,409 of record OZ020507.1, on the reverse strand, counting down.
CTGTGGGAGTATCATTGATATTTATTTAGGAATTACGTAGGTAGGTAGATATCTTCTAATATTGCAGATGAATAATTCTTTAGGAAGATTGACATGGTAGGTAGGTAGTTAGATAGATAATTTCAACGACCAAATACGTATGAATTTTATTAATAATGAAAAGCAGGTACCTACGTATGTATATTTGAATTTTCCTAAAAAAAAAAATCAACAATTAACAACAGATTTTAAAATTATTTAAATATTACATCGGAGTAACAATGGGAACAATTTCTGAGAAAAGCAAAATTCCAAAGTCCTATACAGTAAAGAACCAAAAAAGTTCACTTAGAATAGTCTTAATGCACCCAAACGTGGAACCATGGACGTATAATATATCTATCGACTGCCTACCTCAAGTTTGTTCCATTTTAGTTTCAGTTATTTTTGGCGACACTAGCCCTCCTGAGTACACTAGCGGGAAAAAATTAAACCTCAATTTTGATATTTCATCCAGTAATCCCAGACTTTGGCAGCAGGTTTTCCTACTTTGGCATGTTAAAATTTCCTTTTTTCTCCCTGTGTTTTTTAGAATATCCCAGAATTAATTAATAAAAAATGCCTTTTTTCCTTTTATTAGTGCTTTTAGCTTGTCTTAGGTACAAACCAATAAAAATGGAAGTTGTCCACGATCTAAAAAAACAAGAGGCAAAATACCAAAGATGTCGCACACTTCTATGGATGGAATTCAAAAGTGTCAGTTATGTTTTACCGGTAAATGCGACTTTTTGAACTTTTAAAAACAGATATCTTGAGCTTCTATGCCAACATTTTAAGTAGTTATTTTTACTTGCGATTTAGGTACTAAAATACAAGTTATGGATCCGTGTAAAAAAAAATCTAACAATCAAACATGACATTACGATAATAGAGAAGTTGAAAAAAGTGGGTTCGGAAATTCCGTCTGTCTGTCCGTCTTTCCGTCTGTCTGTTCGCACCTCTACAGCCTAAACGGATCGGCCGATTTGCTTCAAATTTGGTATTTAGTATTTATCAGGTAGTATCTCAGGGGTGTTTTTCATTTTTGCTCTAGGTGGAAAAATAACGGTACCTGCCATACAATTTTGAAAAAAAATTAGATTTTCTCGAAAACGGCTCTAACGATTTTGATAAAACTTTCAGAGTGCTATTTTTTTACAATAATACATCTTTCAGTTAAAATATTTTTTTCGAAATTTGTTCTATAACAGTACCTCTCATATAACCGGTTTTTTCAAATGCGGTTTTATCGTAAACTATTATCCCGATTTCAATAAAATTTTACACACAGGAATAAATGAATTCAATTAATATCGCATTTCAAAATTTTCAAAAACTTTTTTTTTCGATTTTTTAAATTTTTTTAAAAATCAAAATTTGGTTTTCGATATATTTTAAAAATGGGTGGATTGATTTTTTTAAATAATTTTCGCAGATGAAAACTACAGATTGCTTCATAATGACATATTAGAAAAATAAATTCAAATATTTTTTCGAAAAGTTTTTTAAAAAAAAACGACTTTTTAAAAAAACTGGTCGAACGATTTTCAAATTTTTTTGTTCTTTGATAGACATTTAGTTTTAAAATTTTATTGCATACTTAGTTTTTCAAAGAAAACTCTGAAACTAATTAAAAAAAATAAAGAATTTTCAAAAAAAAATATTTTTTTTATTTTAATAGACGTGTGGTTTTGAATCTGGCAATACTTTTTTTGCAGTTGGTCTTTTTGACAGCTGTCTCTTGATTTATGCTCAGTTTGATTTGCGATTTCATAATGAATAGACTTACTCCTGAACAAAGTTTGCAAATTGTGCAAATTTATTACCAAAATAATGGTTCGTTTCGGTGGAGCAGAGTATCGAAGAAGACCCAAATGAGTCCATCCGCCATCGCGCGCGGAAGGATCTTGGTTTGCAGGCTTACAAAATCCAACTCGTTCAAGAATTGAAGCCGAACGCCCATCAAGCGCGTAACACGTTCGGTGAATGGGCCCAAAACGAAATGGCCACCGATCCCGATTTTCACAAAATTGGGAAAATTGGGCCTCGGCTGGAATTTATTCGAGCCAGCCACGGCGGTCACTTCCCCGAAATAATTTTTAGAACATAATGCAAACCCTTATCTTTATAATAAAGCTAGATTCTTGGCCATAACATTAAACTATATGCGTTTTATTTCTTCTTGAAAACCACACGTCTAAAAAAAAATACCCTTTATATACATACATATGCAGCCACTAAGCAATTATCTAGCATAAGAACAAGTTCATTTTAATTTTATTTAAATTTTATTCGACGATGTGACCGCACATATGAGCAAGTACGTGCGATCCAGTCGTGCAATTTATTTTTTTCCTGAAGTGGGTTCAGGAGAGCTAGAATCGCATTCTCAATTTTGGCAATATTTTTTTTGACAATTGTTGTATGAAGATGACATTAGACTAGCAGTCCATATATAATACGTCCATGCGTGGAACCTATGAAAGGCGGTCACTAAGAAAAGATGAGTATCCCGAATATCCTCCAGCAGCGTAAAAATATTAAGGGTTGAAGCCCAAGCCAAACCAAGAAATAGGTATTTGACTGGAAGTTTCAATGAACTCATCTAGCAGATTTCAACTTTTGTTTGACAATACACTAAGCTATATCTATGAGCAGAAGACTTCTTAATAAATACAGATGACGGACAAATTTGTGTTGCTTATGTTTGCATGCCAACAAAGGTAACCACCCTGATTCAAGCAATAGATCTGAATGCGATTCTCTTGACAAAATTACTTTACACTTTTACAGGAACAATTTACTTAATAAGGTTGTTAGCTCTAGGGATACAGATATTATATGTACGATTATTGAAGGACCTTAACTTATTCGAAGCTGTACTTATTTATTATATTATATTATTATTATTAAATATATATTATTTTTTTTTTCCAGTGTCTCTTAAGAAGTGTTGGCGAAAAATGCTTCTGAAACAACACCAGAATTTGAAGAAGAACATACCATTCCAATGGCCGCTCGTCTGAGAAACGGAGAAACGGTTTCCACATCTCAAACAGTAATTCAAATTCTTTTTTTTTAATCAATTTTTTAATTTTTATGTCATGGATGTTTGGAACAGAGCTTGAAGTGAAGATAAGCTAGTCAGTTATCGACATCAAGGAAGACGAAGATGAAGACAGAGGTGCTGATGGGGCACTTAAAATGACCAAACACCAATACGCAATAGATAGCTTCAAAACACATATCAAATGGCGTAAGAAAATCAACAAGGTATCACATGGCTACCACAAAAAAAAACTGGTTTGACACTGAACAGCAAATGCAAATAAACAAGAAGCATACAAGGCGGTGCTGCATAGAATGATCAAAACTACTCTTAAGGTATGATTTAGGAAATGGAAGAAGTTTCTCTATCAAAAGGTTAACTTCGCAGCTTCGTTGAAGAATCGCAATGCTGAGAATATAGCCATTCTGCAGACTTTTTTTCGCGATGACAAACCGAATTTTGCTACCATATAGAATGAATAGAATTCAATCTGGGGCGAAACGGACAACAATTCAAAGCTCACTCGAACTTGATGAAATTTGAAGCTGGCTTTTTTCTTCTTCCTTAACCAACAAATGTTACTATCCCGACTGCGGCTACAAACTTCGCACTTCACTGCTTTGCCTTGATGTTCTACATGTGAAGTTGGCCGGATTCACCCAGAAAATTTCTTCCAACTAAATGCAGATGTTGTTGCTGAAGAAATGGAGCTCGATAGTTTAAACAATTCTAAAAGAAACTGTCAAAACTTCAGAGCTCGGACTGAGGCCCGCAAAAACAATCAAAGGAGTGTTGTTTTAGAATCGCAATCAAACATGAGAATATGGAAAAAAGATAATTTTACAGACTGTTGAACGGTGTTGACGAACCGTATTCCACCGCCAGGCAGAATAAACCATTCTCACCCAATGTGGACGAAGTAAAGCCAGTTATAACTTAATTAAAGACCAATAAATCCGTCGGAGCCGATGGCCTTACTGCTGAACGCTTCAGGGCGTCAGATGATCACTCAGTTAGAAGCTTGGAAGAATAGCGCTAGAATTCTCACTCCAACACCAGAGGCACGATCTTTCAAAAGTTCATCCAATAACTCGTATACGAAGTCGGGTTTAAAAGTCAGAGAGGGAAAAACCAAGAAAATGCTGTCATCAAGAAGAATGCCCAATATAGACCTCTTGGACAAAACATCCCTCAAGAGAGCTATAGCTTTCTGATAGTTATGGACTTTGTCTACATGGGCGCCGCTATCAACTAAGAGTACAACACTAGCGCTTAGTTAAATAGTTTTTGATCCCGTATGCATTAACCGCGAATGGAGAGGGATATACAACGAAGAACTGTACAGCGACACAGATCTAGCTAAAAGGATAAAAATCCAAAGTCTCGGATGGCTGGGTTATAAAGAGCGGATAGCCCGGAAAATCTACAATTCCACCCCGGAGGGAAAGCGCAGTAGAAGAAGTCCGAGACTCGAGTGGCGCACACAAGTAGAATAAGACCTCGACAAACTTGAGGCAGCTAGCTAGGGACCAAGTTGGCTGTTGGTTTAGACCAGGTGCATTCTGGACTGTAGGGCCACCTAAAGTAAAGTATACCTTTTGACCTAGCATCCAAGACAACAATATCGGGGTTAAAGTCAAACGAAAAAGAATAATCATTCGCTTCTAGGGAAACTATAGTGATCCATTATTATACCGTTTTAATCGTGCAAGTCTTGGCTTTTTAATCAATAACAGGTTCCTGCGATTTGTCGAAGTACCTATCGATTCTAAATCCGGTAATAAAAATATCCTGCCTAATAATTTATAAATAATCTCTTTGTCTTCACTTAAAATTCAAAACAAAATAACGTCAACGTTATCAACATTTACCCCCACAAAGTCATCGTATTCTATACACACTCCGTCGATATCGAATTTCCCAATTTCAAGGAATCCTCCCATATTTTCCTATTCACCATGAACATCTGTCAACTACACCAATCACCAAAATTATTAATTTTTTCTGTTCAAATTTGGTCAGACAAAACCCGATAACCAGCAGAATATTGACTCAGAACAATCACTCCCACACCAGCACCAGCCACACGAGGTCGCAACCCAAAATGGTGATATTTATCATCCTTATGTCCAATCGTTCAAATTTGTTTACGAATTCTCAAATCTTTCACGCCAATTAACGCCCCGAAGACATTCGTCATGCAGCTTCGCGTGGTTTCTCCATACACATATATATATCAGGACCATGTCCATTGAAATAGAGATACAAACATTCAGATAGATTGGTCACAAAGAGAGAATTCCCAGAGGCGGTACATTTGTATCTAGATAGACATGCGGGACCATTAGCTAACAAAGAGTGCAAGGATACATGGATAGGATAAAACGGCTCCAGAGGCGACGGAGCTCCATGTTGTGATCTGTTTACATTTTGTTTATTTGCCTACCCCTTCCTCGGATCTCCTCTAGCACTATCAATTGATTGATGCAAGTTGAAGTAGGTACTCGAACTATGCAACCAGCACTACAACCTATAGTCACCACCGCCGCCACCGCCACCGCCACCACCACTTTTGACTCTTTCTCTGAAATCGACACCCTCTCGTCTCCTGATGGGAAAACACACCGACAGATGACGGACTATCCGGCATGACTTTGTATCTTTGCCGTCGCACTCGCAAGCTGCATCCAAATGGTGATACGGAGCCGATATGCTTAGAGTACAACAACAATTATTCCGTTCATGTTCAATTCCAATGACTGAATCCGTCATCGGTTTCGGTTTTCTATCTGATGGACATTGAATTTTATCGTAAACAGTTTAAAGGATGCTGCAGCAAACTGATGTAAAATGGAATAAATGGGTTTGAAGGAGGGAGGGAAGTGTCTTGTTTCGTGCAGCAAAAGAATTCCAAATGCCAGTTCGATGATAAACCACACACGGATTGTTAGGAATTTCTGTTTCGAATGACAGCTCATTCAGTGTATAGTTTGCTGATCGGAGAAAGGCAACGGTATGGCAGGAATTTGCAATTTAGCCCAAAATCTTAACCAGATATTTGTACTTGTCAAGGATGCGTCAACGAAGAGTTTATTTGATTGAATGTGTGTGTGGTGAGGCAGAGCTGCTTCAGTTTTCTTTGTTTGATTTTTTTTTTTTTTTTGAAGGAATTAACTCAAATGACTCATTGTATTAAGGAGTGAGTTTGAGAATTTTATTTGTTGATTGTGAAGCTTGTTAAGAATTTTGGATTTCAGTTCAGTTTCAACATAATATTGTGACTAAATAAATTTGCATAGAAATAAATCGTTGAGAATTATTTATCTGAAACCCTAAACATTCATTTTAAAATTCAGAATCTATGTGACTTAGTTCGTCAAATGATCTCCATTGGATACTATGTCAGTTTTAGCAGCGATAATAAAGGTTCTTCAGATGCATTCACGATCTACCCGATTCGCCTTTTCAAAATCTAAAAAAAGCTTTGTCTGATACTCAGATGATTGTTCAAGGATGATTTCCAAGGTGTTGTTGTAGTCGACGCACGATCGACAACCTGGTTTTGGGAATAATGTAATAATAGTTGCCATTAACTTTGGAAAAAACGGGTAATACCACTGGAGGTTTTGTAGTTTTTGAGGTTTCCTTAATTCGCTAGTTTTACAATAACTCCATCCTTCCAGTCCCTTGGGTAAATTTCAGTCTCTCAAACAGCCTGTATGGTAAACTGGGTCACATTCGGCAATTATTTTTCATTAGCCTATATGTTAATGGTTTATACTTTGAACATATTTTTTGTTTGCTTAACAGGTTGTTTCAATATTTGTCTTGAGTTTTAGGAAGAAAAAGTTTTTATTTTACTTACCAAAACGTAATGTTAACGTTTTTAAAAATTCAATTCTGTTTAACGAAAGTGCCCCGAGCCGGAGCTGAATTTGGCCTTCAATGGGGAACATTCAGCATCGAAAAAAACGTTTAAGACGTGTAAAGTTTGTTCAAAGCGTATTTATATTTCTTTGAAAATACAATTTAAACAAAACAATAGTTCACATTATGAATTAAAAAAAATGAGAATCCATTTTCTAAAAGGAAAAGCACTGTCACTTTCTTGTCATGGAAAAACAAAAGTTCATCTATTATCTCTGAAAAATAAGTACTATTACCATAGTTTAATATTTTTGACGAATTGCCACATGCAAATTTGAAGCTTTGGTCAGTACTTGCATATAGGAAATACAAATCAACAAATATAAACAACTCAATTTATACGAAACGAATTCACTATCTCTCAAAATTCATACTACGATTTCCGTTAATATTTCATGAAGTAAGTACCTATTTTATAGATAAATTTAAATTAAATAAAGGAAATAAACAAATGGGTATGCGTGATTCTTTTAGCATTCCTCAAAGGGATTTTTGAAATTTTATTTAAAGGGCTAAAAATCACCTGTACGGTTTAGGAAGATTATTTTTTTTTTCGAAAACGGCGTCAAAGATTTTGATGATTATTTTGAGAGTATTTTTGGGAGGCCCCTCATTTTATCAAACAAACAAAAAAACATTTTAAATTTTATGATTGCCTGTACATTAATAAACTCTAAAAAAACTGCACAATAAAAGTAAAAAAAAAATTAAAAAAAAAACAATATTTTATCAATTATTTTATGAAAATCCAGGGTACATTCAGTACCTGCTGAATGTGCCCCAATCAAAATGACGAATCTACCCCAACTTTTTAAAAAAAAATTTGTTGCACATATTCTTCATCATTCATTCAAAATTGGCTTTTTCTTACTTAAATTCCAGTTCCTTACTTATTGAACTAAATAATTAGTGAAACCTAGATTTCCTACAATTAATTTTTCAATATAAAAATCACCTACATATCCATTAGTCAAAATTATACCGGATAACTCAAAAACACAAAACAACACCCAACTTCTTTAGCGCGAACTACAAATTTCAAACTTAGAGCGTATTCATGACTTCAGTAAAGGATGCGTTCAGAGTTATTTTCATTTCTTAATTCAGGGTGCATTCAACTAAAATGGCTTTGACGAATGTGCTCCGATAATGAATGTACCCCAGTTTACCATACTGCAAAATACCGGCAGGTATTCTGCAGGTATAACTTCAAGTCCAGCTGCTTGGTTTCCCTTTAGAAAATGGATCGCGCTTCTTATATCTGTATTTCTTTTGAGGATACATGTCTGTAGTGTATTCTTCATTTGGCAGTGCACAAAAGTGCTCCTTCCTTCTATAGTCACTAGAAGTTAGAATATTTCGGGTTCAATTACAACACGGGATTGTTCGTCGTTGTTTAGCTTTACTCCGCTGTCCATTAATGTCCATGGTGATTCTTTACAGCTCAATTGTGTCCTGGTTGTCCTTACAGGTTCTTGCAGCTTGTTCTGCATTCTCCGCAAATTTGTCAAATCTCGCCCTCTTATCACATCTTACAAACCTTTACATTGTCTTATGAGAAGCTCGTTACTCGTTCTGTAGAATCAATTGACGCTGAGCATGAATTTCAGAATTGATCCTTACTTTAGGTGATCTTCGATTTGTGATTTTGTCCCAGGCCCAGGTGTCTTGCAATATTCAGGCATCTCCCGCCCTTCTCTGTACTGGTGTAGCTTCCATCAAAGCGCTTTTAATATGACCACACATAGGATCTAGCGTTAGCCAGTGTTCTGCAAGTTTGACGCTGACGGTAGTGAAATAACGATGTACATACGAATTATTTAGAATGCTTGTGTTGAATCTTATGGCTATACCCTCTGTTCATGATCGAAACAAACCCTGCCTCAGCTTTTTTTCGATTCGAACATCGCAAAGTGACTTCCTATATTTCGGCTGTGTAATGATCGATTGGATTTTTAGTTGGACTATCTGGAGTTGTTCAGTTGAATAAGTGCGGGAATAAAGAACCAACAATCACAAGTTGACGAGTATTGCAGAAGTCTACAATAACATTTGTATTTAGATGGCATCAGACTTGGACCACTCCAAAACGGGGAAGCATGCTGATTTTTTTTTTATAAAAAAAGATATTCAGACAGTGGTGTAGTAGATAAGATTTCTTCTGGTCCAAAGGTCGTCAGTTCGATACTCAGATTATGAAGCAATTTTTCTAACTCTTAGTACAAGCTAGAGCCATCCGTAAGTTTTAAATGAGAAAATAAATAATAATAAAATAATAATAAAATAAAATAATTCTCGATCTACTTCGACGAAATAAATCTTTCCCCTCTTATAATTCTTCTAAACTTAACGCTCGCAATGTGTAAATACATTTTAAGGGTGTTAATAACCCCTGGAATGCACACCAATTAATAAAAAAAAGCTAGAATGAACTATGAACCGAAAGTAAGTGAACCAAAAGGAAATGTCTTGAGTCCCCTACTTTTAATTGCAAGGATGTCAGAGTCCATCTGCTGCTTGCAGAAGATCGCTTATACCAACAAAAACTTGGCAATAATATATGACTTAACGTGCCTGCCATAGAAATCACGTGTAACATTCAGAATTTTTTTTATTTTTACCAGCAAACTATTATGTTAGAAACCGTTTTATTAGTGTCGACTGTCAAAAAGTCCAAAAGCATAAAAACTCAAACATAATATGTGAGAGTAAAATGCTGATTCAAATTTGTTCCAATTCTTGGCCTAGATTCGTAGTTTTCCTCGAAGCAAAACAATTTCAACTATTTCTAGATGATAAATGATTCAGAAAAAGTCATCTCATCAAACACCTGCTCCCACAACCACTGATCCAAAGATCCGCCGCCGCCGCTTTCTTCTAAAAAAAAAAAAATATTCATCCTATGAACAAGCTATCAAAACAAATCATTCGAAATTCCTCAACGAACATAAATGATTCCAACAGGTTAACCATTCCCAACAGTGTGTGGGCCACATTCATCTACAGAAAACATATCACCAGAGCAACAAAACAACATCAACAAACTACACACACTAAAACTAAAAGTGTCCCCCTTGGACCAATATCACTAATTGCATCATTTGGATTGGAAAGAGGAAATCTCAGATCGAAAATAGAATCTCTCCCACATTGTCCCCCACCAAATCAAACCAACGAAAATATATCCACATCCGTATAACCGTTCCGAGGGGAAGGACCGAAAACGGGATACCGAAGCGTGAAACGTGTGGTCGTTATCGTTAGTAGTTCTGATGGTGTGTGGCAATTTTCACTGAACATCTCATAAACAAGAGGAAGTGCTGGCTGCTTCAATCCTGCGGGCTTTTGTCGTTGCCCAGGCACGGGTTTTGGCAAGTTGGGATGATAGGATATGGGGTGGCGGATTGGATTAAAAAGAACATAAAAATGAAGTTTCATTTCGAGTATAATAAAAGCAACAGGGAACGGGAACCACTTAACGGAGGGAAAAAGTTTCCCTTACTGTCCGTTATTTATATTTCTCCAGAGGTTCCAGAGCATTAATGATTCAAATAGTTCGATTCTTTCGTTTTCATGGTGCATAGCAGCAACATTCTTTTTTATATTCAATTGACGGGGATAAAAACCTCGATTTCAGAGTGCTTGGAATTGAAATCGGTCAACTATAGTTCGATATTGTTTGAGTGATGGATAAAAGCTTTTATGGACTTAAAGTGAATTCGAGATTAGTTGTTCCATTTTCAAGAATGGTCAACGATAGGCGAAAAAAAAAACCAAGAAAATTATCAGGAAACTTTCCGTTAAACTTTCTTCACCGACTTACATTTTTTTGTTTCAACAATGAATAAATGAAAGGTCTCAAATTGCTTTTAATTAGGAGTTGTCCAATTCAATAGCCCAGAGAATGGTTGTTCTTGTTGATTCTCACTATTTTGAGGGACTAATTTTAATTTTGTTTGAAATTAAATTAGAGTTCCTTGACTCTATTTTATTTGTTTTTTTCTGGGTGATTTGCTCGTTATTTATCCTCTATAAGTAATTGCTGTATTGCTAGGTTAATTTGAGTATGTCAGATCATTTGTGTAGTTGAAAAATTGATCCAGACAAAAAAAAAAAAAAAGGTGTACCTGACCATGTCCTACCACAGATCGTATTTTTAGACCGTGATATTCGAAAGAACGAGCGTTTTTAGTTTTGGAATCGTTCTTCGGATAAGTTCAACTTGGATGAACAATTTAATGCTACTCAACGATATGCAGAGGTAAAACGTTTTCTAAGCATCATAGGTTTTTTCAGAAAATTTTTCGATAGCTGTAGTCAAATACCTATACCACTTTTTAAGTTACTAAAAAAGCGTGTAGAGTTCAATTGGCAGCAGGAACATAAAGAAGCATTCGATAGGTTGAATGTTGCTGTTACAGTCAAGCCCGTTCTCAAATTGTATGATATATCCAAGGAACATGAGGTTCATACGGATGCCAGTTCCGTAGGCTTAGCAGGGATATTTCTAGTCGAAGACGGTGAACTGAGACCTGTTTCGTATTACAGCAGGCGATATAGTGACATGGAAGGCAGTTTTGCGAGCCTTGAACTTGAAGTTCTTGACATCGTGGAATCATTGGAAAAATGTCGGGTCTATTTACTAGGCAAGCGTTTCCGAGTTATCACCGATCGCAATGCCATCGCAACCACGGAAGCAACTACCCCGTTATCCTCGCGCGAATTCGACTTCATAACCACGAGGATGCTACACGTGGATTGAATGAGTAGAGCCCCCATTTAGGTGTTACCAATTCCGTTTCGATGTCGAAATATTGACCACCTAGCACCATTTCCAAGAAGTAAAAAAGGTTGTATTCATATAACCCTTATCTGTTCCTTCAGTAAGTACACCGTTCTGAAGTCTGTGAGAATCACAAAGACGACACCAGTCATAACCATGCTGCGAGCGGTATTCTCTATTTTTGGACAGCCGTTACGAATTACTTCCGACCGTGGAACAGCTTATACCTCGAAGGAGTTCGGAGACTTTGTTACGGCGTATGGTATCCAGCACGTGAAGAAAGCCGGGCGGAAACCGCGAGCAAACGGTCAAGACGAGCGAACAAACCGAACGCTCCTCAGTGTGCTTAATTGTTCGGTTGTGTCCAACAGAGAGTGGGACTAAGCTTTGCCAAACCTTCAATGGAGTCTCAACACGCAACGGAATTCGACAACAAGGTTTTGCCCTTACGATTTAATTTTTAATTTTAATCCTAGGTATACAGAAGGCGATCTGGTTGTGATCGACTATGCCCCTCAAGCGACTGGGAAGTCGCACAAACTGATTCCTAGATTCAGAGTATAGAGGTCATCATAGTACAAAAATCTAGCAGTTGTTAGCATACAGGATCCGGAAATTTAGAATCCTAAATAACATTAGCCTATTATCGAAAATCTCGAAATATAAAAAAAAAAATTAATTTTTCAATTCAATGAAATACTAAATGTAATTTGTTGATTTTTCTGCACATTAATAATATTGATTTAAAGTTGCTTTCTTTTTACTTAAAAGTCTACAATACCATTTAAGATGAAAACTAGGCCAAAAACTCAATAAACCACCTCCAAAAGTCTGTAAGCTTGTAACCTCGGAACGTCTGGCATTGAACTCTTAAATCATTTTTATATTAAACAGCTGAAGTTTACTTGATCGACTACCCACCAATACGAAGAGTTTCATAAAATATGTATTTTAACCCCCCCCCCCCCCCACCAAAAAAAAAAAGAAATCCAAGAAATATCTACTAGCGCACATGAAAATAGAAAAAAAATCCTGAAAGTAATTGTCTCACCCTCCCCCTTCTGATACTGGATGTCTCATCTGCAACACCAAATGTTTCGATTTGTCACGTGTACTCTTATCACAAACAAAATAACAAAAAGAGACATCTGCCCCCACCACCATTCTCACCCACTGTCAACCCACCCACCCCAGTCAACCAACTTTTATCGTTTATGGAATACTGATATGAAATCCTTGTAGCATACTTAAGGAGCAGACCACCCGCACCTTCCGGCCCCGAAGAAAAAAAAACCGAAAGATTTATATCGCAGAGAACTCCTCAGCCATTTAAGAAGAAAAACTCCAAATCACGGAACCACCCTCTAGACATCACATACTTCCATAAGTGCAACCCATCTCATATAAGTGAAAACAGGGTGCGGGAGTTTGGTGTGGCAGGAGCCTGAAAAAAAGTGAAATCTGTTCCACTTATTAAGTTGTCACAATTTATTTTTTGTTTTCTTCTTCTTCTCCTTCATTTTCCATGCAACACCGAGAAAAACAGAAGAAGACAACAACAACACAAAATGGCAGCAAGTGTTTAACACGAATGAGTTATGGAACAACTTCACATCCAGTTTTTTTTTTGGGGGGTGGGGGGTGGCAGCAGGATCGAGAGATGGGGTGTTAAAGTACAAAAGAACACAGAACATGAAATGAAGAAATGTCACTGACTGACAGAAGGTATCGCAGTAAAATAATAAAATAAAATAAAAAAAAAGAAAACAGAAGTATAAAGTGACAAGAAACAGAATGGAACTGTTAAATGGGGGATGCGAAGACCTTATAAGCTTTAGAAAGCGAAGCGAACAATAATTTTTCGAAAAGGATACTCGGGAATTTTTTGATGATGGAAATCGTAAAAGAGGAGCATATGCGCCAACTCATAGGCACTGGCACTGGCCCACTCCCCAGGCCCAGACAGAAGGAAGCTGGCAGGCTGCTATCCAATTGTCATGAAGTAACTTTGGAATGATAATGATCCAGCATGGGCTGTGCTCTGAGTCAGTGGAGTTCCTACTTCGAATATATGATACATGAGCTAGAACTCATGAAACGGTATAATGGAAAAAGCATTGGTTTTTTGTTTCCTTGCGAAAGCCTTAAAGTAGATTTATGTGGAGACTTTTTGTTGCTTTGGACTAAATATTATTTTTTTTTGTTTGAGTTTTGCAAAGTTGAAGTAAGGAATATGACACAACTGTCAGAGTTGTTGGCAAAATAGTTTTGGAAAAAAAATGGTGTAGTGCTTCTGCCGACCTAGATGGGAAAGTTTTGAAATATGTCTTCAATAGGGTAAACGTCTTGAGTTTATTTCTTTTATTTGAATTTTTTTTTTGAGTTGGAAGTTTTGTCTAATGGATAATATGTAGGTCAGTGGAGTCTGGGAAAAAGAGGACTGTGTAGCGTTTTTAAAAACAATTTATCATAGATGATTTTAAAATGAAAAATGGAGGATTTTCTGTTCCAAGAATCAAATATAAAAACTGCATTTTGTGCAATATTTTTGTCAGAAATAAATTTAGGTCACCTATTCAAAGGCATTAATCTAAGTGATGTCACAGTCGAGCGCCAGAATTGGGTTCATTATTAGGACATTTCGACGTGACCTTAAGTAGGTAGGAAGGTTACCCAATTTGCGATGGAGTGCACCGTTTTCATAACATATCTCGCTTGATCTGTAATTAAATATGAGAATAAAATCAGGAAGTTATCAGCTGCCTTCCAGAAGTTAGCAAATTAGCGATCTTAAGTAGAGAAGAACGTGTTAGAGATGTCGTCAAGATTCGACAAAGAGCCACTTAGTAACGTAGAGAAAAAAAATCAAGTCTTCAGTTCAGTTAGTTATTTCGATGTTACTAAGCGATATCATTATGTATGTGGTTCGTCTCCTACTACATTCAAGGAGATCTGTCCAAATTATTTGGCACTCAGTAGTGTCTATCCTATAAGAACGGATACGCCCCATACGCGAAAACCTTAGTCGGCAATTATCATCTATCAATGTGGTCCAATACCAGGCAAATCAACAATTGATGAGATCTTAACACTAAGGCCGGTGATGCAAAAAAGTCTAGAAATTAACATTCCAAGATACCATCTTTTTAAAGTTACCGAAGAAAGCTGGCTATGCTTGGCTATGGTAGGCCGTTATAGCGCTCATGAGAAAACTCGGTATCTCAAAAGATTAGAAACGACTTTATAGCCTGACCTAGACTTTTATTAAAAGCCAAGGAAAATACTCTTACAAAGTGATGGTCCGGTTTGAATCCTCTTTCACCTGGCATTGGAGAAAGCAATCCGTGACCCTGGAACCAAGTCGAGCTAGATATTGGCTTACGAAGAGGACATTTACATTCTCGTTAGAAGTTAAGAATCTCTACAAGACTCATTTATCAATATCGAGAAGGCAGCAGAAAACCTGCGGGTGTATATTAAAGAAAGGAAAACTAAGTACATGGTGACTGCTTCAGCAAAAATTGATGATAGATTACGGTGGGCTGGGTACCTGGCTCGTATGAGAAAAGAGGAACCAACTCAGAAAGTCGTTTCGAATACTTTTTATTGTAGAAGGTAACGGCAGACCTTTCTTACTTTGAAAGGATGGCATAGACAAGGACGCCCAAAGCCTTCGTGTGCGAAACTGGATAACATCGGCCAACAATCTTCTATTCATGAAGCACTTGTTAGACAAGGCTCGGACCGGATTTCCATTTTTGGGCTGGTGATGATGATGATTATAAAGGATTCATGAGGTATCCGCCAGAAGTTCGCAAGCAAGCGATACAAAGATAGAGGAAAACCGTTTAGATTTATCTTCAAGATTCATCTTAGAGCCACTTAGTTGCATTAACAAAAAAAATGGGAACGACTGACTGGGTCACAATTACTTGCTTTTATTTGCGTAGTCACATGGGAAGGCAAGATTCTTAATAGAAACAACTAACATTTACGAAGAAAAATCACACGCCCTGAACCTATACAAAGTGTGAACCCACAACACTTAACGGTTTTTAGTAAAAATAGAGAATGCCCTCACACATCTTATATAATAAAGAATTTATAGAAAAAGTATTTCGAAAAATTGTAGCGCCGATTTTGATAAATTAAATTTTTATCTGATAGTAAAATTTTAATTACAATGTATTAATTGTTTTCAAAAAAAAATTATAATACATAAATATAAAAAAAGTTATTCAAAATGTTGGTATGCAGAATTAATTTAATCATTCAAATATAAAGTTTGGCAGAAATCCAATTAGCCGTTATCGAGAAAGTTGAAAATTAAATTATATGAAAGGTACCATTAATAGATTTTTCCACTAAATTTGGTTTTGATGAAATGATAGCCACAAAAAATTCACAAAAAATTTCATCGAAATCTGAGCGGTTATATGGCAGCAGCAGGTACCGTTATTTTAGCAATAAAAATAAAATTTCTAAAATTTTCTGAAGAATGTCAAAACAACCGCACGTACCAAATTTAAATGTAATCGTCCCAGCTATTTAGACAGTTTTCGCGACTAACTTTTTTAGGCTTCTCAATGATGGTAATGTCATGATTGATTGTTATTTAATTTTTTTTTAATATTCACGAATCTTAAACTTGCCTATACCTATATCGCAAGTAAAAACCTCAAGCATTCGGTCCTCAGTTCAAACAGTTCGTCGAGGTCATTAAGGGAAATCTTTTCCATTCTTTTGGAACTCATTTTGGTCAGAGCCACTGCATTACATTTCCAGAGGAATTTAATAACTGCTTCCTTCTCCTGCTGGTGCCGATAACAAAGAGAATGAGTATTAAAAGGAATGCCCAATATCACTGCATGTTACCCTATTTTTAAGTATTCAGAACATGCTGCAACTACCTATGGCTGACACGTTTTGCTTGGTCATTTGTTCTGGACTTGTTATATTATTATAGGTGGTCTATGTCTTTCTGGATGTAATAAGGTTAGTTAAGCTGTTCCATCTACGGTTAGATTCTGCGGGATATGTTAAAAAATGCTGGCCTTCAGTGCACCCAATGAACATGTTCGTTCTATTTTCAATTGAGCTGCAAGAATCTGCTCCGTTCTTGGCGAGTTTTTA
The DNA here is from genome assembly GCA_963971375.1 of Platycheirus rosarum. Classification (NCBI taxonomy): domain Eukaryota; kingdom Metazoa; phylum Arthropoda; class Insecta; order Diptera; family Syrphidae; genus Platycheirus; species Platycheirus rosarum. The sequence continues at coordinate 22,319,499 of OZ020507.1, read as the reverse complement.
GCCCATTCAGTTCCATCACTGCCACTGTGACCCGGAACCTAGAAAAGAATTTAGAACTTGATTTTATTGTTCAGACTCGAAAACTAATTCCATCATTATTGCACCTATTTAGAGAAAGAAGAGTCAAATCAATAGCTTTAGTAACCGCTTGACTCTCTGAGAAAAACGGCTGTACTTCGGTTCTAATTTGAGTACTTTATATGCTTATTTCAAAGCCAGTAATTCAGCTTAAAAAAACTGTATCGTTTGACGATACTTGACTAAGAAAAAAAAATAATCTAAAATAAAATCAACCGATCGAAATAAAACAGACACGTTTTATTGTTGGGAAAAATACGTTTAAAAAAACCCAACATTTATTAGCTCGCAGTTGATAATAAGCTCGCACAACAATATAACTTAGCTCGCAGGATGGCTTTCGGTAGCTATCGACCTTTGTATAACAACGACTGACTTGGTGAAGAGTCAAACCCAGACTAGACATAAAAACTACTTCTTAACATAATTTAGCTTGCGCGTTAGCTTATGTATAAAAATAAAGAGAGACAAATATGAGATATATAAAAATAAAGCTTTCTCTTAAATACACTCTTATGCTGGCATACGATACAAAAACGTTTCCAGACTTTTAGAGACGCATAGAAAATTAGTAAACCGAAACCACTCTCTATCTTTGAACCATCAGCTGAGATAGTTGTGTCACAGTCTCTCGTCTAACTTTCAATTCACCTAAAGGTCGGGGATTATCCCCAGATATTTTAATCTAGAATACAAGAACAGAATTTTTCCATTTAGTCGAGCCAGAGTCAATAAGGTATTTTAGTTTTGGTAGTAAAAAAAATCAGTTCGATTTTCACTTGCTTGACATCTTATACAGCTTGAACAAAAGTTCCTTATTCGAAGTCACCTTTACACATTGACATTTCCTGATACCAATAATACTTAATTATCCTTCATACCGCCTTCAGAGCACATCTTTACAACTTGAAGAAAAGCGATAGAAGAGAGGTCATGTTTGATTGAGTTCGTATTACCATACCTTCTATGAATACTTTAATCCCTCAACTATCCATTTCTGAGAAAAGTTTTCCTCATCAAAGTGAATAAGTGTATCCTGGATGGATTCGGTTAGGACCTTGTTTAATGCTCCTTCTAAAGGGTCTTTTTTTTTTGAAGTGTGGTTTTCAATCTGGCAATACTTTTTTTTAAAGTTGGTCTTTTTGACAGCTGTCACTTGATTTATGCTCAGTTTGATTTGCCATTTCATAATAAATATGAATATACTTATTCCGGAACAACGTTTACAAATTTATTACCAAAATAATGATTCAGTTCACGCGACGCATCGCGCGCTGTGTCCAATATTCGGTCGACATAATCGCCCAGCAGATTCGGTAATTCGAGCAACCATGGATCGGTTTTTGCACCATGTTTACTCTAGTGAATGATGCGCATCTCAGAGACGCCGTATAGTGCGCACCAAGGACGCTATTGCTGCTGTGGAGCAAAGTATTGAAAAAGAGCCATCAGAAGCGCATCACACGTTCGGCGAATGGGCCCAAAACGAGATGGCCACCGATCCCGATTTTCACAAGAAAATTTTGTTCAGCGATGAAGCTCACTTTTGGTTGAATGGGTACATTAATAAGCAGAATTGTCGTATTTGGAGTGATCATAATCCACAAGCCATTGTTGAGACGCCGTTATATCCTCATAAAGTAACTGTTTGGTGTGCTCTATGGGCAGAGGGAGGGTCCATATTTCTTCATAAATGAAGCTGGCCATAATGTTACAGTCAATGGGGTACGCTACAGAGCCAAGATTAATGACTTTTTCGTGCCTGAATTGAAGGATGTGTACGTGGACGAACTTTGGTTCCAACAAGACGGCGCTACATGCCATACATCCAACAAAATAATCAATTTATTGAAGGAAACTTTTGGTGAGCGCATTATCTCGCGTCGTGGGCCTGTGGCTTGGCCTCCAAGATCGTGCGATTTAACACCGCTGGACTATTTTTTGTGGAGTTATGTGAAGTCACTTGTCTACACAGAAAAGCCCGAGACGATTGACGCCTTGGAAGAGAATATTTGGCGCGTTATTGCTGTTATTGTTATGCACTTTGAAAATTGAGCTTTCGGCTGGAATTTATACGAGCCAGCCGCGGCGGCCACTTGCCCGAAATTATTTTTAAAACATAATGGCAATTTTTTATCTTAATAATAAAGCTAAATTCTTGGCCATAAAATTAAACTATATGCCTTTGATTTCTTCTTGAAAACTACACGTCTAAAAAAAAACACCCTTTATATCTAAGAAGTTAGCAAAATTCTTTTTCTCTGTCACTGAAGAAACACATTCCAAAGAAGTCAAATCTGCCAGGACTTATAAGAGCTGTCTAAACTTTCTGATGCAGGCCTGTTGAGATTTATAAATGCCGCAAAATTGTTTGAAAACGTATAGGTTCTTACCCTTTAAACCTTAAGGTTAAAACGTCTAAGGAATCATAAAGGATCTTCATTGATTTAAGTGTGAAAATTCTACTTGAGGAGATTCATGCTTTCACCAGTCGTTAGGAGAATACAACATTCCTCCAAGACTTGGGCTCAGGATAAAACGTAGAAAAGCGTAACGGCCATACTGATTCCAGGGACTCAGCTGGAGGATCGCCTAAAATTAATCAAACTTTTCAATAATAATTGATTTTAATGTTCCCTTGATAAGACTTTGCAGTTCTCATAGGTAGCTACCTCAAAAGTGATCAAGCCCTTTGAATCTTTGACTATATTATAACAGAACTCTTTAACTATACCTAAAATTGCTTGAATTTTAACCCTAAAGCTATAAGTTCTTAAATGCGCGAACATTATCACTTCCAAAGTTTTGAGCACAAAATGGAACAAAATTTCAAAATCCTAACCCCAATTTTACAAAAGAAAAAAGGTGTTTGCACCTATATTTTCCTTTAGCTGTCACCATGCTAATACATAACGTCATAAATCAGCACTTGATAGTGCTATTAAGACAAAATTATACGTCACATGCCTTCTTCCTCCAGAAATCCATTCAAAGCAAATTCACACGGTCCATAATTCAATAAGATAGATTTTTTCTTAAATCTATTTCCACAAAAATGAATTTCAGAACTGTAAAGAAGAACTTAATTTACGACCCCATCTGGAAGGAACGTGTAAAATGGGATAGCCTATGCTAAAGGCCCAGATTCTGCTGAACTTACCCCAGAAAAAAGGAACTTCCATTCGATTGAAAATATTAAAAGAAATAAGTTTTCATCTCGGAAGAAGAAAATTATGACTGCATCACAAATCGTGAGGATGGGAACCATCTGTCCGACTATAAATCCGTTGCGCGTTAGACAAAAGCATACGTCGTTTCTAATACCTACTTTAACATGCCGCAGTGGCACTTTCGACACTTCATGGAACATAACAAATAGAATTAGTGTGAGTTTAAAAATATCTTCTAGGAATCGTGTCGTCATAAGTGTTAGAGGAAGAGACGTGTGTGGATGATGCCTATGCCGTCAGCCTTGAAAAGTATTTTTCTTCGTGCCTTTTTTGTTTTTTACCGCTTATACCGCACACACGGATGTTTGACATCAAACGGGATTTGTTATTTTGAAATGCAAACAACGAATTATGAGAGAGATTTATGGAATGTATCTTTTATTTAAAATTATATCTTTTTAGGAGTTTGAAGGTGGGGTGAATTTCTGTAGAAGAATAGTCTTCTCGAAGTTTCTTTTGACGTGATAAAGTCTTATAAATTGATGACAGGCTACACGTACGAAATAACATGACTCATGCTGATAATGTTGATAAGATCATGCTGATATTGATGATATGCTGATAAGAAAATTGATGCACGCTGCGATACTGTGGTTCTTTTAACCAAAATCGATCACAAGCACCACTCAAATTCAAAAAGTACAAGAATAAAAAAAGAAATACAAAATAGGCGGAGTTTTGTTAAAGTAGAAAGTAGATGTAGATACTGGTGTGTGTGTGTGTGTGTGTGGAATTAAAGAGAGGGTATGTGGGTGTGAATTAACGGGCTGTATGTTGGTGTTGCTGCCATCAATGTTTTCTTATGTTTTTTTTTATAATTTGCACACTCAAAAGGGATTTGTGCTACCCTTTCGATATCGGTGGACACAGCGCGAGCTTAGGAAAGACAGAGAGGGTTTAATAGGAGTTGCCGATGCATTGAAAATAGTATAAGATGCATTTGTATCTTTTTTCTGCGTTCGCCTATGTTGTGTAGATATCTATGGCAAGTTGATTTTGATATTATTCTAAGTGAACAACCACAGCTGGACTTGCGTTTGGACCGCAGAGAAACATGAAAACCAACGATGGATTAATGTTGGAGAATCCACTCAACTGGTAAATGAGATTAATTTTTTTTATTATTTATTCTACTAATGTTGGCTTTGGTTGGAACAAGTTACTTGATTGTAATTGGATGCGGGGGTGATAGTGCAAACTGTTGCTTATGAAGCATCTACAAACGTATATTATTAGTACACGTTAAAGAGAGTTAAAAAATAAGTCAGATGAAAGAAAAATATATAATTAAATAATATTGCCGGTGTAGCGTGTCGTGGATTGAAATAATAGTAAAAACATTCTTACCACGTATCCTGGAAATTGATATTACAAACTTTAAAGATTTTTTAAGGGTGAATACTTCAAAATATTAGAAAAAGAAGCGATCACTTTGTGTTTCATAAACTCTTATTCATTTGTTTTCGTTTGTTTGTTTAGTTGTTTTTTACCACAATTTAGGAATATGGCTGACCCCTTTAGTTTGAAACACACAACCGCCAATTTGTCAATGTAATAAAGAAGATGTAGATCGTTTATGTCCATCAAAAAATTATATGAATTTTAGAGAAATGATAAAAGGCAGTACATGTGGTGGGTAATTATTCATGACGCAAACCTCAAAAATGGCAGGGTATTTTTGCCCTGGTGTTTTGATGTGCAGTGTATATATATATACATACAAAGATGTGATGTAAAACAAAAGCTTCAAATATGAAGTCAGAATGGTTATTTTTTTAATTTATCATTGTATATACATATCCATATACATATAGGCAGTTTATATACAATGTAATCTATCTGAATTTGAATATCTTCTAAACAATTGTGGTAATATTTAATGGCGGTTGCAATTAATTTTAAAATAAAAACATGAATTTCGATTTGGATTTTGATTCAAATCTAAGCGAAATTCTTTTTTTTTATTTTTTTTTTGACAGAGGGATGTATTTCTCTTGAATGACATTGATTTATTATCAAAATTCTTCTTATGTTGTGAGTATAAATTCGTCTTGATTTTTGATTGAGAAACTAATTTTATTAGAAAAAAGCAGAGTTTTTTTTCAAGCCCATGAAAGGCGGTCGTACTTCTTGCACTTATTAAGTTTTTTACTTGTGAATAAGTATCTAGGTATACGTTCTTTAAGGTTTGGCAAAAATATTCATCCGATGTTGTTTTGATACAGTTTTTCTTTATAAATGAAAAATGTTGGTTCTACTTGTGAATAATGTTTATATGATAAATTACATTTTTATTTCCCATTATAGGTACTTAAAACGATAGTAGTTTAGGATTCGTGAATATCAAAAAAATGTATATAACAATCAAACATAACATTACGAACATAGAGAAGCCTAAGTAAGGGAGAAAATATGTCTGTCTGTCTGTCTATCCGTCTGTACGTAACTATAACGAACTGCAGCCTAAACGGCTCAAGCGATTACCTTTAATCTTGATATCTTATGTTTGATTCTTTTAACATTCCTCAAAGGGGTTTTTTAAATTTTATTTTAAGGCCTAAGAAAACGGTACCTGCCATGTAGTCATTAAGGCAAATCTTATTTTTCTCGAAGACGGGCCCAACGATTTTGATGAAAATGTTGATAGTATTTTTGTTAATTATTAACTATTATTTTAGCAAAAATAATTTTCGACTTTCTCGGTAACGGCTAATTGGATTTCTATCAAATTTTATATATTTCAAAAGATCTAAAGCAGCCAAAATACATCTGGATACCAAAATTTTGAATATTATTTTTTTATTGATAATTGATTTTTTTAAATGCAATTAATATACCTACATTATGTACATATTTTTAATATTAATATCAAAAAAATATATTAATTTTTACGATTAGCTGTACATATCAAAACATATCAAAATCTTAAAAGAAATATTTCTCGAAAATTAAAAATTAAAACTAGATTTTTCAACCGTCCTACAACGTTCGAAATACTTTTTTTCATAAATTCATTATTACAGAGTTCTTAGTTTTTTTTTTCTTTTTTCTCGAAAACCGTTTTAATGATTTTGACAAAATTTTGTATTTAAACATTTTAAAGTGCCTGCTGAAAAACTTGCATTTCTAAATTTCGTCACAAAATATGTCTAGTTATGGAAGAACTTTTCAACTTAGCTGTATCTTGTTGTTTTTTACTTGCGATTATAGAGACTATAAGGCAAGTTAAGGATTCGTGAATATTAAAAAAAATTGAGATAACAATCAAACATGACATTACGGCTTAAGCGATTATCTTCAAACTTGGTGTGTGATTTTTTTGGCATTCCCCAGAGGTGAAATTGAAATTTTATTTTAAGGCCTAAAAATAACGGTACCTGCCATATGACAGTTTACGAAAATCTTATTTTTCTCGAAAACGGCTCCAACGATTTTGATAAAATTTTTGAGATTTTTTTTGTTGGCAGTGGCTATCATTTGATCAGAACCACATATACGGGAAAAGTCTATTAACGGGACCTTTCATATACGTAACGGCTCCATGGATTTTTGTCAAATTTTATATTTGAAAAGATCTAGACAGCAAAATTAATTTTGCATATCAAAATTTTGAATCACTTTTTTTTGTAGTAAAAATTATTTTTTTTTTTTGAAAAATCAATATTTTTAAAACTAATCAAAAAATATTATTTAAAATTTTATAATTGCATGTATATTAATAAACTCTAAAAAATTCATACATTAATTAAAAAAAAAATAAAAAAAATAAAAAATAAAAAAACAGGATTTTATCAAAACCGGTCCTACAATTTTCGAAATACTTTTTTCATAAATTTTTCTTCATTTAAGACGTGTGATGGCGTACTTCATTTTTACTAAAAACCGTTAAATATTGTGGTTTTGATACTTTTTATAAGTTCAAACCGTGTTATTTTCAACTTAAATGTTACTTGTTTCTGTCAAAGATCCTGCTTTCCAATATAATTAGGCACATAAGAGCAAGTATGTGCGACCCAGTCGTGCCCATTTTTTTATATTGACTAAAGCGAGTTTTATTTTTACTGATATCTATCCATATCATATCTAGCCATATTTGCTTAAAGTTTCATGAAATTAAACCTATGTTCTATTTATCATATAAAGTTAATTCGCATTTTTCTTTAAAACTGAAAGACACGCTCTTCACTTAACTCCTGTTTATAAATATGTACTATTCTAGCATACATCACCAAAACGTGGTGAGACGTAGCAGGAACTTTTTTTTTATACCCAAATAAAATAATTTTGAAAGATGTATCTCCATAATAATTATAAAATTCTGAAAGCAATAAAAAATCAACAAACATAGTTCATTACACTTATCCTCAAGCGAATTCCCCATTTCTCACTATTTTTTTCCCTGCCAACACCATTATTTGAAATATTGCAGCGAAAATAAAAAAAAATCAATCAAATTAATTGTTCGTTTCAGACTTTTACCCTCAAATTGCTTGGGAACTTGTCTTAGTAAAAGAACCATTGGATCATAGCCTAAAGCAGTATTAAGACGAACAAAAAAGATCAAAACATCTTGGAACAAAGAACTCTTGAGTACTAAATTTCTTGAGTACATTGTTATTCAGATTTTTTTTTTGCACCTAACGAACTCAAACCTCTGGATATAAACAATTTCGCCAAAGGCGTGAATAAACATTTTCAATTTTTTTTTTATTGAAAGCCAACCTCTGTGACCGAAACACCCTGCATCGATATATTTAAGTAACTTTCTAAACAATACAAAAACAGCCTGGAAGAGTTCCTATCCTAAGCTTAATAGGATTTCAATTCATCATACAAAGATCTGTCTGCACAAAAAAGTTGCATATAAATTGCGATCAATCAAACTGTCATGTCAGCAATAATTCTCCTCTATTAGTTGCATGCACGACATGCCTAACAATGCAGGCAGCTAGCTCCACATCATCGGTAACCGAAACTAAATTAAATATCTTATGTCATAAACGACTTTGCCTCAGCATAATACGTCATAACGTTATGTCATAACGACATAATAGTTTCCATCAGAAATTCCACTAAAAAAAGGAACAACCAGAGTTTGGTGTTCATGTAAGAAAAACTCGTCGTCTAAATTGCGCTCACTGATGAATAAATTACATTTTTTTCGCTCAGTTAATAGCTCAGCGCAATGCTGCAAAGTAAGCTGTTTTGTGATGATTTTCTTGCTCGTCGATGTTTTTTTGCATTTGCAAACATTTTTCCACATATGTATGAGCAATTTCGAAATTCCTCTAGTCTATCGCTTTTCCATTTCGACATGTTTCCAACAACTTCAATCACCATGACCGTTAGCCATCGAAGCCTTGCAATTTTTACTTAATTTTTCCAATCCTCTACTTTATTGCGAGTAAGTGGTAACGTGCGCCTGCTTACCGGCTTTAATGATGATGGCGGTGTCGTTTTAAACTTCTGAACATCATAATGGGAGGGGTTAACAGAGTTAGGCAAAAGATTCCACATTCGAGTTGTGCGGCTGTACTTGACTGTACGACCGAAATTGGGCTCAAGGGTAAATTGGTGGGCATTTCTGGAAGCACGAGTATTACGGTGAAACTATTTAAGGGGAAGAATGCAAGTGACTATTTCTCTAGAACATTGACCATAAAAATAATGGTAGAAAAGAGAGAGACATGAAACATTCCGTCGATGTTCAAGTGACGTGAATGTTCTAATGATATCATCTACAATCAACTTGAAAGCTTTTATTTGAATACCAAAAGACTCAAGTGAGTTGATGGAGCACCCGCCCAGATTTTGGAGTTATATTCTAGTCTTGGACCACCACAAGAGGTGACTGGTGATGCTCATACCGAGAATTTCAAGACGATCAGCTGCCATAATGTAAGTACCACTCATGGATAATGGCAACGAGGGTATAATTCTCTTAAGAGACTGAAGACAGCATTGTGTTTTAGACGCATTAAATTCTACACGATTTCTTATTCCCATTTGATGATGCTGTTAAAATCATAATTTAATGAGCTTATCATACGTTGCCGTTGAAGATCCACATCCGAAGACCGCGGTTGTGACTTTAAAAATTAATATGAAAAGCTGAGTGTACTATCATCAGCGAAGCAGTTAAGTTCTTAGAAGTTTCAGACAGGAGATCATTTGTAAAAATAAGAAAGAGATTTGGAGACAGAACGTAGCCCTGGGGCACACTAGTATTTATTTTGAAGATATCAGATTTGAACCCATCCAATACAACGGCCAAAAAGGTAATTTCTAATTAAGCCAAGAAAAAAAACATCGCAACCGAAAGCACGCATTTTCGATAAAAGAGCCTAGCGCCAGATTCTATCAAATGCTTTAAAAATATCGAGTGCAATAATCTTACTTTCTTCAAAACGATGTAGAGATTTGTTCCATTGTTAGGTGAGCTAAGCCATCATATCACCAGTGTACGTCAATATCTTTTAAAACTCTAGCCACTGTACGAGTGCGAAAGAAGATTGGGTCCCATAGAATCATTTAAGCTATCATGTACGGGTGGGACCATGACACCCATTGGCAGCGTAGAATTAGCGGCGAACTGCTTAGCAAAACAGTAGTTTTCTTTTCGAAACTGACAAATGAAATGTCATTGATGACAACGTCGGAATCAAGGACGAAGAAGTGTTCCTTATATTTTGTACAAATGACCAAAAATGCTATCTTGGGACATTGTAGTAATTTTTGTCTTAATTGTTGGTAATGTAAAAATTTGGTCCTGGCTTGTTTAAACTTGTTTCAGTTTTCCTCAGTAGGGTTCTCTTTATAACAACGTAAACATACCTTCCTAACTCTGATAACCTCTTTGCAGCTTGTATTAAACCATGAGTTTTCTTTGGGTCTGATACTTTTGACTCTATTTGGGATAAAATTCTCATCCCCGAAACAATTAGATTATTTGCCATATCTACACTAGAGTCAACGTCACTATCTAAGAAGCATAGTGACCAGTTAAAGATCCTGAAGAAATTATTCTTCTTAGGAGCTCTTTCTGATAAGTCCGAGACATTCATAATCTAATATATAAAAGTGGAAGTTGGGTCGATCATGCAACAACATACCCTAAAGGCAGAAGACATAACGAACGAGCAATGGCGATAAGTACGAAAAAAACGTGCGTCTCTACATATTTATGCTTACGTGACTAGACAAACGAACGACACAACGAAATACACAGGAAACGATCAGTCAACAAGCGTTCAAACGAATGAACGAAGACAGAAAAGAGAGGTAAGGACAGTATCAATTATGTGTGCCTATCCTACCATCATAGAACTCAGTTGTGAGGTAGCTGTCAAACCACTAGCTCTCTTAAGCATAGTTCAGTAGCAGAAGTTTTATTTGTTTTTCGCATAACTAAATTATTTAAATCCCACAAAAAAATGTATATTTGTTTGTAGGTTTTTATTTTATGCGCTTTTGACATACTGTTAATCCAATTGCCATTAAACTTTGTTACATTATTGCCTAAACCTACGGAAGCAAGTAAATTGAAGTTACAGAGGGTGGCGCGCTCTTGCGTGTTTCGTAACTACATCGACATCTCCTTTTACATGCTTCCCTTCTTCCCTAATGCTCGCACGGTGTTTTAACATTATAAGGGTAGAAAAATAACACCCCTTTCGCGCGTGCCTATTATAAAAAAAAAAAAATTATTTGAAACAGCATTAAAAATGTTTATATTTAATAAATTTATATAAAAATGTGGCAAAGTAATCTACTTCCTCCGTTATGAAAAATGTTTAGCATAGCTCGAATTATACCCGACAGTTGGCGCTACAAAAAACAATTAAAAAGTGTGGAAATGCATTTTTTGAAAATGAATGAAGACGAAGGATATCAACTTTATAGATTTAAAAGATAACAGTTTTGTATAAACATAGATTGGCCTTAGTAGCGTTGGTTGACGATTCCAATTTAAAAAAAAATTTATTGAAGTAATATCTTGGTGGAAGGAGGGGAGCTAGTAGCGGGTGTTAGTTGCTTCATAACTCCAAAAGGCCAAGAATGCGTGTGATTTGGTCATGAAGAACCTTAAACTTACAAGCAAAGACCAATAAATATCTTCAAATTTTCAATGATGTGAACGATCCTAATGGTTTCCCTTCAGTTTTGGTAAACTGAAAGTCGCGTGTAAGCCAGCTTAATCAGCAAGCAAACGGCGTTGCTCCTGGGTAAATTGGATCTTTCTCCTGTGCAGGCCCAAGTCCTAACGCAGAATTTGCAGTGCCTGAAACACCCTGAATGGGTGCCGCGGCTGGCTCGAATAAATTCTAGCCGAGAAGCCCCATTTTACCAATCGAATCCTAATTTTGGTAATGAATTTGCACGTTTTGTAAACGCAAGTCTATTCGTTATGAAATGGCAAACCAAACTGAGCACAAATCAAGTAACAGTTGTCAAAAAGACTTATTTTGAAAAGAGTATTGCCAGATCAAAAATTACAAGTTAAAAAAAAAACACTTTATTTTTTTTAAATAAATAAGGCTTACTGGTTTGATGGTGCCCATATCATATAAACTTTTATTTCTATAACTTTTAATGAACTGATTTTGATGAAATTTGTGTCGATATCCAATTATCTAAAATTGGAAAAACAACGCCAGGAAGTCACGTCGGTAGATTATGTTCAAAAATTACAAAATAACATATTATTTAAAAAAAAATGGAAGAATTCTTAAATATAAATGTTTCTTGTGAAATTCACCCTCAATCAAATACAGCACAACAAAGCCATTAAGACGGTTGTATGTTGGTTCAAAATTTTGACAAAAAAATGCATACCGTCAAACTTTTTGTGTGACAAAAGTTTTCCAAAAAAAAAGGATATAAACCAAGAAGGGGTTAGGCTTGTTATTCGTAGGAGCCTCTCCTTGACAATTAAAACCAACCGCAGGCCACAAAGCCTCATGGTGTCACTCATAATCGTTAATTTTTAAACGCCATTTTAATTATTAAAGGTTTGTTTTGTTTTTCGAAAGCAAGTTTACCGAATGTCCAAAAATTGTGCGCTTGGGTGATAGTAAAATTTTATCACCTCGTCCCTTTGGAGAGGGTTCTGACTCTCAATAGGATCGTTTGAAATGATAATTCCCGATTAGCTACCAGGACTCATTTTGAGCAGCAGATGTTTATCGCTTGTTGTTGGACGTGTGCACATGGCCATAAGGTGTCATGTTGCAATTTTCCAACGACAAACTGTTATGGAGCACGTTTACTTAGATATTTAGAAAGTTATAAGGACGTCTTTACGGAGCGGAAATTAAAGTTCAGTTTTATGGCTTACAGTGAAAACATAAACAAAAACACTTAAGGGTGCCCGCCGCCTGGTGTGGGAGGGGAACGCCAGACATTGACTGCGTATACAAGTTGAGCATAATATGTTGCATAAACAGGAACCACTCTTTTGAAATGCGTCGAATGCGTTCGTAGAGACGTTTTAATACATAGCTGTGGTCTAAAATCACGAACAGTATATCAAGATTTTATTTAGAATCCGGATCCGGATCGATTTCGATACTGGAAGTGGGTTCTTCTTTTTGGAGTTTGGGGTTAACTGTTTGTGCAATCTCTCGAGGGGATTGCGTGTAAGTGCAATCGAAGTTAAAAGGGTGGTTGCGAGTGATGTGCATCAATGAGCGGTTTTCAGATAGAGTGGTCGCCCTTCGATTCACACAGAAAAGAGGGTGTGATCTATATATCCTTCAACTTGTGTGCACACTGTTTGTTCGTTTTAAATGGAAACATCTCGACTCGAAAATCAATAGAAAATTTTACTTACTTTGATGGAAGGATGAAGGAAATCACTTGAGGGAGTTAATTGGGATACTCGATACACAGTGAGTGTTGGCTGGATGAGATTTTATCGTAAGTACTAGGGACAGTTGCAGGCGATGTTCCTTTTTTTGGTGTTCAATTGTGGTTAAGTAAGCGTTGGAGAGATTACTTTGAAGTGAACAAAGTAAGCAGTGATTGTTAGGGGGATACTGTTCGAGACTGATGAAGTGGAGTATTAAAAAGGAGATTCAAAAACAAACTCTCATCTGTGATGATGTTTTAATGTCAAATTCAGTGGCTGTGATAGCTGCGGCACTTGGAGCGTGTGTGGACTAAACTAAACTACAGCTTTGCTATTCTTATTTTTTAAATCTTGCCAAATACTGCGATCGATGCTTTTATGCGTATATGTGTATTCGATATTCGGTTTCCAAGTCTTAGAAATTTTGTATTTTTTCAAAATTTGGTCGAATTCCACAAAAAAAAATTGTGGTGTACCGCAAGGCTCTACTTTCGTATCAGCTTTAGTTTTTATTTTGCTTTCAAATGCTGAGTCCTACGAAAAATTGTGCGAGGGAGGACGATTCGGGAAAAGAGACAATCATGAATTGTATGAAATCTTTCTTGAACTCGTATGAGCGAAGAGGAATCAGTTCAGAGTCTTTCACAGTTCTTTAATGGTAAAAGGCAACGTGGTACACCTTGCTTACGTTGGAATGATGACGTCACCAGGACTTCAAAATTTAATTCCCAATTTGGTGACCTCGACGTGATGTGTCGTGATTGGATACCTCGTTTTGGAGTTCCCTCCAAGATAATTACGGATCAAAGTTAACAATTTGAAATCTGAAATCTAAGGTTCAAAAGAATTGTAATAACGGCTCATCACCCCCAAGCAAATGATGTGATTAAAAGGTGGCATCGAACTCTCAAAGCCGCCGTAATATGTAACCAGGACCAACAATGGTCTAGAATCTTGCCGTGGATCTTGTTAGGCCTTAGAACAACGTTTTGTGAAGAATTATCGACTTCCTCAGCTAAGCTGGTGTATGGAAAAATTCAAAAATTACGGCATGAATATTTCCATGCTAGCAAAGTTGAACCTCATTCGGATATAATAATTCGGTTGCTTCATTCAATCACGCTGTTTCTAAACCCTTCATTTTTAAAGACATTTCATTCTGCGATTCTGTTTTTGTACGCAACGACACTGTCAAAGCATCTTTTTTAAAAATAATACATTTCAGACAACGCGTTCGGGCAGAAAAGTCAAGAGGCCGTTAAGGTTTTGTAATTCGTATTGTGGTGTCAATACCTGCGATATTAATCCACAGAAAGTATATAATTAACCAACGTCAATAATATAATTCATGAAGCGGACATGTCGCGTGTGTTTTGTTCGCAAGTTCATTAGTAAAACACGAAACGCGTACATATTTAAATTCATACATCAAGGAAAATTTTGAAGCACAAAACTTAATTCTTTTGTAAATTACGCTCTCAGCTTCTCAATATTTCATGAATTCTTGATTCATCGATCCCTAGACTTTGTAGAAACTCCAAACCACAAACTATGGTAACAAGTTTCAAAAAACACGTAAATTCTCCAAAAAATATCACTGTTCGAACTCTAGAGTGGATGTGGCCAATAAAACTGTCTCCTATTCGAAAAAGCCCTAAAAGTTAACTTCCACTCGACTAACTTCCCATAGCATCTGTGTACCACTCTAACAACAACAACATCACCCGAACTCCCAACTTGTATGCAATAAAATTACGTTTGACTGCATTCTGTTCAATTCGATTACACAGTCACCCATGTCACTCGGCTCCTCCGTGTTTCTCCATATACGACTGCGACTCTGCCTTTGAATCGACCCATTTCCGGGTCATTTAGCAATTTCCATCGAAAAGCCAGTTCCAACTCCCAGTATTATATTATATGTACCACGGGAAACTTGTTAGAGGTTCTGCACCACGGACAGAACCGAAGAAGAGTGTTGTTTATGACATGTTCATTAAACTCGCAGTTCCGGTACTTTGGATGGCGGTGTTGGTGGCGATGATGGCAACAGGCGGGAATATTGGAACTTTTACATTAACCTTCTTGCCGAGAGACAAATTGGTCGATTGGCTAATGGGATGGGACGAGGAACTCCATAACTGCTCGATAACCTTTCAGTGGCCCAGCTCATCATAATTTCAAAAGTTCGTTCCACCCAAAACAACCATTCTTGGATGAACTGAGGGTAAATGGGAGGGGATGATGAGGCGATATGGCAAAGTGTGCCATTCATCTCTTTGTGCCATTAGCACATATTAGAGATGGTGAGACGACAGCGACAGCACGACACATTTCGAGAGGCGTACGCGATGATGGAGGTGATGAGTACGACGATGATGATGATGGAGCACCTCTTTCTTAGATTCCATAATTTTTCACTCGATGGGTTCTCGTCACGCAGAGTTGAAGGGGTGACGACAGCCGGCGATGGCGACGGGTATTTTATCTAGACCCGGAGATGTGTGTCTTTTGTGCCGTATGATTTGATACAGCACCACTGACTGTCGTGCCATGATGTTGATTTAATTTGGGGGTTCCTTTTCGAGAATGAGGGCCATAATGTATTTCGGAAGGTGTTTATGCATTTTGACAGGATGTCAAAATTTTTTTTTTTTTTTTTTTTGGTTCTTTATCTATAACGCTTGTGAAGAATTTGAAACAATACAAGAAGCATATGGGATTAGCGTTTAAAAGAGTCTTCGTGGATGATGTTGTTTTTGTTTTTTTTTTATTTTTTTTAATAAGTGTGTGTGGGTAATTAAAAATGAAAATGACGGCTCAGAAGTTCGTAAAAATTTCGATATATGTAAGTGGCAGAGCTAATAATTTAAGGGTTGACAGGTGGAAGCAGATGTGTTGGTACATTGCTGTGTCATTTATAATATGAGTATCTTAGGCAATATGAAATTAATATGAAATTAATTTAACATTAGAAAACCTGGCAAGCTGGTTTAAAAAATGACAAGTTATATATTATATTCTACTACTAGACCGCAAAGGTGCACAGAACTCAAACTTTTAGGTGAATTTCTATGACTTCTGACCACTGGTCCTGATATCTCAGTTTCTTGAGAGTTTGTTTTTTTTTTATTTTCGCTATGTTTAGAAACAGAACCCACCTGAATTATATATCCTGTGGAACTGTTCGTTTGTCATTGCATCAAATTGCTTGAAGGCAACTAGAATTGCCGGAAACCAGGTGAATGGCTGTGGTTAAACAAAAAATTTAAATGTAAAGCTTTTTTCAAAGTTCCTCCCTGTTCCTAGTCTATAATACAGCTGAATTGGGCAACTCACAAGCGAATGCTGTCAGAGGTTGGTTGAAATACAGCCAAAGGCGTTTTTAAATATAAACATATTTCTGATTCTAAGTCGGCGTTGAGTTGGATCAGAGGAAATCCTTACGATCTAACAAAATCATGTTCTTCAGAGGGGGAATATGGCATTATATACCATCGAAATTGTATGTTACAGACAAAGACGATGCGATTAAATCGTCAAGACCGTCTAAGCTAAGGTTTGGAGATCGATTATTCCAGGGTCCAGGGACAAGAAGAATAATGAAGTAGTGAGGCTGACGAAACTTCCATCAACGGCTGAAGCAGATGAAGAACTTTTATGCATTCATATGAACTTTCACTAGGAGTCATTGATTTTTTTCTAGATGAAAAAAAAATGTTAAGAATCATGGCCTATGTTTATAGATTTTTGAATATAAACGCAAAACTTAAACCTAATTATGGAAACAACCGGAATTCTGTAATGTGAAGAACTAATAGAAGCTGATTCAGCATTATTCAGAATTGCTTAAATGAAAGTGTACTTCGAAGAAATAGAAAACCTCAAGAAACAAATAGAAATTGAAATGGAAAATGGATCGAATGACCTACTACAGCCTCGATATTCAGTTCCAAGTTCTTAAAGACGTCTTTCACCAGTAACCATAACTGGACAAGAATTCACTTCTAAAAATAAAAGGATTGCTCGATGTAGCCATTTTCATTCATATCGGCACCAAGAGACCAAGGAATGTAATTATAATTATTCATCTGTTGATTTAGAGATGCAACAAAACCGTTTAACTTACCAAAAACGAGAGCCTTGACAACCAATTGAGACAAGAGTATGTTATCCCTAAAATTGGTTTGCAAAAATTTCCAATGTAAGGTAACTATAAGCTATAAACCAATGTTACCTAAAATTGCCCGCTTCCTCAGGCCAGAATGTCACAGTGTTATTGTCTGACTGATGAAGAGGTGGCCCATAAGCTGGATACTGAGTGGTTTATTTTCTGCTTCCAAGATTTCATGAATTTGTAGTGCAAATGTTTAACTGCCCTGCGTCAAAAATAGCAGCCATAATACTTTAATGAGATACAGCAAACAAATATCTATCCCCAAGAAAGAACCCATAAGAGAAGACACACAAGCGCTACGGCACCCGCTATAACCAGCCATACCCAAGATGAGAAGGCAGAAGCGGTATCCTTCGCTACAGCTGCCAAAATTACAAGGGTGGCTGTCCTTCCAAAAGAATACCCAGAAGTAAGCCTCGCGTGTGAATCAGGACAATTCCGGGGAAGATGTAATCATATATAGTATGAAATCTACCCTGCAGAAAGCAGGTGTTGTAGAACAAATAAAGTTCGGTAGATGCCGCCGGTGGCTTGGACAAATAGCTCATGAGCTCGGATGCATTTTGATAAAAAATGGGCACTACTTGCTCTTATGTGCCTAATTACATTGGAAAGAAAGATCTTTGACAAGTAACATTTACGTTGAAAATAACACAGTTTGAACTTATAACAAGTATCAAAACCACCAAACCTAACGGGTTTTAGTAAAAATAAGGTACGCCATCACACGTCTTAAATAACAAAGAATTTATGAAAAATGTATTTCGAAAATTGTAGGACCGGTTTTGATAAAATCTTGTTTTTTATTTTTAGTTTGTTGAACAAATTTTTTTTTTCATTGAAAATGATTATATAGAGGGTAAACAAGAAAAATATGTGACGCGAAATTTGGAGATGTGAAAATTGAAGATGCGAGATAACAGGGAAAAGATCACAAAACATAAGATTATAATAACATTGAAAATGATTATATACCTAGAGGGTAAACCAGAAAAATGTGAGACGGAAAATGTGATACGAGAGATAACAGAGAAAGATGAATTGAAGAAGAAAACAGAGAAAGAGGTGGAAAGAAAGAAACAGAAAGATGAATTGAAGTAGACGTAAATAAAATTGTAACAAAAAATATAAATAAAATTTTAACAAAGAATAATAAATCAAATCTTGTATTTTTTTTTATTTGACTAATGGAAAACCGTGAAATAATTTTCAATGATACCGTCGCGTCGTTTGCGTAGTTCGCAAAGAATGTTATTTTTTTTGAAACTTTGGTATGCAATTTTTTAGAGTTTATTAATATACATGTGATTATAAAATTTAAAATAATTTTTTGTTATTAGTTATAAAAATTTTGTATTTCAAAAAAAAAAAAATAAATCAAAAATTAATTTTAATTTCGTAGAAAAAAAGTTATTCAAAATTTTGATATGCAGAATTAATTAAGCTATCTAGATCTTCTCAAATATAAAATTTGACATAAATCCAAAGAGCCGTTACCGAGAAAGCCCAAAATTAAAAAAAAAAACGTTATATGAAAGGTAACGTTAATAGACGTTTTCCGTAAATTTGGTTCTAATCAAATGATAGCCAACAGAAAAATTTAAAAAAAATTTCATCCGTTTTCAAGAAAAATAAGCTTTTCCTAAACGGTTAAATGGCAGGTACCGTTATTTGTAGGCCTAAAAAATAAAAATTAAATTTCCCGTCTGGGGAATGCCAAAATAATCACACACACCAAATTTGAAGATAATCGCTTAAGCCGTTTAGGCTGCAGCTCGTTATACATACTGACTGACAGACAGACAGACAGGAAAACAGACAGAAATTTTTTGTCGATCACTTTTTTATGATCGTAATGTCATGTTTCATTGTTATCTAAATTTTTTTTTATATTCACGAATCCTAAACTTGCCTTATAGTCCCTATAATCACAAGTAAAAAGGGGAGGAAACAGTTTCACACTTTTTGTTAAATGCTTAGATCGTTCTAACAGACGAAAGACTCAAGTAAAAAGACTCCCAGATTTCATAAAAAGTTCTATAGATGGAACCTTTGAGCGCAATGAGTGAAAAAGAGACATCAACCTGAGTATTGAACCCACAATGTCCAGCCAAGATTTAGCTATAGCATTTTAAAAGCGTTTAATACCATGGTCCTACGTTTTCTTTGCTATTAAAAATCGATTAAAAACAAAAAGAAAGCTTGAAACACACTCCTTTAATTAAAGCAAATTAATTTCTTGCAGCTGAGAAGGCCTTAAGACATTCACATGATGAACGATTTTTTTTTCCAAAACTCATTTCCTACAAAGTTTCTCAACAATCTTATTCACAGCTGAACAAATGCGAGCAAATTTGAAGTTTCCGGTTCCATTTTGATGGGAAACTTTCACTATCTACACTTTCGATGTAGTTCAACCCACTTCCTTCCTGCTTCAGGCATTCTTTTCACAAAAAAAAAAAAAAAAAAATAAAACCATCATCAGCTGTATATACAAAAACAGTATGTTGCTAATTAATTTCACCCAACACCGCGTGCCACTCGAGAAACCAATCCATTTCCACCAGCCGATTCCAACGGGAAACCAATAACAAGCATAAAAAGTTAAAATCCTCATCCAAAAAGTTATATAATAATAATAATTGCTGTTAACAGAAAACTTTTACCAATCAACCGAACTTTTGTCCTTCGTCTATTTCGCAGTCCAGGAGTCCTGTCCCTCTCGCAAAATGCTTATCTTTTCAAAGGGAAATCCTCATTAGAAAAGTATAGGGATCATGTTTTCCTGACCCGCATTAAGTCGAAGGAGTTCGTTGAACAGTGTTTTTTTTTTTGCTTTGGTGGCTCTTCTCCGTTCCTCTGCTGTTAGTATCATAAAATCATGAAAATACTTTTATCCCTGTGCCACTAATTGACTTCCAATTTCTAAAGGAGATGGAGAAAAAAATATCATCCAACCGGAGGACGTGAAGGACGAACGAAAGTCGAACTACCAAAAAGAAAACCAAAACTTTACACTATACACCGTGGCTGATGGTCACGAATCCTATCCTTGCTTCTTCTATTCAGGACACGGATAAACAAATTGGTCCTCATTTGGTTTGACAGTCCGAATCAAAATACTTCATTGGGGGGGTTCTCCTTTGCGGGTGGGTGGTGGGCTTGTTGTTGTTTGGCAAATCCAGATTGATTTCAATGTAGCAGCAGAGATTTGGTTGAAATCATCCTTCCTGCTGATATACCCTTTCGTCGATGTGGCGTCTTCATTGCCGCTCCACTGGTGTTCGATGATGAAAACTCTGTTACAATTTGAATTCAAATGGGCAAAAAAGGATATTGCCTTTCGTTAAATCCTTGACATCGCTTGAATGATGAATAGTAGTGGGGTGGGGGATGGGGACTACGAAAATGGAATAAATTCGATCCGAACATTAGTCCTGGTCGTGCTGAGATTTTTAAAATGTATTTTTAGTCCACAAATTACAAACTGAATATCCTGAAGAGAAGGACGTTTGTTTCACCACATTCTTGTGCAATTAGTTACACTAGAGGTCGCTGTGGATTAATTCACTGAATGATGCCCTGCACACTCGGTGCCTTCAATCAGCTTGTTAACACATTTTTACGCCTTTAAGTCAAATTTAAATTAATAAATTCTCGATGACATCTGATAGACACCGACAGACAGACAGCTATTTGGACACGGTTTTTATGAAATTGTCTCTCTCGATTCTTGGGGACATCTTTGATGGCAGTTCCTCTTTGACAGTGTCTTGTCGTCGTAATTTGTCACCTGTTAAATCATCCCTGGAAAAGCAATTAGACACGTTCCACTTGCATGATGAGTGGGTATCCTCAAGTGAGAGAATCGTCATCATCATTGTCGTCGTCGCTTTTCTGGAGTGATGCCTCCGGGAGCGGAGGATTTTTTTTCCGGTGGAAGTACAGATGAACGGGAGAAAATTAGGGAAAAGTTTTGAGTTTGTAAATACTTGAATTGTTGTTTTTTTGGGGTTCGTTTGATGTTTTCGAGTATCCAGCACGATGGAAGCGTGATGCGGTTGTTGAATTTTTTCATGGAGATAAACGTATAATATATAATAGTGTGTTAAATAGTGTGATTTTTTTCAAAATCGTAGGAACGGTTTTTTTTTAACAACTTTTTAAAAAAAAATAAAAAAAATAATTTAAAAATACAAAAAAATACAATAACAAACCAATTGTTTACTCTTCAGAGAAGGCAAACTTGCTCGCCGCCAATTCCGCTGCCAGCTCCACGCTGCCTCAAAGTAACGTTGCCCCTCCTGTACTTGAGAATGTAAATTTTTCCATGGGACAAATTTTTTTTCGCACTCGTACAGTATGTCAACTCGGTATGTGTGTCAACGACGACCTCCGTTGGAACGACCATATATTTGAAATCGCTAAGAATGCTGCAAAGTGTTAGGTTTTCTGTATCGGTGTAAGAAGTATTTTTCCCCATCTGATCTGGCTACAATTTATAAAGCGTTTATACGCCCTAAACTCGAGTATAACTCACACCTCTGGGCAGGTGCTTCGCAAACATCGCTTCACCTGCTTGATAGAATACAAAATCGAGCGTTAAGATTGATAGGAAATAGAACTGCCGCTGAAACAATTGCCCCTCTCGAACACCGACGCAATGTTTCATGTCTTTCCTTATTTTATCGTTTTTTTTTATAAAATGCCCATCAGTTCACCCTTGAGCCCAATTTCGGACGTACCGTGAAATATAGAGATTCTTTTTTTAGCCGAACAACACGAATTTGGAATAGTTTACCCGGCGGGATTTTCCCTTGCCATTTTGATCTGCTAACATTCAAAACCAATGTTAATCGGCACCTCCTATCTCTCCCCTCCCTATCTTCGTAATGCCCGCGCAGTGTGTTCTACATTAAAAGGAAAACACATAATCCCTTGTGCGCGCGTTAATTATAAAAAAAAAAAAACTTAAGCACAAAAGTAACATTCATTTACAAACAAAATTTAAAAAAATTCACCTACCCGTTTTCAAAATATTGATTTTTGAAAAAAAAAATTAATGCGAAATAATTTAGGCTACCTACATCTTCTTGAATATCAATTTTGATAGTAATCGGATAACCAGTTTTCGAGAATGTCGAAAAAACCGGTCCTACAGTTTTTAGCCAACCATATTAATTTTTTTTTTTCACCAAAATATAATGCTTACCTCCACTAGTACACTGATTTTGTTTTATACAAATTCTTGGAGCCGTTTTCGAGAAAAATAAGCTTTTACATAACGGTTATAATATGACAGGTACCGTTAATTTTTGAGCTAAAAAAAAAAATTTAAAAACTCCTCTGTAGAATGTCAAAATAACCTTTAGTTTTAAATTTGAAGACGATTAGCCCAACCGGGTTAGGCTACAGTCTAAAATACATCCGTACAGACAGACAGACAGACAGACAGACGGACAGAATTTTGCCAGTAAATTAAAATTTTTTTCCACGAATACATAACTTGTATTATAGTACCTATTATCGCAAGTAAAAATTGCTGGTTAGGTAGGAAAAATATATTTAAATAAATTCAGTTGGAGTTGATACACCAATTGAAAATGTTTGGACGGTATTTTTATTTCCTCTGATTTTGGCAAATATGAAGTTTAAACGAGTGATTAATTGGAATAAGAAATTGCTTACACATTGTTGCTTAATCAAAGTCAAGATTTGAACTATTGAAACTAAGCTTTTCCAAGAACAATAATGACACATAACAATTAGAAAATAATAAGAAGAGACGGGCAAATTTCGTGTGTGGCGATGGAGTCGTAATCTTATATGAAGAGGTATTGATTAAGGTCTTTATCCAATAGCTTTGTAATACTCTAAACATATATACTTATATTATATTATACTGATTACTGTTTAATTTATTTAATTGTTTATTTAATATTGTTCATTTACTTCTTCATGTGTTTACTTTCATCATTGTTTATATTTATTTATTATATTTTTTTTATATTTTCTTAATTATTTATTTATTTATTTGTTTATTTATTTATCTATTTATTTATTTATTTATTTTTTCGTTTATTTATTAATATATTAAATATTTTTGTGTCTCATTATTTATTTTTTTTATTTATCCTTTTGTTTGTGGATAAACGGTCAAACATATTATTTATTTTTTGTCAATATTTCTAATTTAACTATTTAATATAATGTACTTATTTATTTATTGTCTGTACTAATAATGACTAATGACTAATGACTGATTTTTGTTATAATATTTATTTATTTAATTATCTTTCTGTTTGTAAAAGCTGTTTTGAACTGGGTATTGTACAATTTTTTGCCTAAGCCACCCTTTCTCTCGATCTTTTTTTTCTTTTTTGTAAAAATACTAGTACATCTTATGTACAATGTACATGTCTTTTCCTTGTGGCTATCTTTTTTACTTGCGATTATAGGGACTATAAGGCAATTTTAGGATTCGTGAATATTAAAATTGAGATAACAATCAAACATGGCATTACGATCATAGACAAGTCTAAAAAAGTGATCGAGAAAAAATGTCTGTCTGTCTGTCTGTCTGTCTGTCTGTCTGTCTGTCTGCTTGTCAGTATGTATAACGAGCTGCAGCCTAAACGGCTTAAGCGATTATCTTTAAACTTGGTGTGTGTGTTCTTTTGGGATTCCCCAGAGGGGAAATTGAAATTTTATTTTTAGCCCTAAAAATAACGGTACCTGCCATATGAC
The DNA here is from genome assembly GCA_963971375.1 of Platycheirus rosarum. Lineage (NCBI taxonomy): Eukaryota > Metazoa > Arthropoda > Insecta > Diptera > Syrphidae > Platycheirus > Platycheirus rosarum. The sequence continues at coordinate 22,295,417 of OZ020507.1, read as the reverse complement.
CGTTTAGGAAAATCTTATTTTTCTCGAAAACGGCTCCAACGATTTTAATCAACATTTTTGAGATTTTTTTTGTTGGTATTGGCTAACATTTGATTAGTACCACATATACGGGAAAAGTCTATTAACGGGACCTTTTATATAACGGGTTTTTTTTAATTTTTGGCTTTCTCGGTTACGGCTCTTTGGATTTCTGTCAAATTTTATATTAAAGAAGATCTAGGTAGCCGAATTAATTCTGCATATCAAAATTTCGAATAACTTTTTTTTCTAATTAAAATTATTTTTTGAATTTTTTTTCAAAAAACAATATTTTTAAAACTTATCAAAAAAAAATTATTTTAAATTTTATAATCACATGTATTTTAATAGATTCTAAGAAACTGCATACCAACATTTAAAAAATAATTTTTTTTTCAAAAAACTAAAATTAAAAAAACAGGATTTTATCAAAACCGGTCCTACAATTTTCGAAATACACTTTTCATAAATTCCTTGTTATTAAAGACGTGTGATGGCATAATTCATTTTTACTAAAAACCGTTAAGTATTGTGGTTTTTAATACTTTTTATAAGTTCAAATTGTGTACACTTTCAACGCAAATGTTACTTGTTTCTGCCAAAGATCTTGCTTTCCAATGTAATTAGGCACATAAGAGCAAGTACGTGCGACTCAGTCGTACCCATTTTTTTCTTAAATGAAGGTTTTTAACAGTAGCTTTTCCTTCAAAATCTCAAATTAAAGCTAAATATATTTTTGATTAAACAAATTATTTATACTTGGTAGTAGTATGGTAGCATTATACCAATCTCTGTAAACTCTGCAATGTAGGTTTAAGTAGTATTAAATGTTTTTTTTTTTTTTTTTTTTTTGGCTACAATAAAAGTTTGAAGAAGAAGAAGTTTGCATCAATTATTCTAAGCACATAAACCGGCAACCCTAATAGTAGAGTTCGGAAAACTTTTCTAGTGCATTAGGCTGCATTATGGATGAAAATGTGTATCTAATTGCTGAAAATTTGAATGTTAAACACGAAAATTGGGGATTATCAAAATAAAAATATTATGATGCAAGTTATATATTCGTGCAGATTAAGATTTGTTAGATAACAATCAAACATGACATTAAGATGATAGAGAGAAATATTTGGGTTACTGGCAAAATTCTGTCTTTTTTCTTTTTTTTCTATTTTTAATATTTTTTTTTTTGAAAAACTAATATTTTGAAAACGGTTAGGTGGATTTTTTTGGTATTTTTTTTTTAAATGTATGTTATTTTTTTGCTTAAGTTTGCATTCTTGAATAATTTTTTTTATTTTTAAAAAAAGTTATTAAAAAAAACATTTTTATTTAAAAACCGTTCCTACGATTACAAAAAAAAATCATCCTTCTACACATTTTTTTACCGAAACAAAATGACGTTTGAATTTTTCAGTTGAAAAATATCTTACGTACTTTTTTCAAACGAAGTCACAAAAATCGATTAAAAACTTTGAAGTTCTCTTAATTTTTTTTTTCAAATTTTATTCGACGAGAGCAATTATGTGCGATCCAATCGTGCAATCTATTTTTCCTTATAATTAGCGCGCATAAAGGATTATTTGTTACCCTTTTAATGTAAGCACACTGCGTGAGAATTGGGAAGATAGGGAGGGGACAGAAGGTTTAGATTAACATTGGTCTTGAATGCTTGTCAATTTAAATAGCAAGGGAAAATCACATCGGGTAAACTATTCGAAATTCGTGTTGTTCGGCTAAAAAAAGTATTTCACGGTACGTCCGAAATTGGGTTCAAGAAAGAACAGATGAGCATTCCTGGCAAGACGGGTATTGCGGGAGAAACTTTTAAGGGGATGAATGCAGCTGGCTACTTTTAGTGAACATTTTTTTTTAAAGAAACTATACAATAAGGAAAGTTATGAAACATTACGTCAGTGTTCTAGAGGGGAAATTGTTTCTGAGACATTTCTATTTCCTATTAATCTTAACGCCCTTTTTTGTCCTATATCGAGCAGGTGTAGCGATGTTTGAGAAGCACCTGCCCAGAGATGGGAATTATACTGAAGTTTTGGGCGTATAAACGCTTTATAAATTGTAGCCAGATAAAAAGGGGAAAAAATCTTCTTGAATCAATACTTTCAGGCATTTTTAGCGATCTCAAGTAAATATATTGTCGTTCTAAAGGAGGTCGTTTTTGAAATATACATACCGAGCACTGAGAGATGTAAAGATTTGTTTCACTGTTCGGTGAGATATGCCATCAGATCAGCAGTGGAACGATGACTGAAAAAGCCATACTGACCATCATGGAGAAGCTTTCGGTCTTCGAGATATTCCTTAAGTTGACGGTTAATCAACGTTTCCATGACCTTAAAAAGAAGGGACGTAAGTGCTATGGGTCGGTAGGAAGTGGAGAGAATGGGTCACCTTTGTTAGGGACAGGCTCGACAAATACTGGTGGAGATGAAATGACACAATGATCCAAAGTGCTAAACGAAGAAGTTACACTAATTGTCTCCTTATCAGTATGAAAAGTAAGAAACAAGCCAAGGACATTAGTGGCTTGCCTATGAACATCCGGTATTCGAGTTGCCTCATGGTTTCGTTAGGTATGGTGTGTAACGCAGCAAAGATTTCGAAATGATTTCTTTCGGATGTTGTCCAGACCAGAACAGCGGAGCTACCTAGAATTGTATACATTGAAATAACGATTTCCGTGCGAGCTGCGAGAACAATTGGAAACAATTCTTGAAATAAAGTCCCACAGCCCCAATTTTGACTGACATATGGTTGCCACTTTGGCCAGAGCTAGAGGATTGATCCTCTACTGGTTGATTCGCGACTAATGGTCAGTTTTTTTGAAAGTGGGCTTCCAGGTATTGCCCAGATTCCAAAAAAAAGCAAAAGATAAATTTCTTTTGTCTTTACTTGCATAGACCGCTTATTTAATTCTGGAACTTCTTGGTCATAAAACTTGAAACAAAATGGTTGATCATTATAAACTTCATTTTAACTAGGGTTTACTACTTATTTAGACCATAGCAACATTCCGAGATACGAATGCAAATATTCTAAGAAAAGGCCTTACTGAATTTTTTACAGAAATAATACTAAACTGGGTATTATTTCCGTAAAAATTCAAAATGATGGAGTATATACTTCTGATATCGAAAACTTTAATGCAAAAATGCATCCCATTTCCAATACAATTGTTAAAACTTGTTAAAACAATAAAAATATAATAAAGTTAAGAATACAACTGTTTTCGCAAACCCAAAAATCAATTACCAAATTAATTGAAAGAATAATATCTGTTTTCCTTTATCCCCCCTCCTAGATCCTGATTGGAATTCAAAAGCTTATTCTACACAAAAAACCACTCACCTTGCATAGTATGCAGCAGCGGCCATCGCCTGCGCTGTCTCCATCATAAGGTCGATTTTACAATTCCGATAAGGATACCTGGCAATGCCATCATCTTGTTGGATAGGAGAGTTAATTTCCTCATGTGCTTGCATCGTGGTTGCATTTGCAACTTCCTCTTCGAAAACAATTGGCAGAACATTAACACCCGCTCCCTTAGCCGATGGTTTCTCCAAAAGTCCGGCTTCCCTGAGATTATCCTCAACGAAGTTTGAATGCATCGCAGCACTGCCCAAGGGAACCTCACGTACGTTATAATCTTCCATCATCATACCCTCCCCACTGTCACCCGCAAAAGTGACGTTATTCGTCGGAATTACAGACATTCCATTCGAAGCGGACGCACTGGAGTATGGCTGGCCTTGAGTAAAATTTTGACTTTTGCTTTGGCTTTGCCTTTGATTATGCTCGCCGTCAGCCCTGGTTCGTTGATGTGCCGAGGAACCATTGTTAGACGTCGGCAGAGGGGGATATTTTTGGGGCGCTGGTGGCGGCGGCAACTGATTCCGGTAATGAAAGTCTTCCTGCCGAAAGTAATGCTCCTCATATCCAATACCATTGTTGGCTCCAGCTGATGTATGTTTCCTTTGATTTGACGGATTGTTGCTGCCACCGTTTTGTTGTTTGTGCCCAATGCCGGAGCCGCCGCCATCGCGGTCGGATGCGGGCAAACCAGTTGCGGAGGCCTTTTTGCTTCCGGATGAAGCCGCAACGGATTTTTGGGAACCCCTTCCAGGAGCGCGTCGTCTTAGATTTCGGTTTGACAGCTGGTGGCCGTTGGCTGGAGTGGCAACGGCAGAGTTATTGTTTATGCCCTTCGGGTGGGATGGGTGTGCGGCGTTTTGTGGTCGCTCTGGTATTGTTTCGTAGACGTGTTGTTGGAGCTGGTGGTATTTCGGCTGTTCCTGCTGCTGAAGTTGCTGCTGTTGCTGATGATGGAGTACGGCCGCCTTGTCACACATCGGCTCGACGAATCCCTGGGGAAAATGAAAGTGCAAATGGGGTGCAGTCGTGGAAACCATCTGCTGCTGTGGCGGTGGAGGTGGCAGCTTCAAAAAATGCAACCCTTTCGGTTGTTTTGACGAACACGAATCCCTCATGAATGATGATGATGATTGTTGGTGGTGGTGTAATTGCTGCTGCTGCTGCTGTTGTTGTTGTTGATGTTGATGCTTGCCGAGTGCCGTTGCTGGTGGCAAATTATTCAAATAAAAGTCATGGTTCTGGAAGCCACCACCACCTCCAGTAGTGGCAGAAGAAGCACGCATGTCGAATGTAGTCTGATTCAACAAGTGCTTCTCGTAAATGTCGTGCAGCAAATTGGTGGCAGTTTTGGAAATTTGATTAAAATTCTGATGTACCATTGGAATTCGACTATTACCACCTTCTGCCGTTCCGCCACCGTCTTGCTGACTTGATGACGAGGAATGGTGAAAGCTGTGCACACCGAGTCCATTCGAATGTGAGGCAGACATTGTTCGATGCTGGTTCTGCTGCTGATTCTGGTGCAAAGCAGCACCAGGTGGCAGTGGTCGATAGGGTTGCGGAATCGGTACCGCAATTGATTGCTTTCCGCCAGTCATTATGGCGGCTGTGTTGCTATCATACCGACATCGAATTTTCGTTCTGCCAGCATTGTCTGACGCACTAGAAGTGGCAGCCCCATTGCCGGGAGCCAAATCAAAAACGGAACTATTCGGATGGTTCATCCGGAATGTCGATCCAGGAGGCAGTAACACTGCTTCTATATTCGACGAATAGTTGGATGAATGATGCTGGCGAGGAGCTCCGGAAGACAATGATGATGATTGCTGTCGGCTGGGTGGATGATGATGATGATGCAGTTGTAGTACATCTCGTTTAATTGCCGAACTGCCTGCGTGCCGAGGTCGGTGCACAGATGCCTGGAAGGAGAAACAAAAACATTCGAATAAAAGTCTCGCATAAAATAGTTTTTGTTGGTAATGTGCTTGGCAATGAAATTCTTGAGATTCATTTTCGGAGAAGTGATTTTTAAACGACATAAGGGGACTATTAGTTTATTCAGGGTTTAGAAACCCTGAAATGTGAGCGGACATTTATATGAGCATTTAGTAGAGGCGGAGGAGGACCGAAATGGCCGTTTTATATTTTACGGTTTGAGAAGTTATGACTACACAATTAGTTATGAATTTTTTAAAGATTTTGGAATTTTATTGCTGAAATAAAATTTGGAAAATGCAATCAGAGTTTTAGTATACTTACAAAAACGGGTGCTGCTGCCTGGGAGGAATCATCGCTGGTCCTGAAAGTAGGAAAGAAAACTAAATTTAATACAAATAAATAAAGCTGCATTAAGAGAAATGAAATTTTAATTGATTTGAGAAATAAAAAGTTTGAGTGCAATAGTATGGTCTTATAGATGTTAAGTAGAAATACCTTTTTGAGTATATAATTTAATTTTGATGGGTTCATATAAACGGAGGAGGCGTTTTATTTTTATAGATTCCAGCCAAATGTTTCCAAATTTTTGACTTTTTTCTTGATTTTCTTTTTTTTATAGACAAAGTGAGTCTTAAAATAAAATTAGAAAAGTATAACTCGAAGTAAAAAAAGACTTTTTAATGTTTCATTTTTTAACTACCTTGCTATGCTGCTTCTGACTGTGAAGAGTGTTTCCGAGAAGACATATTTTCGCATTCAGGTGGCAGAGAAAGAATCCTTAGGACCAAAACAGCGTTACGCGTCTTCAGTGTCTGTCAAGTAAGCTTAAATAAGCTTGTTACAAGTATACGAAATCGGACTTTAAGAAACCGATAATCTGTTTTCATACGAAGATTTTTTAGATAATTAGAGGGTCTTGCCACCGGGGCCCGGGTTGTAGTTTCCCAATCATTTACTTAAAAAATTGTTTGCGTTGGAAAAATAAGCCTCGGATACGGACGTATTCACTGATGACGAAATGCCTGAATTAAAGTCAACGATCTTGTGAACCATATGAAAAATGTTAGGTCCATTAACAAACCATGTTCAGTCAAGAAATAAGCGGAGGCCCTAATCTCCTAATAGGCATTCAAAGAGATAGTCCGGGCAAAAGGAACAAGGAAAAGCCGATTGACTTTGCTGCGTAGCGAAATATAGTTATTTTTATACTCGTTTAGTCGTCGTACATAAGAATTTGGATTTTTGCAGACTTCAACTTGGGGAATTTTGCTTTGGGATTCGGGACTACAGCCGTACAAGATCCAACTGACCAACAAGTTTTTGACCATAGACAAAAAACATCAAAAATGTCATCCATTTATTCGGGGTTCACAAGGTGACGATGTATCCTCAAAAAGTAACTTTTGGTGGGGCTTTTGTGCCGGTAGCGTCATTGGTCCCTTTTTTCGAAAACTACGTTGGTTAGTTGTTTAAGGTCAATGGCGGATGCTACAGATCGATGATAACCATTTTCTTTTGGCCCAAATTCAACTAAATTGAACTAAACTACATATGGTTTAAGCAGGACTGCGCTTCGTACCACACAGCGGACGCCACGATTGACAATCTGTATAAAACATTGGGGGGAAGGGTATTTCTTTACAGCGGTGAAAAGAAATACCTAGTATTCTGAACGCCCGTACGTTCGAAGAAGCAAACATCGACTCGGATCACAACCTGGTTGGTTCCATACTTTTTATATGGATATCCAATCCATGAAAGCTATTAGGCGATCAGAACTGTTGGGCTTTTCACAGTCACCTCCGAGAATCGATGTTAACCATCTGGAACCTACTTCAACGAGTTGTTGAATGTGGCGTAGATGGCTAATATCCCGTCAATGATCAATCTGGACCAGTTACTCTAATCCTGACAACTAATATATACACCCGTCCGACCAAAATTAGTAGAACCATTGCTAGACTAGAAAACAAACAAAGCAGCTGGTGATGATGGCCTACAAGCGGAGCTTTTTTAGAAACGCTGAAGATGACCTGGTCAGGTGCATACCTATACCAAATTACTTGCAAAATATGGTCGGAGGAAAGTATGCCCGACGATTGGAATCTCAGTACAGTCCAACCGGTGCAAAAAATAGGAGATTTCCAACTCTGGAACAACTATTAAAGGAATTAGCCTTTTAAAAATCGCCAAAAAGATCCTTTCCAGCGTTTTATTTGAACTTCTTAAGCCGTTTGCTGACGGAGTAATAGGTCCTTACAAAGTCTGTTTTCAGTCCGGAAGAAAACCCAAGAATTTAACATCGAGACCCACCACATGTTCATTGATTTTAAGACAGCCTACGACAGTGTTAACAGGGATGAACTGTACCGAGCATAGTTTTAGAATTCCTCCTAAAACTGGTACATCTTATCAGAATGGCGGTGAAAAGTACTCACTGCTCCCACTCCGTCAAAATTGGTATTTAAATACCTACGCCTAGACCTTATATACAAAAATATTATCAATATCTCAACACAATTTTATAAAGAAACCATTTTGGTATTCAGTGTGCAGGATGCCTTAGATATTCTAAACACACACCATTCTATAGATGTACGTCAATAGTAATGACAAAAACCTAACCGCTTATATCATTCAAATTGTTAAACATCCCCACAAAAATAACTATCACACAGCTCTTCAAAGTGTAGGATTTCGAACCGTTTCAAGTGTCTTTGCTAAACTGTTGATTCTGCTCTCGACTATTTCCTAAAACAATATCTTGTCCCTAGATGGCAGATATGGTATATGATTCTTGTCCTTGCTATTTACAAAAAAAAAAGTTTGAGAAACTTACCTATCATCCCGTGGTTCGACACGAACCACTTTTAAATTCAAATTCGACGGCCTTCGCCGAGGAATTCGATTTGTTTTCGGTTTATTATTCTCTGGCATTTTATCTCCACTGCATTTCCTGAAAACGAATAAGAAAAGGAATACAAATTAGTTATTTGCATTACGAGGGAAGAAGTTGCTTAAAAATAAAATGAAAAATACGTATCTTCTGTGTAAATAAGAATGATTTAGATCAAAGCGAACTCTAGTGTCTAGTTGTCTTCAAAAGAAGAACTGACTGACCCACGTCTGGAGTTCAATGTTCAGGCAAACAGACGCAAATAAAGGCCATCACCCGGATATCAAACGGTAAACACGTAAAAATCCCATAAAAAACAAAATGATGAATGTGAATGCAAGAAAGCAAATTATATCCTTTGCACACACACACACAGTTTATAAACTCGAGGACAATTGGCAAAGAGGAAGTTGACAATTTCATTTTGCAGCAGGCACAGGACTAGACCGTTGCATCAACGCCCACTCCAGTTTTTTGTTTTCTTTTTCAGATTAGAAATATAAAAAAAATATGTCCTCCTCCACTTTGACAATGGGAATCCTGGATAGAGGTGGTGAATCCTTGTATTCATTTGCACGACAACGATGCGATGATGAGTGTGTTCAGTGTTATGTTAGATTTGTGTGGGATTGCAATTGCATCGTGTCTAACATAACGAATTGTCGCATGCAGCAGCAATTCATAGAACAGGACGACGAGTCCTTTTGTTGATGTTTGTTAGGGCGGCGGACCTGCGATTGCATAGTTTAATTCCAATATTCTGTCGGTGCACTTATTTTGTGCTCCCTTTGCATGGGGCTTATGACATATTTTCTGAGTGCAAAGTGCAGGATGGTGAACCTTTGCATAGGAATCTTTTTTTTATTTGATTTTTTTCCATGAACCACTTTTCGATTGTTATCGGCCGAATTGCTTTGAAAGGACATTTAACGTGGTTCTGTCATGAGAGGGATACCAACAAATGAGGGTTTGCCTATCTGCTTTGTTTGGTCGTTTGCACATCACAGCATAAAAGGACGAAGGGTCTATATGGGGTTTGGAGGAGGAAAAACCTATTTGAAGGGACACTTTCTGTTTTGGACATGTAGTAGGTTTACTGTTTTTCCATCAATTAAGTGGTGATTTGGGGCTTGTTGCAGTTGATTGCTAGTTGTGGAGCCTTAAAGGATGCAGTTAAAAATTGCTGATCCAGATAGGTGGTTTCTACACAATTTTTTTTTTGTTTCAGTTATCCTGGAGTCTAATTGAAGGTTGTTGTTAAATCGTTGGTTGCAAAGTATATACCTTATATATGTTTTTCCGGCCAATATCATCCTTTTAAAATTTGTGTGCAGGATTTAAGGATGGTTTAGCACGCAAAGAAACTTAATTTAAAAAAAAAAGATAATTTCAAAGTAATTGCGCTACGAATTCATTATTTAGAGGTGCTAGCTGAGTGACTCTTGGACCTTCACCTACCCGAACCATCAATAAAAAGTAAGCCAAACAAATTATTAGGATTCAAGGAGCGAAATGAGGTTTTGCATGTCAGAAGTACCTCATTGACTCACGGCTCACATGCCCTTATTTCGTTATTGAAAGGTGCTACCTGAGTGATACACTGCCAGATAAGTATCCAATCCAGTTACCCGACTAATCAATAAAAAGTGACCGAAAATGTATTGGGCCTCCAGGAACCAAATGAGGTGTTGCAAGTCAGGAGTTTTTAATTGACTCACGCCTTCACACACCTATATTTCGTTTTTTAAAGGTGCTAGTTCAGTGATTCTTGCACTGTCAGATAGGTATTTAATTCAGTTACCTTACTCATCAATAAAAAAGTGACGCACAAAGTTGGTTAGGCCTCCAGAAGCGAAATGAGGTATTAGATATAAGTACCTTATTGACTAACATCCTCATATGCCTATATCTCTGTTTTTAGAGGTGCCAGTTAAACTGTCGGATAAGTTTCGAATTCAGCTACCCGACTCAACATTTAAAAGTGACCCCCGTCAACAGCTTATTTGGCCTCCAGTAGCGAAATGAAGTGTTGCATGCCAAAAGTACTTCATTGACTCACGCCTTCGCACGCCTATATCTCGTTTTTTAAAGGTGCTAGCTCAGTGATTCTTGCACTGTCAGATAGGTATTCAATGCAATTACCCGACTCATCAATAAAAAAATACCCAAAAAACTGGTTGGGCTTTCAGGAACGAAATGAGGTGTTATATATAACTACCTAATTGACTAACAACCTCATATGCCTATATTTTAGAGGTGCCAGCTGAGTTTGTCAGCTAAGTTTCGAATTCAGCTATCCGACTCATCAATAAAAAGTGACCTAAACAATGTTGGCTTCCAAGAGCGAAATGCCAAAAGTACTTCATTGACTCACGCGTTCACATACCTAATATCTCGTTATTTAGATATCCTAGCTGCCTGATTCTTGCAATAAGAGCGAAGTTTCTATTCAAATATTCCTTTTCCACTCAATAAATTACTCATAAATCACTTATTTAAAAAAATTAACTAAACCCATTAAAAGTTTTTGATTACTTCAATTTACTTATGTAAAAATCTCTTAATATCTTTCCATTTCACCGTCTCGCCGGATATCCGCTTGAATTCAGATTTCAAAACTTTTATAATTCAGAGAATAAACTAGCTACAATTTAATTGAAAAAAAAGAAAATCTCAAAACAAAACAATTTGCATCTAACAATGACTGATGGATGGCGAGGCATAAGATACACTATACCTCCAATTCCAATTCATATAGACTGCACAGAGAGTTCTTCCACTTAAAAATAATAATATTCGAAAACCTATACAAGAGTAACAACAACACCACAGGGCCCAGGGACCAGGGTGATGGAAATGGAAGAAAAATCCTGCGATCGCAATAAAAAGTTTCTTTTTTTTTTATTTTGCATCTTTGCGTTGCAGATGAGCGTATCATTGTATCTCAGTCAGGGCCGCACTTCCATTAGATTTCACGTACAAGATACAGTATCTGTATCTGGTTCATGTAACTATTTTTTGCATGCATTTGTTTTATTTTTAATCTGCACGCATCGCTAAGGAAGTGCGCGTTAGGAACACTACCACCCTCATCCACCCGCCGCAGTCCACACCATAATATAGTCGACGTTGATGATATACTTAGAAGTCAGCAGAGATCTATTTGGATAATTTATTCGTTCTGCCGTTCTTTGCGGCAGGCTAGGGAAGCGCGGTATAGACGCAGCTCGATGCATTATGGAGGATGCTATAGATGTAACATCCAGACCGTGCTCTCTCATGTATATGTAATTTTTATCTCAGGTAGAGGGTGTTATGTGTTTATGCACACCATTCAGTGCAATTTATCATATTCTCGTGTGGCACGGGTGCTACCACACGAATCGTGCCAAATGGTGCTTAAAGCTGGCATCACTCCATTCTATTCCATGATATGACTATGACGAAGGCGGGTCGGATGGCCTGCATCACTCGCTCTTGTTCCAAGGCTACGGATGCTATTAAGTAAATTAAATTCTTCAGGAAACAAAGATGCGGAAAACAAAGAATTGAAAAGCATACCACCACAGAAGATGATACTGTTTTGCTAAAATCAATCAGTAAAAGGGTCGTGTGGAGTTGCTCGTGTTTTTAAGGTATGTTTAATTTTTAAATATTTTGAACTTTATTCGTAAGTACATATTATATGTTATTTCGAAGTTCTTCTTAGAGAAATTCTAAGTCTTTTTTAAGGGAAAATTTAAGCATTGGTATTTTAGAGTCTACTAGCTGAACCAGCAGGCGTTCCTCGCGTATGCCATACATATTCTGGATCCTAATAACAGCTCCACATATCGGGTATAACAGTAACTAAACAGCACTTACGTAATCGTGTTAATACTTCATATACAAATATTGTTGATATAAAAATATATAAAGGGAAAAGTACATTTTCTTTAATATTTCTTCAGCTCGACCTTTCAAATCAAAATTTTTTCAAAGGTTCACTTATTACTATTTTTATTTGAATATTATATTTATATTTATTTGGTGTGATTTTGAGTCAAATCCAAATTATTAAAAACCCCTAGTTACACCTTAAAACATCAGATATCTGCATAAAAAGCCCGTAAAAATGGTTCAATAAATTACAATTTTCCAAAAAAAACGACCCCAGCTCCACCTAGTGGTTATTTAAAACAGCTTTAAGTTACTGCTCACAACATGAGCCATCAGGCTGTGAAGGTCCCGTAGTTTTTAAGTTTTAATCTTTCGAACAAACTACGATCTTTTTTCATATATTTATATAGATTTCAAAGAAACCAGTTCGAAATAATTCGAACTTATATTTTTAAGCATTTCGAGGTTCAGCTTAAAGTATTTTGAATCTTTATTCGAAATTGTTATGATAGTAATATATAAAATATAGGGTTTAAAAGTTTAATTCAAAGATAAAGATATTTCGAAGTTCATTTCGAATTATTTCGAACTGAGTATTTTCAAGTTTATTATAAGGTACATACAAATTTCGAAATTTATTTAAAACTTTATTTCTGAGTTTTTCAAAACTTTAAAGACTATTTCCAAATTTAATACTTTATTTGTTAATTTTAATATCCGGGTTAAAGCACTTAAAAAATTTGTTTTATTTTTCAGTGCGAAATATTTTGAAATTTGTTCGTAAGCATTTCGAAACTTAAAATATTTCGAAGATTAATTCGAAATAATTTTGATAAAAAATATTTAAACTTTAGGGTTTAATAGTTTATTTCAAAGAAGTAGATATTTCAAAGCAGATGTTTCGAAGTTCAGTGAGAAGTAATCCAAAGTATTATGAATATACATATTTCGAATTGAGTTTGGAACTTAATTCAAAGTAATTCGAGATGAAGTTGGTTGATTTCGAGTATTTTAAAGTTTATTTTAAAGTATTTCGAAATTTAATACACATAAATATATGTAGTGCCCCGTGGCTTAGTGGTTAGTGTGTCGGACTGCTAAGCGAATGAGCCTGAGTTCAAACCCAGCTCATAGCCTCTTGCGAGGAACTGACAAAATCTCCAAGAGTAAAATTTGTCTCGAAAAAGTGCATCTCATCTACCCGTTCGAACTCGGCGGTAAACTGTAGGTCCCTTCCATTCTTGCAGATTAACAATACACACACAGGAATGGTTGAAAGTATAAGTCACTAGGCCTTGGCTCCTTAAGGAGCTGTCGCGCCAATAAATTTATTTATTTATTAAAATATATGTATATATCCGAGTGCTTCAGATTATTTCGAAGTTTATTTCGAAATAATTTTGATGTATATATAAACTTTTTAAACTGAATTTTTTTAAAATTACATTCTGAAGTAAAATGTATTTCCGAATATTTTTTAAGTTTATTTTAGCATTTTGAATTTAATTTTAAATATTATTTCAGAGTTTTTCGAAGTTTTAAAGTTTATTTCGGAGCATTTCGAAGTTTAATAAGAATATTCCAAAATTCACGAATACATTTTTAAGAAACATTTAGTAATACAAATATGGTAGAAACTGTATTGAATAAATGACAACTTAAAAATAAATTTAGGCGCAGATGGCATTAAAAATTTGAGAAACTTACTGTGAGAATCGTAGTGGGAGCAACTAATTCAGATATAATAAAAGGCACGACTGGGTCGCACGTACTTGCTCTTATGTGCTAATCCTTTTTAAGTGCAGGCGTCTTTTTGACAAAGATTTTATTTTAATATTTTTTGTATGACGTGCAACTTCCTTAGAATCGTTTTGGGGTGAAGCTCGAACGAACATGCGTCACGACAAAGGGATAAACACATAAATATATAGGATTGTTAGCTTTTGCAGTTTTTTTAGTGTAGTATTATCTTTCCACTTGCTGCTTACTGTTTATAATATAATTTGCTAATAGAAAGATACAAAGGACTTTTTTCAGTTAAATTTTCATTTTGGTATGGAAAAATTTGAACAACTGGCATAAAGATTCGTCGGAATCAGCAGTATGGCAATAATGCTAGGTAAAGGGACCTTTATACGTCCCAATATGGGACCAATGGAATTTATAAAGGATTTAGGTACCTATAATAAGGTTGGAAGGAAGGTAGGTACTAAAATTAAGATACGCGTTCCAACTACTGTTAAGCCAGTAGGTATAGAGACAATATTAAAAGTTAACACAGTGGTTTTGTTTATTTATAGGACGGTGTAAACTTTTGTTTTCTCGATTGAAATTTTTGCATTCAGTAGTAATCGAATATTTTTTTATTTGTTAGTTGTTTTTGTGTGATTATCAAAGGCTTCCTTATTTATTCTGTGCTTTTATGATGATGAAAAATACTTTAAAATACGTAAGTATGTATGTAATGTAGGTTGTCACTTTCTTTTATTTGACTAATGGCTTGGCTAGGGCTTAGCCGAGCAATATGAAATAAAATGTTGGGGAAAAAAATTTATGAATTCAAAAAAACACTACTCATAACGTTTTTTGGAAAAAATGTTGTAAGCCATCTTATTTCTTTTGCTGTTTTCTATTTTATGAATTTTTCATTTCAAAATCGTTCGACCAGTTTTTTCAAAAAAATGTTTTTTTTGAAAAACTTTTCGAAAACATATTTTAAATTTTTTTTTAGTATGTCAATTTTAAGAAATCTATAGTTTATACTAGGAGAAAAATTTAAAAAAAAATCTATAGATCCGTTTTCAAAATATTCAAAAAACAAAATATTTTTTTAAAAAAATTATTAAAATTTAAAAAAAAATGTTTTTGAAAATTTTGATAAGCAATATTATTTAAATCATAAAACACTACATATTTTGAAAATTTCATCAAAATCCGTCAATTAGTTAACGAGAAAGTCTGATTTTAAAAAAACCGGTCATATGGGAGGTACCGTTATAAAACTTTTTCTGAAAAATCCATTAAAATTAAAAGATAGATTTTGCACAGAAAACATCATTCTGAAAGTTTAATCAAAATCGTAGGAGCCGTTTTCGAGAAAAATAAGTTTTTTAATAAAAGTTATATGGCAGGTACCGTTAGTTTTGGAGCTAGAATGCCAATTCCAAAAACTGTCGGGTAGAGCACTCTAAAAATACTATATACCAAGTTTGAATCAAATCGGCCCAACCGTTTAGGCTGTAGATATCGATACGGACAGACAGACAGACAGACAGACAGACAGACGGACGGAATTTCCGGACCCACTTTTTTTGACTTCTCTATCATCGTAATATCATGTTTGATTGTTAGAATTTTTTTTTTTTTTACGAATGCATAACTTGCCTTATAGTCCCTATAATCCCAAGTAAAAATGAAATTGGAAATGATTTATTTATTCTTGAGTGAAAAACGATCCTATATTTATCGTTTTTGAAATATTTTTTATTATTTCGAACTTTGGTCTAAAAACGATGTAAATTGTCGATTTGATATTTTGATGTTTATTTTTCTTATGGTTTTCAAGATGGACTTGCATTTGAGATTTTAGCTTAATAACTGACTCCTCTTTGATTTATGAATCCAATACCTGCCCCTAACGGGGAACCTCAAAAGTGCCTAGATCTGGAAAAAGTAACAAGAAACTGAATGACTATATGCCACCGTGGCGTTGACTCGGAACTCCTTGTGTCTCATTAGAAGAAAGCAATCCTTTGAAGGAAACTTCCGGTTCTGGTAGCTATAGCATCAGCCATCATTAGCGTAACTTTTACGTTCGTAAATTCATAGCATCTACCTCTGGAACGTACCTCATAGGCAGAACAATAGATTGTTCACTGAACGAACAGTTAAAGACTTTTTAGTTAATCCTGCGACATAGAGTCCAGTGAGTCGCCAAGTATTTAACTGTATAAGGAAGTGCCATTTAACTCGTCATTGTGCAGAAACGGAGAAATCGGCTATTCTGATGGTGGCTATGGCGATTGCAGTAATGATGAAATAAGAGTAATTTTCCTCATTTCCCTTTGGATGATGATCCTGAATAGATGGAGTTTTCAATTGCGTTCAAGAGACGACAATTGTTTTTTCGTTTTTTTTGGAGGGAATGTCGAAAAAGAATGAGTCTAAAGTGAAGAGTATTTTGGCGAGTCTATGACACCAAGTTGGTATTTTTTTTACCTGTCTGGGAATTTTTATTTATTCTCCTTCACAATAGCAATAAATCATCCATTCTTTTCACATTTTAAAATTAATTAGTGAAATTAATTTTTGCATCTTATGCCAAGGTAAACAATAGAAAGATTCAAGTTCAAGTTCAAGTCATTATTCAAGGGTTTTTGCCGTTTAGATTGTTATGTATAGAAAAATGTCCTTTAATGAGGATACAGCTCTCACATCAATTTTTTTGTATTTTTTATAACAAAATTAGAAATTAACGTCTTTTTTAGAGATTAGTTTATAAGAAGTAAACACACGCCCTAGTGTAATTCTGTATAAGAAAAATGAGCTTGAAGAAAACACAACAACTGAATTGACTAAAATGTTTAAGACCAATTCAAAAAGTCTGTGGTAAATATTTCCCATAAATGATTATTTAAAAGCACTGATAAAAAAAAATTATATACTTTATTACTTAAAGAACAATACCTTTTTATTTGACTTCGTGAGGTTGGTTTCTTGACCAAACTTCTGCGGGTTGTTTCACTGAAAACTGCAACTTATTTAAACATTTTAGTTTGAAAGGAAGTGTTTTATTCTTGATGATGCAAATGTGGAACGGAAGCAGAACCGATCTTTCCCTTCATTCTCGATCCAAACTTTATTCGTTATCCAAGCTTGTGCACATTTGTATGTAATTAATGAAATTTCCCTTTTTTTGAATTTCATAAATCCGATTCGTCGTAAAGTTTTCGTATTTTAAGGACTAACAAATAAATAAATTTATATTTTTTTAATAGCAAAATAAAAGCTTCCTTAGTAATATTCGAATTCAAAATTTAGAAAAAATCAACAAAAAAACAAGTAAAAATCAATCCTCCAATCCTCTTTAATAGTGTTACACTATAACCTCGCTCTATCTGTGGCATGTAAGCCAGAGGAACTATCGTCACTTAGTCCAGCTAGTTGTACAAGATTTCTTCATTTGCATCAAGAAGACAGGCGATAATATTATGGTGGAAGAAATATGCGGGGAAGGCTTCAATCCAACAGAATGTGCAAAGGCTCTTCATATATGTTAAAACTTGGATGCTTCTTTGGAAGACTTACCTTCAGTATACGGCTACGGATCCGAGACTTGGGTGCTTTATAAAATTAAGGCCATGAAGTCCAAAGACTCAGGGTGTGAAACTGGATGCTGTCGTTCAGATATGAACAGTCCGAAGTCTATAGAAAAACCTCCCAGGGTGGCTTCTAAATCGGAGAACTTCAAATTTTTTGCACGTCAAGAGAGCAATAGAAACCTGATACATGGCCAGGTGAAGAGTTGCAACCGAATGGCTTCAAAGCCTGTATAGGCAGAAAAAGGGTACGATTTTTGTTTTGTTGTTAATGAGGTATTGATTTGGGTTTAAAAAACTAATTAAAATCCAGAACTCAAGTGAGTGATCAGCCTATGCAATACTGTTTCAATAAACCATTTTTTTAAACTAAGAGCAAGTTGGGTGCTGTATAAATAGGGTATGCAGTGAATGGCATCAAACAGCACAGTTTCTGCAACTATCTCGTACACATCAATTGTGCTTATTTTACCTCCCCGCGGTAACCACCG
Source organism: Platycheirus rosarum (assembly GCA_963971375.1). NCBI lineage: Eukaryota > Metazoa > Arthropoda > Insecta > Diptera > Syrphidae > Platycheirus > Platycheirus rosarum. The sequence goes on along the minus strand of OZ020507.1, from coordinate 22,277,490 downwards.
GGTACTAGTCCGTCCATCCGGACATTCCTGCAAAGCTTATAAGCGCGAGTGTTGAACACAGAAAAATAGCTAAACTATAATGCTCTGCTTTAATTACTGTTCTCATCGATTCGCAGAAATCTTGTACGAGCCCCTCAGAAAGAAGACGTACGGCGGATGAGCCCAACTTCGACGTATTTGGAGATAAGGTCATTGAGAAAATTCAATACAAGTCAGGGCATTGAAATAGAGATGGTGGCGGATGAACCCTAAATAGGCCAACGGCAGCGCTCATATCCCCGAAGTGGGTTACTGACTCCGGATTCTCCGGTTCTTTTTGTCCAAGGAATCCAACAAAGGACCTGGCCCTCCAGGTTGAGGGTTGTGCGTGGGGTTAACATGGAAAAAAAAAAGTTGCGAAGCGACCAATAGCTTCGGAAAAGAACGGATTAACTGTTGACGACTCGGAAAAACGAATTAAGGGCAAAAGGAGGATGAAAAACTGTGACGTGTACCACGGTGATTGTGCAAGAAGACCACAGCGTTTATTTGGGTGCGGATTCGTCATAAGCGGTAGACTTAGGCAAGAAGTCTTGGGATTTCGACACGTAAGTGAGCGACTTGTGACAATCCGTATCAAGGCTAAATTCGCCAACATGCGTTCATGCCCCCACAGAGGACAAAGATGTCGCCAGCAAGGATGACTTCTACGAGCTCCTCGACAAACCCTATGAGCAATACCCTAAATATGACGTTAAGATCTTACTAGCCGATTTTAACGCCAAAATAGGTAAAGAGGAAATCTTTGGTAGGACTGTCGGAAAATATAGTCTACACGACACAACGTCTGAAAACGGACTTAGGCTAATTGACTTCGTAGCGGCACATATCGTCACCATTGCAAGCACACGGTTTCCACATTTCGATATACACAAAGGGACTTGGCGACACCCAGACCAAAAACCGTCAACCAAATTGATCACGTTGCAATCGAAGCAAGACACGTTTCCAGTCTCTTGGATGTTCGCATCTTCTGAGCAGCCAACATCGATTCAGATTACTACCTTGTTGCAGCCAAGGTAAGAATGCGAATAACCCGAACACCACAACAACGGAGTAATACTGTGAGGATATATGACATCGGAAAGCTGCAATTGCAAGAAACCGCGAGAACCTATTCCGATCGAATATCCCGTAACATCTCAAGAAATCCAGTACCGCCAGCATCAATTGCCGAAGACCGCAACACTGCCAACAAGCCATCAGAGATGCCGCACATAAAGCGGCGCTGCAAAGAAAGACGAGAGCTGCTCGTGAGCTCTACGAGCAGAAAAGACGGGAAGAACACCGGCTTCTACAAAAGAAAAAGAGAGAGCATGAGAAGCGCGCGATTGAAGATAATGAGAGATGCTACTCCAGGAACAACGTGCGGAAGTGCGGATATCCTTTTAACTGCGCCAACTATAGAGGAATAAGTCTCCTGAATATCGCCTACCAGATCCTCACTGCTGTACTATGTGAACGCCTCAAACCTTTTGTCAGCAACCTAATTGGCCCCTATCAGTGTGGTTTCAGACCAGGAAAGTAAACAATCGATCAAATGTTCACGCTACGGTAGATCCTGGAAACCACCCAAGAATTCCAAATCGATACCCACCACCTCTTTATCGATTTTAAGGCCGCGTACGATAGCATTTATAGAGACGAGCTATACAGAGCCATGTCAGGTTTTGGCATTCCCACAAAACTCGTCCGACTGTGCAGGATGACGATGGAGAACTCTCGCTGCTCCGTCAAGGTTGGTTCTGACCTCACAGAAGCTTTTGACGTCAAAAAAGGATTCCGACAAGGTGATGCGCTATCGTGCGATTTCTTCAACTTAATACTTGAAAAATTATAAGAAACTCGCATATCAATTGTAGTGGGACAATTTTTTTCAAGTCTGTGCAATTGCTAGCATACGCTGACGACATAGACATCATTGGCAGAACTCGGCGAGCTGTCAGTGGAACGTTTGCTAGCATTGAAGCTGAAGCGGCTAAGATGGGACTAGCAGTGAATGAGGCCAAAACGAAGTACCTGCTGTCCACAAAAAGGGACACACAACACCGGCGGATTGGACAAAACATCACAATAGACAGGTACAACTTTGAGGTAGTTAGGGACTTTGTGTACCTCGGATCCGCTATAACATCTGACAACAACATCTCGTCAGAAATAAAGCGGAGAATTACTCTTGCCAATCGCTGTTTCTATGGGCTAGGAAGGCAATTGAGTAGCAAAGCCCTCTGTCGAAAGACAAAGGAGACTCTGTATAAGACCCTAATCATCCCAGTCCTGCTCTATGGCGCCGAGGCATGGACTCTATCTAAAGCGGATGAAGATATCCTAAGTCGTTTCGAGCGTAAGATTCTTCGGAAGATTTTTGGCCCTATCTGCGTTAACGGGCTTTGGAGGAGAAGGTTCAACCAAGAACTATACGAGCTGTACAGCGACATTGACCTGGTCAAAAAAATACGCATATCACGTTTAAGATGGCTAGGTCATGTAGAGCGAATGGACAACAATGCTCCGGCTCGCAGGATCTTCGATTCCATCCCAGAGGGTAGACGCAGTCAAGGAAGACCTCGCCTTAGGTGACGCGCTCAAGTGGAGGACGACCTAAACCAACTTGGAGTGCGAAACTGCAGGCAGCTAGCCAAAGACCGAGCTGGATGGAGAGGCATGTTGGTTAAAACCCAGGTTCGTCCCGAACTGTAGCGCCCCTTAAGTAAGTAAGAAAGTAAGAGCAAGAAAACAAAGTCTTCCATACAGAAGCAGAGGAAATCCGATGAACTCGACCTTTCACAGACATTATTTTGCCAAGTTTGCGATTGGATTTAGATCTGTATCCGTCGCAAGTCTTGAAAAGATATACACAAAACGCTGATTAATTTTCAGCTTGATCTCGAAGATTGAAAGCTGCTTAATGACCGACAGTAGACCTATCGTAAAAACAGGTCCATTGGTGATCTGATGGTATATCTGACCGAAAAGTAGAACCTATCTCTCAACGTTTTGGTGAAAGCAAAATCACTGAACTTGATATTTCTAAGGCATTTCAAAGATTTTGGCGTCAAGCGCAGTCTGATATATAACTTAAGCTAATAAAGATGCATTATAAACTAATAAAGTGAATAAAGAGAAAATAAAATAAAACATGGTGTCAGGTGTTAAAATACTTATAGAAATTAAAAAGTTTAAAAAAAAAGAAAAAAAAAAAAAAAAAAGATAAAGACTAAGACAAAGTAAATTAAAAAGAAGTAAAAATAAAAAAATGGCGGAACAATCTATTCGAGGCCGCAGTGAAATGAATTTTGATGAGCCGGCCAAAAACTGGCCCATGTGGAAACAAAAATTTGAAATTTTTCTGACAGCGGCAAATAAAAATGGTGAAGAAGAATCTTTGAAAGTAGCCCTTTTTCTTCACCATATAGGAGAGAGAGGCATTGAAATATTTAATGCACTTGCTCTTCCTGAAGGACAAAGAACTTTAGCAATAGTGATGACACGCTTTGAAAACTACTGTATTCAAAGGCGCAACACAGTAATGGAGACCTTCAAATTTGGTTCTATCACTCAGAAGACGGATCAATCATTCGTAGAATTTGAAACGGAAGTACGAAATCAGGCTAAATTTTGCGAATTCACATGCTCAGCTGAAGGTTGCGATCAATCGTATGTTGACCGAATGATTAAAGACAAAATTATTCTTGGATTAGAGAATAAAAAATTGCGGTCGAAGCTCCTGGAGTCAAGTCAAGATACCCTTGAGCAAATAATAGAAAAGTGTAAAATTGCTGAGTTATTCGAAACAAATAAAAAAATACTCAACACAGAAGACTTCATCAAGGTTGAAATCATAAAAAGTTCTACAATGGATAAAGTTAAGCAGCCATATATGAATCGGCAGAAGAATATACAAACATGTGAGCGATGTGGAATGACGTCATCTGGACAACATGAAAGATTCTGTCCAGCATTGGTGGAAGGGAGAAGATGCAGAACATGTCATAAGCCTGGGCACTTTGCAGTTATGTGCAGGAAAAAGTACAGTGGCAGAAGATTGAATAGCAGCAATTATGTACAAGCAGTTGGAGCAGAGGAACGAGAACAAAGAGGTGAATCAGTTAGATCGACTCAATCAGCAGATCAACAACGGGGCATACAATCAGTTAATATTGATAGCCAATATTATGATGACGCATTAGGTAAATTAGATTTAAAAAATAATAATTTGTATAGTGTTAGAAATCTAAAACTAATCAAAAATTCCCATTTTGCTCAAATTTATAACTGTAGACGTATGAGGCCGGTCGGTTGGTATGAAGAAATATTTTTTAACAATGTTAAAGTCAATTTCAAATTGGATACGGGTGCTGATGTCAGTTGCTTGCCCATTAAATACATTGCAGAAATGAATTACCTGAATTTAATTGAAAAATCAAATAAGAAGTTGTTTGCTTATAATGGTAATAAAATAAACTCTCTTGGAAAGATAACTTTGCCTTGCGTTGTAAATTTAACAGGACATATTAAGCCTATAGAAATGGAGGTAGTTGACAACAAATTTGATGCCATTCTGGGTCGTGCTGAATGTGAAGCATTGAACCTAATCAAGAGAATTCAAACAGTACAGATTAGTCATATGACTGAGCTACCCTCCTCTAGGGATTCTTTTACAAATAACTTTAGTGATCTTTTTGATGGCCTTGGCTGTATTCCAGGCAAATGTTGTATCCAGTTAAAGGAAGGATCTGAACCGGTAGTTAACTACAAGAAAAAAATACCTTTCAGTCTTCATGAACGACTTAAAACTCAGTTAGATATACTAGTAAGTGATAGAGTAATTAGTCAAGTGGACTATCCAACCGATTGGGTAAATAACCTGCAAATTGTAGAAAAGTCAGATGGCTCTCTGCGCTTGTGCCTAGATCCGCGTCCATTGAATGCATGCATTCGCCGTCCACATTTTTCAATTCCAACTGCAGAGTCTATTACTAGCCGATTGTCAGACAAATCAGTGTTTACTGTTATAGATTTAAAAAATTGATTCTGGCAGCTAGAATTGGACGATGAGAGTTCTAATTTGACTACTTTTATAACACCTTTTGGTCGATACAGGTGGCACAGATTGCCATTTGGAATAAGCAGTGCCCCAGAGTTGTTTATGAAAAAAATGGTGCAGTTGTTTGGTGATATTCCGGGAGTGGAAATATACTTTGATGATTTGTTTATTTCTGGTAGGGACTATGTCGAACATGATCAAACACTTAATAAGGTTATTGAACGGGCAAGGACTAATAATGTTAAATTTAATATAAATAAAATACAGTATAGGCAGAAAGAAGTCAAGTTTATGGGTCAGTCTATTTCTAAAGGCAGTATAAAGCCAAATGATAAGTACTTATTGGCCATGAAAGAACTACCAGTACCCGAAGACAAAAAAGGTGTTATGAGATTGTTAGGAGTTTGTAAATATCTTGCCAAATACATACCAAATCTTTCAATTGTAACATCAAAATTGAGAGAACTTACCAAATTAGGTGCAAAATGGGAATGGACCGAAGAACATCAAAATGAATTTAATAACTTAAAGAATAGATTTACCCAGGCACCAGTTTTGCGTATGTTCGATCCGAAAGAACCTCTTGTCATTCAGTCTGATGCTTCCAAAGACGGAGTAGGTTGTGTTTTGTTGCAGGCTGGGCAACCAATAGCGTTTGCTTCACGAAGCTTGTCGACAGGTGAGCAAAAATGGGCCCACATTGAAAAGGAGCTCCTGGCTATAGTTGTAGCTTGTGAGAAGTTTCATTTCTATGTTTATGGTCGTGAGGTAGAGGTTCATTCGGATCACAAACCACTTGAAACTCTAGCAAAGAGGGAACTAGATAAAGTTACAGTTAGATTACAACGCATGTTTATGTTTTTGTTAAAATATCCAAGTCTTAAAATAAAATATGTTCCCGGAACTCAATTAATATTGGCAGATTGCCTTTCACGGGCGTATTTAAAAGCAGCGGAAGAAGAACAAACAAGACTTAATTATGTTGTACATAGCCTTGTTAGTGAAGTTTGTATGTCTGAGAGAAACAAGTTTAAGTATCAGGTAGCTACCAGGGAGGATCAATGTCTTAGTAAGATTATTGAATATCATGCAAATAAGTGGCCAGATTACAAAAAACTTAGTTTAGATTGTAAAAAATATCACAAATTAAAAGACACATTAAGTGTTAATGATGATCTTTTATTTTTTGGAGATAAATTGGTTGTACCATTGAGGCTTAGAGATCAGGTCATTAAAATGTTGCATGAGTCACATTTAGGCATAGAAAAAACACGAATGCGTGCACGGAGACTGTTTTACTGGCCAGGTATGTCCAAAGATATAAAAGAAAGTATTCAAAGATGTCGGATTTGCGAAAAATTTAGATATAATAATCCAAAAGAGCCACTTAAACAGCATGAATCTCCAGAGTTTGCATGGGAAAAAATTTCAATGGATATATTTGAACATGGAGGGAAATCGTATTTGAGTGTATTTGACGCGTATTCCAATTGGTTGTGTGTTGGAAAGCTTCAAGATAAATCAATTGATCATATTATAAATAAAATCACAACTTAAATATTTGCTAAATTTGGTGTTCCATTCGTAATCCGATCAGACAACAATCCATTTAACAGCCGTAGGTTTAAGGAATTTGCGGAAGAATTCAATATTAGACTTGTGTTCTCCAGCCCACGTTATCCCCAGAGTAATGGCTTAGCAGAAAAAGGGGTAGCGATTGCTAAACGAATTTTAAAAAAATGCTTTGAGGAGGGTAAGGAAAAAGATTTTCAGTATCGAATACTAGAATATAATGCTACTCCATTGGCAAATATGTTGCTGTCAACTGCGCAGCTTTTTATGGGTAGAGAAATAAAAACAAAAATTCCTACAACTACAAATAATTTAAAGCCACATAATATAAACTCTAAAGAAGTTTTAGAACGCATTGACAGGAAAAAGTACCTTCAAGCTGAGTATTACAACAGAAATTCAAAACCTCTATCCAATTTGAATGAGAATGATAAAATTATGTTTAAAAAAAATGAAAAAGATTGGTTGTATGGAACTATTTCTAAAAAAGTAAATGATAGGTCGTATAAAGTTAGTGATAATGAAGATAATAAGTTTAGAAGAAACAGACGCCACATTAGATGTTCACTTAACAAAGCTCCTTCAAACTTATTAGATGAAGATATCTGTATCGACAACGGCAATAATAATTGTAACGAAAACATTGAAATGGGTTGTTCTTCTGAAAATAAAGATATGGAAGGAAGTCCATCTAGTGAAAATGCTGTCGATGTCGAAATAGACGTAACCGGTCGGCCAAACAATATTGTAACAAGGTCAGGAAGAGTTGTAAGAGCAACGGAGCGCTATGGCTACTAGGTGTTTTTTATCAAAAGTATCTAAATTAAAATATATTCATTTATTAATCAATTAAAAAAAAAAAAAAAAAAAAAAAAAAAAAAAAAAAAAAAATAGCATGTAAGATTAATGTTGTAAAATAGAATGTAAGACTAATTGTACAGTCTGCCCTGTCATCTGGCAATGCTTCTTTAATATATTTACAAGTTCAATTCTTATGTATCATATTCATATTCACCACACAACTTATGTAAAAATAGTTAAGACGATGAGCACAGCGTTGACATGGCAGTCTGATATATAACTTAAGCTAATGAAGATGCATTATAAACTAATAAAGTGAATAAAGAGAAAATAAAATAAAACACATATCTTTATCACCATCGAAATTTAACATATCGTTCATTGTTTTATCGCCATTTTCACAATGGAATGGCCAGCTGTATTCCTTCTCTCAAAAAATTCAAGAGTAATACTCACACTGTTAGGAATGCCCATCAGTTTACCCTTGAGCCCAACTTCGAGCGTACTGTTAAGTATAGAGATTCATTTTTAGTCGCACAACATGAATGGAATGCTTTGCCAGGCTCTATTTTTCTCCCCGATTTTGATATAAAGAACTTCAAAATTAATGTGCATCGGTATCTCCTCTTTCATACCTCCTTATTTGCCTAATGCTTTTACGTTGTTCAGACATTTAAAGGGTATAAAAAAACCCTTTCGCACGTGCAAATTATAAAAAAATTACCAATTAATATGAATATAAACGGCCATTAACAACACTGTGGATGACGACAACATTTTTGTTAAAGGCGACAGTATTATGAGGAAGAGTTTCCTAGGCTATATTTGCCAATAGCTGCACCTAAAAACAAAGAAGTTCCGGAGATCATAGTCTAAGAAATTTGCTGCGGTGAAAATCTCCAAAAGTGAAAAGCGGCTTGGCCAAACAATATCTTCAGAACTGATCAAATGTCTTATCAGTGGAAGTAAATTTACTTTTCACCTTTATAAAGGTTGTGTTTTTTAGACGTGTGATTTTCAAGAAGAAATAAAACGCATATAAATTAATAAAATGGCCAAGAATTTAGCTTTGTTATAAATATAAGGGTCTGCCAGCCGCCGCGGCTGGTTCGAATAAATTCCAGTCGAGAGACCCAATTTTCGACCTCTTTTTGGAGCAATCGGGGCCGTATGTCAGCAATATCGCGCCGAATATTCTCTTCCAAGGTGTCAATCGTCTCGAGCTTATCTGCGCAGACAAGCGACTTCACATAACCCCATAAAAAATAGTCCAGCGGTGTTAAATCGCACGAACTTGGAGACCCACGACGCGCTCCCTAAAGTTTCCTAAAAATGTGTTTTTTTCAATAACGGAGTTGCATGAATTCCTTTCTTGTTTGTGCTTTTTCCGATTTTCCTCTGTAGGGTTGTCTTTGTAAGATCAGAAACTTACTTCTTTGAGCCTCATAGCTTCTTTACACTAAGAGTTAAACCAGGACTTTTTTTAGGCTTGATGCTTTTTACTCTGCACGCATCCCTATAAGAATCACATTTGTGATCATTTCTGCAATGGCATCAATATGTCACTATCGAGGAATAAATTTATTTTATCGTTGGCTGTATGACATGTAGCACCGTCTTGTTAGAACAAAAGGTCGTCCACATCAACATCCTCTAATTTAGGCACAACAAAGTCATTAATCATGGGTCTATAGCGTTCCTCATTGACTGTAACATTATGGCCGGCTTTATTTTTGAAAAAATATGAATGACTCCCTCTGTCCATAGAGCACACCAAACAAACAGTCACGAGTCGAGCATGTGTGGATATTCTGGAAGAAAATGGTCACTGCACTAGCGCTAGCGCGAAAATGACTGAATAGTTATGCTGCCAATTTTCTGATCCACACAGAAGTGTTTCGAACATTTATTTAAATGGAACAATTCTTTCCAAGACCAAAATTTTGAATATCTGCATCAAAACAAATGCAACGTAACCTGTATAGTTTGGTGCTCTGGCCATGGTTATAGAAGCAAGTGATTGTCTTACAGCAGCCGCCTTGATAAACTTTCTTAAGCTTGGTAGGTAGGTAAGTCGTTACACGAAAAAAAAAATTAAAAAAAACATTAAAAATCTATATTTGTTATACTAGTTTTTTTTTTTTTTTTTTTTTTTGAAACTGTAACGACTAACCTACCTACCAAAAGATTAAACAAATGTAAAAAAAAATTAAATAAACATAAACATTAAAAGTAAAAAAAATTAAGTATTTATTTAGTCAAAATTAAAAAAAAAAATAAATTAAATTTAAGTATAAATTAATTAAAAAAAAAAACAATTATTAAACAATTTTTTAACACATTTCTCAGTCAAAGGGCATTTAAATACGATGAAGGAATAATTAAGAGTATTTGCAAGAGTATTATATATTATAAATTATTATGCATGTTTTATTAATTTTTTGAAAAAAAAATAGCCCCTTGAAACACAGGATATTTCTTTGAAGAAAAGAATAACTTTGGGATAATTCGACCAAAGAGTAAAATGATTTATGAATTTATGCAGTAAAAATAATTAGAAACTAATTTGCCTCAGAAAACCCATAATTTTTATCAAAACCCTCGTACAGCTGCACAAATTCACACAAAAAAAAACAATCAAAATTCCATTTTAATTTTAATTTCTTTTTATTTTCAAACTCACACTTCTGCTTCAACCGGCGCATTCCCGACTTGTTTCCCAGAACCATCCGCTTCCTGTTTTTTCCCACACGAACAACTTGTCTTCTTGTATCTCAACGAAGGGATCTAATTTCAAAACTTATTGGCGCGTATCTAACGCACTTCTTTGTTCCGGACGGCCGGCGAGGCGGCCCCCTCCATCATCCAGAAGTGTTATCAAATGATCCCAATTTAAATGTTAACTATACCCAACGTCCAAGAGTCGCAAGCATATTTCAATTTTAATTTCCCCACTGATTAGTGTCATCTAAACCTAGTTGGCTCATGGGTGCACTGTACGTCTTTTTGACACAACAATTATGTTAATCTTCCAAGGGCCCGGGGGTATTTTAAAATAAATGCCTCAATCGAGTGTCAAAGGACAAAGGCGTTAGCCATCACAATAAAAGTCATTTTGGAGTTTTTTGAAGAAAAAAAAACTCATCAAAAATCCCAGAAACCGGTGCATTGCTCTGACACAAAAGAGCCCTTAATTACGCCCGGAGAGAGGCAAGTCTTGCTCAAAGTCCAGCGCCAGACAATAATCCGATAATTTGACGGCGCGTCAATTACACACATGCGGTCGTAGAGGTTTTAATATTTTTTGTGGTTCTTATCACCTCTTGGCTGCCCTGCCAGTGTCTGGATGTCGGGATGGTGCACTAATTTCTTGGGCAAAGACAAACTGTGGCACGAAAATGTTAGCTCCTATAGTGATGGGCAAGCCACACACCATGTGATTGTGGATCAGGTTCTCACTTATCTCGCTCGACCACACGAGTCACCAGCATCATCAGCACCAGCACCACACTGCAAGATGAAACACAAGTGGAAGCCAGCAGAGGGTTATGTGATCTTTTCGGATGCTCCAAATCCGCAGGAGACTTTGGCCCTTTTCCACAGAAAATGCATTTCGGTGGTCCCCTTTGCCATTTGATGCCATAAATTTGACAGCCAACTGACATGGCATGGCACAAAATCCCAGAATGAGTAGGAGCCGACGGACGATGTCATGAGGCCATAGAATATAGGGCTGAGTCGATGCATGATTGATGCTTACGATTATGATTATGTTCCATTTGCGAGTTATTGTCGTTCTCGATATGGATCTTCTATTCACACAAAATTAACATTTTGTAAATTGACTCATCGTTGATGTCTCGACATCGCGTTAATTAAGCATCTATTGTTGACTGTTGAGTGCAATTAACTGGAAGTTTTTGAGTGTTTTCCAAAAATTTGGGGTTGGAAGCCCAAGTTTCTATCATATGATTCTGAAGAAACAAATTATTGTTTGTTTTCACTTGGGTAAATCAGGATTCTTCTTAAGTGGACTTCCGGGTTTGCATATGTGTTCTTCGATTTCTTTTAGCGAATCTATAGAACAGTATTGCTGACAAGAAAAAATTTAATTGCAATACTTTCGTCTGCTTCCTTTTGATTCGGTGTGCGAATTCGGAATAAATTTATGATAAAAGTTTGAAGATTTTTGAAGAAATTGAATTTTTAAATTAGATACAATTCAAATGAAATAGTACAAACTCTACCGAACTATATATTTTTTTTAGGAAATTAACCGTTTTTCGCGGGAGAAACTTGAATATTTGACATAACGGATTTTCATTGAAATAATAAAAATGAGTAGAAGCTAGTTAATATATAAATAGAGCAAATGAAGCTGGGCTTTACTCCAATATCATAGATATCGGTCGGAACGGTCCGGAAGGTCGGCATTGAACTGGACCCCTATTTCGTTATTTCCAAGGCACGCCTCTGGATAACCCGATCAAAGTAAGCAAAAAACTAAATAAAAGAGTTGGTTGTCTGTAAAGTCGGACGATAATTTTACGTATTAACATCTGCGTTAGATAACTGGTCACTATGCTTCCTCGATAGGGACATTAATGCAAGTGCTGAAATGATCACAAATGTGATTCTTCTAGGGATGCGTGCTTTTATTCCTAACAGAGTAAAAAGCATCAAACCCAAAGAAAAGTCCTGGTTTAACTCTGATTGTAAAGAAGCTATCAGGCTCAAAGAAGTAATTTTCCGATCTTACAAAGCCAACCCTATAGGGGAAAATCGGAAAAAGCACAAACAAGCAAGGAATTCATGCAACTCCGTTATTGAAAGAACCAAATTTTTGCATGACCAAAAATTACAGCAAACAATTCTGCAGTGTCTCAAAGGCAGTCAAAATTTTTGGTCATTTGTAAAACATATTAAAAACTCCTCACCATCTTCGGTTCCAACACTCATCGACAGTAACAAACTAATTGTTTACTCTTCAGAGAAGGCAAACTTGCTCGCCGCCCATTTCGCTGCCAGCTCCACGCTGCCTCAAGGCAAAGTTGCCCCTCCTGTACATGAAAATGTAAATTTTTCCATGAGACAGATTTTTTTCCGCACTCGTAGAGTAGCAAGACTTCTCAAAGATCTCGATATACACAAATCGGCTCGCCCGGAAAGTATACCTACCACCCACTCTTCTGAAGAGGTGTTCTTCCACACTGGCAAAGCGTAAGCTTTTCCATCACTCCTACTCTTCTGAAATCTTTCCTAGAAGATTGAAAACAGCATTTGTCCAGCCTTTCATTAAGAAATGTGACCCCTCCCCCCCCCCTTTCTCTTACCGACCCATAGCACTGCCATCCCTTCTTTCTATGGTCATGTCGATTAACCGTCAGCTTAAGGAATATCTCGAAGATCGAAAGCTCCCCCATGGCCGACAGTATGGCTTTTGCAGTAACCGTTCCACTGGTGATTTGATGTCATATCTCACCGAACAGTGGAACAAATCTTTACATCGTTTTGGTGAAAGTAAGATTATTGCGCTTCATATTTCCAAGGCATTTTATAGAGTTTGGCATGAAGCTCTCTTATCGAAAATGCGTGCTTTTGGGATCGATGTCACCCCTTAGGAATAGAAGCTATCTTTTGGACCGTTCAATACAAGTTGTATTTGTTTTGGATGGTTTCAAGTCTGACTCTCATAAATTAAATGGTATCTTCTGTCTGTTACTTCTAATCCACTTAACTGTTTTGCTGACGACTCTACCCTCATATTTTCATATCCCTTCGACGATTCACGCCCTTTGCCTTCGGACGTTCAATCAACGGTACCGTATAGTAAGCTCATTAAATTCCGATTTACACAGCATTATCAAATGGGGTAATAGAAATCGTGTGGAGTTTAATGCTCAATGCTGTCTTCTGTCGTTAAAGCTAAACATACCCTCCGAGCCATTATCTATGAATGGCACTTGCATCGTAGAAATCGGAACTCTTTCAATACTCGGTATGTGTATAAATGAAGATCTCCGTTGGAATGACCATATATTTGAGATTGGCCAAAAATGCTGTTAAGTGCTTAGGTTTTCTGTATCGATGAGAGACATTTTTTCCCCTTCTGATCTGGCTACAATTTATAAAGCGTTTATACGGCCAAAATTCGAGTATAACAGCCACCTCTGGACAGGTGCTTCTCAAGCATCGCTACACCTGCTCGATAGAATACAAAACAGAGCGCTTAGATTGATAGGAAATAGAACTTTCTCGGAAACAATTGCTCTTCTCGAACACCGCCGCAAACTACCCTGCGTAACTGCGTAATTTAAAAAACTAAAAATAGAAAACAGGATTTTATCAAACTCCGTCATACAATTTTCGAAATACTTTTTTCATAAATTCGCTATTTTACAAGACGTGTGAAGGCGTACTCCATTTTTACTAAAAACCGTTAAGTGTTGTCGTTTTGACACTTTACTTGCGATTATAGGAACTATAAGGCAAGTTTAGGATTCGTGAATATTAAAAAATTAAGATAACAATCAAACATGACATTACGGTCATAGAGAAGTCTAAAAAAGTGATCGAAAAAAATGGCTGGCTGTCTGTCTGTCTGTATGTATAACGAGCTGCAGCCTAAACGGCTTAAGCGATTATCTTCAAACTTGGTGTGTGTGATTATTTTGGCATTCCCCAGAGGGGAAATTCAAATTTTATTTTTAGGCTTAAAAATAACGATATGACCGATTAGGAAAATCTTATTTTTCCCGTTTTCGAGAAACGATTTTGATGAACATTTTTGAGAATTTTTTTGTTAGTATTGGCTATCATTTGATTAGAACCGAATTTACGGGAAAAGTTTATTAACGGTAACTTTCATATAACGGTTTTTATAATTTTTGGGTTTCTCGGTAACGGCTGTATGGGTTTCTGTCAAATTTTATATTTGAGAAGATCTAGATACCCAAACTATTTCTGCATATCAAAATTTTGAATAACTTTTTTTTTCTAATTAAACTTAATAAAACATTTTTTTTTTTTGAAATTCAATATTTTTAAAACTTATAAAATAAAATTATTTAAAATTTTAAAATTAGGTCTATACTAATAGACTCTAAAAAACTGCATACCAAAATCTCAAAAAAAATATTTTTTTCAAAAAAAAAAACAAGATAAAAACAGGATTTTATCAAAACCGGTCCTACAATTTTCGAAATACTTTTTTCATAAATTCTTTGTTATTTAAGACGTGTGATAGCATACTTCATTTTTACAAAAACCGTTAAAAATTGTGGTTTTGATACTTTTTATAAGTTCAAACAAACAAAACAAAAAACAAAGATCTTGCTTTCCAATGTAGTCAGGCACATAAGAGCAAGTACGTGCGACCCAGTCCTGCCCATTTTTTTAAGTTCAGATAGTGATATTTTTCTACGTTAATGTTGCTTATTTTTTAAATTGTATTCGACGATGCGACCGCACATATGAGAAAGTACGTGCGATCCAGTTGTACAATTTATTTCTCCATTGTAACGGGTTTTTGCTATTTTGTCGGATATTATTGCTTGCGCTTTACAATTCGGAATCATTGTTTGAGTGAAATTGTATTCTTTTCTTTATCTATAAACATAAATAAAAATGAAGTGTCTGTTTTTAAAATCAAAATAACAGCTTTTTACTTGATGTATACGAAAGGATATACAGTACTTATAACAAAAACATCATTATTTAAAATTGTTTTGTCTGTCTGTCTGTCTGTCTTTCTGCCTGTTTGTTCCGTGTAATCTCGGGAACGGCTGCAACGATTTTGACGGGACTTTCACTGGCATGTAGCTGATATCCTAAGGAGTAACTTAGGCTATGTTAATTACTCACTAGGTGTCGTTTTTTTTCGAAAATTCTTATTTATGGAACGATTTTGACAGGACTTTCACAGGCAGGGAGCTCATTTTGAAAGGAATAGTTAAAGCTTTAATGTTTGAATGTTTGTTCCCCGATCACGCCTCAACGGCTCAACGGATTTGGATGAAATTTGATAGGTAGATGGATAATGTGCTAGATTGAAACATAGGCTACTTTTTATCCAGCTTAAATGTGAAATTCTGCATTTCGGAAGATTTGTTTGATATACTTCTGTGCCTTAACGACAACAAGAATTTGTGAAGTTTGGTAAACGGTAGAAATACATGATTCACTATACTATTAAGAGATATAGAGATATAAGGAAATATAATTGTAAAGATATAGAGATACAGAGATATAGAGATACAGAGGTATAGATATATAGATATATAAGGATATAGAGATATAGGTAAAGAGATATAGAGTTATATATATATAGAGATATAGTTATGGAGATATAGATATATAGAGATATCGAGATATAAAGATAAAGAGATATAAATACATAGAGACATAGAGATATAGAGACTAAGATATAGAGATATAGATACATAAAGATATAGGCATAAAGACATAGAGACATAGTGATATAGAGATATATAGGGACACGGAGGTATGGAAATATAGAGATGTAGATATACATATATATATTTATATAAAAATAAAAATATATAGTGACATAGAAATATAGAAATATATAGTTATAGCGTTATAGTTACATATATATAAATTAGCGGAAAATAATTTAACTAAAATGCTTAATTGTAAGTCCACGCAGACATTGCCTTTTGAAATGCAACTGGATGCTGCACAACGCTAGTTGGAATTATTAAAAAAGTTAGAAACCTTTTTTTTCCGCGCAGTAGATAGAGAATAAGGTGACTACTTTCTCACTTAAAACCCATGAGCGACGGCGTCTAGCTTACACCAGGAGTCTGAAAAATTGCAACCCAACCTGAAATTCGAACTTACGATCTCTGGGTTCACAAGCAGACATCTTACCCACTGCACCACTGCCGCCCGTTAATTGGAAGTTTTTCGACTGTGGATGATAATTATCCGCATCGTGTTCTTAGCCCCAAAACTTAGTGCATGCCCTTTAAACTTGATAAATGAAGGATAGCACTCACCCGGACTACTTCGTTTAAACGACTTTGAAAAATAATATAGTAATAAGATCAAGAAACGTTGCAACTAAACCATTTTTAGTAATTACAAAATTTTGAAGTTCAAACACACAGCAACTGTTTGTATGTGTATTTAACTTTCAGCCCATACTGTCAGACACTGCAATTTCAGCCAACTTAATTATTTAGGGGTTGCTCACATAAAACCACCCCACCGCCATTCGCAGTTTGAATTCAAGGTAATTTTCAAATCCTCAAATTTACACATCAACACATCTGAACAATGAACAATTATGATTTGTCCCCCGGAATCGCGTCACCAGTTGGGGGTGATAACTGTAGATTAAGTGCGACCATGAACAGCTTTACACAATGTTATGTCACCCTCGTGCCACAAAACAAAGCAGCAACACATCTCGCACAAATCCCATATTCAATCCGTCCTCGCGACATTAAGGAAAAACCCAAAAGGGTGACGACACCACAAGGGGGAGGGAAATTAAAATTTTGACATATCAATCTTTAAAGTTGTTGCCTTGTTAGTCTAACCCTGTTAAGTCCCCTTTCACTCTTAATGCCTCTTCGACATATACGCCACGGCTGTGCCACGATTTTAATTTGCGAGTCTACGTCTGAGTGCATCCAGGAGCCGGGATCCGGGAACCGGGATATAAAATAAAAGCAATTTCACGATTAATTTCGCCGGCACAATCCTGGCGATTGTCGAAAAGGAGGTTTTGTTTAGTGGAGCGCAATTGACGAGAGTTTTTGGTGAATGGCTGGCGTTGTGTAGTGCTAATGCTTAGTTGGAGTTGGAGTGTGAGAAGGATCCACCACAACGCGGATGGAGTTTCTCTTTTTTTTTTGTGGACAAATTCTAAAATCGACATCCATTTTCGGCTGCGAGAGGTTTTTTTGCAAATATTTTTTTGTTTATAGATTGAAAATGTTTTTTTTTTTGTCTTGCGCTGGCTCGAAGGACCATAGTTTGGAGTTCATCCTAAAGAACTCGAATCGTGGCGATGAAATGATTGCAGTCCTGTGTATTTGCTGAGTGGAGGGAATTTTTCTCTTTTTTTTAGTTCGTGACTTGTTTGGGATTGTAAAAGGATTAGATTTTTTTTTGGATTTTATTTTCATTTTTAAGGATCAAAATAAGTGAGGCTGAGTGAGATAAAGGTTTTGTGACAATAGGATGCGTGGGCGGTGTATAGTGTGTGCTTGTTCTTTGTTTGTTTTTGACTTGTCAAAGGGATGAGTGTGCGAATGTTTGCAGATGGGTATAGAATAGGGATTAAAATTGTGAACTTTTGACAAGGATATGAAGTTAAGGGTTCAAAGGAAAAGTTTTTTTTAATAAGTCCTGGATAGAATCTACAAAGGTTATAAGGAAGGAGCTATTAAAAGCTATAAGGGCAGTTTTATGGTTGTGTATATATTTTTTATTTTTTGATATATTGTGGACCTTAAAATATTTCAAAAGGGAGGAAAATAAATAATTGTATAAGGTTGGCAAATGGTCAGTTAAATGAAAACTTGACAACAGGTGTGCACTTGAGATCATGATTTCCCTTTTGTTTAAGAGTTGAATATTTAAGGTTAACTTTACTTTTTACCTGTTACTTTAGAGGGCTATGAAAGGATTCGTTCTTGTTTTAAAGATGGGACTGGAAATCTGAATTTTAAAATTCCTTTGGACTTAGTTTGTTCTTTTTGAACGCTCGACGTGATGTTTATTCAACAACATAAGATGCCGCTATGACTGGTTGCCCCAGAGGTATGGTTCTGTATTAGTGCAATGTTATTACGAAGCATTCTTCATACTGTAATCTGGAGCAGGTGAAGCATACCTAATAACTGTCCTCAAATCCAAAATTCTTTCATCTTAGTTTTATTGATCCAGCAGATGATCTTTCTCGTCTTCGATACTCTAGCAATTCATATCCATGGTCTCGAAGACGTGTAGAATCATTTTTCAATATTTGCTTCAATTCTAAAACAAATTTGTCAAAATAAATTAATTGGGCTCAATTAGATGTTTGTGTTCCACCCAAAACCTGTGTTCCCGATTCAATCAACAACAATCCTCCAACAATCGCTGATTTATTCCAATTTAATTGAAAACAAAAAAATACCGCACAAACCATATAAAGCCATCAATCTTACTCGATATGGTTCGCAAAAAGATCAATTTATGACATCAATCTATCCATCGACATTGTGTTTGCGCACTTCGCACACCCATCGCCCAAGACCCAACTCCACAACATCATCAAGATAGCTCCGTCCGTCGTCGTTCCTTTGAAGAGAACGAGAAGCTGGAGAAGCAGAAGATTCCATCTTAATGGCCTTAATCGATGACGACTGTTCCAAAGACCAATAACAATCAATAAATCTCTTGTAATTGAGCATGGGCTATCGTTTTGCATCTGAAGCTACAGGAACACAAACATCTAAACTTAAGCCACCCATTTAGAGATCATCAACTTAACTTAACTCACAATAGTGGGTCTTCTGTCTTCTCCTTTGACTGCTTGAGCTGGAGCATGTTGCATGAAGGAGGCGCCTTCATGACAACTAGCAGTCGCCTCAGAAGACGACGAGAATTAATCATTGGGCTTGTTGCACACTGAAGTCAGACACGAGATCACATCACCTCGGTGGTGGGTCGTCGGGACGGTAGTCGGAGTCACAGTCGCATGTGCACCAGAAGAAGAAGATTGGACGCGCTCGAGTTCTTATCGAGTGTAGGATGTGTGTTTTTTTTGTCTGCATTCACTCTCCTCTGCCTATTTATTAATAGTGTCTAGAGATACAAATTAAAATATTTTCAACGTAAGGCGGCACGAACCTTGTGATATGTGATGCAATAATAAGGCTATTCAGAACATCGACCATTTAGGCGACCCTCGAGGGGCAACATGTACTCTTTCTGATAGATACTTGCACCGCCCCGTCGTCGTCGTTCTTCGGGTCCACAAATTATTTATCTTCATTTGTTGTGATACAAAGTAAAGTGCAGAATCGTCATCGAGTCAGTCGGTGGTATTTTGAATTGCAATGCAAATTGAGGACATTTTAGCCAAAAGGAATTTTATTACTTCTAATTGCAAATTGTTCATCCGCCTGGGAGGCAAATTAATGCGGAGTAAGGAAATCATATTGTTCTATGAAGTGATGAATGAAGTAGACATTGATAATAGTCTATGTGGACCACACAAGTCTGTCTGTTGACTTTTGACGCGTTGGGTGCATGTAAAAAAATGCGTCAACGAGTAAGTTCAAAATACGATCTACGTTTGTTCGTGGATTTCAAGGGCGTCTTTGACTACCTTGAGTGGTAAGTTTAATGAAATTGGTTGTCGTGCAACTGCCCTTTGGATCAGTTACTTTTCTGGGAGATCAGCCCAGGCAGTAAGTACAATTCACTGAGTGGGTTTTAAAGTTGAAAGTGGATGTCCTCAGGGATCTATTGGATGCCTATATTTTTTGTAAATTCATGATACCGACTGCCCTCTCTAACACAGAATGTGAGATCAGTGCTATTGCTGATGATCAGTTTGTCTTTATTGAAGGCTAGTTTGTCTTTCTTGAAGGCCAGTCTCCTACTGCCCTAGATCGTGAGCATGATTCAAAATTCATATTGGTGTGGAACTGGCAGTGGAAAAACCCGTCCCGACCATGTCCTGCAAAACCTGAAATTTTATTTTGTGTATGTGAATACGTGTGAGATTCATGTGAGAAGCAGCCAATCAACCATACGTTCCGTGCCGCCAAAAATGAAAACGTATTAGTAGTGCCATAAGAAATGTACAGGGACCGGTACACATATTCAGTTTGAAGACCAAGAGAGAAGTATCCTCTCAGTTGTCGTTCTTGTTTCTTTTTTGTATGGAATGAACTTCCATCCTCACCTGGAACAAATGAGGGAAAAACTGGCCGCTTTGGTTCCAACATTTCGTCGTACTCAGACCATCATTTATGGTCAAGGGATATCCCTTAAATGGGCGTGGTAGGGGTTTGGGACACAGGGATGTTCAGTAGGATTCTTTTAACAAGGAATACTGTTGAGAGCTTCACTATGTTCGCGAATGAAGTTTTTTTGTAGACGTCGGGTCTTCCTTCTTCAAGCAGCATTTTTGGCAATTCAGTAGGTGTTATTCTTGATTTTTGATATTTTTCTTGTAGGCTTTTTTTGTTTATTGTTGACTCAAGCTATGCTCTCAAGATGTAGTCATTTTCGCCTCTGATTATGAAGATTGCGGTGTGACGTTTTCAGGCTTCGGTTGTAAGGATCCATCTGGAAGTGACTTTCACAGTTGCGAAGCTACCGCTAAAAGCTATATTTTAGCACCACGGGAAACAGGAGCCCCTGGGCTAGATAAGCTTTTCTGGTATCATGGATATCAGTTGATTTAGTCCAGCCTGTTACGAGGTAGGCCCCAAGAGTATCGTGGTGGCAGTGGTTTCCTCAATATTCTAAAACATATGGCTCCTAAAGTATTAACCCCTTAAGACCCTTTAGAATGCAAAGGCTTATATGGACCTCTCTCCCTGCAAGGAGTGTAGTTCATGCCTTAAAACACGACTACGATTTGAACTTGTACCCCGTGGGGCGCTAACCGGCGCTCTATCATGGCTCTGTTATGTTTGTAGGCCAACTGGTTTAAATAAGGCCATTTCGGGCAGGTGTTTCACATTGAAACCTTTTCTTTATTTCGTCTGTAAACAATCAAATTCGTTAGTTCAAATACTCATTTTTCGCATCATACACTTTGCTATATGTTGATTTGACTTCAATTATACACACTTCATCTCTTCCATAGGAACCCACGATGAAGTTGAGAAAAATCACCATATCTCCAAATGGTTTCAAATGGTAAAAAAAACATCGCCAAGGTGTGCCCCAAGGCTCCGTTCCTCAATTTTACTTGCGATTATAGGGACTATAAGGCAAGTTTAGGATTCGTGAATATAAAAAAAATTGAGATAACAATCAAACATGACATTACGATCATAGAGAAACATAAAAAAGTCATTGGCACAAAATGTCCGTCTGTCTGTTTGTCTGTCTGTCTGTCTGTCCGGGTGTATATCGAGCTGCAGCCTAAACGGGTAAAGCGATTGTCTTCAAATTTGGTATTTGTTTTTTTGGCATTCCTCAGAGGGGAAATTGAAATTTTATTTTTAGGGCTAAAAAATAACGGTAATTGCCATACGACCGTTTACGAAAAGCTTATTTTTTCTCGAAAACGGCTCAAACGGTTTTGATGAAAATTTTTGAGAATCTTTTTGTTGGTATTGGCTATCATTTGGTTAGAACCACATATACGGGAAAAGTCTATTAACGGTACCTTTCATATAACGGTTTTTTTAATTTTTGGCTTGCTCGGTAACGGCTCTATGGATTTCTGTCAAATTTCATATTTGAGAAGATCTAAGTAGTCAAATTAATTCGGCATGTCAAAATTTTGACATTTCAAAAATAAATTTTTGAATTTTTTTTTTCAAAAATCAATATTTTTAAAACTAATAAAAGAAAATAATTTTCAATTTTATAATCACACTCTAAAACACTGCATACCAAAATTTAAAAACAAATTTTTTTTCAAAAAACTAAAAATAAAAAAACAGGATTTTATCAAAATCCGTATTTTCGAAATAGTTTTTTTCATAAATTCTTTGTTATTTAAGACGTTTGATGGCGTACCTCGTCCAATGTTATAAGGCACATAAGAGCAAGTACGTGCGACCAAGTCGTGCCCATTTTTTATCATTGATCTCTTGTCTATGACTTCTTATCCAATAAATTGTTTTGTTAAGGATAATACACTCAGCTTTTCACATTTTTTTTTTACTACAATGGTAGCGTATTGTATTGTACGCTTTAAAAAGTCAATGTCGTCTCCTGTCGTGGCACTTGTAAGGGGAAAACCGAACAGCTTTGCGTTCATGATATCATCTGTGAAACAAGCTCAGAACATCAAATCTTCAACATTTAGAGCAGTTTTGCTAGGTTGATTTTAATAAATGATCGGTTTTTCCAATAAACAACAAAAACTTCTTTCTTTCTGCTAAAAGCAGCTTGGAGAAGATACATTTAACGCAGATATTGTTTATTTTTCTTTATTTAGCATCAAGGCTGAAGCATTCTTGATAACCTAGACCGCTTTTTGTAGTTGTCAGTAGTTTAATTTTCAAAACTTTTTTTAAGCCATCCACGCTATCTCTATAAGTCTGGAGTGGTATTTATAATGTTTTGCTACTTAAAACATTTATTCTTCAATTATATATTTTCAACAATTTGTTTCTATTAATAAATCAAAATTCAAAATAAGTTTCCCTTACCCTCCAAATTCACAAATTCACTTGCAAAACCAAACTGAATTATCACTATTAAAATGCATCTGCAATTCCACTAGCTGACGAACGACAACCACCCCCCCCCCCCCCCCACCATCAAACAAATTTAATAAATTGCATTCAGTCAACAAACTTGTGTAGTCTTTCATAATCCCTCCCTGTCACTCCTAAGCCTCGAATAACTTTGTCAAACTGTCAAACACTAAGCTGTCCAACAAAGACACATCCCTCGGTGACACATCAACCGATCATTTATAAAAATCAACCCAGCAAAACTAATATATTTACTATACATAAATGTTCCAAGCTGTTTTGGCTTTCATAGAAATTGAAATATAGGACACGAGCTCTACTGCTCTCGTTTAACCCCACATCTTCTACCCAAAAGTAATAAATCTTTCGAAGATTTGTTCACAGAAATGGAATTTCCATCAAAAACTATTCATAGACCCCAGTCAAAACCATCCGAAGAACACTGCTGACGGTGCACCCTAATGATGCCTATAGGTTGAACACTATGCAACTTGGGTGTAGAGACCAATTAAAAGTCAAAACTGTTTACAACCAGAAGCCATAAATCACAGGAAGCTCCATCTTCAACACCAGCATTCGAATCGTAAGTAAGATATCCTCATCGTTTTTTTTTTTTTTTATAAGTGTCAAAATCCAGATGCTAGATAGTTTTTTTTTATTAAGTCTACAAAGGGGATACCCTTTTTAGTTCTCTCAATCTTACTTCATCGGAGATGGCAACACTAGAACCCAGTCACACATCCTGCTATAAATTAGTTCCAATGCCCGCCAAGCTGCGGAAGAACTTCTACATATCGCCTTAATGGATATTTTATATAGTATCTTTTCCATGAACCTTCTGTATCTGTTCTATCTGAAGGTACACATCTTTTTTGTGCGAGGAGGCTCTTGAGAAGTCGCGTCATTAAAATTCCCATCTGCTTGTAGTTCATTTAGAATTTATGAATGCCTCAATTGGGGGAATGAATGGGCAGTACTTACACATGACGTTGACCTCTGACATTATCTCTCCCAAGAGTGCACTAGACGCAGAGTGAGTTTCCACTTGAATCCTCATTTCCCAAGTGCAAATGTATCTCTTGGGTTTTGTTTACTTCTGCAACTTGCAGTCAAGTGTAAATACCTTTACACCGCAGGATGCAATGAAGGATAAGGATTTTTGTTTGGATTGTGTGACTGAATGTTTAGATGTGCAATATGACACACACAGGAAGATGGGATAATTAACTGTGTAGATTACAGGGAGCGAAGGGACTTAAGGACCTACCTACTTGCTCTAACAAAGTGACATTTTTCTAAGGGATGTTCTATGCGGGGGAGGTTTTTGGTGTTTTTTTTTTTACTGCGATTACTTTGAATGTATGACGTTTTCCAAGAAAGAAGAAAATGTTCAATTTGTTTCTTTTCATTGACTTCACGAGGGGAGAACGCAGAATATGAAATAATATCTTCAGGGGAGGAAGCGTGCACGGGAATACATAATGTTGCAGAGGGGGATGAGTGATTAATGGGAATTGCTAATTGAATTGCGACAACTGGATATTGCATTATGGGCGAGGGTGGCAAATCGATAGTCGTGTGAACGATACTTTAAAGAAGGACCGAAGTCTTAGAAAAAGTGGGTGCAATAGGATAATTTATTGGGCGTTTTGATTTAGTTTTTAACGCAATCCAGCACCCTGGCAGAAGATTTCAATATGGTGGAATTTTTGAATAATTTTTTTTATTTTTATTGATGACACGCTGATCCACCCGATGTTGCTCGGAGATACCATACATTTTCAGCGTTCCGACAACAGCACAACAGTGTAACTAGAGGGCAAAAACGTTCAAATCATTTCATTTCATTTATTCATAATCGATTGCTTATACATAGTAAGATATAAATATCTTATAAGTTTGTGATAAGCACAGCAAAAATTAAAATTATACAGGAAAAAAAATAGGAGATACAAATTTAATACGATAAGTAAACTGTAACCTGTTTTACCTTTTTTTTACCTGTTACTTGTTGGAGAATTGTTAAAGTTAAGTTAAGACAAAAAATACATGTTTATTTCTTTTCTTACCCTTCTTGCATCTTGAATTCTTCTGATATTGCAAAGTAGGCGATTCCAAAGACGAACTCTGTTAATGAAGAACTGAATGTTTGCCATTGAACAAAGCTTACAAAATCTATTTATTGATATTACAAACAGACACTTCAAATTGATTTGTGTGTATACAATACATATGTAGGTTCTTACGAAACACAGCTTGTATGACATCACCTCCGATAATGGATTCGGACTTATTGTCTTTAGTGTGGGGCGAAATATTGTAACGGTTATAGTACGCAGTTCCCACACCTCCGCATTCTCAAAGTGACATGGAGACTTCTCAGTTAAAACCTGCGGACGGCTCTAGTTTACAGTAGCAGTTAGAAAAATAGCTTCCCAGCCTGAATATCGAACTGCCGATCTCTGGGTTACTAAGCAAACACCTTATCTACTGCCATCTAGTGGTTTCTTTTTAAATCATTAACGCTGATTAATTTTCATTTTAAGAAATATCTCGAAGAACGAAAGCTTCTCAATGACCCGCAGTACCGCTTTCATAGCAACATTTGATAGAGTTTGGCATCAAGCCCTTTTATCAAAAATGCGTGCATTTGGGCTCGACGAATCTCTTCTTCGTTGGATTAGTAATTACCTTTCGAACCGCTCAATACAAGTTGTGTTGGACAGAATTAAAAAAAGAAGAGATAGGAAACCGGGCAATAACAGACACATTTACATCTCTTGAGCACCGTCGTAACATCTCCTGCCTTTCGCTTTTTTTTTATCGCTATTTCTATAAGCAATGCTCTAGTGAAATAGCCAGTTGTATTCCTCCCCTGAAACAACTTAACCGTAATACCCGCGCTGCAAGGTATGCCCATCAATTTACCTTTGAGCCCAACTTCGAAAGTACACTCCAACACAGAGATTCTTTTTTTAGTCGTACCGCACGAATGTGTAAAGCATTGCCAGCCTCTGTTTTTCGCTTCCATTTTGAAATGCTAAACTTTAAAACGAATGTGCTTCGCTACCTCCTCTTACGTCCTTCCCCATTTACCAAACGTATTTGCCAATCAACATTATAAGGGTAGTCATAATCTTTTTAGTGCAGGCTTATTATAAAAAAAATGGTTAATTTGACACTGACATCTGTTTCTCTCTCGAAATCTTAGCAGAAAGTCAGTTCAGTATCATATCTCCGCGGAACGAAATGAAATGAAACTTTTTTCCAAAGTGAGTGCTGTGTAGCCCAAACAGTGCATTTTTTGAAAAGAAGTTTTGGTGAGACGCATTTGCATCTCGGCGCCTACGTTAACAAACAAAATTGCCACATCTGAAGCTCGGAAAATTCGCAAATTATTTTTTGAGAATCCAATACATCCACAGAGAGTAACAGCTTGATGCAGACTGTAAAGATGTAGGCATCATTGGCCCATTGTGGCTGGGAACAAGATTTCGGTCAACGGTGGGCGTTACAGGGCCATATTAAACGACTTTTTTTTACTGATATTGAAGATATCGATTTGGACGACCTCTAGTTCATGCAGGATAGCGAGCCATGCCACACAGCCCAGGCCAAAATCGATCTTTTGCGCACCAATGTCTTAATCGTGTTATCAGGCGCCTTGGCGATGTCAATTGGCCGCCTCGGAGAAGCGATTTGACCCCTTTGAACTTTTTTTTTTGTAAGGGACCGTGAAGGACCTATGTTATGCCAATAAACCGGAAACGATTCAAGCACTTTAGATCAATATCATCCAAAAGCAATCCGCGAGCTACAGCCCGAAAACATCAACAAGGTATTGGAAAATTGAAGTAACAGAATGCAGCCGAGATGACACATGCTGATAAGACTCGTCACTCATGCTAACTGCGAACTGTGGTTCTTTCAACTAAAACCGATAGCAAGCACTAGACGAACATGAAAAAGAACAGGTGCAAATTCCAAAAATGATTTCACTCAAATTCAAAAAGAACGAAGAGAAGAACGAAACAAGAAGAGAAAAAGAAATACAAAATAGGCGGAGTTTTGTTAAAGTAGAAAGTAAGTGTAGATATTGGCGTGTGTGTGTGTGTGTGTCGATTTAACGAGAGGGTTCGTGGGT
The DNA here is from genome assembly GCA_963971375.1 of Platycheirus rosarum. Lineage (NCBI taxonomy): Eukaryota > Metazoa > Arthropoda > Insecta > Diptera > Syrphidae > Platycheirus > Platycheirus rosarum. Next base: position 22,250,474 of record OZ020507.1, on the reverse strand, counting down.
GTGAGTTAATGGGCTGTATGTTGGTGTTGCTGCCATCAGTGTTTTCTTATGATGTTATTACGTAAAATTATCGTCCGTAAACCGACTTTACAGACAACAAACTCTTTTTTCTTGCTATTTAAAGCTTATTTATAAATTAATTACCACACACACTTTAAAATATAGCCATAATATCAATTTTTCTGATCAAATAAACATACTAATGGTGTCTGGCGGCCGCTATTTTACTTTGATTTTGACAGATGCGCAGAAGATTGCAAAAATAAAAACTATACTGATATTACCTTAGATATGTGTAATGTGATCATAGGTTGCTTTTTTACATCTGATGTTCGCCTGGTGCTCAGAATACGTTTGCGATTGATTTTGGTTGAAAAAAAAAACACAGTATCGCGGTAAGCGTAACGCGTTATTTTTCTGCCAGCTCCAACCCTTTCCTTTATTGCAAAATTACAATACCATATGCAAAAGCACTATCTCCAGTAGTCGATACTATAATTAATTAGTATTAATTGATATACAAAATTCCTTATAACTTATTATAAACCACAAACAAATCGCGCTGATAATTTTATGAAATTGTTTTTCCGACTTTCTTGACACTTATCGTTATACATTGGATAATATACGATATATCTTTATGAATTGTAGCCTATGTGTTATTCTGATATGTAAGCTATATTATTGTGAAGTTTCATCAAAATCCATGCAGTAGTTTTTGCGTGAAAAAGCAACAAAGATACATACATACATACTCATAAACTTTCAAGTTTATAATATTAATAGGATTTATAATCTAAAACATATAAATAAAATTGAAGTTTCTGTTTTTAATATCAAAATAATATATTTTTTAAAATATGAAAATATATGAACGGTATTTATGGCAAAAACAAACTATTTTTAAAATGTCTGTCTGTCTGTCTGTTTTATTTCGACGAACCTCGGAAAAGGCTGCACCGATTTTGACAGAACCTTGATTGGCAGATAAGCAGCTGATGTTGTAGCGAGTTTCCCAGGCTATTTTAATAACTTTTAGGTGGCGCGTGATCGCTTTCTTTATTTTTGGTCCGATTTGTTTAAAAATCACACCATATAATAATACTTATAACATTCAAATAATAATTATTAAAAAAAATTTTTTTTCAAATTATTAAACCAGATAGGTGGTCGCTTCTAGAAATTCATAAGCATTATTAACCACACTTTTGAGCAAAAACCTGCGTCCGATTCAAACATTTAATATAAATGTACGCATTTGAAATCTCAATCAACGGTAATAGATGGCCGTGACCATTTGTTCTCCTAATCCGGTGTGGTGATACGATTTCTAAGACAAATCACAACAAATATTCCAGAGAATTGCCATGAATCCCTTAAACCAAACCAAAAGACAGCAACCAAACAAACACCATGAAGATGCTGAATACCTCAATAGATGGGCCAAAGAACAGAAGCTCCTTCCCAAACCACTATGCCACACCGAAGCATAATACAACATTCAACACAGCAATTCAGCCTATTTTCGAAATGGAAAAGGGTGTTGCTGAGCTGAGGCTGACTTCTGTTTGTTATTCCTAATAATAAGCAGATTCTGTCGCTCAGATGTTGTCTTCCTGATTTTATTAGATGCTTCTTCCGACATTTTCTTGACTGACTGATTGACGGGACGAGATGTGTTCAAGAAAGCATGAAACACACGCGCGCAACAATGTGCGGTTATGGCTTATTTTTATGGTTTTATCTTGCAGATACATCTAACGTTTATAACATTGGTATGAGGAACCATATAGAATCATTCACCTTTTGGAAAAATGGAAGAAGTTTGGAGACAGAGATAAGGTGTATGGAATTTGTTTGATTTTTTTTCTATTACGGTTGGGGTGTGGGGCAGATAAAAAAACATTTAACATCTTTTTACAGTTCGATAGTAAGACATATCAAATCGATTTGTTGTTTAGATAAAAAAGGCGTTATGTTTCGTTAGTGGGAAGTAATGTTCTTGTTGTCGCAATTGCTGGTGATAGTTTTATTTTAATGGGATTGGAAATGGAATTTGTTTTTTTAAGTGGGCAATAAAAGTTTATGATGGAAGAAAGGGTGCAACTTAAAGGGTTTGTTCTTTATTTCCGAAGGATAGTTTATTTTTTTTAAGTTACGGTTTATTGTATATTTTATGTGGTCATAGTCATGTGATGTTTAAGTGATTTGGGATAAGTTGTATTTATTTTCTCAAATATTCGGTTATTAATTTCACATTTATTGAGAAATGAAGAAATGTAAACATTTTTGGTAATATTTTAATATTTAATTAATTTTTTTTTCTTTCACTAATTTACAACTATAATTATATTTATATATATCGAAAATAAAGGGTGTTTTTTTAGACGTTTGGTTTTCAAGACAAAATAAAACGAATATAGTTAAATGTTATGGCCAAGAATTTAGCTTTATTATAAAGATAAGGGTTTGCCATTATGTTTTAAAATTGATTTCGGGCAAGTGGCCGCCGCGGCTGGCTCGAAGAAATTCTAGCCGAGAGGCCCAATTTTCGACCACTTTTTGCAGCAATTGGTGTCAGGTATGTCAGCAATAACGCGCCGAATATTCTCTTCCAAGGCGTCAATCGTTTTGGGCTTATCTGCGTAGACAAGCGACTTCACATAACTCCACAAAAAATAGTCCAGCGGTGTTAATTCGCACGATCTTGGAGGCCACGCCACAGGCCCTCGACGCGAGATAATGCACTCACCAAAAGTTTCCTTCAATAAATTGATTGTTTCGTTGGCTGTATGGCATGTAGCTCCGCCGTCTTGTTGGTACCAAAGGTCGTCCACATCAACATCTTCCCTTTCAGGGACGAACAAGTCATTCATCATGGCCTTCATTTTTGAAGAAATATGGACCAATGATTCCTTCTGCTTGTAGAGCACACCAAACAGTGACTTTTTGAGGATGTAACGGCGTTTCAACAATGGCTTGTGGATTATGACGACTCCAAGTGCGACAATTTTGCTTATTAACGTACCCAGTCAACCAAAAATGAGCTTCATCCCTGAACAAAATTTTCTTGTGAAAATCGGGATCGGTGGCCATCTCGTTTTGGGCCCATTCACCGAACGTGCGACGCGCTTGATGGTCGCTCGGCTTCAATTCTTGCACGATTGGATTTTGTGAGCCTGCAAACCAAGATAGGCAAAATCTTTCATATAGTGGCTGGACACAGCTCCAATTCTTGCGCGCCATGGCGGATGGACTCATTCGGGTCTTCTTCGATACTCTGCTCCACAGCAGCAATAGCGTCTTCGGTGCGCACTGTACGGCGTCTCTGAGAATGCGCATTATCCACTACAGTAAACGTGGTGCGAAACCGATGCATAGTTGCTCGAATTACCGACTCTGCTGGGCGATGATGTCGACCGAATATTCGACGCAGCGCACGATGCGTCGCGCGAACCGAACCATTATTTTGGTAATAAAAAAGAAAGAATAATGAATTCCGATCTAGAAAGCTTTACTGCAAGAACGTAAGTCGGTAAGGGTATGCCACCTATCCCCACTTCAAGGACAGATTAGGTACTTTAGTTAAATTTAAATAATTTTTTTTACGGAAACCATACGTTAACCCTTAAATTGCTTAAACCCCATTTTGATCTAATAGAGCTTTTCAGCGACACACCAAAATCTCCTTAAATCTTCCATTTGAATCCCAAATCCCAATCATTTATAGAACTCCACTCCCATAGAACACGGATACGGCTAGAGTTGATATTGCAATGCGATTCCCGGAATAGATATAAAACCACATCGCACCTAACATCTGTTAGATACATGTACTTGCTCCGTGTGCACATATAGTACACTGAAGTTGTTGTAAACAAATCGCACGTGTGCCCGGGGATACCAAAGGCAATTTGGGAGTTTTGGAGAACTTTTCTACACGATTTCGTCGTGGTTCGCTCTGACTCTGACGGACTGGCCGAGTCTAGTCAATTAGTGCGTCCGCACACTAACTGTGCTCCAGTCTAATGGCCGTAAATGCAGACAAAATAGACAAACCTAGTCCGTAGACATGTTCTAGAGGTTCGTCTTCTGCATTTGAAATTTATTTACTTTGTGTGAGTTTTTTTTCTTCCCAGAGGCGCGCCTCTTTGATGTTACCCGAAACATACAACCTTTAATACAATTTTTTAGGTTACTTTCTACACACATGAGTAAAGCAATTGCAGATGTGGAAAAATTGTGTAATTGTAGGAGGGGGGAGGTGATGGGTGGTGTAGGGATTTTATTTGTATAGCTTTTGGCAGTTTCAATTTCCTGGAAATTGTTTTCAGACTTTTTGTGTTGTTTCTTCGTTTGTTTTTTATTCTTCTTTGTGGGTGGAAAAGAAGTCCTTTTTTGGTCCTTTCTATGTGCACTGCCAACAGAGACTTAATTTAATATCCTTTTTATGAATTGTTGGTAACAATCCGCCATAAGTTAAACACAGTTCCTTTTTTTTTGTTTAAATTTTTCTTTTGTTCTTCAAATAGGTTCCATGTTGTGTATATACTAGGGTTCGATATTGTTTTTCAAGGTCTGGTTAATTTGTATTGTTCCTTGGTCTTGGGCCAATAACAAATAGAATTTGAAATTCTAAACATGTAGGGAGTTCAATGTCTCGCGCGGGTTGTATTGGCATCAGGAGGATGGCGAATTAAAACGTTTACACAAAAGAGACACAAATGATGACTGCGGTGCACAACTTGTGGATCGTTGATAAGATCTAGAAAGCATCTATCTTATGGGTTTCTGGAAAGTGTGGAAGGAATATATTTAAATTCCGAACACAATTGCTATGGACAAGTATTTATTTGTGGTCGGTTGGAAGGCGTTATTTTGTTAGGTTAGCCATTGGGGAATATTTATGGGTAAGTTAATATATTTTGTGATAACTTTGATTTTTATTGTTGTATTTAATGTCAGGCGAAAAGAATTTGATGAAAATTGAGCAATGGATAGTAAATGTAGCAAAAATTTAAGTAGCATTTCGAAAATAAAATAAAAATTATTTATTATGTCATCTGGAATTTGGACAGAACTTAGGAGAAATGCATGAAGTACAGTCCTAAGATACTTACATTAATTTTTCTTTGACAAGTCTATCTTAAGACAGTTGATAAATGCATGTACAGGTTGTCCGCCGGGAAGGTATACTACTTTGTTTTGCCGCCGTTTTGGTAAACATTAGACTTGACAGTTCATATTTGCAAGTCGTAAAGTAGACACGACAAATTTATTATGGAAAAATATTCGATAAACCAAAGTGTTTTAATCGTTAAAACATTTTATCAAAATCAATCATCGATTACTGTGACTATGAGAAAGTTACGTGAAATTTTTGGGAGAAACAACGTGACAACAAAACGCACTATTTATCGTGTAGGGAATGATTTCGAAGAAAGAGGGTCTGTAGGTTATAGGCCCAAGCATGGACCACAACGTTCTGCAAGATCGGCTGAAAACATTACTGCTGCAACAACTTTGGCTACAGTTTTGCACAAGGATTTGCATTTGTTTCGATTTAAGATTCAGTTGACACAAGAGCTTCTTCCACAAGACCATTTACGCCGCCGGACATATGCCAATAGGATGTTACAGCCAGCCCATGACAACCCTGATTTTCATGAAAAAATCATAATGAGTGACGAGGCACATTTTAATTTCAATCTCTCTTCTCTATCTTGTCTTAGGTGGCGCTTCAGTCCGGGGTGGACCTGGGCCTCAACTAACAAGCTTCTCCTGCCAGCTTGGTCCCTAGCTAGCTGTCTCCAGTTTCGTACGTGGAGTCGGTTGAGGTCCTCTTCCACTTGTGTGCGCCACCTGACTCTCGGTCTTCCTTTACTTCGCCGTCCCTCTGGGGTGGATTCGAAAATTTTCCGAGCCGGAGCATTGATGCCCATCCGCTCTTTATGACCCAGCCATTTGAGACGTTTAATTTGTACTCTTTTGGCTAGATCTGTGTCGCTGTACAGCCGGTAAAGTTGTTCATTGTATCGTCTTCTCCAATCTCCGTTTATGCATATGGGACCAAAAATCACCCGGAGAATCTTTCTCTCAAAACAGCCTAAAGTGTCCTCATCTGCTTTTGACAGCGTCTATGCGTCTGCACCATAGAGCAGGACTGGGATCATGAGGGTCTCATAAAGGGACAGTTTAGTTGCCCGAGATAAAGCCCGAAGAAGCAGCGATTGGCAAGAGTTATTCTTCGTTTGATTTCAGCGCTGGTGTTGTTTTCTGAGTTAATTACGGAGCCCAGGTAGACAAAGTCCCTAAATACCTCCAAGTTATAGCTGTCTATGGTGATGTTTTGTCCAAGACGTCAATGTTGGCTGTCTCTTCTTGATGACAGCATATACTTGGTTTTGCCCTCATTGACTGCTAAGCCCATCATTGCCGCTTCCGTCTCAATACTCACAAAAGCGCTATTGACATCACGCTGCGTTCTTCCGATTATGTCAATATCGTCGGCGTATGCGAGTAATTGGACGGACTTTTGAAAGATCGTGCCTCTGGTGTTGGTGTGAGAGTTCTGCACTATTCTTTCAAATATGATGTTGAAAAAGTCGCATGACAGCGCAGCGCCTTGTCTAAATCCTTTTTTTGACTTCAAAGGTGTCGGTGAGGTCTTTACCGACCTTGACGGAACAGCGTGCGTTTTCCATCGTCATTTTACACAGGCAGACGAGTTTGGCAGGGATGTTAAAACTGCACATTGCTCGATATAACTCGTCTCTATAAATGCTGTCGTACGCGGCTTTGAAATCGATGAAAAGGTGGTGGGTATCGATTTGAAGTTCTTGATTTTTTTCCAAGATCTGCCGTAATGTGAATATTTGATCGAAAGTGGACTTTCCTGGCCTACCGCACTGATATGGACCTATCAGGTTGTTGACGAATGGCTTTAGGTGTTCACCCAATACAGCAGAAAAGATCTTGTAGGCGATGTTGAGGAGACTGATACCGCTATAGTTGATGCAGCTCAGAGGGTCTCCTTTTTTAAGAATCGGGCAAATTTTCATTTGAATAGATATGTGAATAAACAGAATAGTCGGTTCTGGGCAATGGAAAACCCTCAAATTATTCATCAGTCACCGTTGCATCCATTAAAAGTTACAGTCTGGTGTGCAATTTGGTCAGGCTACCTTCTAATATTGGTAAATAAAGGGTAAGCTTAGAAAATTCAAAAGAAGATGCCGATGCACGTGGGCTTAAAATCTCGGATAGGATAATAGAGTAATGCAAATCATTCCACATTCGAGTTGTAAGGCTGCAGAACAAATCTCTGTAATCAACTGTAAGAACGAAATAGATTCCATGGTTAGATTGGTGAGTATTCTTGGAAGCGCTAGTATTATTGTTTAAGGCGAAGAATTCCATTGACTATTACTCTAGAGAACTGACCTTAGAAGAAATGGTAGAAAAGAGAGAGACATGAAATATTCCATCGATCTTCGATTGACTTCGTAGATTAATCTATATACAGGATGGGTCATTTGGTGGTTTCTTTTTAAATCATAGGTTATTTTGCCACTGACAGCTGTTTCCCGCTCGAAATCTGGACAAAACCTCAGTTTCATACCTCCGCGAAACCAAATGAGTCGTCTTACGCTTTAAAAACGTTGGGAAATATTGAAAACCTATTTCCAAAGTGAGTGCTGTCTAGCCCAGACTGAGACTGTAGACTGAGGAGAATTCTGCACAAAGATCTCGGATTATTCGCTTACATTACCTTAGTTAGGTACCCATTCGCAGTTTGGGCCTTAGAGCCGCTTGAATTGGACAACGATTTGGAAACGATTCAAGCACTTAACGCTAATAACATCCAAGAAATTCCTGAGCTACAGCCCGAAACCATCAACAAGGTCTTGGAAAATTGGAGTGACAAAATGCGTTACTGTGAAGCCAGCCGAGGCAGTCACTTGAATGATATTGTATTGCATAATTAATGGGCATGTTTTGCTCTTACTAATAAAGCCATAATTCATGGAAAAAAATAAATTTTGTTAATTTTATTTACATATTTTTGAGATTACCAGGAACAAACAGAGAGAAAGACAAACAGACAAAAATTTTAAAAATTGTTTTTTTTTTTATTATAATTACTGTACAGTGAAAGCTCCCATTACGGACACCTCACTTAGGTATGGACAATCTCCTTGAGCGGACAAGTTCTCACGACCGTGGATCTTGGATTTAAATTCCATACATTTTAAGATACCTTAAGCCGAACTCCCTTACCCGGACGCGGACAGACACATCATTCTCTTAATCGGACAAAAACTTTTTCGGCTCCATCTCCCATAGCTTTTTTTACATGGTATGGGAATGATAAAGACAAACGATGTGCGTGAAATTGCAAGCGAATTAAGAATTGAAAAAAATTCAAGCTGCGGACATTTGAAAGAAAAAAAAATTGATGGAACTTGGCAGACAAATATAGTGGGAAAGCATACAAGACGGCATTTTGTAACATCTGTAAGGAGTGTTGTTGACGAAAAAAAAAATTCAAGTGTTTTACAATAGTAAGAAATAAAAATGTTCCTATTTCTAGACCAAAAATAAGACACAAAGCAAAATTTATCCAGAACGTTTAGGCCTTGAAGATTTTAAAGCCGAAGAAGGTTGGCTGCAGAAATAATTACGGATAAGCAAAAAACAACAATTTCATAAAAAGTAGTTTTAGTAATTTTCAATTTTTTTTTTCAAAAACTAGAAATTATAAAACCACTCGGTTTTTTGTGTTCGATTCAGAATCAATATTAACGTTGACCACAAAAAACCATTTTAACACTTCGTTTCACAATTTTGAAAAAAAATTGGACAAGACTTTATTTTTCATTTTTTTAATCAAAATTTTGAGTTCGCAAGCGAATTTTTCAAAAACTATTACCATAAATAACATAATTTAAATTTGAACTAAACAAAAAATTTCGGGCTTTCAAAACCGTTATAATACTTAACTGTAAGTGTTGCCATTGTTTTTTAATAATTTTGTGTTCATTTTGTCATTTTTTTTATAAAATTGCTTCTACCTCCTAAATGGTTCGCGGTAGACCTCCCTCCAATAGTTAAATATGCTTGCTTTCGACCCCTCTACAAAAAACCGTTATCAATTTTTGGCGCCTAAGTTATCGTACTCGTGCCTATTTTCAGACTGTTATAGTAACATTAAAAGGCCTTACACAAGTTATAATGTCCCACATTAAGCAAGCTATTTAACTGGTATAAGACTTTTGTTGAAAGGTTTTATAGAAGCAAATTGCTTTTCATAAAATGTTATTAGCTTGTCTGAGCAATCCATTTAATGACAGCTAAATGCTAATAGCCTTCTTTTGATTTTATAAAAAGGCCTTGCCTAAGTTATTGCTAAAAACTAGCTCTAGAAGTTATAAAAAGGTCTTACCCAAGCCTGTAAGCATCAAACATCGACAAAACAAATATTAATTTAGTTTTTATAAGACCTTTATAGGTAAGCCTCTTACAAGTTATTTGCATTTTAATTTTCAGTAAACATTTTTGGAAGATGAAAGCTCTGCAAGCCTTGTATAGAGCCTTACAAACTCACTTTTAAAGTCCTTATATCAGCAATGTTTTTAATTAATTGTCAAAGTTTGAATTGTGTGGCTTTCTAAAGTTTGAACTACAATCTATTTCTTGAAAAAATCGATAAATTGAGCCTTACATATCAAGCTAAATTGTTAGTTGAAAAAAAAATACTTGACGTTACCATTTGATCTCATTTCTTTAACTTTTAGAAATTATTTCTGTTATCACTTCTTTTCGGTTTAACTATATTTTTACCTTTCTCATTTTATTTATAACAAATTTTATTTATAAGAACTTATTTCTGTGTCTGTTGATATTAACAAATTAATTAAGTTTGTATAAGGCCTTTATAGGTAGGCTGTGTAAAAGTTGTTTGCATTGACAGTAAACATATTCGGAAGCCCTTATACAGGTCATTTCGAAACTTTATCTGGAAGCCTTAAGTAGAACTCACTAAACTCACTTTAAGGCCTTATAACAGCTATTTTTTAATTGTCAAAGTTTGAAATGTTGCAATGTGTGGCATCCGAAAGTTTATCTTATACAAGCTCTATGCAAGCCAAATTCACAAAATTGGAATTTATACAAGCTATTGTTGGTTGGGATAGCTTTTAAGGAATTTTTGAAAGCAGGTTACAGCTGACAAACTTATGTTCATCTGTAAGCAGAATCAAACACAAGGCTGTATGATAAATATCTAATCCGTCTATCAATGAAAGCATTATATTTTACAATGTAACCGGATGTTACAATAGTTTTTCTAAAGAAGTGGGGCCGAATATTCTCTCTTTGGCCCTGGCTGGCCAAATGCGTTCCTCCCCTAAAAAAATTTCTATGAAATACTCGACAATACTGTTTACGATATAAGGTTAGTCTCGAATTGAATTGAAGATACAGACTTTTTTTTACGAACATTGATTTTGCTTCTACATACCTAACAATTTTAAAACATTAAAACAATCCTTAAATTGACTTTGACAAACATATCTAGAATACAGGCTTACATAAAGTGGTTAGTACTAACTTTTTTTGATATTTTTTATAGAGTGCTGACAAATTCAAATATCCCCAAATTTTTTTCCAAAAATCTTTTTTGATCATAAAAAGATTTATATGAACTTTTAAGAAAGAATCTCAACTTAAATGCATCCTTGGAAAACACACATTACGAACGGCATTCTTCAAATCATTGCTCTTAAGAATGCATAAAATATAAATAAATTCCAAGCTCTACATCTGCTGCCATAAATTCTTCTCGCACTTAAACCACACATTGGACACAAAAAACCAACCACACTTCAGAGAAAATCTATTACAAAAAATTCAATCTTCTTCCCGTAAAAAGGCAAAAAGTCTTATTCACCAGGAACAGGCGGGAGTAGGGGGTAGAGGTATAAGAATCAAACACAAAACTTCGATCAAATAAATTTCATTTTTTTTTGTTGCTCCCAAGGAGCTGTCTATCGTTGTCTTCGCTGGCGTCTGCTGCCCTCACAAATCTATGAACCATCCATGCACTGAATTTCTCGGTTGAGTACCGACTTCAGGAACATGCCACTGGCCAGACCAGACCAGACACCGGGCGAAGTAGTTCATCTAACAACGGAAGCAGTCAGTAGCGAAATTGCAGTAGCATTGTTCATGTCCATCTTTTTCGGTCGCCTGACAGTAGTGAAAGGAAAAGATAAAGATGGAAAAAAGGAACTCCATCGAGCGTGGGGAGAGGAACTTCCCAAGGAAACCAGAAGGAAAGAAAAAAAGTCGAATTGAAAAGTTATGTCGAGAAGTACACTTAACACGAAACACATGGTACCGCACTGGGCTTAGTAGGGATGGTTCTGCTGGTCCATATAAGAGGAATCAACATGGAGCCTCTCATATCGGTTGTCTATATCCCCATTGAAGTCATCTCAACCTCTTTCCAGTTGAATTAAGAAAAGTCTCATAGTCGACTATGAGGGAGTGTGGTAGACTAAAGAAACAGGACACTTGATTTTTCCTTCCATTCTAAGGATCCACAATAGAGGCCTTAGCCCTCTCTATATTGGAACAGAAGCAGCTGAAGATAGCAATTGGCGTTTTTATTTCTGTGCTTCACGCTATCGCGCCCTACATGATGGAAGTCACACACTTCGTGTTCCTACCACAAAACAAGGCACACACAGAAGAGGTCTAGACCCATGTCGCAGCTAATTGATTGTGAACTAATTTATGTAGTTCAGAATCGTGTCCCGCGCACACATCTCGTTTTCATTGAAGTCGAACTAGCAGCGCGAGGATGTAGAGTTGTGGGGAATCCGCAGAATCTGGCATCGCATCATTAACATAATTCAACGGCGGCGTGGCACGAGGATTCCTTGCTTTGGTATGAGCGACCGAGACTGGCGTGGATTCCTTGAAGGAATGGTATTATTTTTTTTTGTTTTGCTTTAGATAAAACTTTTGATTTCAATTACACGCAGAAAAAATGAAGATTCTTGTTTGACTTTTTTTTCTGTCGGAATACCTTTGAGTAGTTAAAGGATGTCCTGCAAGTGAGGATACTCTTTTCATAAAAAAAAATAAAGTAGTCCGTTCTAATGACAGCTTATTTGTTTAGAAAAAATGTTTTTTATTTAGAAAAACGTGTTTAAAAAAGTATGCTCACATCGAAAAATTTCAGAAAAGTATTAATAGAGAAAATTAAGAAGCAGGACCAAAAATTATGTCCAGCAATTGCATCTGTATGTAAGTATATGTATGTTTTATTTGGAAAATCGTTTTATATTCAAAATAATCTTTTTTTTTATGTAGAAGAAGAAACGAAAATTTGTATGCTTTTTTGGTTGAAGAAGATATGTATGTTTGTTTTTTGGCAACGAATGATGAAAACATGGATTCCAATATCTCTTAAAACTCTTCGTATTGGTTAGTGCGTTATGTATGAAACTTTAAAATTTAACTTACTTTATATATACATTCATACAAGCATTATGTACAAACATATGTATATGTACATATATGTATGTATCTATATACATAAATATTTTCTTTAAACGTGGAATGAAATATTCTTGATGCTTAATTCTTGATGATTCTTTTTATTAGTATTTTATGTGTGATTTGAGTCAAATCGGTGCATAAATAAGAATTTTTGAAAAAAAAAATACTCCAGCCCCACCTGGTTGGTAATTAAAATAGCTTAAATTACTCCTTAGAAAATCAATTATCTGCCAGTGAAATTTAAGTCAAAAATCGGTACAGCTGTTAACGAGATTAGCCGGAAATAACAGACAGAAAAACAGGGACATAAGCATTTTTTAACTGCTGCAAGGTGTCAATTGGTGTGAATACCCAATATTGATTGAAGTATATCCTACTTATATTATAAATGTGAATGTTTGATGTTTGATGTTTGGATGTTTGTTCCCCAATCACGCCTCAACGGCTCAACGGATTTAGATGAAATTTGATAGGTAAATGGATAATTTGCTGGATTGAAACATGGGCTGCTTTTAATCCAGGAAAAATGCACGGTTTCTATGGGAGAGGCTTAAATGTGAAATACTTAATTTATGGATTTGTTTGATATAACGGGTCCGCCAAATTACTTTTTTTTTGAAAATGCTATAAGTGTATCGAGTGTAGCTTCGGCTGTGTGGCACGTAGCGCCGTCCTGTTGAAACCAAATGTTGCCAATATCCTCCTCTTCAATTTTTGTGAACAAAAATTCGTTCCACATGGCCATTGACTGTAACGGCCACTCCTTGCTTATTTTCGAAGAAAAATGGCCCAATTATGCCACTGGACCAAAATCTGCACCAAACAGTGACTCGTTTTGGGTGTGTCGGCTTTTCAATGTATGCGTGCGGGTTTTCTGTGCCCCAAATGCGACTATTTTGCTTGTTTACATACCCGCCAAGATCAAAATGAGCTTCATCTGAAAAGATGATTTTTTTGGCAAAATCGGCATCTTCTCTAAGTCGATAGCAGGCAATATTTCCCAGCGTTGTTTAAGCGTATACACAACCATATTCGTTCAGCGGAAGGATAAAACTAATTATCTGTCAAATCAGACATGAGCTAAGTGTTACCATTCACGAAATAAGCACTAATTGAAAAAAAACGTTAGACGGCGGACCCTGTACTTTTGTGTCTTAACGACAGCACGAGTTAGTGAAATTTGGTAGACGGAAGAGTTACAGGATAATATTAAGAGATATAATAGAGATAGGGAAATAGAGATAGAGAGATTTATAAGGATACGGAGATTAGGAGATATAGAGATGCAGGTATTTAGAGTTATAAAAATATAGAAATATATAGAGACATAGAAGAGACTTAGAGATATAGACATAGATAAATATACAGTTATAGTAGACTATTACTTCGATTAGATAAACGGTCTTAAAACTATCTTAATAAAACTATTCTAATAAAAATAAATACAAAATTGACGAAAAACTTAATTTAACCAAAATGCTTCATCTTAAGTCCACGCAGACGATGTCGCGGGGAGAAGCTATTAGAATTGGAAGGACACAAAAAAGTGTATTACATGTTGCATAAATGTTCTCGTCTCCACTATTAAGAGTTAGTTACTGATTAGCCGTGAAGATGGCCAAAAGCCAAACGACATCCATGAGGGTACTATAGGCAGTGTATATACAAACAATGCTTCAAAAAAAAAAAAAATGGTACAGAGGTTTCAATTGGCTATAAAGAGTTACATAGTTAGTTAGTTTTGAAAATAGTTTAGGATTCGTGAATATAAAAAAATTGAGATAACAATCAAATATGACATTACGATCATAGAAAAGTCTAAAAAGTCTAATTGGTGTGTGTAATTCTTTTGGTAATCCCCAGAGGGAAAATTTCAATTTTATTTTTAGGCCGTTTAGGGAAAGCTTATTTTTCTTGAAACCGGCTCCAACGATTTTAATGAAAATTATTGAAATTTTTTTTGTTGGTATTGGCTATCATTTGATCAAAACCAAATTTTTGTTAATTTTTGGCTTTCTCGGTAACGGCTTTTTGGATTTCCGTAAAATTTTATATTTGAGAAAATCTAAGTATTCAAAATAATTCTGCATATCGAATTTATGAATAACTTTTTTTTCTAATAAGAATTAGTTTTTAATTTTTTTTTTAAATCAATATTTTTTAAAACTAATTAAAAAAATATTTAAAATTTTATAATAACATGCATATTACTAAATTAAGAAAAAACTACATACCAACATTTCAAAAAAAAAAAAAATGTTTTCAAAAAACTAAAAATAAAAAACCGGATTTCATCAAAATCCGTCCTAAAATTTTCGAAATACGTTTTTCATAAATTCGTTATTATACAAGACGTGTGACTCCATTTTTACTAAAAACCGTTAAGTGTAGTAGTTTTGACATTTTTTTCAAATTCAGATAGTTTTATTTTTCTACGATAATGTTACTTATTTTCTTAAATTTTGTTCGACGATGTGACCGCACATATGAGCAAGTACGTGCGATCCAATCGTAGAATTTATTTTATCACAATGGCGAGAGCAATATTTCAGCATATAGTACTTAGGTACTGTATAGATATGGACTGTATACAGTATGTAGGTAATGCATGGCAATTTATATTATGTATTCGTGCAGATTATTAGATTTGAAATAATTTTGTGCACTTAAACATTTCCCAACACTGGTTTTTCGGTCTGTTATTTTTGGTTAACAAAATAAAAAAAAATGCCATAAGTATGTTTGGGTATAGTGGGAATTGTGTTAGTGCCTTAAGTGCCTTGCAATGGTTATCTCTCTAGGCTCTATGATAATATTTATATATGCTTAAGGAATTGAAAAATGTTTGGGCTTCCTCCGACAAAGTGACAAAGTGAAAAATACATCATAATCGGTCCAAGAATAAAGTACAAATGCCATATCAGGCGCTCCTTCAACTCACTTGAGTCATTAGGAAGGTATTTTAAGGAGAGCATTCAAAATGATTGCAGATGATGACATTATTAAAACATTGACTGCTTAAACGATTTTAATGAACATTTTTGAGAGTATTTTTGTAGTTATTGTATATCATTTTACCAAAACCAAATTTATCGAAAAAGTTTATTGATGGTACCTTTCATATAAGTTTTTTTTTAATTTTGGCATTCTCGGTAACGGCCTATTGCATTCCTAATAAACTTTATATTTTTTTAAAATAATCTTTTCCAAATTTTTTCTGGATACCAACAATTTGAATAATTTTTTCCCTAATTTTTAATCATTTTTTGTTTGTGAATTTTCTATTTTTTTTTTAATTAATGAATAAATTTTATTTTAAATTTTATGATTAGTTGTATATTAATAAACTCTAAAAAACTGCATACCAAAATCTCCATTTTTTAAACTAAAAATAAAAATAGAAATACTTTTCTATAAAATGATTATTATATAGACTTATGATGACGTACCTCATTTTAACTAAGAACTGTTAATTGTAGTCTTGACAATTTTTATAAACTCAGATAATGATATTTTTCTATGTACATACATTTTACTGGTTTTGTTTAAAAAACCTAGCCTATTATGTTTTGGTGAAAAAAAACATTTAAGATGCTGGGTTGAAAACGGTACTTGCCATAGGATCAATCGATTACAAACAAAGCTGATATTCACGAAGAAAGCCAAAGTAGTTTTACATAATTTTTTTTTTTATTTTTTGTATTCTTTTAATAATTTTGTTTTGAAAAATTAATACATATTTTAAAAACGTGTAGATGAATTTATATTTTGACGTGATAACGCCTTATAAACCGATGACAGGCTATACATACGAAATAACATGACTCATGCTGATAAGACTCATTCTGATAATGCTGATAAAAAAAGGTGACGCACGCTGCTATACTGTGTTTCCTTTAACCAAAATCGATCGCAAGCAGCAGGCGAATATGAAAAAAAACAGGCGCACATTCCCAAAATAAGTTCACTCAAATTCAAAAAGTACAATAAGAGAAAAAAAGAAATACAGAATAGGCGGAGTTTTGCTAAAGTAGAAAGTAGATGTAATAATGGGGTGTGTGTGAATGTGGATTTAGCGGGAGGGTTGGAGCCGTTTTCGAGAAAAAGAAGCTTTTCCTTAACGGTTATATGGCAGGTACCGGTATTTTTAGCCCTTAAAATAAAATTTCAATTTCTCCTCTGAAGAATGTCAAAAGAACCGCATACTAATTTTTAAGGTAATCACTTTAGCCGTTTTCTAAATGATCATAATGTCATGTTTGATCGTTGTCTCAATTTTTTTTATATTCACGCAAGCAAAAAACTGATGAGGCTATCATTGCTTTAAACAAAAGCGAATCGAGCCATAAGCAATTGCTTTTTTAAAACTACTTAAGAATGTAAATGATTTCATACATGAGCTTTAGCTCATGTTACAGCCATCGTTAGCCTTTTGTAAGTACTCCCACAGGAAACAATCACAGGAAGGCCAGATTGAGATTAGTTTGTCTCGTCAAGAAATCAAGCACTACTTTGAGATTTAATAATATGTACATATGTGGTGGCTTCTTTCTGCTGAAAACACAGCTATCATCAAATTATGTATTTGAAAAAGGAACAAAAAAAAATGTTATAACATTGAGCTTCACCCATAATTGGTTCCAATTTCCTTTCCAATTTATTAAAATACATCAAAGCCTAATTATGGGATACAGGATGCGAATTAAGTCTGCAAGAAAATAGGCGATCCATCCATAAGATATCAATTTTTGAGGAAACTTTTATTCAAACTATTTTAGATAATTTATATCTAAATAAATGTTTGCAAGTTAAATAAAAGGCACGACTGGGTCGCACGTACTTGCTTCCGTTTTCAGGCGTCTTTTTGACAAAGATTTAATTTTAATTTTTTTTTTGACGTGCAACTTCTTTAGAATCGTTGTGGTTTGAAGCTCGAACGAACTTGCGTTACGATAAAGAGATAAACACATAAATATATAGGATTGTTAGCTTTTGCAGTTTTTTAGTTTATTATCTTTCCTTGCTGCTTACTGTTTATAATATAATTTGCTAATAGAAAGATATAAAGGACTTTTTTCAGTTTAATTTTCATTTTGGTATGGAAAAATTTGATTAACTGGCATAAAGATTCGTCGGAATCAGCAGTATGGCAATAATGCTAGGTAAAGGACCTATATAGGCCCCAATAAAAATAATTTACTTTTTGTAATCAAATTAATTAAAATAGCTTAATTATGTTTGATGGATCGATAAACGTATGGTGTGGTTAGGTATTAATGGAATTTATTAAGGAATATTAGGTACCTATAATAAGGTTGGGAGGAAGGTAGTTACTAAAATTAAGATAGACATTCCAACTACTGTGAAGCGTGTGGGTATAGACAATATTAAAAGTTAACACAGTGGTTTTGGTTATTTATAGGAAGGTGTAAACTTTTGTTTTCTCGATTGAAATTTTTGCATTTTTTATTTTTATTTGTTAGATGTTTTTGTGTGTTTATCATAGGCTCCTTATTTATTCTGTGTGCTTTTATGATGACGAAATGCTTAAAAATACGTAAGTATGTACATATGTAGGTTGTCACTTTCTTTTATTTGACTAATGGCTAGGGCTTAGCCGAGCAATATGAAATAAAATGTTGGGAAAAATATTTATGAAATCAAAAAAACACTATTCATAACGTTTTTTGGAAAAAATGTATCTTATTTCTTATTTTTTTTATATCTTTATATCTTGTATCTTATTTCTTTTGCTGTTTTCTATTTTATGAATTTTTCATTTCAAAATCGTTCGACCAGTTTTTTTCAAAAAAATGTTTTTTTTGAAAAAACTTTTCGAAAACATATTTTAAAATTTTTTTGAGTATGTCAATTTTAAGAAAATCTATAGCTTATACTAGGAGAAACAATTTTAAAAAAATCTATAGATCCGTTTTCAAAATATTCAAAAAACAAAATATTTTTTTTTAAATTATTAAAAAGCAAAAAAAAAATATTAATAATATTTAAATCATAAAACACTAAATATTTTGAAAATTTTATCAAAATCCGTCAATTAGTTAACGAGAAAGTCTGATTTTAAAAAACCGGTCATATGGGAGGTACCGTTATAAAACTTTTTCTGACAAATCCATTAAAACTTGAAGATAGATTTTGCATAGAAAACATCATTCTGAAAGTTTTATCAAAATCGTAGGAACCGTTTGCGAGAAAAATAAGTTTATCATTAAAAGTTATATGGCAGGTACCGTTAGTTTTGGAGCTAGAATTCCAATTCCAAAAACCGTCGGGTAGAGCACTCTAAAAATAAAAAAATATCAAATCGGCCCAACCGTTTAGACAGACAGACAGACAGACGGAATTTCCGGACCCACTTTTTTTGACTTCTCTATCATCGTAATGTCATGTTTGATTGTTAGAATTTTTTTTACGAATGCATAACTTGCCTTATAGTCCCTATAAATCGCAAGTAAAAAAAATTAAAAAAAAAACTTTCCTAGGATCTAAATGACTAACAATATGTTCTCTAGACCTTTGCCAAAAAAATCCTTTCATCGCTGACCGATATTTGGCGGATATTGTGATCTTCTTTATTGCTCTTACGGTTTCGAATATCACATCATCCGTTGCCATAATTACCAATTCCATGAACACACACAAGAGAAGCCAATTTGTGCTGACCACAACATGCCATTAAATTTAATGTGCGCCTCCATTATTTCTTGGCCCTAACGCTCATGCCCAAGCATACCTTCCAAAATCAGTGAAGACAACAGACACTTTTTCGAATTGGAATTCCCAATTTCGTGATCGATCTAAAATCAAGCCTTAAATTATGAATTAGTGTTTGATTTTTGTATGACAAAGCGTATTGCGTGCCCCCTCCGGAGCATTCGGTAGAAAAAAGAAGACTCAAAAGGTTTCCCAAATCATAAATAGAAATAAATGTGACAGCATTAGCTAATGGTGTTGCTAACTGCTGACTTTTTCCAAGTAAAACTCTTCATTTATTGATATTCATGGCGCACTTTTGACTTTATTCCAATAAATTTCCCTTTTCCCGCTAAAATTTGAATATTAATCAAAAATCATGCTACTGGATGGGGGTTTGCTGTATATTAATACAAATAACAAATTAGAAGGTTTAACAGATGGAAAACAATCAATTAACTCCGAGGAATAGAACAATAAATTTCGGAAATGAAATAACGATTAGAATGAAGAACTTAAGATTGAATCAAAGTTTGACTTTTTTGGCAGAAATATTAGGTTTCAAGACCAACGATCCAGAATAGAAAAATGTAGAAAAAAAAATAAAATAAACAACAACAACTATTGTATATGAAGACGGATGAAAAGTTACATAAACCTAAATATAACAAAGGAAGGCGATTAAGCAAAGACAATAGTCTTTGTCTTCAAGAATACAGTATGGTGAACAAGAAAAAGTTTATTTTTTTTTAATATTTTCTTTGTTCGTTGTGTTAAATTTTACTCAAAAGATGAGATTTGAATATAGATACTTAAAACATTTAAGGAACAAAAAAATTGTACCTAATGATTTTTGAATTAGTACAATAGGATGTCTTTGATTTAGTTAACAAAATATATTCTTATACATAAAAATGAATGTGTGTATGTGGTTATATAGGTTCTTTATTGACTCCAAAACCGTAAAAAGTATTTCGAAAATTGTGGGACCGATTTTGATAAAATCCTGTTTTTTGTTTTAATTTTTTTTCTTTGAGATTTTAGTAGATACATGCAATTTTATTGTTAAAAATAAAAAAAAATATTGAAAATTCAATAAATAATTATAAATAAAAGCAACATATATATAGATAGATATTATTTATTTTTTCAGTAGCAGTATATAATTTTTGTTTTGTTTTTAAGACTATTAACAATTTTTATAGAGATTTAGGATATTTAACTACACCAACTATAATATATATAATATGTATAACAATAATTTTATGATGAGATATATTTTGCACTTTAAGGGAAAGCTACAAACAAAAACCCTTATACAACACTTAAATCTAATATTGCAATACTCCCTTATCAAAACATCAGCTTGAATTATTTAGTTGAGTGATATCGTAGTAAATTAAGCATAATTTTGAGTATTTTATTCTGACACCTTTGTAATTTTAATTTGTGTGATTTAGCACATTCCTACCAAACAGGAGCACCGTACAAGAGGATAGCTTAGAATATGGTGATGAATATTATAAATTTATTTTCCTTGCTGAGATTATAGTTTCTACAGATAAAAGGGTAAAGGAATTTATCAAGTGTGTTAGATATATGTTTATGAAAATTCAATTTTTTGTCTATCATAATGCCAAGATATCTACAATGCTCGGATCACTTAATATTGACAGAATCCAATTGAAGTTGAACATAAGCTGGTACGTCGTGTAAACCAGATTGCCTGTTTTTTTCAGGATTAATTTTGATCTTCCATTTGTAAAAATAGTCTTCCAGTTTACTGACGGATAACTGAAGTTTTTGGTAGACATCCAAAAACATAATTCCAGAAGAATAGATAGCCGTATCGTCGGCAAACATAGCAATATTATTGTCATTTCCAAGAACATGCAAATCAGAGACAAAAACATTAAAGAGTATGGGTCCAAGTACTGAACCTTGATGAACACCATGTTCAATGTATTGAACAAAAGATTTCTCAGTTTCAACTTTAACTAAAAAAATTCTGTGACCTAAAAAGCTTTGGATCATTTTGATAAGTGGAATTGAAAATTTGAGCTTATACAGCTTAAGAATCAAAGCATTATGCCACACGATGTCAAATGCTTTGGCAATATCTAACATTACTAAACCAGTCGATTCTTTTGCATTAAATTTATCAGTTACATGTTTTTTGATCTTAGCAACTTGTTGGGTTGTGTTGTAGTTGCTTCGAAAACTAAATTGATAGTCAGGCATAATATTGCAATTGGTCAAGTGATTGATTCTCTAAAAATTTGCTTAGTGAACTGAATAAACTAATAGGCCTGTAGATATTAACATCATCTTTACGTTTGCCTGGTTTTGCAATAATTGGTATTACCATTGCTGTTTTGCAGCTTTTTTGGAAAGTAGCTTGTCTTAAGATACCCATTAAACAATGCAGTCAAGTATCAAGTAACAATTATTCAAAACGTTGGTACTACGACATCTCCCTGAGGAAGCAATAGACATATAAGCAACATTGTTCAACAAACAAAGAGCGGGACATGACATAATTCATGCCGCGTCTAAGCTAGTATCTGTTGTCCAATGGAACAATGCTAAGAATCAATGAACGGGTGCCTGTCTGGTTGATTTGGAGAAGGCTTTCGACACCGTATGGCTAGAGGGTCCTTATCTGAAGCTAACCAGATGGGGTATAAATATAAGTGTAGAAAGTTTGTTGTCAAAGGTGGCATCCATTACGTTTAATATTAAAAACGGTCTGCAACAGAGAACGGTGAACCGATTCTCTTCACACTGGATCTGGATCAGTTTCTATATTTCAACCGACATGTAGAGGCTGCTCTGGCCAGAGCTAGGGGAGCTTTTGCCCTGACAAGACGATTGTTTTATAGCAGCCGCTTTGATAGCAAGGTAAAAGTGATACGCTACATGGCCCTCATTAGGCCGATGATTGCCTATGGATGCTCCATCTCAAATGGAAAAGATTCGGGTATTTCAAGACAGTGTCTTCGCACTTGTCTCGGACTTTGCAGAACACCACAGTCGGAGTACAAACACTATTATTCTAACGAGGTTCTATACAATGGGGCCAATACAAACAGGATAGATAACTTTTTAATTAAAGTCATTCGTGGACACATTGGAAGGGCGATGACCTCTCAACTAATGGAGAAATTTTCGGGGCTTACTACCACCAAGATGAATATTTTGAAGTACACGTTCGAGTAGTTTTATCCTGCTCGAGGCTTTCCTATACCTTGATAGTCGAGGGCTGATTTAGGATAGATCGGCGGTCTACCACTTCGGTCGCAGAACAGTCAATAGGCGGCTCCTTTATGACCGAGACATAGTCGCTGAGAGCGATGCAGAGCGCCTCTGTTTTAGTAGAGCCGTGCCCGACCGGGATCAGAAGGAAGCCCTTGATCAGATCCACCTATTCTGATGGCTTAGTTAAAAGCTAATATTTTCAGTCGACATAGACGACATATCGCCAATGGTCGACTTACACATGTCTTAAGTATCTGTAAGTTAGGTAAGGTAGTTGCGGCGGTAAAAAAACAAAATTATAAAAACACAAAAAATTAAAAAAAAAAATACAAAAAAATATATAAAAATAAAAAAGATAATTTAATTTAAGTTAGTTTTAAGTTGTTTAAGATAAGTTAAACAAAAGTCGATATTGATGTTTAACATACATTTAAGTTATTATTAGTCCGAAAAGTAATTAAAATTAAGATATAGAATAATTTGAAGCGCCCTCATAGGGCCAGTAAGTTAATTAAGCTGATCGAATTTAACTAGGTTTTAAGATTTTTGTCTAGATTTAAGTAGTTATATGAATAATTGAATAAAAATCATTAAAAAACTGAAAACTAAAACATAACAGATATTTCCATATATAAGATTTACCGATAAAGTCGAAAATTAAAAAAAAAAAAATATGAAACGTACCGTTAGTAGAATTTTCTCGTAAATTTGTTTTTGATGACATAATGGAAAAAATTCTTTCAAAAACTCTCATCAAAATCGCTAAAGTGGCAAGTACCGTTATTTTAAGCCTTTAAAATAAAATTTCAAAAACTCCTTTGAGGTAGTCACTTTGATTGTTATGGCTGCAGATCGTTATGCATACAGACGGACAGACAGGCAGACAGACAGACAGACAGACAGACAGACAGACAGACAGACAGACAGACAGAATTTGTTACGTTATGTTTCTCTATTATAGTAATGTCGTGTTTGATTGTTTTCTCGAATTGTTCAATATGCACGAAACCTAAACTTGCATTATAGGTAGTATGTAAATATTTTTATCGAAATATTAATAATAATAATAAAAAAATAAAAAAAAAATAAAGTATTTCATGATCCGAACTATCTTATTATCGAGCCTTACAAATTCATAACTTGCCTAGAATACTCAAGTTAAATTGTTTAAAAAAAAAAGAAATAATAATAACCAAAAACCAACGCAACATTTTTTATCAAAATCGTTATAAGCGTTTCCGAGAAAATTTAAAACAAACAGACCCAAAAGTTAAATTTATTTAAGAAGTTTGAAGCAAACTTAGTTTTATCTCAGAATAGAATTAAAGTTTAAACATGGAGTTTTCCTTTGGATGAATTATAAAAATATAAAAACCTGCATCAAAAGATATTCAAGAATAAATCCTCATTAGAAACCAATTTTTCGAACCCATCCCTTGCTCTATAAATAATGACAACATTTCAAATAGAAGCCAATTTACTAATACCTACTTCTTCAGGTGTTGACTTATTTGCATCTTATATTAGGTTCAATAAACTCACCTTTCGAACAGCTGATTAAAATTGGTAATCCATGTTAAGCAATAAAATCCTCATTAATTACAATCGTTATCGTTATCCGCAAAAGGAGTTCGCTCGTTCGTCCGTGTACGTGTTCGATAAGCAAAATCAATTTCAATTTCCAATGTTTCACATATTTGCACCTTCAATCGTTAAGGACATCTGGTGTGTCGTGCGTAAAAACATTAAAATATATCACTCTCAGATAAACGCAACATACACCTACCTATGTATATAGTGAAGAAGAGATATATTCCCTTCAATAAAATCCAATCAATAATTCACATTTCAACACGACTTACATTTTTTTTTGTAAGAAACTCGTAAAGTCGTTCTTAAGTTATTGTTTGAAATAATTTTTTTTTTTCGAAAATACTTCGCGCGCCGAAATTAAATAAAAAAATAAAACAACCCACCGCCGCCGCTGTTGTGTTCGTATAATGAAAAACCCTCCGCAATCATAATGAAAAGATAGAAAGGGAATTTTCCCCCGAAGCACCGCGAACCCGAATGCAATGCACTCGCTCACATATTCTCACGCGCGTCGTCGACCGCGTCGTGCAATTGGATTTTTAATATCCTTATAGCGAGACAGACGTTCTAGAGACACAAACCAGAACCAGAACCGAGCAAAACATAAAAAGGTTATGAAATAAAAATTCCAACAATCAACGCAACAACGTGCAATCAAAAAGCACCACCTACTCCGCCACCACCAACCACGCCAATTTCTCGGTAGAGGGTTGGGTAACCGGGGAGATACTTTGTCTTTTCCTTATTCAAGGCGAGTATCTCAGAAACGCTGGTATTTATATTTTCTTTCAATTAAATTGTTTTAAGCGCAAAACGTATCCAAAATGCCGCGATTCAACTCGGAGTCGACTCTTCCATCGGGAGGTTCACGAAGAACTGAATTAACAACGTCTGTACGTCTGACGAAGAACTGACAGACTTGGAAAAGTTCGCCGGCATCAAAGCAGAAAATAGTCCAGTCAGATGCATTTCGATTTGGATTGCTTGTAAACAGCAGAAAACTCGTCTGTCTGTTGGAAGAGTATCTTACAGATACTTGTGTTATTTGTTGTTCATTTCAGTTCACTCTGTTCATTTTGCGTGGGAGAAGACAGAAGAGTTTCCTTGATAAAACCAAACCATAAACATGGTGATAACAGAACAAATGTATCCCAATCTGTTATTTTTAAGCGCCACATGCCCACATGCCACAATCTAAGAATCTAAAGAATACGAAGAGAGCAGTCCAACTTCATTGCTAAACATGTGTTCCGTACTTTTGGTTAATTGGAAGATAGAAAGATAAAATTTTGTTAGTGTTGCGCATGGTGTAATGGGAATGGTGACAAATTTTTGTGTGTAGATACTTCCAGGGTTAAATTTGTTTTTTTTTTTTTATATTTAAACTGAATCCTTATTTTCGATATATGATATTTAAAATACAAAAACACAGTTATGTATATAGAAACGTCTAACTGTCTTGTATTCTACACGAAGGCCTTGCAGGGCCAGTTTTGTTTTAAGTGTGTAATAGAATGGCCTAATTTTTTCCGACGAAATATGAATAATACTTGTTGGAAATCATTATTGAAAAATGCCTACTAAAATTTAAAAATATTTTTTTTAACCTTCATAAAAATAAAAAAACAGGATTTTATTAAAATCGCTCCTACAATTTCTGAAATTCATTATTATGACGTAAATAAATGTTACTTGTTTCTGTCAAAGATCTTGCCTTGTAAGGTGATTAGCCAAATCTTGGTAATTATTCTTCGGTCGTATTGGCACAGTCCGGATTTCACCCGGCTTCCGGGTGGGTACCAACTGGACAAACACTGTGACGCTTAGCTGCAAACTTTGAAGAAACCGGGAAACACTAGATGTTGCCAGGCGTTGCCGGCCCCACGCTGTTGTTTCCATAGTTGTCGAAGAAGACCCCAGAATACCGATCTGCAACGTTCCACGCAAATAGGCATTAGCCGGCTTTCCCTACGAGGTATTTTGGTGGAAGACCTGAAGATGTTCCCTTAAGAAGTGCAATAGTGCATCAGCTGTTAACCATCAAACAACCTACCCTCAAGCCATCTATAATTTTGACCAAGATTAGGATGATTTCATGATCGATGAAGCTCTCTTATTCTGTTACGTTACAAGCTGTGCTGTTTATGCTGGAGAAGTCATCGAGACATTTATATATGTATTTTTCCAAGATCACCCACAATAAAATCTTATTAATCTGCGATTAAGTTGTTAGAACTTTGTGACGAAGTTGCACAAAAATTTATTATCAATTGACTGTCAGAGAGATAAAAATACGTTGAAAAAAGGCTACGGGTGGCTTCAAAAGTTTCCAAAAATTATACTAAAAACTGAGTTTCCCTAAATCGAGTTCCCAAGCACTTCAAAAATGATGGCAAGAGTACGATAAAATTGGCGGCGCAAAATAATAACGGATTCTTGCAGAGGTCTATCTCCTCCCACTTGCATTGAGAAAAAATATATATTTAAAAACAACGGCAACACTTGAAATAATGTGCTTTATAGTCTTTTAAAGTCTTTTGTATCATTCTATTTTTTCAATCTTTAAATATCTATAAAAACTTTTGAAAAAAATTATTACAAACTCAAAATAAAAAAAGAATTAAAAATAAATAATTCATTTAATTTTCAATTTGCTTTTAATATTTGTTACTCCTATGAATTCTTAATTAAACATTCAAAACTAGATGCTACTTGCTATTCTAGTTTTCGAGAAAATTGAAATTTACCAAACTTATTATTTTATAATTTTGTTTTTACGAGGTCTTTCTCTTTACATATTTCGGGTAGAGTACGATAACTTTGGCCCTGCAAAATAATAACAGATTCTTACAGAGAGAATAAAAACAAATATTTGTTGCTATGGTAGGTGGGCCGCCATTTAAAAAAAAAAAAAAGCACTTGCATTGGAAAAAAATATTTAAAAACAACGGCAACACTTTAAATAATTCGCTATACCTTTCTTCAAAGCCAAATGTCTGCTCTATCATACAATTTTCAAAATAAGTAATTTTTATCATTAATTTATAAAACAAAAATTGTTTAAAACTCGACACTTTTGAAAAAATTAAAACTATTTTATTTCGTTTTTTTTCGGAAATTATGATGAACTGAATTTTCTTTGATTATTTGTTACTCCTTTTGATTTTTTATCGAACACTGAACATAAGATGATTCTATGTCTACAAGTTTTTGAGAAAATTAGAAATTACTAAACCTTCTTTCTTATAATTTGTTTGGTTTTACATGATTAATGATTAGATAGGTATGCTAAGTTTTAAATAAAAGTGATAGGTAAGGGGTGGCATGCTGCCCCTTCAACCTCCCTGCTTGGCATCACTATATGATTTGCGGTAGGCGCGAGTTTGGTTTTGTAAAGATTCCTTGAATTTAAAGAAACTTTGCATATGCTTAAAACATTTATATTATTTTGAATTTGAAGTTAATTTTGTTTTAAAAACTATTGACCAAATTAACCTGATTCAAGAACTAAAATAAATACAAATTCCTACCTCAAAGAAAAAGTATAATTTAAAAGTATAACTTAATGATTTTTTTAATCTTAAGTAATTTTTAGGAAAATTGAACATATCATGTCAAAAATACGTGTTTTTAGTCTTTCTACAAAAATCCGTTATTATTTTGCGGCGCCAAAGTTATCGTACTCTCCCCAAAATAATTTCCATATAAGAAAATAAACGAGTTTTAATTTTTTTTAAAGCCACGCTTCAAAGCATGACCAAGATTTTCTGTATCGAGTTTAAAGATGATAATTGTTTTGGTAAAAATGTTTTAAAATTATTAAGAAGTTTAAAAAAGATAAATAAATAAAATATAATAAAAAGAAAATCTTTAATATTCTATTTACATGTTGGTACTAAGTTGGTTTTTATTTGACAAGTTAAGTCTTTATGAATACAAAATCTTTTAATTTTATAAGAAACTCAAAAATTATAAAAATTCGTCAAAGTTATTTTGAAAGCAAAAATGCGAAACTTCGTCGGGCGGTTTAAAAAAAAAAAAAACAGCCCAATAAATTATATATCATCTTGGTACGCAAAGGCGTCCACTGATTAACACGAGATCGATTGGCCAATAATTACATTTTGTATGTTGAACTTAAATTCGCTGACATCAATGTTTATCGGAACCAAACCAATATACATAGACTATTTTTTTTAAATATTTTTTTAAATGTTGAACAATATTTGGTAACACCTATTCTTTGATTCACTAACAATATCATATTTTCACCATTGTATATAAACTGCCTATGCAACTGCCTAGCAATGTATATACAATGATTTTCACTATAGCAAACGTTTATATAGAAAAGAATTGCATACTCGGTACAGGCTTCTCAAGTTTTTCGCTTAGGACCAATATTATAATATTTAATTTAAATTATGTACTTATGCATACATTCTTCAGTTCTATAAATTAATACTTTATAATCAATAAAAAAAGAATTAACAGCTTTAATTGTCGCAGTCACGCAACATAAATAAAATACATAACAAGTAACCATCAACCCCTTGCCCCTTAAGCATGTCATAATTTTTCAAAACGATCACATAATAATTTATTATTTAATTAGAGGGATGAAAATAAAAATCATACTTATACTCCTACCGGCGCGGCAGAAGCATTGATAAATTAAATGTAAACAATAACAAACCACAGCTGATTTTCATTGAGACCGATATTCATCAAAAAATTCATTCTCTCAAAACACAAAAATGAATTCTGTAAAACAAAATCGCTTGGCTTTGAGTTGTTCACTCCTATTTAGAGGACAAACATGTATGAAGAGTAAATTCATCAAACATGTTAAAATTATGTTATGTCTACTCTGTATATCTTGGATATAAAATGCAATTAAAATAATAGTCATTGGACAGTGAATATTGCTTTAAAATATGAGCGACACTAAAATTTTGTTAAAAATTATACTTTTCTTTTGCATTGGTGATTACAGTGATACAATGAAGGCATATTTTGCATTCGCACAAAACAAAATTAATACAATCAAACATGACATAATGATGTTAAAGAACAACTTTTTTGAGTGAGTGACAAAATTCTGTCCATTGTTCAGTTTTATCTTGAACAATTTCCTTAACGGTTGAGACAATCGTCTTTAAATGTAGGTAAAGCATAACATTATCTTATTTTATTTTTGCTCTATTTTATTGTGATTGCCTAACAAACAGTAAGATATAACAATCTTATAACACAGAGTGATTCGCATAAGCGTAAGGTATTAACCATTCATGTATTAATTCAACTAAAATAGTACAGCCAAGTAAGAACTAAGAAAAGAGTTTTTCTAATAAATAAGGGGTTTTCGTTATTTTTAAATTTATCAAAAAGTATAAGACATGTGTATGTAAGTAGCCGATTTTCAGTTTTGACTTTGAATTTTGAAACAAAATAAGTCCTTAATTACGTAACATTTTGAGAAAAATTAGTTTGAATATTTTTTCCACTTTTTTTCAAAATTTCACTTCCTTGATAGTGATTTTTTTTGTTTTTTTTTTATAATTAACGCGCGGACAAGGGACTATTTGTTTCCCTTTTAATGTAACACACTGCTCGGTCATTAGGAAGAAAGGGAGGGGAGAGATAGGAGGTGTCGATTAACATTGGTTTTGAATGTTTGCAAATTGAAATGGCAAGGGAAAATCTCGCCGGGTAAACCATTCCAAAGTCGTGTTGTACGGCTAAAAAAAAAATCTCTATGTTTCACGGTATGTCCGAAATTGGGCTGAATGGTGAACTGATGGGCATTCCTAGCAAGACGAGTATTACGGGCGAAACTTTTAAGGGGAGGAATGCAGCTGGCTACCTCGAGTGAATTTTTTTTATAAAAGAAACGATAAAATAAGGAAAGACATGAAACATTGCGTCGGTGTTCGAGAGGGGCAATTGTTTCAGCGGCAGTTCTATTTCCTATCAATCTTAGCGCTCGATTTTGTATTGTATTGATGCCAGTGCTGAAATTATCACAAATGTGATTTTTCTAGAGATGCGTGCTCTTATTCCTAACAGTCCTGGTTTAACTCTGAGTGTAAAGAAGCTATCAGGCTTAAAGAAGTAAGTTTCCAATCTTACAAAGTCAGCCCTGCAACTCCGTAATTGAAAGAACCAAATTTTTGCATGACCAAAAATTGCGGCAAAAAATTCTGCAATTACCCAAAGGCAGTAAAAACGTTTGGTAATTTAAAAAAAAATTAAACATCTTAGGTGCCAACGCTCATCGCTAATGACAAACCTATTGTCTACTCTTCAGAGAAGGCAAACTTGCTCGCAGCCCATTTCGCTGCCTCACAGCAACGTTGCCCTTTCTGTACTTGAAAATGTAAATTTTTCAATGGGACAGATTTTTTTCTACATTCGTACAATAGCAAGAGTTCTCAAAGATCTTGACACACACAAGTCCGCTGGCCCGGATGGTTTAGCCTCCATTTTTTTGGAGAGGCGTTCTCCCTCACTGGCAAAGCTACTGCGTAAGCTTTTCCATCGCTTCTATTTTTCTGGAATTTTTTCTAGAAGGCGGAAAACAGCATTTTTCCAATCTGTCCCTAAAAAAGGTGACCCCTCCTCCCCCTCCTCCTACCGACCCTTAGCACTAACATCCCTTCTTTCTACGTTGATGGAAACGATGATTAACCGACAGCTTAAGGAATATCTCGAAGACAGAAAGCTTCTCCATGACCGTCAGTATGGCTTTTGGGATCGATGATACTCTTGTTCGTTGGATTAAAAGCTCACTTCTGGACCGTTCAATATAAGTTGTATTGGGCGGCTTCAAGTCTGATTCCCGAAAAATAAATAGTGGTGTGCCCAAGGGCTTCGTTCTGTCTCCGACTCTTTTCCTCATTTTTATAAATGAGTCTGTCTGTCTGTTACTTCTAATCCACTAAACTGTTTTTCTGAAAAGCTTTTGTGTGTCAACGATGACCTCCGTTGGAACGACCATATTGTTGAGATCGCCAAAAATGCTGCTAAGTGCTTAGGTTTTCTGTATCGATGCAAGAAGTTTTTTCCTTTCTGATCTGGCTACAATTTACAAAGTGTTTATATGCCCAAATCCAGAGTATAGCTCCCACATCTGGGCAGGTGCTTCGCAAACGTCGCTTGATAGAATACAAAAAAGAGCGTTAAGATTAATAGAAAATAGAAGTGTCGCTGAAACAATTGCCCTTCTAGAACGCCGACGCAATGTTTAATGTCATTTCGTTTCTTTTATAAAAAGTAGCCAGCTGCATTCCTCCCCTTAAAAGTTTTTTCCGTAATACTAGTCTCGGAGGGAATGCTCATCAATTGACCCTTGAGCCCAATTTCGGACATACTGTGAAATAAAGAGATTCTTTTTTTAGCCGACCAACACGAATTTGGAATAGTTTACCCGGCGAAATTTTCCCTTGCCATTTTGAGCTGCAAGCATTCAAAACCAAAGTTAATCGACACCTCCTATCCTTCTCCTCCCTATCTTCCTGATGCCCGAGCAGTCTGCTCTACATTAAAAGGGAAACAAATTATACCTTGTGCACGCGCTGATTATATAAAAAAAATCTATGAACATAATCAATTAGTGGAACTGGCTACAAATCATACTTTAATTAGAATATTGAACATGCAATACATAACCGCTGTAACACCATTCAATATACAATTGCAAATATGTTTTTTAGAACAAAGGGGCAGGTGTCTGGTTTAATCTCAACTCTTTCTCCACAATCAACCTCTATTTCTTCAGATTTTTTTGACAAGTGATTACCGAATTAAGGACCATTCTCGATGAACCATATATTTTGGAGTACAGGCCCGGAGCTGAAAAATTCGTTAGAGGAAGTCTCTTAGAAACTTCCCACAACATCAAACTGCCAGTTCGACCACAAGTGGCTTGAAATATCTAGATTTTTCCGCTATGGTCAACAAACCTCTTCTCCACGCAATGTCCCCAGACTAAAGATACAGATCTCTTCGCCTCAGCCAAATTTGGCTCAAAATTCTTATTGAAGTTGAGATAAGGACAGATCAAGACGCCGAGGTGCCTTTGTATACTCTCGAACAAATTAACAGTCAGATTCCAAACATCATAGTAGCTTTCCAGATGATTGATCTTCAGCTGCATTTCCTCCAACTGATCCGTCAGAAATAAGGTGAATATCTGTTTTATAATCGAGTAGTGTTTCGGATGCTTGCATCCAATTCCAATCTTATTGACCTTCCTTTAATTGATTCAGCAGTTTTCCAGAATTCCGCAGAGGACAACGCTTTAAGCGTAGGATTGTAGAATTTTCACTAAAATTATTTAAAAATAAAACTTTTTATTTTTGAGTCCCAAAAATACTCCCAAAAACAGTAAATAAATTTAAACTAAATCATGAAACAAATAAAGAAAACATAAACAAAATCCCCCTCCGAAACTCTCAACAAATTTACTGTAAACAGCACGAACATTCTTCCTGAAGAAAATCGAAAACAATCTCAGACTTTATAGAATCGGTACTCATTAAAGTAGTTTTCCAGTTCATTATTTTATCTGAGCATCAATTTAATGTTGTTTTCTCCCAGCATCGTTTGTATATTTATGTGTTTGCTCACCTCTGCCAGAAGATATTAAGTATATGCAGCTAGAAACTGCTGCATCTTCAAAAGATCACGATCAGATTATCAAGCAAACGCTCAACTAAGTACGAAGCACATCATCCCGCCCCTTAAGCGCAGAACTTGACTCACTTATTAGCTCCGCTGCTGCTGGGCTGATGAAGACGATCCATCATCAGGCGTGTTGTGCGTTCAGCCTCATTCCGCCTTCCAATCTAAACAAAACGCAATTTATAGATGCGTGTAATTGCATAATTTCAGGGAACCACTATGTTCCCGCGGAGAGTGGTTCTTCATTACGAAAGACAAGGCTGAGTATTGTTTGGGGAAGAACGAAGACCAGCTAATGCCTTTGATGAATACCAAGAAGAGTTAAGAAGAAGCTTTGCATATGGGCGGTCGGCAGTAAGGTTCGACGTGACTATATTGCTTGAACAAATCCAATGCGCACAGTGTTGTTATACTTAATGTGTTGATTGCTTAAAAATATGTCTTTACGTCTCTCAAGACTAAAGAAATTACCAACTATAGCACTAAACAAAATATTTTATTTAAATTCAATTTTCCTAACAGTCGTCCACAAAATATTAAAATTTTTGTTCGTATAACAACACTGTTCGATCATTATTTAATTTCCATCTAGTAGAAGCATCGCTGAATATTAATGAGAAACAATCACTTAATTAGATTTGGGCTTCTGGGCACTTTGAAATTTTCCCCAAAAATAAACAAACACCACATTGGTTCCGTCTATTCTGTATCTTAGCCCACCTTCGAGTCCAATTGCATCAGGGATTTAGGTCAGAAGTGCTGTTGAACAAACTACGAACTAGCAGTGGGCCATGTTTACACGTTTGCATGCATAGCACACGGCTAATGCCAATGTTTCCATCGGATTTTTGTTTGTTTGCTTTGATTTTAGATTGATGAACTCCAAACAGTCGAAAGCCTCTTTTGTGTTGATGGCTTTTTATGGTAATTCTCCAAAAAGGCCCAGAGTTTAGATGTCATTAGAGCATTCTCACGTGTCGCATCAATTATACCTGACGGCCAACATCAATAAATAGACAAAAAAAACGTACGTTTTCGGACTCTGGGCAGTGGCCACTTGGTGATTCCATCAATTTGTATTCAAAGCGTTAATGGATTTAGATATCACTATTAATTTGTTCCTATATTGCATTGCAGCAGGCTCGAAAGAATCTTTATTCGGTTCTGCATAGGAAACTGTTTGTAGTGCGGACAGCACTCTGTGTATATCTAAATTTATACCTACTAGTTGCTCTGTGCGGTCAGTGATTTCTAATGACCTGAACAGCGGGAGATAACTATTAACACTCATGGTCAGGTGGCAATCATTGATTGAAGTTAGTTTTATTTGGTTACGCCACTTATCAAATTGGTTGACAAGCTCGTTGGGCAGAATTTGGAATGAGATTAACATTTCTGTGCTTGGATTGGTGGGAGTGGAAATGATGTTAGCTATGCTTCGGAGCGTTTTAACTGATTAGCTTATGTTACAGCTCGGGGGAAGTAATTATTGTAAAATGAATCAAATCAAAGACACTGGTTACACTCCTTAGAATTTGCTTGTAGTTCTAGTTAGCTATGAGCGTAACTATAATCAAT
Source organism: Platycheirus rosarum (assembly GCA_963971375.1). Classification (NCBI taxonomy): domain Eukaryota; kingdom Metazoa; phylum Arthropoda; class Insecta; order Diptera; family Syrphidae; genus Platycheirus; species Platycheirus rosarum. Next base: position 22,216,079 of record OZ020507.1, on the reverse strand, counting down.
TTGATGCCGGTGGTGCTGAAAAAACGTATTTATGATGTTTGCTAAATATATTTTCAGCATTTATTTAAAACTAGCTGATCCTCCTGGCGTTGCTCGGGTACACTATCAATTTTCGATTTTAACCATGTGAGTGACATTTTTGGTCATAACTCCGATTCTAGATATTAATTTTTAGGAGATCTTAGGACATGTTTGGAGAGTGGATATAAGAAATCTATGTGCACTCTCCAAACATGAACTAAGATCTCCTAAAAATTTCCTTTAAATCGATTGAGCCGAAAAAAAGTAGTTCGCGCACAAACATAACTTGGATTATTCTTTTTACTTGCGATTTAGGTACTAAAATGCAAGTTATGGATTCGTGCAAAAAAAAATAAATCTAAAAATCAAACATGACATTACGATAATAGAGAAGTTCAAAAAGTGGGTCCGGAAATTCCGTCCGTCTGTCTGTCTGTCTGTTCGCGCCTCTACAGCCTAAACGGATGGGCCAATTTTCTTCAAACTTGGTATTTAATATTTATTAGGTAGTATCTCGGGGTTTTTCATTTTTGCTCTAGGTCGAAAAATAACGGTACCTGCCATACAATTTTGAACACAAAGTTAGATTTTCTCGAAAACGGCTCTAACGATTTTGATAACACTTTCAGGGTGCTAATTTTTTACAACGATACATCTCTCAGTTAGAACGAATTTTTGAAATTTGTTCTATAACGGTACCTCTCATATAACCGGTTTTTTCAAATGCGGTCTTATCGTAAACTATTATCCCGATTTCAATAAAATTTTGCACACAGGAAGTCATTTATAATTGAATTAATATCGCATTTAAAAAATTTCAAAAACTTTTTTTTCGATGTTTTAAAAATCTTTTAAAAAAAATTTGGTTTTCGAAATATTTTGAAAATGGGTGGATTGAATTTTTTTAAATAATTTTCCCAGATGAAAACTACAGATTGCCTTATAATGACATACTAGAAATAAATTTCAAATATTTTTTCGAAAAGTTTAAAAAAAAACGACTTTTTAAAAAAACTAGACGAACGATTTTCAAATTTTTTTTTCTTCGATAGACATTTAGTTTTCAAATTTTATTGCATACTTAGTTTTTCCAAGAAAACTCTGAAACTAATTTAAAAAAAAAATAAAGAATTTTCTAAAAAAATATTTTTTTTTATTTTAATAGACGTGTGGTTTTCAATCTGGCAATACTTTTTTCGGAGTTGGTCTTTTTGACAGCTGTCTCTTGATTTATGCTCAGTTTGGTTTGCGATTTCATTATGAATAGACTTACTCCTGAACAAAGTTTGCAAATTGTGCAAATTTATTACCAAAATAATGGTTCGTTTCGGTGGAGCAGAGTTCCGAAGAAGACCCAAATGAGTCCATCCGCCATAGTCCATAGAATATAATGCAAGCCCTTTTCTTTATAATAAAGCTTGGTCATAACGTTAAACTATATGCGTTTTATTCCTTCTTGAAAACCACACGTCTAAAAAACACCCTTTATATACATACATATGCAGCCACTAAGCAATTATCTAGCATAAGAACAAGTTCATGCGCATTTTATTTAAATTTTATTCGACGATGTGACCGCACATATGAGCAAGTACGTGCGATGCAATTTATTTTATATAGATTACTTCAAAAAAATATGCATCAAAATTATCAAAACCCTTTAGGGGAAAATAAGCAATAAAATGAATTTTTTAAAGCCTCTGGATAAATTACCATTTTATCTGCAAATTTACTAGAAAAGTCCTTTAGCGATACCTATACTTATAATGGTTTTCGAATTTTCGACTTTCTTGTTAACACAATATTTCGCAATGCAAACTTGTGGTGCTCCTTAATCTTAGTTAATATGCCTCTCCAACCGAATCGATCTCTAGTCCGCCAGCCATCTGCAATTACGTACACCAAATCGATGCGAAGATCACCTTCATTCTGACCGCACAGACTAAGGGGGATTTGCCTGGGTTTCGTAAGCCCTATGGTATGGTATCGAAAAAACTACTAGCTTTAAGAAAATAGAGAGGGTGTGATAGAAGGTATCGATTAGCATTGGTTTTAATTGCTTTTAAATTGAAATGGGAAGGAAAAATCTCGTCAGGTAGACTATTCAGTATTCGTGTTGTTCGGCCAAAAAAAGAATATCTGTATTTAACGGCAAGTTAGAAATTACGCTCCAGCGTGAACTGTACTGAAAACAGTTCTGTTTCATTAATGTGAGTGCCATTGTTTAATTTTACAACAGAAGACAGCATTAAGTTTTGACGCATTAAACCAGAAACGATTCCTTACCCCATTTGACAATGCTTTGCTAATTGGAATTTAATAAACTTAACATAACATTTTCGGCTAAATAATGTTGACGCTAAGTTGATCAGGAGAATTTTTGCTCCACTAGAACAGAGAGATAGTTCATTATCTGAGGCCGAGTAATTCTGCAAGATGTTTTGTGAGAAGGATGTTATTGGGATGATCCAGTTAGTCGCTAAGCACCTAGAGGAACGATGAGTAGTATTCATCAAAATGTAATAAATATACATAGAATATAGACTCGTAGTTTTTGTAGACTACTCCTAAACAGTTTTGCCATGGATCAACTCGACCGATTGTAAATTTCCTGCTTTTGTTGTTTTGTTGCAGTAAGAATTAGAAAGATTTTAGATTCGAGAATGGTTTTACAATGTTTCCGACGATGGACAAGGTGTTGTGATTCAATTATATGAGATGAAGATGTAAGGTCGTTTAAAGGACCCAATTTCCTCAGAGATTCTTTTTACTATTGATCTATGGCCCGTTATATCAAGCAGTACATTAATTGCAGATGATATCGCTTTTGAAGCGGATGCTAGTGTAATAGTTCATAAAAGCCCGGAAAAGATTTCCTTCCGCGTTTTGGGTGAGTTAAAGGTGAGATTTAAGGCAAACTGGGGATTCTCATTGAAGAGAGAAGAACTTAACACTTTGACTTCGTAATCCAGAAAGTTCTTTAATATAAAATTCATGTAATTATAACTAGATAGCGAGTTTGGTACACTACGAGACAAGATGTTGTTTTAGGCCACTGTTACAACATTTCCTCCTCTCCCATTCGAAGGATACCGGAATTTCAAAAAATCTTGCAGGTTCCAGGCTTCCTTCTTACCCGTTGAGATCTTCTCAACTGAAGTTTTGCCGGTGAATGATCAGCTTCCATAACGGCAGTACCTCGTCGATTAACTCCGGAGCTGGAGAAAGCAGGAGGAAAGCATGTTGCTACCCAAAACGCGGCAAACAATTCCCTTACTCCACTTCATGGACTTTAAGTATTGTCTTTCTAGAACATTTTGATGCAGTGCTAATTCAGTGATTTGTCTTGAAAACGCCATTTTTTGTTGAGGAAAAACGATAGCAGCTTCATATGCTGTCGCCCATGCTCCGCTGGAGACTGTGAAATTAGATTTGGAGTGTCTTTATACGTTGAGAGAACCACGTTGACTGCTGCTTCAGTATTCTTCTCCTCCTAGAAAATTTTCTTAAAAGCTTCTTTAAAAGTTTGTGCTCAGATGTTGGATGGAATGGTGGTTGCAAAACCCTTTAAAAATCCGTGAGGCAAATTGTGTGCCATTGTTCGCCACAATCGTCTTCGGCAGTTCCTCGATGGCGAAGATTGTCTGCAAAGCTTTTATGGTTGACTCTGACATCACCGAAGAAAATGGTATCACAAACGGGAACTTTGAAAAGGCATCAAATCAGTCACATATTGTTGAGAAATGGTCCCGCGAAGTCCAAATGAATCTTTTCCCAGGATTTTTGAATAGTTGCCACTGTACATATTCCTTTTTGGATCTGATGCTGACGATTGACATTTCTTACAATTATTTGTCAATCTTTCGATCTGCTTATCAATATGCGGGAACCACAAGTATCACCGAGATAATAGCTTCATTCGTGAACAGCTCCAATGCCCTGCATGGGCATACTTTAGCGTCTTAGCCTGCAGAACTTCCGGAATAATCACTTGATCCGATCATAATCTGAAGACAAGAGAATGACGTTATTTTGGATTGATGGTGCTAACTTACGGTCATAAAATGGTTTCAGTTCTTTTTCGTTCTCTTGCAGTTTTTCCGCCCATCCAAATTGAATATATTCTTGATGACCTTCCTCAGCAGTTTGCTCTTCTTGGTAAACTCCCTAATAAGAGTTGCGCTAACTGGAATGCTTTCTAATTCTTCAAAAGCCAGAACGTTAATTTTGTGTAGTAATAATTAAATTTGTCGAAAGAGACATCTGGACCAACAGGAAGCCGTGACAAAGCATCATCGGCATGAACAAGGTTTGAACTTATAAAAAGTATCAAAACCACAATACCTAACGGTTTTTAGTAAAAATGGAGTACGCCATCACACGTTTTAAGTAATAATGAATTCATGAAGAAAGTATTTCGAAAATTATGACCGGTTTTGATAAAATCCTGTTTTTTCATATTTATTTTTTTTATTTTTTTTGAGATTTTGGCAGGTATGCAGTATTTTAGAGTTTATTAATATACACCTGATTTAAAAATATTTTTTTTGTTTAGTTTTAAAAATATTGAATTAAAAATAAAATTCAAAAACTAATCATAAATAGAAAAAAATAATTTTTGAAAATATTGGTATGCAGAATTAATTCTGCTACCTACTTACATCTTTTCAAATATAAAATTTTATTGAAATCCATTGAGCCATTACCGAGAAAGTCGAAAATTAAAAAAAAAAACGTTTTGGGAAGGGTACCGTTAATAGACTTTTTCGGTATTTTTTTTTTTTAATTACAAAATAATCTCAAAAACTTTCATTAAAATCGTTGAAGCCGTTTTAGAGAAAATTAAGCTTTCCCTTAACGGTATTATGGCAGGTACCGATTTTTGTTGCCCTTAAAATAAAATTTGAGTTACCCCTCTGAGTATTGCCAAAAGATACACACATAACAAATTTGAAGGCAATCACTGACTTAACGGTTTAAACTGCAGTTCGTTATACACCCTGTTCTGAAAACTTCAGCACGACTAAGCTTATATTGATGAAATCAAGTCTCTGAATATGACCTTTGAGGTGGAAAAGGCTAAATCACTCTACAGTTCTACAAGGACGAGGATATCCTAGAAAGAAAACACTGAGTTCAAGAGCAGAAAAGTCGTTGACTTCTTACACCTCGAGCAACCCTGCGATTTTGCCTAAAAATGATCCTTTAGTTGACACATTTGTTCAATATCATCAAGATCGGAAGTTCCATACTGGAAAAGCAACAATCGTATCAGAAATCCGGAAAAGTGCGTGGATCGTTTACGTAAGAGTAGCAGTTCAAAGAACCAAGACGCATGTGTCAACGTATAAGAGTCAATCGAGTTATGCCTTTGATGGGTAAACTTCCAACTGCTCGTGTTTCTTCCGAGTCGAAGCTGTTAACGAATGTGGGCGTAGATTGCTTTGGGCTACAACTGGTTAAATGAACATTTCAGCTAATTATAAAAAAGGCAAGGTTAATTGGGTTCTGACCTCACAGAAGCTTTTGACGTCAAAAAAGGATTCCGACAAGGTGATGCGCTATCGTGCGATTTCTTCAACTTAATACTTGAAAAAATTATAAGAAACTCGCAAGTCAATTGTAGTGGGACAATTTTTTTCAAGTCTGTGCAATTGCTAGCATACGCTGACGACATAGACATCATTGGTAGAACTCGGCGAGCTGTCACTGGAACGTTTGCTAGCATTGAAGCTGAAGCGGCTAAGATGGGACTAGCAGTCAATGAGGCCAAAACGAAGTACCTGCTGTCCACAAAAAGGGACACACAACACCGGCGAATTGGACAAAACATCACAATAGACAGGTACAACTTTGAGGTAGTTAGGGACTTTGTGTACCTCGGATCCGCTATAACATCTGACAACAACATCTCGTCAGAAATAAAGCCAAGAATTACTCTTGCCAATCGCTGTTTCTATGGGCTAGGAAGGCAATTGAGTAGCAAAGCCCTCTCTCGAAAGACAAAGGAGACTCTGTATAAGACCCTAATCATCCCAGTCCTGCTCTATGGCGCCGAGGCATGGACTCTATCTAAAGCGGATGAAGATATCCTTAGTCGTTTCGAGCGTAAGATTCTTCGGAAGATTTTTGGCCCTATCTGCGTTAACGGGCTTTGGAGGAGAAGGTTCAACCAAGAACTATACGAGCTGTACAGCGACATTGACCTGGTCAAAAAAATACGCATATCACGTTTAAGATGGCTAGGTCATGTAGAGCGAATGGACAACAATGCTCCGGCTCGAAGGATCTTCGATTCCATCCCAGAGGGTAGACGCAGTCAAGGAAGACCTCGCCTTAGGTGGCGCGCTCAATTGGAGGACGACCTCAACCAACTTGGAGTGCAAAACTGGAGGCAGCTAGCCAAAGACCGAGTTGGCTGGAGAGGCATGTTGGTTGAGGCCCAGGTTCGTCCCGAACTGTAGCGCCACCTAAGTAAGTAAGTAAGATTTTAATTACATTACAATTCATATTAATGTAATGTGCAGCAGTCAGTTACACCTGTTCTGTAGATAAAGCTAAATGCTGACCGTTTAACAGTCCATCGTTTAAGAGATTGCAGTTATGTTGGAGGAACATTCTTGTATTGATTTGTGTTCAAGGAAATCTTACCAACAATATTCAGAGGATCAACAAAAAAAAATATTTCTTGACATACCAATTCCCGCAATGAATTCCTTGACTTTATGTTTGATATTAAAGTTGTGTATGCAAGGAACTGAGCTTTTCTATGTCCTATGTAACTTCTTATTCCCTTTTCTTCTTCCCAATTTTTTTTTAAACTTTAACAATAGTCTCGCGAACACTATTATCCTTTTCCTATTTCTTTTCTTCAATTAAACAATTGTGTATCTTTCAAAGAACAAATCCTGTTCCCCTCGCTTCTGTGAACTTAATCTCCAACGAACTGCATACAATAGAACCTTTAATTACGACAAAAACCTAAATGTTAACGATCCCAGCCAGACCTTGTTCCACAAAGGTAATTTATGGTATTTAACAAAATCCAGCCAGAGCATTCTAAACAGTTCTTCCGCACTTTTCATTGTTAACAACAAAAGGACCAGAGGAAGGTTGCAGCCACTACCATTTCCATTCGGACTAACTTTCCTCAGGAATTCCAGTAACCAGGCTCACTTTTAATGAACGACTTGACTGCAATTTAGTAGAACACAAAGCTGTAGAAAAAAAAACTCAATCTAGTAGTTCATTCTGCTACTACTTCTTGTCCTCGGCAGTGAACTTCCTTCGGGACATGGTTCGGTCTATTTGGCTTAACCATGACTAAGTTGCCGCTGATGCTGCTGCCGCACATGTGGTATCCACGAAACCAATTGAAGATGCAATTAGAGTTAAACTTCCTTATCCTTAAGTTGTAGACTTAATTCCAACATAATGCAAAGTCTAGTGAAGCAAAATTAGATTTCGCGGTGTAATTATACTGTTGCAACAACACATCGGGGGGCAGCAACAACAGGGTATATAATCTCCTACTGTTTGTATACAAAAACACAAAAATATTCAACTTCAAGGATGGATGGAAATGGCGGCGTTTGCAATGGCGGTGGCGCTTCGTTCACATTAGTCTGTCTGTGCGAAAACGAAGATAGCTTAGCTCTTCAACGGATAGGCTCCGATCTGCCACTTGGCCAGATGTGCTTAGTCTTTGTACTTCAAAATGAATATAAATGCCCCGAGGTTTGGGGTGAAAGCGGACAGAAAGGCTTCTTCCATGGAAGTGCAATAATTGTTCGACTGATGGACTATATCTGGGCGAGGGTGGTTCCATGATTAATTTTATGATTCATAAAGCAAAGGAAAATAAAAGTGAATTCTGGCTTTTCATGCGAACATTTGGGGCAACAAAAAATTCAATAATGTGCAACTGAATGCAGACAGAATGTAAATTGATTATTTGCACGACCATTGATGCATGGAGTTTTATAGACTCATTCAGTTAATGTGGATTTAGCGGTTATATTTCATAGAATTATTGACTTGAACATGGTGAACAAAATATGAGTTTCCTGTGTGGAATTTTCCTCAGTTGGGTGAAATGAACCATTTGCGTTAAGTTGGCAAAGGAATTAATTACACAGTTTCAGATCTACTACATCGCCAGGATGTGAAAAAAATGCCACTGTAGTAGACTTTGTTTTACCTCAGCCTAGCCAGCGGAAAATAGCAGGTTCCTTACATTCCTGCAAATTCATAACGCAAGTACAGGAACGGTAGTAGGATGAGAATATCCGAATAAGTTCTTGGCGATTAAAAGCTATCCAGAAGAAATTCATCATTGGAAGACTTCAATTGGAAGTGGCCGTATGGAATATAGTAATGGGAACAACGTGGTTATCAATGCTTGATACCTAGAAAGACTATTCTAAGCAGTTGCTAAATAGTGACGTCAGATAAAACACCGCCACAGAGCAACTGGTTCCACACAATGTGGATAGTAACCAAGAGAATGAAAGGAAACTAGCCAATTACAAGTTAAAAATGAACAAGGCAAGCTGGTGATTTACAACGGTACCGTATGTTAAGCTCATTAAACTCCGATTTACACAGCATTATCATGTCAGGTAATCTTCTGCTTAATGCTTCGAAAACTCAATGCTGTGTTTGTTATTAGAGCTAAACGTATCCCCAATGCCATTCTCCATTAATGGCGCTTGCATCGAAGAAACCGGAAACTTTTACTACTCGGTATGTATGTATGTCAATCTCTGTTGGAACGACCATATACTTGAGATCGCTAAAAATGCTGCTAAATACTTAGGTTTTCTGTACCGATGCAAGAAGTTCCTTCCCCGTTTATTGACCCTAAACTAAAGTTAAACTCACACCTCAGCGCAGGTGCTTTTCAAACATCGTTGCATCTGCTCGATTGAATTCAAAACAGAGCGTTAAGATTGATAGGAAATAGAACTATTGCTGTTTCATGTCTTTCCTTTCTTTCATAAAAAATGTTCACTCGAGGTAGCCAACTGCATTCCTCCCCTTAAATTTCAACCTCAAAGAATGCTCATCAGTTCACCCTTGAGCCCAAATTCAGACGTGTATCATGAAATATAGAGACTTTTTTTTAGCCGAACAACACGAATTTGGAATAGTTTACCTGGCTAGGTTTTCACTTGCCATTTCAATCGACAACTTCTGACCCTCCCTTCCTAAAATTCCAATGTTCACGCATTGTGCGCCTGCATGTTATAAAAAATAAATTGCACGACTAGGTCGCACGTACTTGCTGATATGTGAGGTCACATTGTAGGATAAAATTTAAGAAAATTAAAGTTAACATCAAAGCATTTATTCGATTTTTATGACTTATAATTGTTCCATTAAATTACGTTAAATTTTATTGGGGAAATAAGATAAAAGCAAAGTTTGAATTTTTTTTCAAAATCGTAGGAGCGGTTTAAAAAAACCGTTTTTTTAACAACTTTTTTTTTTTTTAATTAAAAAAATAATTCAAGAATACAGTTTTAAGCACATAAATAACATACATATAAAAACAGAATTAAAAAAAATCATCTACCCGTTTTCAAATTATTGATTTAAAAAAAAAAAAAATTTAAATATTAAAAATACAAAAAGAGTTTTCGAAAAAAAATTATGCAAAATTACTTAGGCTATTTACATCTTCTTGTGCCATTTTTTCAAGCTTTTTGCAGAGTTATCTATTGTCATCCTCGATTTTCTTTGTATTCGCTGATTCCTTTTTAAACTAGCTGGCCGCTCCAGAGTACTCTTCCTCCCGAGAATAATTGATCTATGCATCATGAAACCTTTGAACTTTTCGTGACTAAGTTTACATACGAAAATTGGGACTGTCCAGGATTCGTAGAAGCGACCAACGAATAAGTTAGATTTTCCAGTAAAGTGCAAGGACAACACCGACATCTTTTTAACCTTTACTTAATATCTTTCAAAATGTAAAAAAGGCATCACTTTGTCTAGTTTCTAAATTAAAAATCAATGCCATTTGCCACATTCACTGTCTGGTGTCCTGCTTCACAAAATCTCCACAATAAGTCTCCCCATTCAAACACAGACAAATGTTCTTTAAATACTTCTAAGCCCTCAGACACTAAATTGAGTAAAAAAAAAAAAAATCGAAAGATAAACAATACACCATCAGTTCAACCTATTCACCTGGAAGCCATCTTCTCACCACAGCTGCAATGTGAATTTTTACCGCATAAAGAAGTTCTCGTGCAACCTTTATGGCGCAGAAGATATGAGTTCAACGAGAGCTTATTGTGGACCAAAGCAGTTTAGTTCCAGGCTATGCATAGCATGGATATCGCTCCTTAACCTCGCATAGAGAAAACCCATAACCGGCAGTAGTCGTTCGGTCACTGGAAAATATATTGCGGTCAATTGAGGAGCTCGGTTAATGTAAACCTAACACCGAACGGGCGGAGACTACACACCACCCAACACTCGATAAGAACTTTTCGTAGCCGCCGCGGGCCGAATGTCGTTTATGTGTTTTGGTACGTGGCCAAGACAATTCAACTCCTTCCTAAAGCCTTTTACAAAACCAACAATAAGACGCAAACTCTGCAAAAGAAAATCTCAATTACAATCACAACGCTTGGTAATGGTTGCAGTGGAGGCAATCCATATGATATCATTCCAAATCCGAATGATCCCCGCTGGCTACGTCGTCGTCGACGACGACGATGTGTCCACATTTTAAGGCGCCGCCATTGTGCGTAAAATTGCACAGTGGCGGCCATGTTGCCGCATTCACACTTCACTCGTATTCGGTGCCAAATTAAATTCTCCTGATTAGGCTTAGCCACCAGACAACCGAGGTTATAGCGAAAACGCTCCGAGCTCCATGTTGCCTTGCACAACATCGTGCTGTTTGTCATCACACTTTTTGAATAGCGCCTCCGCGATTCCCAGGCCAAAAAAGGCTAACAGCGATTTCGCGGTGGCACTGTGCCTCTGTGACTGCAATGGAACTGCTGATTCATTCGACCGTATTTTTCTGTTATCAACGGAGACAAATCTCCGCCGGTTAAGGTGATGTATCAATTGGCTATTAAATCATGCGATGCAGTGACAAGTGATGCATGAACTTGATACCCTGCAGTAGTTAGTGGTGGTACTTGAACTGTGTGATGTAACAGGCTCGTTATATGTTTTTGGCTTTTGTAACGACGACAAAAAAAATCACGAAAACCTATTTCAACCATCATAGCAGTGTAATCGAACGCGATATGCAATTGACATTTCGAATGAGTGATGTATCAACGAGGGGTAATGGGGGTGGCGCCACAAGCCTTTTTTTTTTTTTTTTTTTTTTTTGTTAGACAAATAAAATATGAATGAATGTTTTCCTAGGGGCTGGGGAGGGCATTGTGTTACTGATGTTTTCTCAGCTGAAAGCAGAGATATTGAAAAGCTATCAAAGGGTTATAGTCATTGTTGAGTGAAATGCATTTGGAAATGCATGGAAGTCAAGGACTTCCAGCCCAGTTGTCAGTGGGCTAAACCGAGCGGAAGGTTTAAACGTCATGTCATTATAGTGCTATCGGATATCACATTGTGATGGAACGGAAACATTGGGGGAACAATGATATCTATGAATGAATTGAATAAATTGTTTGTAGAGTTGCCGTAGTTCTTATAAAAATTAAACATAAAATAAAAATTAACGATAAGAAAAAAATTGATTTTTTTTGTTATATTTTGCCAATGTTAATCCTTAAGAGAAAGTTAAGAATGTTTGTAGAATTTGTTCTGGCTTTTGGCTATAGCACAATCGTAGAACAATTAATATTTTAAACAACTTTTTTCAAGCAAAATACGTTCAGAAAGCCATTAATTGGAACAATACAAGGTGATTCCCATAAAATGTGGCTGACAAGTTTAGTTTCTTAGTCTGAGTTCGGGGGATAGCAATTATCGGTAGAAAAATCTATTTAAAAAACAATAACATAAGATAAACTGTACATTTAATTTTTTGTTAAAGAAAAATTTGAGCAACTGTTTTCGTCTTTATTTAATGGAGCTACTTGTCTTCAATTTCACACAAAAACTTGAATGTGTTCTCCTTTTACTCCCGGGGCACTCTGCTTCGCCTTCTGGGACAATATCTCGGTGGTAAAGAAGCCCCCTATCTATACAATCAACCATCCACCCTGAATCAGTCCTCGACTGTCCAAATAAAGGAAAGCCTGAGGCAGGATAAATCCTCTTGAAAGTGTTGTGCACAGGATCTTCATATTGCAAATCGGTCATTAGCTTGCGTTTTCTCGTATTCTTAAAAGCCCTAGACAGTGGAGTCGAAAACAGAAAAGGAACTTAATCTATATTTTCCAAGACAAGCTGCAGAAAAATTCAGATAACCTCGTACCCATGTTTGCGATTAAATCGTCAGCAACAGCATTTTCATTGTAGAAGGCAACGTGACAGTCCTTGCTTACCGTGGAAAGATGACGTAGACACGGAAGCTTTTGGGTGCGAAAATGTATGGCGTTGGCCATTAATCGTGATACATGGAAAAACTTGTTGGATGAGGCCCGAACCGGATCCCAATTGTTCAGCTGGTGATGATGATGATACACAATTGTATGACGTAAGTTCCAATCAGATCTTTTGGTGAAAATACTAAAGAGAATTGGCGAGTTCACCACTCCCTGTTGAAAACAATTATTATACCAGACAGAAATCAAATCTTGACAATAAACTTTCTACCATCAGGCATGACTTAAAGCATATATTATAGCAGTCATTAACTTAGCCTTTTCTAAATTTTGATTTTGCTTGCCAGAGCCTTTCCCAATATGGCCAATACTCCAACAAGGACTTTAATTTCTTGTGGCTCAAATTGACTGTCCGCAAGCATATCATTCATTATTGCTTCATTTACAGGAGCCCAAATCTCGACAATAAATCGACTTTTAACGAGTTTGATGCGCTGTACGATTCCATTTCGAAAATTGTTTCCCATTGTCCTCGCACTGAAATCGTTATTGCGGGCGATTTAAATATACGCAATTCTAGTTGGCTCCGCTATCCTGGCCAGACAATAACCGAAGGAAGGTATGCCGAGATTTTTGCTGAGTTACACCACCTTACCCAAGTCGTCGATGAGCCTTCACGAATACCGGATGTTCCTTGGCAAGCCGCCCATACTCTTGACTTGTTTCTTACTTCGCACCCTGATAAGTATACCACTACTGTAACTTCTTTATTTGGAACTTCAGATCATTATGTCATTTCAGCAAAATTTCTCGTCCCCACCAGGACCGTTTGGCAATACGAGGAAGCCAACTGGAATGGCCTGAATAATTTCTTCCGTAACTTTAACTGGTCACTATGCTTCCTCGATAGTGACATTGATTCCAGTGCTGAAATGATCACAAATGCGATTCTTCTTGGGAATTCCTATGAGAGTAAAAAGCATCAAGCCTAAACAAAATATCCTGGTTTAATTCTGAGTGTGAAGAAGGTATCAGGCTCAAAGAAGTAAGTTTCTGATCTTACAAAGCCAACACTACAGAGGAAAATTGGAAAAAGCACAAACAAGCAAGGAACTCATGCAACTCCGTTTTTGAAAGAACCAAATTTTTGCATGGCCAAAAATTACGGCAAAAAATTTTGCATCCCAAAGGCAGTTAACATTTTTGGACATTTGTAAAAAATAGCTCTCTTATCGAAAATGCGTGCTTTTGGGATCAATGATACTATTGTTCGTTGGATTAGAAGCTATCTTTTGTATTTGACAGTTTCAAGTCTGATTACCACAAAATATATGCTGGTGTGCCCCAGGGATCCGTTCTGTCTCTGACTCTTTTCCTCATTTTTATAAATGATCTTCTATCTGTTACTTCCAATCCACTTAACTGTCTGGCTGACGACTCTACCCTCAGCTTTTCATATTCTTTCGATGATTCACACTGATTCCGTATGTCAACCTCATTAAACTCCGATTTATACAGCATTGTCAAATGGGGTAATAGGAATCGTGTAGAGTTTAATGCTTCGAAAACTCAATGCTGTCTCATGTCGTTAAAGCTAAACATACCCCCAATGCCATTGTCTATGAATGACACTTGTATCGAAGAAACCGAAAAGCTCTCAGTTCTCGATATGTGTGTCAAAGACGACCTCCGTTCGAACGACCATATACTTGAGAAAGCTAAGAAAGCTGCTAAGTGCTTAGGTTTTCTATATCGGTATAAGAAGTTTTTTTCCCGTTCTGATCTGGCTACTGTTTATAAAGCGTTTATACGCCCGAAACTTGAGTATAACTCACACCTCTGGGCAGGTGGTTCTCAAGCATCGCTTCACCTGCTCGATAGAATACAAAACAGAGCGGTAAGATTGATAGGAAATAGAACTGCCGCTGAAACAATTGCCGCCCTCGAACACCGGCGCAATATTTCATGTATTTCTTTATTTTACCGTTTCTTTCATAAAAAATGTTCACTCGAGGTAGCCAGCTGCATTCCTCCCCTTAAAAGTTTCTCCCGAATTTTTGTCTCGCAAGGAATGCTCATCAGTTCACACTTGAGCCCAATTTCGGACGTACCGTGAAATAAAGGGATTCTTTTTTTAGCCGAACAACACGAATTTGGAACAGTTTACCCGGCGAGATTTTCCCTTGCCATTTCGATTTGCAAGCATTCAAAACCAATGTTAGTCGACACCTTCTTTCCCTCTTTCCCTAATCTTCCTATGCTCGCGCAGTCCGTTTTAACACTGTAAGGAAAACACAAAAATCCCTTTTGCGCGTGCATGTTATAAAAAGAATTAATACATTCTACAAAACTGCACGACAAAATTACAAACAAAACATTTTTTCAAAAAAACTAAAAATAAAAAACATGATTTTATCAAAACCCGTCTTACAATTTTCGAAATACTTTTTTTTCTTAAATTCTTTGTTTTTTAAGTTACACGGCTTAGTTCATTTTTACTAAAAACCGTTAAGTATTGCGGTTTTAATACTTTTTATAAGTTTAAACTGTGTTATTCAACTTAATGTTAATTGTTTCAACGTGTAACTGGGCACATAGAAGCAAGCACGTGCGCCCCAGTCGTTCCCACTTTTTTCTCACACTAGGATTTAAAAAAAAAAAAAACAGATCCACATACAGTTGGTGCAATAAACAGATGTGTTTCTTTCTTAGGATTGTATAAGCAATACTGAGGTTAGGTTTCCTGAGCCATACTTTGGTAAATACTTCTTTAAATAAATATCAGCACTTTCCCCTTTTTTTTTGGAATTTAGTAAAAATATAAACATGCATTTATACTTTTATATGTATATATAGCAGATACTACATCAAAAGAATTTCCTTACATGCAAATACAAACCAGCTTTTCTGTTTAAAATTGAACGCAGCCAATGCACTTTTTTCCCATAATCACATAATTCCCCGTAAGTAATTTCCATATAAATACCTTCATCTAAACCCTCCACTCTTTTTTTTCTGAAAACGCAAAGGACTGTTAGTCGGTACGCTTTTTAATATATTTATTCATCGGAGTCGGATGTCATGACTATATCAAATAGCCCATCCCTCTACTCCACATGACTAAATAACAGAGCAAAACTATGCAACTAAATCAGCCGTAAGGACATCATGCTCTTTGTCATTGTACACAATTCAGGACATCCATAGCTTCATACTCCCTATAATGGTCTCCTATGCCAAGCCAACCCACCGGATGTCATCGTTAGGGGACATAAAGAAATTCATTGTTATGAGTTCCAACCCAAAGGTCATTCTATTGTGCGCAATAGGTTCCGTTTCGGCCACACAATTCGATGGTATCGGTCGACTGGAGCCAACTTTCTCTTCGTGTATCTAGATGTTCGTCAGATGAGCTAGCTGGATGGCTGGCTGTTCCTCGTGCAACATTGTTGTTCAACCGAGAAAACTCAGATATATTTTTCTTTTCCTTTATATGCAAAGAATCCTTACAAATATCCTGCGGGATTCAGATATGGATAACCCACAATACACAACTCGAAAAGGAAAAAGTATACATTTATAAAACTTCAATTCATTTTCCATTTGGGTATTTAAGTTTTTGGTAAAAGAGTTGAAAATTTGAATTCAATTAAATGAAAAAAAACTTTTATTTTTTTATGTTTTGAAAAAAAAAGTTTCTTATTTTCTTTTTGAAAAAAATAAACTTAATTATTTATTAATTCAACGAAAACAAAACCAATTTTCTGTTAAAAGTTAAAAACCAAATTTCAATTTGGAACTTGAACATGAACCAAGTAGAGAAACGAGAAACGAAAAGAATAAACTCTAAACTTCGTTTGTGTTTCCCATTCAAAACTGCCGGTTAATTTAACCAATTTTACAGATTGATTTGAAGACAATGGATTCTGCTTTTCCTTACCCATGGAGGTGGGCACTCTAAAGCTTACAATTGCAACATCCTCGTCACACATGGAGCCAGCATGCTCGATTAATGTAATTTTTACCTGCATTGATGCACTCCGGAGAGGAAACAGAACTCTTGCGTGTTGACGTTCAGGGATACATTGAACCTAACATACTTTATACAAACTGACTGCAACGTAGAGATGGTACAGTGGATCAGATCAGGGGTTATGGTTTTTTCGGTAAAAAAATAAGTTTTTTTTCCTAAGATGATAAGACAACAAACAAACTACAAATTGAATTAATGTTCACTATGTTATTCAGGTACGACCAAATTTGATTATTACTAAGGCATAAATGTTTTAATAATTTGTGTTAAGAGGCTCAAACTGTGAGATTGTCGAACAATAGTTATAGTTATGTATTTTTTTATTTAATTTGTTTTCTTATGGTGGTAAGAGTTTTATGAGCTGATTAGGCCAACATTCATGGACTTAGGAAGAATTTTTGTGTTACATTCGTTTACACTGCTTTAAAGAGGCCAGCTGTTTTAGGCTTAGCGAAACACAAGTAGGTGAAAATATCGACCATTCGGAATATATGGTCGATTCATTAAATAAAATAAAAGAATTTACTAGCACGACAGCTCCTTATGGGGCCTCTCAACCATTTCTGAGTTTGTGTTGTCAATCAGCAGGAGCGAAGGGGACCTTTAATTTTCCGCAGACTCCAAAGGGCTGCATAAGATGCACTTTTTCGAAACTAATAATTTAACTATTATTTCCTCGTTAGAGACAGTATCTCGAAAAAAGGTGAAGTTTCAGAAAAGATCATTTATAATAAATTACACGATTGGATCGCACGTACTTGCTCATATGACAGATAATTGCTTAGTGGTTGTATTAAAATAAAAAAATATTTTTTATTATATTTTTTTTTTTGAAAATTCTTTCATTTTTACTTGCAATTATAGGGACTATAAGGAATGTTTAAGATTCGTGAATATAAAAAATATTGAGAAAACAATGAAACATGACATTACGATCATAGAGAAATCTAAAAAAGTGACACAGAAAAAATGTCTGTCTGTCTGTCTATTTGTTTGTCAGTATGTATAACAAGCCGCAGCCTAAACGGCTTAAGCGTTTTTTTTTAAACTTGGTATGTGTCATTATTTTGGAGGGGAAATTGAAATTTTATGTTTAGGCCTAAAAATAACGGTACCTGCTATATGACCGTTTAGGAAAAGCTTATTTTTCTCGAAAACGGCTCCAACGATTTTAATGAAAATGTTTGAGAATTTTTTTGTTCGTATTGACTATCATTTTTATAGAACCAAATTTAGGGGGAAAATCTATTAACGGTACCTTTCATATAACGGGTTTTTTTTATTTTTGGACTTTCTCGGTAACAGCTCATTGGATTTCTGTCAAATTTAATATTTGAGAAGACCTAGGTAGTTTAATTAGTTCTGCATATCAAGATTTTTAATAACTCTTTTTTTCTAATTAAAATTAATTTTTTTTTTTTTTTTTTTGAAAAATCAGTATTTTTAAATCTAATAAAAAAAAATATTTTAAATTTTATAATCACATGTATATTAATAAACTCTAAAAAACTGCATACCAAAATTTCAAAAACAATTTTTTTTTCAAAAAACTAAAAATAAAAACAGGATTTTGTCAAAAGTGGTCCTACAATTTTCGAGATACATTTTTCATAAATTCTTTGTTTTTTAAGACGTGTGATGGCGTAGTTCTTTTTTACTAAAAACCATTAAGTATTGTGGTTTTGATACTTTTTATAAGTTCAAACTGTGTTATTTTCAACGTAAATGTTACTTATTAGATAAAGTTTTGTATTTTCGGAACTTACCGCGTTATAAGAAATATTTTCTTATTTCTTTCTACCCGACGTTTCGAAGAAGTTTCATACTTCGTGGTCACGGGATGAGAAAATTTAAGAAAATTGAAAAAAAAAAGTTTTTGAAAATTCTGAAATGCAATATTAATTGAACTTTAAATGACTTTATGTGTGCAAACTTTTACTAAAATCGGGATAATACTTAACGATAAAACCGCATTTGAAAAACCCAGTTATATGAGAGGCACCGTTATAGAACAAATTTCGAAAAATTCAAGCACCCTGAAAGTTTTATCAAAATCCTTAGAGAAAATCAAACTTTTTGTTAAAAATTGTATGAAAGGTACCGTTATTTTTCGACCTAGAGCAAAAATGAAAAACACCCTCCCGAGATACTACCAAAGAATACTAAATACCAAGTTTTAAGAAAATCGGCCCATCCGTTTAGGCTGTAGAGGTGCGAACAGACAGACAGACAGACGGACGGAATTTACGGACCCACTTTTTTCGACTGCTCTATCATCGTAATGTCATGTCTGATTGTTAGAATTTTTTTTTGCACGATGGATTCGCCTTATAGTACCTATAAACGCAAGTAAAAATGAGAATGAGAGTCTAAAACAGAACAGAGCCCTGGTGCACGAAGGAGGGAAGGATGGAAGCATCGATACCGAAAACACGCATTTTCGATAAGAGCCTGGTGACACTCTTTTAAATGTTTAAGAAACATAAACTGCAATCCGAAACGATGTATAGATTTGAGATAAACCATCAGACCAGTGGTCCTATCGCTACGAAAACCATACTTCTGGTCATTTTAGCCATTTTAAGCGCTGGATACGTTGGCCATAAATTCATGCTCCATATAGCGCTGACAAATATATATAAATATAAATATAAATAAATTTATTGGCGCGACAGCTCCTTAAGGAGCCAAGGCCTAGTGACTTATACTCTCAACCATTCCTGTGTGTGTGTTGTTACTCTGCAAGAATGGAAGGGACCTACAGTTTACCGCCGAGTCCGAACGGCTACATGAGATGCACTTTTTCGAGACAAATTTTACTCTTGGAGGTTTTGTCAGTTCCTCGCAAGAGGCAGTGCCCCAGAAAAAAAGGTGGCTATGAGCTGGATTTGATCCCAGGTTCTTTCGCTTAGCAGTCCGACACACTAACCACTAAGCCACAGCGCTGACAAAGTCGGTGATAAGATTGGTCTTTTCGACGAAGGCATAAATTACGTCTTGTCCTCCTTTATGGTTTACAATCAGGCCCATTTTTCTTTGATTAATCGTAAATTTTAGGTAAAAAACCACCTTGGTGAGGATCTTTATTGCGTAAGCAAACGGCTTAAAATGTTCACATAAAACGCTGGACAGAATCTTATATGCGATGTTTAAAAGGCTTATTCCTCTTAAGTTGGTGCAGAATAGTCTATTTTTTTTTGTGTGTCGGGCAGATGGTACTGATAATTCCAATCATCGAGCATACTTTCCTTCGACCATATTTCGCAGATGAGTTGGTGTATCCACCTGACCAGGTCATCTCCAGCGTGTCTAAAAAGTTCCGCTTGTAGCCTGGCAATGGCTAATTTGGTTTCATTTTGGTTGGGCGGGTGTAGCTCATCTAGGTTGATTGCTCCAGGTCTTCCTTCAGTTAGGAGCAGTGCTGCCACCCTATAGATGATTTAGCGCAGTATATATGAGAAAAAAAGCGCAGTAGATCTTACAATATACAATTTTTGTATAATGTACCCCTATTACTCTAGTGACACAGTGCGAGCATTAGGAAAGGCGGAGGGAAAGAAAAATCTGGGTAAAGCACTCCACATTCGTGTAGTACGGCTAAGAAGGAATCCCTAAACAGTACGACCGAAAATTGCCTAAGGGGTGGCTATTTTGATTGAGAATGCAGATATTAGGTACTGCAAAAAAGAAGAGACAAGAGACATTAGATAAGTTCCTATCTCCATTAATTTTAAAATTTAAAGGCTCATCTTTGAATGCTATCTAAAAACCTTAAGTAAGCTTTCGGATGCGACTAATTTTAACTGGTTTCTTAAAAGTCTAAAAACGCAAAAAAAACGCGTTTTCGGCGGCTGCACGACGTCTGTCACAAACATTTTCGCACTCAAGGAATCGAGGGGCTTGGGGTGTGATGCATTTGAAATGCTTTCCTTCACTAGGTCTATTGTCAGAAAAATGGTACTTCTAACCCATTATTACTCGGTAATGCTGCCTCTATGGGCTGGCAGACGATTAATGGCGTTATCACCTTGAGGAGGACTGTTTGTAACATCAATATCATTTGGTTCCTCTTACGCATAAAATCTGTTGCGGGCTCTCGGTCTACCTGTCTAGTGCAGATAAGAGCAGTTCGAGCAGGCTTGGTGAGCAGACATAATTTGAAATACTCAATAGATACGTTTAAAGTTATTTTTGGATAGATATCAACATTTTTAAAAGAGGAGTAGAATCGTTTTGCTGCGCAGTTGATTTTCGTTTGGAGCTAAGCGCAGTAGATCTACAGCACTGGTTAGGAGATTATAAGTTATAAGATACTCCAATTCTTTTCCGAAAGGCACGATTGTTCGAGTAGGCCTTCATTTCTTTGGGGTTCATGTCTTCAATCGGGGGATTTCTGGCTGGCTCAAGGGATACATGATCGGAATAGACTGTGGCGGTCGCTTCCGTTTTAAGTCGTCAAACATTGAATTTCTCAGCGTGGTTGTTGATCGCATTATAGCTTGTAAAGATATCCGTACACGAAGTTTCACACCAACTAGATAGGGATCCGAGTCGATGTTTGCACCAATGAGTTTTGTCAACATTATAATATACATACGATCAGGTGTGCAGTAATATTTATTAATTACAAAATTCTGTCCAAAGCTCAATAAATCCAAGAATAGAGAACCGATTGAATACTATGGCTTCAGCTCCTACGTAGACTTATACTACGACTTCTCTTCAAAAAATTATCCACTTATATCATTCCAATTTCTTTGTTGGCGGAATCTTTTTATTTTAGTTTTAAGGAGTGCTCTTTGGTGCATTAAAGGCCTGATAAGAGGGACAAGCTACCTTCAAACATCTCATTTTTTTAGAACGACAAGAATTAAGAGCTCACTTTTCGTTTCATCCCAAGTATCTGTTACAGGATAAGGATTCGGTGGTATATTGTGGCTTTCCTTATACTTTCTTGCAGACACACATCACACATATGGAGCTTTCATGCTTACTCTCATATTTTGTTGGTGCCACTGAAAAAAAACGGCTAAAGATCCGTCGTGTCATCTCTAGACTAAAATCGATAGACAGACGTAAGTACACCACCATGCCAACCATAACCATTCCACCACCGTTGCACGTTCTGAATCCAGCTCAACCTCACATTTCATATTTTATAATTTAATTCGAATAAGTGCACGGATATCCAGCACCAGAAGCATCAGATCATCCTTCAGTTTGAATTTATTACACGTGATGCCATTTAGTATTCTTTTCTTCCAAGCCAAAGGGATTAAACTGGTGCATCATTACAAACATGCAACAATCGCACTTAAAATGCATCTGGTTTGCATTTTCCCCGTGTGGAATGTACGCGCGTTCTGTTCGCTGTTTTCCTTTTACTGTTGCAATTTCCAACAAATCCATCCTGTGCCACATATTTACAGCTTTTGACATGATGTGCATCAGAAGTGGACTTAAATGGTACTTACATGTAATTACTCAAGATTCCACAGCAAATTGAGAGTTTCGCCTGAGGGGCGTATCGCGTATGTGGCATTGCATCGATGTGAACTGTATGTGGAAAAAGAGCTGAGCATTTGTATCTGACGATGAATTTAATGAATGCCACACAAACTACTGATGCAATTATACAAAGAGGATGCTATAATATGTGAAGTTCACTAACCTCACTTAGAGAAACCGCTGTAAAACATCCTCTTAGAAATCGCGGTTTTACCAAACACAATACCAATATTGCCAGTCGTCCTTTTTGAATGAAAAGAAAAAACTGTTAAGTGCTCCGTTTCTCACTTTCGTTATGAAAAGAATGAATGTGCACGGATGTACGGAGAGTCAAGAGATGAAGTGAAAGCAAGTTAAGAACAAAATTCTTAACACTCAGTGTTTTATTTTATAACGTAAACTATGTCAACCAAAAATAGAATAATCGTTTCTACAGTAAGGACAATTGGTCTACAAGTACTTTGGTGTTGTGCCAACACCAAGTCACTATAAGAAGTGTTTGCTTCAAGGACTTGTAAGGACTATATGTAGTGTATACAGGGAACTCTGTTTTTTTTTTTCATTTTACCACTTTTTAATATCCATTGTTGGTTGAGGCTGAGGGCCGTGTTTTTAGTGCAGACAATGAGTTTGGTGTTCCTTCGGTGTGGCAATAAGTGCAGAGAAAAACAACTTAGAATCAACACTGCCTGCGTTCAAGTTTGAGATTATGAATACCACCAACATGCACTTTGCCAAGCTAAAAAGGTTGGAAGCTAAAAATATGATATCCTGAAGTAAGTTCCCATCTTGGGTGTTACCACTTGAAACGCATGTTTTTAAAGAAGGTGCAGTTCCGGGTTCCTGGTAATATTGGAAAGCAAGATCCTTGACATAAACAAGTAACATTTACGTTGAAAATAACACAGTTTGATCTTATGAAAAGTTTCAAAACCACAATACTTAACGGTTTTTAGTAAAACTGAAGTATGCCATTACACGTCTTAAATAACAAAAAAATTATCAAAAATTTATTTCGAAAATTGTAGTACCGGTTTTGATAAAATCCTGTTTTTAATTTTTAGTTTTTTTAATTTTTTTTTTTTTAATTTGGTATGCAGTTTCTTAAGGCTTATTAATATAAATATGATTATAAAATTTAAAATAATGTTTTTTTATTAGTTTTAAAAAAATATTGATTTTACAAAAAAAAAATTCAAAAATTTATTTTAATTAAAAAAAGTTATTCATAATTCTGTTATGCAGAACTAATTCAGTTACCTAGATCTTCTTAAATATACAATTTTACAGAAATGTAAAGAGCCGTTACCCAGAAAGCCAAAAATAAAAAAAAACCCTTATATGAATAGTACCGTTAATAGACTTTTCCCGTAAATTTGATTCTAATTAAATAATAGCCAATACCAACAAAAAAATATCTCAAAATTTTTCATCAAAATCGTTGGAGCCGTTTTCGAGAAAAATTAGATTTTCCCAAACGGTCATATGGCAGGTAGGTACCGTTATTTGTAGGCCTAAAAATAAAATATCAATTTCCCCTCTGGAGAATGCCAAAAGAATCACACGCACCAAATTTTAAGATAATTTTTGTTTCTTCAATTCTAAACTTGCCTCATAGTTCCTATAATCGCAAGTAAAAAATAGAAATCTTACGAGAAGAGAACCGCGTTTCTGTTGCCCGACTTCGCACTTCTCAAACAATGGACTCTTAACCGATGGAAATGTAGTTTTCCCTGTATGAACAAAGTTCCCTTGGTTGTTATAAGTTACAATTGGACCCCATAAGTGAAGCTGTTGTCAGAATGCAGAAAATTCCGAGTAAGGCCAGGGGCGTTCATTATATTCTTGATTTTGCTGAAATCTTAAAGCTATCCTAACGTTATATGGTAAACCCGAGCAACACCGGGTGGGTCAGCTATTTTTTTTAAATAAAAATCAATCGTTAGAACTCTCGTTTAGAATGAAACCTGTCTTTTTAAGTTGATCGTATAGCTACTTCGAATGTCATTTCTTTCTAAATTTAAAATACCTAAACCTAACCAGCGGGCTCTCGTTCAACCCTTTTTATCCTGCCACTATTTTTTTTCATTTACATTTCTTAAGCTAGTAATAAATGGTCCTTGTAATGTGTCATTTCCGTGACACTCTGACGTCACAATGAAATAGGTCCTACCACCGTCCATGCCCTGATATAGGTTATTGTATCATGGCCAGCTACAATGACTATCACACGAATGACTCAAGCCTGTCATTGTTGTCCCAAATAACTAATAACTATCACACGACGTGACAGCTCTCAAATAGCTGATCGTTGACGGTGAGCTGAAATGCAATGACATTAGTCATTGTTAACAAAGACGATCACACGGGGTCAATTAATTAAGTCATTATGACTTGGTTTTCTTACATTTTTGGTACTTCAGCTTTTTTTTAAATATTCGATTCTACTACGATGTTCCCTTGATCGTCTTTGAAAGCTTCAGTTTGAGCTTTGATAATTTCTGTATACCTTTAAGTAAGTCTTCGGAATTTATTCTTGCATTAACAGCTCTCTATTTCCACAATCGCGTGCTTCTCATGATCGCTTTTTTTACTCTAAAAAGCCGGTGGGCCTCTTTACTCTTTTTTTTTTTTTTTTTTTTTTGTCCTTCTACACAGCGCCATGCCGCCTTGTTTAGGTGCATGTGCTTGCCGGCACTTATCGCTGAACTAGTGGTTTCGTTGTGGTGAACAAGTAAGACCGAGCACTTCAGAAACGGCCTTTTTGATGGCGTTTGGGCAATGTTGCCACTAGTTCTCAATACTTAATGCTGGCTTTAAAGGACTCCCTTTGAGGTTATTAGGGTCATTATTGGAAAAGTAACGGGTGATTTCTTGCAGTATAATGCATCCGACGTCAATCTTTCTTTACTGTATTACCTGTTCTTGGCGTTGGTCAATTAGGCCACAACGAGATAGTGGTCCAAAAAAGCGTTTTCCGATCGGAAAGTTTAAACATCCATTATAGTACTGGAGTAGCAATTTTGTTGATAATTAATGGATCAGAAGATCTTCATTATTTTGTGTGTATATTTCGCCCGGTATACATTAACTTAAATCTGTTATCGGAGGTGGTGTGGTCCAGGCTGTGTTTTCCGACTATATCACCAATGATTCCTTTTTTCGACAGCTTGGCGTTAAAGTGCCCTTGAACAATTTTATTGTCATAGAATTCCTCATATGCTCTAGCTAACTGCCTCGCACATGAAGTTGGTCGAGGTCCTCTTCCACTTGTGTGCGCCAGATGAGTCTCGGTCTTCCTCTACTGCGCTGCGTCGCCATCCCTCTGGGGTGGAATCGAACATTTTCCGAAAGACCAGGTCCTTACTCCAAGAACGAAAAATAAATAAATAAATAAATATTTTTTGACGCGACAGCTCCTTAAGGAGCAGACTTATATTCTCAACCATTCCTGTGTGTGTGTTGTTAATCTGCAAGAATGGAAGGGACCTACAGTTTACCGCCGAGTCCGAACGGCTACATGAGATGCACTTTTTCGAGACAAATTTTACTCTTGGAGGTTTTGTCAGTTCCTCGCAAGAGGCAGTACCCCAGAAAAAATGTTGGCTATGAGTTGGATTTGAACCCAGATTCTTTCGCTTAGCAGTCCGACACAATAACCACTAAGCCACGGGGCACTACAGACTCCAAGGGCGAAGAGCCAGATAAACCGCTGTTTATAGGCCTGAGCTTAGAAAACTTCGTATTAGCCCATTTAAAGTTTTCACTAAGTAGTTCAGCCTGACTAGAACTGTAGACGCTATCGTTGATTCCAAATAGAGAGAGGAGTAATGCCTCAGTGGCAACAATCCCCCCCCCCTCTCTCGTTTTCTGCCACAAACTACCTTCCAAAGGGGTTTGTAATCTAATCTGTAGTTGATGTACTAGGCACCCGATGTTAACCACGTGAAGGTGAGAGTAGGAGTTGATATACAGAGGTAGAATGTGGGTGCTTGTACCCTTTTGGGCTTACATGCCTACCCTTTGAATATCAAGTTATAAGTTGTCTATGTTAAAATTTTGCTGACGAAAAACACTGATTAATTTGTATTACTTTCAGAAGCAGCATTTTAAGGGAAGAAACATACCACATTTCGTAAATAAAATATGATCAAAATAAAATATGTCCATTGTAAGGAACCATAGCATCATCTGGTGATCCACAAAAAAAAAAAAACAATCATCTTCCCTGAGTCAACATAATGTCTCTTAAGCAACACCTATAAGGTTTAGTCAATTGCTATTTATTAACGAATTGATTGTCTATATTCAGACATGCAAAGCTTGCATCTGACAATTATTTACATCACAACAAATCCTGGAGAAGAACTAAGAATTTAATATCGATAAGCATCAACTATTCACCAATTTAAACGTCCTAATATAAAACTGAGAATGTCATGGGGGTAATAAGAAAATATGGATTTATATGTTAATAACCCCTTCCTTCATCTTTAATTTGTGTATCCTAAAACTTCTCATCAAGTAAGACAATCTCAATTAAACTGTATTTCTGCCACAAACAAACCCCTCAGGACTATTATGTAAAGCAATTAACAAACTAACAGATGTTATCCCTGGTGTATCATTTTAAATAGTTTCCCCGCTCAACAAAAGATGGCACACTTCAACGGGTAACACATAATCCCTTTTCCGGTGATAATCCTTATTAAATCAAAAACATTCCAGAAACTCAATACCTACCCTTTGTGCTAACAAATCGTTTATCAAATTGATGGCCATTACTCAGATTCACTTGATGGTTCCGATCCGAAAGATACAATTTTCCACAAGCAACAAGAGTAAAAAGGACTCATATATTCCTTTCCAGTTCTCGTCGTCTATCTATCTTGACGAGTTTCACAGTCCTTACGGGCTAAAGAAATTGATGAAAATTGAATTTTTACACAGAAAGATTCAAAGTCTCATTAAAAGATACAATAGAAGCTACAAACGAGCTGTAAGGGATAGAAATGCGGACATTTTGCTTGTTAGGAACACAGAGAGTTGGAAACTGTTTTTCCAATCAATAAAACGAACAATAGGCACAATTGGTTCTTTATTCGAAACTATTGATAATTTAGATTTTGATTGGAAACCAGAGGATCTTTGTCCTTTGAGAATCTATAAGGGAATTGGGAGTCGGGAATTTATGGATTTTTTTCGTTTTTTTTTCAATTCAAAATAACGATGAACAGAACTTGTCAGTGTGTTTCACGAGAATGAATTTTGATGGATTAAAGCATCAACCACTCAACCTATGGCTGGATGTCAAAGGACTTAAAGGTAAAATTATACCTGCACGGGTTATGTATGGTTACAACTAAGGTACATATGTATGCATTATGCAAATTCCATATCCTCTTCGTCATGACAGTACCATCGCTGGAATAACATTGTTCATGGTTGTCGTTATCAACAACGACACATCCTAGTGTGTGGTGGGGTTCTTGGAAGCACATGTGGGGGAGGAAGTGAAAGCAACGCACACACATTTAATCATGGCTCGAGCGGCAAACTCGAAACGTGTCATTCGCCTCTAAGCCCCAGGATACCTACTCTGAATTCTGGTTGAATATTTTTTTTTCTTCATTCAAACATCTACCACCATTTTGTATGCTTGATGTGTGTAAGAGTAGACAGGGTCGTATTTACTTGGATATTTGTTTACACTGAATTGAGTTAATTCCGATCTTAGACTGCTCGTGCAAACTGGACTGTTTTTTCCATCGGAGATGGTGTCGCTCAATCTTCAAAGCTGGAACTATTCCTCTATAGCTGAGCTGATGAAGTAACCATCATAAGGGACTTATGTTCAATCCAAAGCCAAAACCAAGACACTGGACGAGTAGTGATATCAGCAAAGAAACTATCATTACAAACTAATTAGCCAAACCAACTTCAAGTTCATACTCCTCCTCTCAAATTTTTTTCTTTTGAAAACACTCCACATTTACTGGTGAATGAATGCTCAGAAAATCATCACATTTTGAGGCCATATCACAATACCATGAATTGCTTGATTTAATGCTGGCCTTCCCTGCTAGATCAGCTCGGCAGGTATGCCATATCTTTCCCACGCCTTGTTATCCTCCACCCGTTTAATTACTTTTCGCAGCATGATAGCACGGAGAGAATTCTTGGATCAATTCAAGAAAAACAAGCTGTAAATCACGTACATTCTATCTAGTTTTTCACCCTAACTCCAAATTTTGTAATTTAATACTATTGGTTTGCAATTTACGAAAAGAGGCGAAACAAAGAAATTGACATTCGAAAATCAACTCTTTTTAGTATTGTGATGTGGCAACAAGTTTAGATATTCGGAGGATACATTTTGTAAATTAACGCCATCTGTTGGATTCATTGTGTACAACAACCAACATTCATTGTGTACAACGACCAACATTCATTGTGTACAACAACCAACATTCATTGTGTACAACAACCAACATTCATTGTGTACAACGACCATGCGCCTAAAAGTATGCTACATATTTGCAACATGTTTTAACTTAGTACTAAATCGAACTTGACGAAACAATTCGAGACTCGAATTAGTACCGAAAGCTTAGATTGTGCCAGAACCAGACAGAAGCTTCCAGAAGCTTTTAAAGTTGTATAAATACAAGAGTAGATTGCATTGAGAGTTGAGTTTATTTTCGAAAGTGGAATTGTTAACAACTGGAAGTATTAGTAAAAAGTGATTGAATTGAGATTAAATAAAAAGTGTTGAATTATAAAAACGTATTTGAATTGTGAATAAGTGAAATAAGTTAAATTGGTGTTATTTTAACTGAAAGACGTTGTGTTTTATAAAATAAAGAGATTTGTTTTATTATTGTGGAATTTTGATTGAGTTTTATTGGTCGAAACCCAGGCGAAAATATCACATTGGTGTCAGAAATTGGGGATAAAACTCAGTAAAGTGCTAGAAAATTCCATAGTGACATTTTCTAAAACAGTTTCGGTGGCTCATTTAATTGTGAAAGTGGAATTTTCCAGAAACTATTGAACTGATTGTGCTATAAAACTGTGAATAGCGAATATTTTTGTTAAAAATAGTGTTGGAAAAAGATCTTTCTAGAAGAGACATTAAAATAAAACTGACTGTGTTGCGAAAATAGTGTTTCAGTTACATAAAATGGGTCGCAAATTAGAACAATTGACAACAGCTGAGTTGAAAGAAGAATTAGGAAAACGAAATCTTCAGACTTCGGGGCTGAAAAAGGAACTATTGCTCCGACTTCAGAATGCTATCACTCAGGATGGTGGAGACCCCGATACCATGTTGTTCGATGTTGAAGAACAAGGGAGAGAATGCACAGTAAGTACAGCCGATGAAATGCCTGCTTTCATGAAGTTGCTTCTGTCGAAATTCGAAGAACAAAAGAACGTTCTCGAAGAACAAAAGAACGTTCTCGAAAGTAAATTCGACGAACAAAAGAATGAGCAGAAGAATTCGTTGGAAATTCTCCAGCAACAACTAAGCGAACAAAGGAACGTTCTCGAAGACCAAAGGAACGTTCTCGAAAGTAAATTCGACGAACAAAAGAATTCATTAGAAACTCTCCAGAATCAACTAAGCGAAAGACTTCAAATAGTAGATCAGAAATTTGAAGCCAAAATAGAAAGCTTAGAAGAAAAGTTCGGAAAGCAAGTAGAAAGTGTAGAACAACAGTACGAACACCTGGCTAAGGAGGTTGATTCTTTGAAAAAGCAGAAGGTTTGGGAATATTCGAGCGACGGTCCACGAAGAAAGGAAATGCAGCCCCCTGTCTTCGATGGTCAAACATCATGGCCAATTTATAAGAGGCAGTTTGAAGCTGCCGCCTTGACGAACAACTGGGACAACGAAGACAAATCAATTGCTCTTACGCTTGCTCTCAGAGGAACAGCTGCCGAATTGCTGCAGACCATTCCTGAAGACAAACATCAGGATTATGATGCCATGGTCAAGGCAATCGAGATGAGGTTTGGCGACGACCACATGCAGCAAGTTTACCGAGTCCAGTTGCGCAGAAGGGTCCAGGCAAGAGGTGAAACGCTACAACAATTGCAAGCTGACATTGAGCGCTTGGCGAATTTGTCTTATCCCAATACCAGCAGGGAAATCATAAACGAACTGGCAACCGATGCGTTCACTAATGCCATTGCAGATGGAAAACTACAAATGGCTGTGAGAATGGCAGGTAAGAAAACGCTCGCTGAGGCTTTAGCATTTGCCCTGACAATGGAAGCAGCAGACCAAGCTTCGCAAGGTAGCCATCGCGTCAGGGAAATGGCTACGCTAGAGTGCTCTTGTCAACGTGTCGACATTGAAAGACAAAACCCGAGCACTGTTCGAGGTCAAATTAGATGCTGGAATTGCAACAAGCTAGGACACCTACAGCGACAATGCAGATCTCCACCTAGACAGGTAAGCTGCCCACATTGCGCAAGGAGGAGGCAGAATGACGAAGCATCTGGCAGGAATAACACTCACACTGCTGGACAAGCTTCTGATCAACAGCAGGCGGGAAACGCCTTCGCGGGGCTGAAGTTGGTTGATGGAATCGACGCCCCCAGGACCATCATCCAAGTTTCGCAAACTACACGCTGCAGCAAGAGCTTGACAGTGGAGACAGTCATCAGAAACAGAAAATGTGTGGCCACTATCGACACGGGTGCCACAGCCTCCATAATCAGAAGAGACCTTGTTCAGACATCCTGGCTACATAACACCAGCTGCTACACTCTGAAGACAGCTACGGGAGAAGCAGCAAAAGTATACGGGGAGGTATTTCTAAAGATACAACTGGCAGGATTGACCTTCTCACATGCATTCTTGGTAGCCGACATATGCGACGAATGCATCATTGGAGTGGATTTCATGAAGGCACATGAGGTAATCATAGACCTTCGAATGCAAGTGTTAAGGTATCGAACCATTGAGATCCCTATGGTATACGGAAACGAGAACGCTGTGAATCTTCGGGCGGTTATAAGCAGAGATGAAGTCCTACCACCTTCTTCAGAGACAGTTCTTTGGACGCGTTTGGAGGGTGATCCTGGGAACCACCGATTCTATTTCATTGAAGCAGATAATAAAGAGGACTTTCCAAGCTATATCGTTGGAAAAATTTTAGTAGAACCAAAGAAAAACATGGTTCCGGTAAGGCTGATGAATCCGAACAAACACTCCGTCAAGCTCAGACAAGGAGAGGTGATTGGGAGATGCGTACCCATTGCAGCCATATCGACAACATCTGGGAGTGAATTTGCGAGTCCTGTTTCTGCAACAAAATTGGCTGAGGTATGTAATGCTATCCTTGAAAATTGTGAGTTAAATCAGGAGCAGAAAACCATGGCCAAAAATCTCATTGGCGAGTTTGCTGATATATTTGCATCGCAGGATGGAGACTATGGTCGAACACATCTAGTACAGCACCGAATAGACACCGGCGATAGCAGACCGATCCGACAACCTGCTAGAAGACTTCCATTGGCAAAACAGTCGGAAGTCGATGAGATGATATCAACCATGGAAAAAGACGGTCTAATCGAAAATTCAAAAAGTCCGTGGGCATCACCCGTTGTACTAGTGAAAAAGAAGGACGGCAGCACTCGATTCTGCGTGGATTACCGGAGGCTCAACGATGTCACCAAGAAGGACAGCTACCCCTTGCCTCGAATAGATGACACCTTGGATACCCTTTCTGGAGCGAAATGGTTTTCCACCCTCGATCTGAAAAGTGGCTACTGGCAGGTACAGATCCATCCAGAAGACAAAGAAAAGACCGCTTTCACAACGGGAAATGGACTATGGCAGTTTACCGTTATGCCATTTGGCTTGTGTAACGCTCCAGCTACCTTTGAGCGTTTAATGGAACGTGTGTTACAGGGTCTGACATGGAAAACCTGCCTGGTATACTTGGATGACGTCATCGTTGTGGGAAAGACGTTCGCTGAACATCGCGACAACTTGAGGGAGGTGTTTACACGACTTCGAACAGCACATTTGAAACTTAATCCAAAAAAATGTGCTCTGTTCAAACCTGAGGTGAAATATTTGGGACATGTGATATCATCAAATGGAGTAAAAACTGACCCGGAGAAAATCGAAGCCGTGAAAAATTGGCCAGATCCCGCAGACAAACACCAACTGAGGAGCTTTCTCGGTCTCGCCACATATTACAGGAGGTTCGTAAAGGATTTTGCCGGAATTGCAAAGTGTCTGCACCAGCTAACTGAGAAGGGTAGACAATTTAAATGGTCAGGTGAGTGCAAAAGAAGCTTTCAACATCTAAAACAGCGACTTTGTGAGGCACCAATACTAGCTTACCCCACCCCTGGCAAGACATTTATTGTGGACGCGGATGCTAGTAACGTGGGTGTTGGAGCAGTTCTGTCGCAGATACACGATGGGGAGGAGAAAGTGGTAGCCTATTTTAGCAAAGTTCTGTCGCGACCAGAGAGAAACTACTGTGTAACCAGACGGGAACTCCTTGCTCTGATACTGGCGACAAAACATTTCCATAAATATCTGTATGGACAGAGATTCATCCTGCGTACCGATCACGCCGCTTTAAAATGGTTGCTACAGTTCAAAAATCCTGAGGGGCAAGTAGCAAGATGGATCGAACGATTGCAGACTTACGACTTCGAAGTACAGCATCGCAAAGGAAGACTGCACTGCAATGCGGACGCGCTTTCCCGCAGACCATGTGAGCCCAGTTGCAAACATTGTGCGCGAAAAGAGGAAAAGGATGAAGGTATATCTGTCCAGAGAATAAGAGCCGAACCTGTAGAGGGTTGGAGTGCCGAAGAAATTCGTAATGCACAAAAAGAAGACCCTGACATCGAGCCAATCCTTGCATGGAAGGAATCTATGGAGAAACCAAACGCAAGAGACATCTCCGACAGAAGTCCTACTTTAAAGGCATACTGGGCGCAGTGGGACTCTCTCCATGTGGAAGATGGTGTTTTGCGAAGAAAATGGGAAATGCCGGATGGAAGATCCTTTAAGATGCAGCTTGTGGTTCCACGATCAAAAGTAGAGGAGATCCTACGAGAAATGCATGCTGGAATATCCGGTGGGCACTTGGGAATCAACAAAACACTGGAAAAGGTACGGGAACGCTTTTATTGGCTAAGCGCGAGAAACGATGTAGAGAGCTGGTGTCGAAAGTGCACAACATGCGCGGCTAGCAAGGGACCCAAAGTCAAAACACGAGGTAAAATGCACCAGTACAACGTGAGCGCCCCGTTTGAAAGAATCGCCGTTGACATCACAGGTCCGTTCCCGGAAACTGAAAACGGTAGCCGTTATATCCTTGTTATCATGGACTACTTCAGCAAGTGGCCGGAGGCTTTTGCGATACCCAATCAAGAAGCTAAGACTGTTGTCCAGCAGATAGTGGACCACTGGGTCTGCAGGTTCGGGGTGCCTATGGAATTGCATTCCGACCAAGGGCGAAACTTCGAGTCGAAGGTATTCCAGGAAGTATGCGCATCACTCGGGTTAAAGAAAACAAGGACAACACCTCTTCATCCACAGTCTGATGGAATGGTAGAAAGATTTAACAAGACCTTGAAGGAACATCTGTCCAAAGTCGTGAACGAGAACCAACGGGATTGGGATCGGCGAATTCCTTTATTTCTTATGGCCTACCGAAATGCGGTTCATAGTACAACTGGATACACTCCATCCGAAATTCTATTTGGACGAACTGCCCGGCTTCCAAGTGAGCTAAGATTCGGATTTCCTATTGAAGACCCAAAATGCGAAGAGGACTACGTGTTAGATCTTAGAGAAAGGATCAACGACATTCACCAGAGAACAAGAAACAACATAAACATTGCGAGTGACCGCATGAAGACCAGATACGATGCGAGAGCAACAGCACCTGAATTCAATGAGGGAGATCTGGTATGGCTTTATAACCCACATCGCAGAAAGGGAAAATCGCCCAAGCTTCAGCAGGACTGGGAAGGTCCCTACCAAATAGTTACACGCATTAATGACGTCGTTTTCCGAATCCAACGAGGACCAAGAGCAAAAATGAAAATTGTCCATGTGGATCGACTGCATCGTTACCACGGAAACAATGATGATGTGCTTGTTCGGGACGAACAAAACTAAGAGGGGGACAATGTGATGTGGCAACAAGTTTAGATATTCGGAGGATACATTTTGTAAATTAACGCCATCTGTTGGATTCATTGTGTACAACAACCAACATTCATTGTGTACAACGACCAACATTCATTGTGTACAACAACCAACATTCATTGTGTACAACAACCAACATTCATTGTGTACAACGACCATGCGCCTAAAAGTATGCTACATATTTGCAACATGTTTTAACTTAGTACTAAATCGAACTTGACGAAACAATTCGAGACTCGAATTAGTACCGAAAGCTTAGATTGTGCCAGAACCAGACAGAAGCTTCCAGAAGCTTTTAAAGTTGTATAAATACAAGAGTAGATTGCATTGAGAGTTGAGTTTATTTTCGAAAGTGGAATTGTTAACAACTGGAAGTATTAGTAAAAAGTGATTGAATTGAGATTAAATAAAAAGTGTTGAATTATAAAAACGTATTTGAATTGTGAATAAGTGAAATAAGTTAAATTGGTGTTATTTAAACTGAAAGACGTTGTGTTTTATAAAATAAAGAGATTTGTTTTATTATTGTGGAATTTTGATTGAGTTTTATTGGTCGAAACCCAGGCGAAAATATCACAGTATCAATAATTCGACCGAGAGAAATAAAACATTGCCATAGGGTAAAGTCGGGTGATATAGCACCCTGTCAATATCTCCCACTTAATGTCTTCTTTTTAAAACAAAATGAATTATGTATCATTCAATCTTACGTAAGAGCTTGACGTATCCGGTTGATACCATGGGCCATAGCCCATGAAATACAATATATGTATACTGCCGGAGAAAAAAAATTTGTGTATATCAAGCAAAAAGTTTTATTGTGTGTTAATGAAGTTCGTGGAAACACGAAATTGTTTGAAACCAGGTTTTATTTCAAAAATAAAAACAAGAAACAATAGTGTTTGTTTGTGTTTGCTTACTGCTATATCTGAACATGCGTGTTTGTTCATGTTATTTGGAATAGCAGAAACAAGGTCAGGGGTGATATGGCACTTCAAAAGTTTGGGAGATATGGCACCGGTGCCATTTCCTCCGCTCATACTGTATAATACTGTTTTTAATTGCGATTTATAGGGACTATAAGGCAAGTTATGCATTCGTAAAAAAAAAAATTCTAACAATCAAACATGATATTACGATGATAGAGAAGTCAAAAAAAGTGGGTCCGGAAATTCTGTCTGTCCGTATCGATATCTACAGCCTAAACGGTTGGGCCGATTTGATTCAAACTTGGTATATAGTATTTTTAGAGTGCTCTACCCGACGGTTTTTGGAATTGGCATTCTAGCTCCAAAACTAACGGTACCTGCCATATAACTTTTATTGAAAAACTTATTTTTCTCGAAAACGGCTCCTACGATTTTGATAAAACTTTCAGAATGATGTTTTCTGTGCAAAATCTATCTTTTAATTTTAATGGATTTTTCAGAAAAAGTCTTATAACGGTACCTCCCATATGACCGCTTTTTTTAAATCAGACTTTCTCGTTAACTAATTGACGGATTTTGATGAAATTTTCAAAATATGTAGTGTTTTATGATTTAAATAATATTGTTTATCAAAATTTTCAAAAACATTTTTTTTTTAATTTTAATAATTTTTTTAAAAAAATATTTTGTTTTTTGAATATTTTGAAAACGGATCAATAGATTTTTTTTAAAATTTTTCTCTTAGTATAAACTATATATTTCTTAAAATTGACATACTTAAAAAAAATTTAAAATATGTTTTCAAAAAGTTTTTCAAAAAAAACATTTTTTTGAAAAAACTGGTCGAACGATTTTGAAATGAAAAATTCATAAAATAGAAAACAGCAAAAGAAATAAGATGGCTTACAACATTTTTTCCAAAAAACGTTATGAGTAGTGTTTTTTTGAATTCATAAATTTTTTTCCCCAACATTTTATTTCATATTGCTCGGCTAAGCCCTAGCCAAGCCATTAGTCAAATAAAAGAAAGTGACAACCTACATTACATACATACTTACGTATTTTAAAGTATTTTTCATCATCATAAAAGCACAGAATAAATAAGGAAGCCTTTGATAAACACACAAAAACAACTAACAAATAAAAAAAAAAAAACTATTCGATTACTACTGAATGCAAAAATTTCAATCGAGAAAACAAAAGTTTACACCTTCCTATAAATAAACAAAACCACTGTGTTAACTTTTAATATTGTCTCTATACCTACTCGCTTAACAGTAGTTGGAACACGTATCTTAATTTTAGTACCTACCTTCCTTCCAACCTTATTATAGGTACCTAAATCCTTTATAAATTCCATTGGTCCCATATTGGGACGTATAAAGGTCCCTTTACCTAGCATTATTGCCATACTGCTGATTCCGAAGAATCTTTATGCCAGTTGTTCAAATTTTTCCATACCAAAATGAAAATTTAACTGAAAAAAGTCCTTTATATCTTTCTATTAGCAAATTATATTATAAACAGTAAGCAGCAAGTGGAAAGATAATACACTAAAAAACTGCAAAAGCTAACAATCCTATATATTTATGTGTCTATCCCTTTATCGTGACGCATGTTCGTTCGAGCTTCAAACCACAACGATTCTAAAGAAGTTGCACGTCAAAAAAAACATTAAAATTAAATCTTTGTCAAAAAGACGCCTATGCCTAAAAAGGATTAGCACACAGGAGCAAGTACGTGCGACGCAGTCGTGCCTTTTATTTTTTTTTATTTTTAACTAGCTATTGACTTAAATTTCAGAAATTCTTTTATTGTTGCGCCGACAATTAATGAAAAAAAAATCATCTGCAAATCGTGCCAAATAGACATACAAGCAGCAGCCATTGAAGCTGTTCATGCAAAAAAAAAATGCCCTTAAAAGCAATTTCAAAGCACTTTTTAACTCCTTTTACCAACCTTAAACTATGCCTTAAAGATCCAGACGCTAAAATGCTAAAAGACAACAAGAACATGTGTGGTGCCATTTAACCCGCAAGCAGGTGCCATATCAGCCTCCATTTTTAAGTGGTTTTTTTTAATGTTTCTTATTTTTGCAAAACATATTTACATACATACATTTATTTGACTAAGAATTTAAAATAAGTTCTTATTTTTTGTTTATGAACTAGTTTTATAATAAAGTTATTTCGGTTTTAAATAAAAATCTTTTTTATTTTGGAAATTATATGGAAAAAGAAAAATGGGTGCGCCATACCACCAGACTTTAGCCTAAGCTTATCGCAATTTGATCCAAATTTTGTATCAATTCTGCATTTTCCTCGATTGTAAATTACAAAAGCTTGTTGTAGACTACCATCTTTTAGTTGTGGATTAAGAATCTTTACTGTATAAAACAGAGTAGCTTTTTTCACAGTTTGCAAACAAATAAAATTGTTTTTTTATTGGTTTAATTGAGAGCATTTTTATTTCGGATTATAGGGACTATAAGGCAAGTTTTAAGGTGCAGATAACAATCAAACATGACATTACGATCATAGAGAAGTCTAAAAAAGTTAGTGGTAATAAATGTCTCTCTGCCTGTACGGATGTATTTTGGACTGCAACCTAAACGGTTGGGCCAATCGTCTTCAAATTTAGAACTTAAGGTTATTTTAACATTATACAGAGGAGTTTTTTTTATTTTTTTTAGCTCAAAAACTAACGGTATCTGTCATATAACCGTTATGTAAAAGCTTCTTTTTTCTTTTTCTGTAGGTATGCATTATATTCTGGTAGGACCGGTTTTTTTTTCTTCGACTTTCTCAAAAACTGGTGATCCGATTACTATCAAAATTGATATTCAAGAAAATAAAGGTAGCCTAAGTAATTTCGCATTAATTTTTTTTCGAAAACTTTTATTTTTATTTATTTTATTTATTATTAATTTTTAAAATTTTTTTTTCTAATCAATATTTTGATGTGATGTGATTTTGAGTGAATTTTTTTAATTTTGGTTTTTAAATATACGTTATTTTTGTGCTTAAGTTTGTATTCTGGAATTTATTTTTTAAATTTTTTTTAAAAAAAGTTGTAAAACAAACCCTTTTATATGAAAACGGTTGGTACGATTTTGAAAAAAAAAATCACATTTTTTACATTTCTTAAAGAAATAAAAAGGTGTTTAAATTATTTCACCCAATACAATTTAACATACTTTATTCGAACAATCAAAAGTCACAAAAATCGAATAAATGCTTTGATGTTCACTTATATTTTCTTTAATTTTATTCTATAATGTGACCGCGCATATGAGGAAGTACGTGCGACCCAGTCGTGCCCATTTTTTAATCTTAATTGCAGCTTTTTGCAACAATTTCCATCAACAATTCAAAAACATTTCGTCGTAAAATAAGAAACTTTATTGTTATTTACAAATATAATTTTTAAATCACTGACGTGGTTTAATTTGTATACTGTTAGAAAAAATTGTTGGCGCTACAGCAGCAGATAAGGACTAGTGATGTATGTACATACATATGTATCTATCAACCACACCTATATAAAATGCGTTGTGAATCTAAAGGAACCATGAAATGCATATAAAACCAGTTTTGTAAATTACTACTGAACATTTCGTAATTACTGATTTTTCAATTCTCTCCGTGGAGTCTCCATTTCTTCCGTGAGGTGTGCGTTCAACAATTCTTTAACGCGAAATTCCCATTGCTCTGGGCATTGGTGATCAGATTTTCATCCTTAAAATATGTACATTATGACGTGTCAGGAGGGAGTGGTAGAATTCCACTTCTGCATTCTCAGGTTCAGGGGTGTAGTTTTCCAATCCGTTTTACTCTTTTTCTTCCAACACAGCAAACAACCATTTATCTGCAAATAAAAAAATAATTCTAACTTCAAAAAACTTTATATGTCTTTTATATTCTTTTATATCAATTTATTACATAAAAGTTGACAAAAATAAATAATTCAAATTACTTTGGAATTTTTCATAACATTTCAATCACCCACACCAAATCCGCTCCTGAGCACAGTTCATCGAATCAAGTGTTTATGTTAGAAGTACCAGCGAAGTGAAATCTCCTTTGAGGAAAAGGTTAACACTTTGCTCTAACTAACGTCACAAACACACACCTCAGTCCGCCTCACTGCATATCCCTGTGCGGTGTCACACCCTGGATGTTTTCTCTGCATCCCAGCGGGCAAACTTACTTAACCACTCAATGAGGCTTGCCGAATGAAATGTGTGCAGCGAAATTATGTAAAATGCAAGAGGTGTTCCATTCTAAGGTGGTCGTCATCCTCGAAACCAAGAGTGTCCTAATGTTGTGTATAGTTTCATTTTCAACACAATCTTTCTCGTCAAGTCTGTCTAAGGATATGGAAAACATTTTAATGCAAAATGGCCTTACTTTCGTTGAGAGGGAGAGGACGGAGGGAAGTGATGATGAATTTTCAACATTTTGAAAGCTACACACCACAAAGGACGACCTAATATTTTGGTCCATTACTGCAGCAGTCCCTTTCAATCCTCATTGCTGCTAGACACTCAGAGGGAGAGGGGGAAATACCAACAATTTTGTCAGCCAGAGTTATGCCAATTTGCAAGCTCGATTTCCCCTTTCCCAATATGTCTGGTATCAAGGAATGTCTTCTTGATTTTTCCATTCGCTTGGATTCCATCCAAATCAGGTCGCCTACTATGGATTCTTCTTGGGTTAGGCTGAGTGTGTTTAATTTCTTTGATGTTATGTCATTGTTTATGTCTCCCGTTCCACAATAAAACACTGAAAGGAACACAAAACCACTCGAATTAGATGCGAATCATAAATTAATTTTTTTTTTTTTTTTTTTTTTATAATTAACGCGCGCACAAGGGATTATGTGTTTCCCTTTTAATGTAGAACACACTGCGCGGGCATTACGAAGATAGGGAGGGGAGAGATAGGAGGTGCCGATTAACATTGGTTTTGAATGTTTGCAGATCAAAATGGCAAGGGAAAATCCCGCCGGGTAAACTATTTTTTAATTCAAGCAGATGACAGTTTAATTGCAATTCCCGAATACTGGGAGGATATGTTCGACACCCCATTAAGAGGAGCGGGAGCATTGTGTTGGTTTTGTTTGGTTCCACTTTGATTATTGGTATTGTGGTGCTGCACGAAAAGATTGTTTTTTATTGTTCCACCCATTGGTATTACAATATCTTACATCCTAGGTGCGTGGTACCGCATAATTTCCAGAAATATTGCGAAATTACTTCCAGGCAAAACAAAGGAACTCACCACGGGATGCAGAATTGGTATTGTGAGGAATGAATGGAGAAGTGATTGTTGCAACAATAATAATTGCTATTGTATACAATGCCAGGAGAGGTAAGAGATATCACTGGTTTTCATTGTTCGTAGTGACGAAGTTTTCGATGACAAGTTTGTCTTCATTTTTACTATTATCATCGTGGGAATTGTGTGACAATCTTTCTTCAGTAATAGCTGAAATTTTTTAAAATGTTTCAGTAGTGGAAGGCAGAAAATTATGTTTTTTTCCGAGGGCATATCAAGGATGAAAAGAAACCAGTAGGAGCCGCTACAACGTTGATGATGTTCGTTATTAAGGTTTTAAAAATATCAACCAAAATTTAAGTAGAGAATCTCTACATTGGCCTAAGCTAGACCACCTACAGCAATAAATGGTTTTCGTGTGTTTTAATAAGCCCAGTAACTTCAACATATCAGTCCTTAAAGTGGTTTGGGCTCCCTGATGAGAGCCTCATGTTGGTTCTGGTTATAGTCAAATTTATTTTGGTTTGTTTGTCGTTATGTTTACATTTAACAAATACCTAAGGCCTAAGCATTGAAAAGCCCTGGAGTCAGCCATGAGGTGAAGGGGGTTGTAGTTGAAAGTTTTTTTTTATATTTTGTGAGGTTATGAAGTCAATGGAAAAGGTGAGAAATTTAATTTTTTGTATAAGGACATTTGAATATCTCATAGAGTTATATGCAGTTACTATTTTGTAATAGGCGAATTCTGTGAGGTACATAAAATAACTTATATGGGATACTACGATATCTTCGGAGCTAAGTTTATCTGGCTTCTGGTCCTAGGAGTTATATTAAGTGCCTGGTCCTCCAGGTTGCGAGTCATGCCGTCTAGGTAACTACCCGACCATGTAAATTAGTTGCGAAGCAACCACTAGTCTTGGATATGAACGGAATTACTGGCGACGAACCCTGCAAACGAAAAAAGGACAACGAACTTCGAATCTGTACGTGGAATGTTAGATGCCTTAACAGAAGACGTTCGGGCGAATAACTAGCGAAGACCCTTGACAGCTGTAAAGTAGACGGCGAAGTAAAACAACAATTCCACCCACCATATCTAGACGAAATAAAGCTGGCTACAGACAAGCTTAAGACGAATAAATCCACCGGAGAGGCTAGCAGGGGTAACTCGGTTAGAAATATGTGACAACTCAGAAAGAAGACACTTTTAACGGGTATGTAGAACATTGTACAGTTTTCGGAATCACTACCAAACTCGTCGGCCAGTGCAAATTGGCGATAAAAAATGAACACTCTTTCGGCAAGGTCGGTGAAGTACTCACTGCCACCTTTGAAGTCAAAAAAGGATTAAGACAACTTGACGCGCTATTATGTGACTTCTTTAACATTAAACTTTAAAGAAAAAAGTAATTAGGGACAATGTTAACTTGGGCTCCGCTATTTGCTCAGAGAACAACACCAGCGCTGAGATCAAATGAAGAACAACTATTGTCAATCGCCGCTACTTCAGACTTTAAAGCCGCTTACGATAGCATAGTCAGGGTAGAAATTTATTAGGCCATGAGAGAATTCGGCATCCCAAATAAATTGACAAGACTATGTAGGATAACCATGACCAAGATTACAAGGCAAGTAAAATTAGCCAGTTCAGCAATCCGTGATTCTTGCACGTCAAAAAGAGGGACTATAGGCACCAAGTCCAGCCAGATATTGGCTTACGCAGACGATATCGACATCATCACCAGAAGCACACAAGCTGTATGCGGCTTCTTTCGTCAGATCGAGCAGGCGGCACAAGACCTGGGCCTGCATATTAATAGAAGGAAGACTAAGTACATGCTGGCTACGTCTGCGAGAAGTGTTGGCCCAAGTATCAGTGTAGTTGAGCATGAATTCGAAGTAGTGCAGTCCTTTAACTACCTTGAGTCAAAAGTAGTAGCCGATAAT
This sequence comes from Platycheirus rosarum, assembly GCA_963971375.1. Classification (NCBI taxonomy): domain Eukaryota; kingdom Metazoa; phylum Arthropoda; class Insecta; order Diptera; family Syrphidae; genus Platycheirus; species Platycheirus rosarum. The sequence goes on along the minus strand of OZ020507.1, from coordinate 22,173,687 downwards.
AATATGGAGGAAGAAATAAGCGTGAGGTTGCTAAAATCCAACAGAATCTACTAGTTATAGTCTTTCAAGACTCTTTAAATCCAGAAACCATAAAAACCAAGCTGCTGCTGTACAAGACTATGGTCTTACTAATACACACATACGGATCTGAAATTCGGGTGCTTACAAAAAGGCACTCTGATATCTTATCCGCGTCCTAGAGGAAAATCTTACGAAGAATTGTTGGGAGGATGATTCCGAAGAAGATACAACCATGCATTGTATGGAATCTATCTCCAAGCTGAATTTTTGGAAAAAATAAAGCTCGGTAGACTCCGGAAGGGCTGAGCACCTAGCTCGCATTGGGGAAGAGGAACCAGCTCGAAAAGTATTTTTTGCAGTTTTATTGTAGAAGGCAACATGACATACCTTGCTTGCGCTGGAAGGATGGCGTAGACCAAGAATCGGGATCTATTGGAAGAACCCGGTTGTTGCGCCGTTGATGATGATGATGTAATCGTTGCTTCTTCGGTTAACTAAATTGTTCTTTTATGAGACCCTCATAATCTCAGTCCTGTTCAGGAAGGAACAGTGGAAGCGGCAAGTACCACTCCCAATCCATCGAGCATAGCCGTGCAACGACAAACGTGCCGCAGGGCCTTCTACTTCGCCACAATGTTAACAAATTGCCTCTCAAAGAAGGAAATATAATCACGGTTCGTTAACGAAAACTCATTAACAATACTCAAAGCTACTTCTTGTAGATGACGATGTAGCTTATTCATAGAATGCGACAATATTATGAGTTAAATAAAAGTTTAGGTTAGCTTGTCAGCTTGTCATAACGAATGATACAGTTCGGCCAATCGAGCCCCATAGCTATTCCACCAAAACTAAAGAAGGAATTCTCTATAAGTCAAACCATCCAGAGATTCTTATGTAGCTTTGAGAGGTACAATATAGTATAATTTCTAGGAATGTGTCTGTACGTTCAGGCGCCCAGCAGAGATTAATATGTATTAAGCCTTTATTACATGTCTTAAAAGGACGGTCGTGCTTTTGCCTCGTATTATCAAATCAAATCGTTTTCCGTACGTAAAATGATGTTTCTGTAGGATTGAACCAATTTTACATCCGGGTGTCCTGACAATTTATTCATCCCTGAATGAAAGGTTTCACCGGCGACGGTGGTAGTTTGGTTTGGCCCTTCATGATCACCAACCTGTTGTTTCTCGTAACGATCATATGACCTTGTAGGGTCCAAAGAAACTACGGTCTCAACTTAAGACTGAGTGCGATTAATGGCGAACAGCTCATTTACACTAGCTATACCTCTTCTCAGGTACTCTGTCTCTATCATAAGTTTTCCAATTTTCCATTGTATAACTTTTATATTGGTACTTCCACGCGCATTTCGTCCCGCTCTTGGTCCAGCTATTAGATGATTGTTTCATTCTTCAATCAACTATTTCACTTGGAGGGGATCATCCACACGTATGTCCAAACCCATTAGGATTCCAAACGAACTGCATTTGGTGCCCTTGGGAGGAGTGTTGTTTAGGATCTGCTGAACACTATCCACAAAGTACTTCTGAATAAGACTGTCGACCGAAGCCTTGGCTAGCATTGAAACGACAATTCGTTGGACCCTCCTACTTGTCAGTGGAGGATCGGCGCTCCTTCGTAATCAACAAATGATGTATTCTCTTATTGTTGCAATTATCTTGAGAGACAGTTGAGGTAAAAGCCGTTCCTCTATCCAAGACAAAGGATTGCCAAATATTACTGATTGTTTCCGCAGACTCTGAACTTCCTCGGCAGCACCTGATATCTTCGCTGGGCAAAGCCAAGTGAATTTTGAGAAGGCATCCTCTTCAACTTACAGATGGATATTCTGTTTGTGGGTCATTTCAAATGCCTCTACTGATGTGCCAAACTAATGATCTCCTGCTTCATAGACGAAGACACAATGGTCAAATGTTGTTGTTATTATGATTCTTGGATAAAACCACAAACTTTTGACGCCCTAAACTTTTTTTTGAAATTTGTGGTGCACAAATCGAGTGGCTGGACTTAATACCTATCTGAAAATGAAAACAAAATAATCAACTAGAACTTCTGCATAACGAGATATAGGCATGTGAAGATTGAGTGTATAAATAATTTTTTGACACCTGACCCTTCAATTCGCCCCTGGAGGGGCAGTTATTTTTTCGAGATCTTTGTGGTTTATAGATTGGGTATTTATACTCAATAGCTACCCGATTCATGTACCACAAATCTCAAAAAAAAAAAAAATCCGCCACTATGAACGGATTGAAGGGTCGCGGTCAGAATTAACATTTTTCACTCAAGTCTTCACACGCCTATATTATTTTTCCTTTTCCTTGCTTCTGTGGTGAATATGGATGGCTATATCATAAAAACCTACATCTTTTTGGCATTTTTAGGGAAATTTGAAAACAAATTACCTTTTTTTCGAAACGTCATATCTTGATTACAAATTGACATACAAGCATGTTTGAATAACTAATATTGTAGAAAATTTTATGTTCTACAAAATATACATGAACGCTTCTTACGCAAACAAAGTTAAAGGGCTCACGAGGTCCAAAACATGAGAAAATGTTAATTAACCATTCATAAGTATTATTTCAAAGTTTCATTACCGACCTTTGTCGACTTTAAGCTAACTGTCGACTGGAATAAAAGTTGTAGTATTTTTTTTTTACTACAAGTTTGATTATAAACTGATTTTGCGTAAAAATGCACCAGAAAATAATGAACAAAGTACCGATTTTCAATAATTTTCTCTTTGTTGTTCAGGAGGCGCAGGGGGCGTGGTTGTAGTAATTTGTCCTTTAGTATATTATCTTCCGGGTATTCCAAAGATTACCTATATCGAAAATTTAGAACCACTCGACCTATTTGTAAGGTAAAACATCTTAATTTACTGCACTATAAAACACTTTAAGGAACCCGTTGCAATAATGACATGTGTGATACCTATATGCTACGTTGTTTTGGTGAATTGTTAGAAAAATAAATATATAACAAATTTCCAGTCACAATTAACAGATGCGAAGTTATTTAGCAAAATAACGCTAAAATAAAAAAAAAAATAATAATTTTTTTTTGGAAAGTTACATTTTTTTTCTGGTATAATGGCCTTAAATGAGGATGTTATTTATACCGTTGGAAAGAACATTTTCTCCTCATTAAAAATCATTAACAATATAGGTTAGTATAAAAACTCAAACCCGAGTTATATAGGAAAATATAGAATTCTGTTAAGAAGATTGGCGGCCATATTGATTACGTCTCCAACGCCGCTAGAGGGCCAGAAAAATGTGTGTCCTGAGCTTTTTAAGACTTGTCTACCAATGTACTATCTAAATCCAAACTACTAAGACAATGCGAAAATTCCGAAAATCTACGACTAGAGCAAGCAATAAAGATAATAATAATCCTCACATGAGGAAGAGTTTTCAAACAATGAAAATCTTTCGCCTGACAATAAGTAAGGATTAATAAGACTAGTTGCAATAACGAGGATGAAAATCTGATAGAAGCCTCCAAATTAAGAATACCTTCTCAACAAAATACCTTTGACTAAGTTAGCTCTAGTACATCCATGTAGAAAGACGATGCCCTGCGAGCTGCGAACCTAGTTCATAAGATAGTAACATAAGGAATTCCCGCACTATCGCGGAAGAAAGCTAGTAAAGTAGACTTCAGGATCAAACAAATGCAACAAAACCTGCATATAATTGGCCTCAGTTATGGAATTTCCCAAAACTGGAAGGCCTGCTGACGTTTTATGAGGTCAACCCAGTGAACCCACAGGTCGATGGTGTTTACAAATCACTGGTTTAGGATTGTGAGTTTGCGCATAAACATGCGTCATAGCGTTAATGGCGTTTTGTCAGATTAAAAAAAAAGCCTATATTTTTGCAATTTTTTTCTGGATATAGAGAACTTTTTTTAATTTCCAATTCTTCCTTAATAAGTAAAAAAACAACAACTGTGCAAGAATATCCAAAAGCATCAATAACTCGGTTTTCCCTTAATGACCTCACCAGAACATATGTGTACCCAATCTTGTCCCTAACCACCTAATGCCTTCTATATCTCTATCGAAAAATATAAATCGCTCATCAACTTTTTAACACAATGTGAGGTCGTCCTTAAACCCCAATAACAACAAAGGTTCTTCTCATTTACATTGCAGACAGAGCAGAGACCAAGTCTCGTCACAAATTTCTCTGATATCATGTTTTTAGAGTGTATGCATTGAGAGTTCCATCACCCGTAGCACGTCTATTGCTTAACGCCAGACGAAATCCCAAACGGGTACGGGTATAACTTATTTATTTTCCTTGTCGTGTCCGTCGATTAAAGTGTTGAATTTTTAATTTTTAATGTCCCGCCTAACTGCATTAAAGTGAGCTAGGACAATCGTTAGACATATTGATGGCTTCCCTGGGGCAGGCCATAAATCTGTTCTATGGAGTCAAGAAGGAGTCTCCAAGTGGACATATGCTGCAATGTCGTCTATCTTGTTCTTCGATTAAGACTTTTCGTAAGAAATTATTTGTGCTTAATTAAAGTTATCACGATCTTTATTGCTAATGTACAGGGTGTTTCAGAAAAAAACAGTCAGACTTGATACCCCATATTTAACGTTAGCAAAAATTTTCACAGTCCAATTAAAGTTCAAGAATCCAGGGAATATATATGTAGATGTTGGAAAAGACACCCTGTTCTTAACCTTATCAAGTCTGGGGCACACTTAATTATTGATGCGAATATTGCGTGCATGGTGTTTTATTTATGTGCGTAGAATTCGATGTTTCTCGGTAGTTAATGTCGAGATGACATGATATGGGTGATGGAGATATGTCAGAAATCCGCAGACAAGGAGTTGAACAGAAATTCATAATTTATAACAGATGCGGGTATTCTCGACAAGATACACTCTGTTACCCTTGTGTATCATTGCTGGAAATACAATGATTCCTGCCTCGAGGGATGCTAATTGAGCGATTCAATCCTTCAACAAGTTTGTCTGTTTGTTTTGGGCTCTGAGCTGATGACTATCTGGTGGAAGATTATTAAATAATTTCATTCCAGAGGGGATACGGGTTGTTCCCAAATATGATTTCAATTAGTTTCCGAGTCTCGGTTATGAGTATTTTTTTTATGATGCGTGTATCAAACATTTCACTTTATTAGCTTGTAATTGTTGCCATGTATACAAATTGGACACAAAAGTCCATCCCGCATGTCATTGAAGTGTTTTTATTTGCTTTCCCATCATCTATTGGTTGCGTGAATAAATTTATCGTTATTTATCTAAACCATGGGTTATGGTATCTTTGAGATACAAAGTGGTGTAAATGTGCCTACTCAATTATATTTTTGACGTTTTATGTAAATCTACACCTCAAATCCTTTTGGAGAAAGCAGAAATTAATTCAAGGACATTCTTTTACCCAGTGACAGAGATTTTAATAGATGTCAACAGGAAAATGTCAGACAAAGCATCATCTTCAAGGATTTTTTTAATTTTTGCTTAGCTAAAAATGATTTATGGCCACTTTTCGTGGGGAAGAAGAATAAAGGAACCAACCTATCTACTCCTTCCATCTTGAATGCCATATTTTCACTCAATGTCGCTGTCCTTCAGACAGCAAAGCGCCATGAGACACATGAATTATAAACGCACAACGTTTGTCGGATATCCTGTGAGCTGTCATTGCTGAATCGCTGAATGGAATATCTCCTTCTGCGAAATGCTGTGTGTCTGGCCTCTGTTCTGAAGTCTGAGTGTGAATATTTGAAAAATTCAGACTTCCTTCGATATTATAATTTCATTGAGAATATATTATATAATTCCTGGCTGGAAGCGTGTGAGAGTTCGTTATTCACATGGGAACGTTTGAATGAAAAGACGAGACGACACGGAGAGGAATTACTAATGGATATTTCCTTTGTACTTTCAGATAAAAAAAAAAGATCAAAAAAGGAAAATAATTAAATTGAAAATTGTGCTTACAAAGGACGATAGCAATATGCTTTACAGGATGACAAGCAACAGGGATTTTTTGGCGTGATAATGGAATAATTGAACTCGATAATTTGTTTAAGTTAAAATTATGTAATTTTAGGTTCCTTTCGAACAGCTTTTATGCTTTAAATTTAAATCTGATGGGTTATAAGGATGAAGGAATTTTAGGCGGGGGTGCTGAGGTTAAATTCGAGACAGTTGTCATTTGAATTAACCCTCCGCAGAATATACGAATAATAGGTTCGTTGGAGCTATAAGAGTAGATATATTTAGAACGGGCGAGGATTTCTTAAATTACAGGAAGAAAATAGAGTTGTATAGAGTATCACATTCGACGGAACCTCAGACGAGTGGATTTAAGAAGATTTATAAGTTGAAGGCACTCTCAATAGGGGTTCAAAATAAATGAATCATTCCAGGAGAAACCGTTAAGGGCAAATCTTAGGACACGACGTTGAATACTCTTGATTCTCGAGGTTTTAATCTGATAATATGGAGACCACGAGTCAAATGTCGAAGAAAATTGTCTTGAAAATTTTGGTATTATGAGCGTAGAGTGAGATTTTAAAATGTTTGATGACCATTTGGTGGTTGGGTGCTGTGTGAATAGGGTAGGCACTGAACGGCGTCAACCAGGCGATACACATTGCTGCAACTATCTCGAACGCATCAATTGTACTTATATTACCTCCTTGCGGTCCATGGGAACATTCCTGCTTAACTTATAAGCGCGAGTGTTGAACACAGAAAAAATAGCAACACTATAATGCTCTGCTTTAATGACTATTCTGATCGATTCGCAGAAGTCTTGCACGAGTCCCTTAGAAAGAGGACGTACGGCGGATGAGCCCAACCAATTGAACCAATGATGGCTACTTCGACGTATTTGGAGATAAGGTTATTGGGACAATTCAATGCAAGTCAGGGTATTGAAATAGAGATGGTGGCGGATGAGCCCTTAATGGGCCAACGACAGCGCTCATATGCCCGAAGCGGGTTACTGAATCCGGATTCTCCAATTCCTTTTGTGTAAGGAATCCAAAAAAGGACCTGGCCCTCCAGGTTGAGGGTTGGGCGTGGAGTTAACAACCCTGCCATGAAAAAGACAAATAGTTGCGAAGCGACTAATATTCTCAGAAAAGGACGGATTAAGTGTTGACGACCCGGAAAACGAATTAAGGACAATGACCTTCGGATCTGCACGTGGAATGTTAGAACTCTTAACGGACCACGCGCAGCCAAACAACTAGCGGAGGCCCTAGACTAACTACGGTGATTGTGCAAGAAGACCGCAGTGTTTATTTGGCTGCGGATTCGTCATAAGTGGCAGACTTAGGCAAGAAGTCTTGAGCTTTCGACAAGTAAGTGAGCGACTTGTGACAATCCGTATCAAGGCTAAATTCGCCAACATTAGCCTAATATGTGCTCATGCCCCCACAGAGGACAAAGATGACGCCACCAAGGATGACTTCTATGAGCTCCTCGACAAAACCTATGAGCAATGCCCTAAATACGACGTTAAGATCTTACTAGGCGATTTTAATGCCAAAATAGGTAAAGAGGAAATCTTTGGTAGGACGGTCGGAAAACATAGCCTACACGACACAACGTCTGAAAACGGACTTAGGCTAATTGACTTCGCAGCGGCACATAACGTCACCATTGCAAGCACACGGTTTCCTCATCTCGATATACACAAAGGGACTTGGCGACACCCAGATCAAAGAACCGTCAATCAGATTGATCACGTTGCGATCGATGCAAGACACGCCTCCAGTATCTTAGATGTTCGCACCTTCCGAGGAGCTAACATCGACTTGGATCACTACTTTGTTGCAGCAAAGGTAAGAATGCGAATAACCCGAACTCCACAACAACGGAGTAATACTGTGAGGAAGTATGATGTCGGAAAGCTGCAATCGCAAGAAACCGCCAGAACCTATGCCGATCGAATATCCCGTAACCTCTCTAGAAATCCAGTACCGCCAGCATCAAGTGCCGAAGACCAGTGGCAACACTGCCAACAAGCCATCAGAGATGCCGCAACTGATGTGCTAGGTTTCACCAGACCACCACCACGAAACCTCTGGTTCGATGACGAATGCAGGCAGGCCCATGCAGCCAAACAAGAGGCATATAAAGCAACGCTGCAAAGAAAGACGAGAGCTGCTCGCGAGCTTTACGAGCAGAAAAGACGGGAAGAACACCGGCTTCTACAAAAGAAAAGAGAGAGCATGAGAAGCGCGCGATCGAAGATAATGAGAGATACTACTCCAGGAACAACGTGCGGAAGTGCGGATACCCTCTAAACTGCGCCAACTATAGAGGAATAAGTCTTCTGAATATCGCCTACAAGATCCTCTCTGCCGTACTATGTGAACGCCTGAAACCTTTCGTCAGCAACCTAATTGGCCCCTATCAGTGTGGTTTCAGGCCAGGAAAGTCCACAATCGATCAAATGTTCACGCTACGGCAGATACCCACCACCACTTTATCGATTTTAAGGCCGCGTACGATAGTGTTTATAGAGACGAGCTATATAGAGCCATGCCTGGTTTTGGCATCCCCACAAAACTCGTTAAGGTTGGTACTGACCTCACAGAAGCTTTTGACCTCAAAAAAGAATTCCGCCAAGGTGATGCGTTATCGTGCGATTTCTTCAACTTAATACTTGAAAAGTTATAAGAAAAGTCTGTGCAATTGCTAGCATACGTTGACGAGTTCTGCCAATGATGTCTATGGCAGAACTCGGCGAGTTGTCACTGGAGCGTTTGCTAACATTCAAGCTGAAGCGGCTAAGATGGGACTAGCGGTCAATGAGGCCAAAACGAAGTACCTGCTGTCCACAAAAAGGGACACACAACACCGGCGGATTGGACAAAACATCACAATAGACAGGCACAACTTTGAGGTAGTTAGGGACTTTGTGTACCTCGGATCCGCTATAACATCTGACAACAGCATCTCATCTTCTTGCCAATCGCTATTTCTATGGGCAATTGAGTAGTAAGGCCCTCTCTCGAAAGACAAAGAAGACTCTGTATAAGACCTTAATCATCGCAGTCCTGCTTTATGGCGCCGATTCATGGACTCTATCTTAATGGGATTAAGATATCCTTAGTCGTTTCGAGCGTAAGATTCTTCGGAAGAAGAATACTGCTTCGCAGAGCAATCCGCCCTCGAAAAACCATACCAACAAGATAGTGATTCGATTCAATGTTGACACCTCGATACGTTCGTACAGTTCTCAGGCTCGAGTAGTGGCGAAGATCTATGAATACCTGGTGACTCAGGTGTGACCCAGGTGGCTTGTCAATGTTCCAATTTCTTTAATCGTAGTCCATTGTTATTACTCATATTAGTGATATGATGGTGATCTATGGCATATCTCACTGAACAGTGGAACAAATCTTTATATCGCTTTGGTGAAAGTAAGATTATTGCTCTTGTATGTCTGTCTGTCTGCCTGTCTGTCTGTCTGTCAGTATGTATAACGAGCTGCAGCCTAAACGGCTTAAGCTATTGTCTTGGTCTTCAAACTTAGTGTGTGTGATTATTTTGGAATTTCCCAGAGGGGAAATTGAAATTAAATTTTTAGGCCTAAAAATAATGGTACCTGCCATATGACCTTTTAAGAAAACCTTATTTTTTCTCGAAAACGGCTTGATGAAAATTTTTGAGAATTTTTTTGTTGGTATTTGCTATCATTTGATTAGAACCAAATTTACGGAAAAAGTCTATTAACGATACCTTTCATGTAACGGTTTTTTTTAAATTTTGGGCTTTCTCGGTAACGGTTTTTTGGATATCTGTCAAATTTTATGTTTAGGAAGACCTAAGAAGCTTTATTAATTCTGCATATAAACATCTTTAATAACTTTTTTTCTAATTAAAATTAATTTTTGAATTTTTTGTTTTAAAAATTAATATTTTTAAAACTAATCAAGAAAAATATTTTAAATTTTATAATCAAATGTATATTAATAAACTCTAATAAACTGCATACATAAATTTCAAAAGAAAACAGGTGTCAAAAAACTAAAAAAAAACAGGATTTTATCAAAACCGGTCCTACAATTATCGAAATACTTTTTCCATACATTGTTTATTATTTAAGAAGTGTGATGGAGTACTTCATTTTTACTGAAAACCGTTAAGTATTGTGGTTTTTATACTTTTTATAAGTTCAAACTGTGATATTTTCAACGTAAATGTTTACTTGTTTCTGTCAAAGATCTTGCTTTCTAATGTTATTAGGCACGTAAGAGCAAGTTCGTGGGACCCAGTCGTGCCCATTTTTATAAATGATCTTCTGTCTGTTACTTTTAATCCACTTAACTGTTTTGCTGACGACTCTACCCTCAGCTTTTCATATTCGTTCGATGATTCACGTCCTTCGCCTTCGGACGTACAATTGCAACGGTACCGTATGTCAAGCTCATTAAACTCCGATTTATACACCATTGTCAAATGGGGTAATAGGAATCGTGTTGAGTTTAATGCTTCGAAAATTCAATGCTGTCTTCTGTCGTTAAAGCCATCCACGAATGGCACTTGCATCGAAGAAACCGAAAAGCTCTTAGTTCTCGATATGTGTGTCAACGACGACGTCCGTTGGAACGATGTAGTTGAGATCGCTGAAAATGCTGCTAAGTGCTCAGGTTTTCTAAATCGTTGTAAGAAGTATTTTCCCCTTCTGATCTGGCCACAATTAACACAGCGTTTATACGCCCAAAACTGAAGTATAACTCACACCTCTGGGCAGGTGCTTCGCAGACGTCGCTTCACCTGCCTTAATACTAAAAAGAGCGTTAAGATTAGTAGGAAATAGAAATGTCTCTGAAACAATTCCTTATTTTATCGTTTCTTTTATAAAAAAATGTTCACTCGGGTTTTCTAATAGGAATAAACTTTGAATTTAATTTGTGAACGCATCCTTTCACTAATCATCGAACTGTCATTGTCGATTTATTCAGTAAACTCAACATTTCCATCATTGTTAAGTACACGAGCGAGCAACCTCTTCAATTTATAAAAAATTTCTACCGAAATTCGGAGTCGGTGACCGCAACTTTAAGAGCGTTGAATTGTTGAATTTCATCATCATTTTTGGCTCAATGGGTTTGTCAATAAGCAAAATATGCGTTATTGGTCAGGTGAAAATTCACATTTTCCTCATGAATCACCACTTTATCCCCAAAAAATTACTGTTTGGTGCGGTTTGCATGCCGGCGGCGTTATTGTGCCATATTTTTTCGTCGACGATAACGATCGTTATCGTTACTGTGAATGGCTAGCGTTATCGAACCATGATTACCGTTTATTTTTGGCCCGAATTGGAAGATATGGACTTGGACGTCATGTGGTTTCAAAAGGATGGTGCCACAAGCCACACAGCACATCTTAGAATCGATCGATATTGAAGAGTAAGTTTGATGAGCGTGTTATCTCAAGAAATGGGTCAGTCGATTGGCCGCCTCGTTCGTGCGATTTAACGCCTCTAGACTATTTTTTTTGGGGCTACGTTAAGTCATCAGTTTATGCCAACAAGCCGACGACGTTTGGAGAGCTCAGAGCCAACATTGAACATGAAATAGCGGCCGTTTCGGCCGAAATGTGTGGCCGAGTCATCGAAAATTAAGTCCAACGAATCGACCGCTGCAAACGTGCCCGCGTTGGCCACATGCACGAAGTCAAGTTCCATTCATAAATGCGTTGATTGTACTTCAAGCCGATAATAAAGATTTCCAAATATCTCAATTGGTTTGCGTTTTATTTGATAAAAAAGTTGTCAAGTCCTTGTTGGAAAACCCACATTAATTATATTTAAAAATATTTCAGGGAGTATGTTTTTATTTGTATCCATGAAAAATTTCTCAGACACTGCTATCAGAAAGTACAGGCAGAACATTTTTTTTATTTAAAAATCCATCTGTCAATCCACCTGTCACTTCTGAAGAATTTTGTCTTCTTGACATGTCTTCTTCATTTGGCATCTCTTTTAAGGATGTTTCAATCGTTCCTAATATTGAGTTAGCATTCATTTCTTAAAAGATTGATCTGCATCATCAATGAATTCTTTTGTGACTTTCGATAACGACTTTCTTTACTACTTCCTTGAAGTTTTGTGTACTTCTTCGGGTTGCTCTTGTAACATCTGTTCTATGCTTCATTTACAGGCTGGTGTTTTCATTTGAATCCATAATCCGTAGAACTTCCCACAAATATTTCCTGTACAAGACCTCTTTGTAGCAACCGTTTTCTAAAACTCTTTTATGCCCATAGAACTGACAATTAATAACAGATAAAAAAGTATCTGAAACTTTCACACTCTCAGGAATAAAGTCATAACATTTATTAAACTTTCATTAAAACGCATGAAATCCATAAAACTATGCCTGCGTAATATTTTCAATTGCAAAAAAAACCCAAACTACTTAATTTTGCAATAAAATATTTAAAGCATGTTCCTACTAACTATCCAGCTTTGTTATATCTTAATTACGATGAAAATCATAAATTACAATATTAACTTACCTAGATACTCTTACCTGGTTTAACAAATGAATTAGTTTATGATTCACTTGACTACTTTTGTTTTCATTGTTAATTCGAAATGTGATAATTGGTCTTGGGATAACTTATGGTGTGTTGCAAGTCCGTAGACTCTCATAGTTGCGTTTTCGTTTTGCATTCGAAACAATGTCCCAGATAGATTGTCTTCCTGGGAAAGTGCAGGTCTTTTGGGAATCACAATTATCTAGATGTCAGATAATTGCAGGTGCACTATCTAATTTAATTCATAAATTAACAATGATGGAGATGATATCATGAAACTCCCGATCAGATGTGTTAAATTTTATTGTTTAACACAGGCAAATCATGTAACTGTGGCAACTCATGACAGTGGAACAATGATTAACGAATTTGGTAAAAAAAATAATTTTACTTTTTGAATAATTTCAGGTTAGACAAAACGTCCCAAAAATGTCCAAGAATTTTAACAGAATTTCCCCTTTAGAGTTGCCATTCTTTTTTTTCCGAAAAATGACATTTAAAAACAAACATATTTTACAAAACATGTTTTTTTCATACGACAGGGATCTTATTATTTAACAAAGAAAAAAAAAATAATTACAAAGAAATCAAAAAAAAAAAACTCCTAATAAGGTACAACAAAATTCTGAACCCGAATTAACTTCGAATTCGAACACTCAGTGTGGAGCTCCATAGCCTGTGCTTGGGGTTGGTGGCAGCGCAGGCTGTGGCTGTTGTGGGGCGCCATATTCACCCGATGGAGGTGGAGATATGCTATTGGGATATGGACCAGTCTCTTCCTTCTACAAAAAAAAAATACATAAATTCCCAAAAATACCAATTAACTTTGTATAAGATACTTTACCTGAGTCTTGTAACGAATAAAGTAAACCTCTGGTTTACTAGGTTGAGTTGGGGCTGGAGTTGGAATCACAATGTCGGGTTGTTCGTCGGGCTTCTTCACCAACACATACACCAAAGTCTTTTCCTCGTTCTGTTGGATTTGTGGAATTATTGGAGCCCTTGGGGCAGGTGGTGATGGAGCCTTAATAAAGACGATTTTGTAATGTTTCTGCGGTGGTGGCACAACAATTGGTTTTCTGCAACAAAATAAAAAAAAAAAACAGACGAATGTAATTATATCGGGCAACTAAAGTCGGAAGCAAGATATAAATCTCATAATCAAATACTTTTGTAAAAACAAAAAGATACTTACTACCGCGCCGCGCGGCACAACAAAACCCTCTAATTATGGCACTTAGATAATTTTAGTCACACTTCGGTGATTCGTGTCGCTTCTTCTTGTTTTTTTTTTTTTGTTTGACTTTGTTTGACTTTCGAAGTGAGCGAATCGAGACCGCCTGCAGAGATTATAGTGGTTTAGATACTTTTACTTTCTAAGGCACGAGGCATTTATTTTATACGCCGGGATGTTGTTGTACATGCGATCTATAAACTTCCTGAAACATTCGACACTTTGGAATTGGACATGTTTGTTTTTTTTTTCTTGGGCTGTGTTAACCAACACCGCATCAAATTTAAATACGTTTCGGTGGAATATTAAACTCTTCCGCATAGAAAGGTGAAGTTAGGCCCATTAGGAGTGGTAAAATGGCAAAGAAATTGGTGCAATGACATCAAGTACAAGAAAAATGCTTTGGAATTGTGGAAGGCTCTTGAGGATATGAATTTGCCGGTGTGGAGTGATGGGCGGTTGGAATGAAATAATGTGATGTGCTGACCTCTTTGATACCCTGTTTGGACATGGAAGACTAATTTAGTGGTGAGGAGAGCCTACATCTTTGTATATGAATGCAATGGCTCAAAACCATGCACACCTATCAAACTTTCAAGAAAAAGTATCTTTTATCATCAAATTTCAATCAGTGTTCAATCCAAAGAGTTTTGTTAAAGGTAGGTCGGAAGATAGCAGCAATTATCTGCTCAGGTAAAAGTATCGAAACGCGATAAGCACTTTTTAGCCTTTCAAAGTCACCGTGTGTAGATGATATTTTCCAAGCCCTTTTACAAGACGGTAAAATAGGATGGCTTTTCTCATTAATATAATTCGAAGTAGTATTGCACTTGGCTATATTCCAAATCTATGTAGAAGAGCTTAGGTAATATTTACACATAAAACTGGGAACAAAATTACTACAAACCCTAAGTCTTTCAGGATAATAATTTCAACATCTTAAGCTTTCAAGACTTCAAAGAAAAGGCCTTATGTGGGCCTTTCTCGATATTGATGGCTGTTAACAGGGCTTTTGAAAGAAGTGTGTACCCATCACTATAGTCAGAAGGATAACAAGTATGCTAGGAATAAGAGTTGTCCAGAGAGTTGTTACAACAAGATATTAGTGTTCAGGGAAGGGTTTTATCACCCTTACTGTTAAGTATTGTTGTTGGAAAATCTGTATTTTCAAGGCATACGCTACATCGGTTTCGGCAATGACATTGTTATAACAGATTTGGGGAAATTATCCTGAGATAACTGGATATACAACAATGGGCTGGATACCATATTCGTATAAGGCGCAGTAGACAGAGTCCCAGACCTCGGTGGCGCATGCAAGTGAAAGAGAACTTCAACTAACTTCATGAGCAAAAATTGAAGCAGCTAGCTGGTGAAAAGTTTTGTTGGTTGAGGTCCAGGTCCACTCCTGACTGTAGCGTTACCTTAGATAAGTTAAGGTGTCGGAATTCCGTTTTTTCTTAACTGAAAAAGTTAAATTCAATGCAGATGGTTACTAAAACATTTTGAAGCGTTATTTTAGTATTTGATAGCAGGAAGTGGTTTCAACCCCGATTAGACTACGAGCCAGGCAGCTGGCTTCCAAACTGAATTCGATGAATTGGTTATAGGTATAACCAGTCGATTGTTTGCCAAGGTTGTGAGATTAAGCACTTCTAAGTTTTCGAATGGGGTGTCTTCAAGTTTTCAGTCTATGCCAATAAGTCGCTTCGTTAGAGGAGCTCATAATCAACACTGAACGGGAAATTTCTGCAATTTTCAATTAAATGTTCGGCAAAATAATCGAAAATTCGATTCAGAGAATTTACAGCTGCAAACTTGTGGTAGATATTGAACAGCATCGAATTTTTGAGATAGGTGTTATGAATTCACTTTAAACCAATAATACTTTTTTCCAAATGTCTTAAATGGTTTGCGTTTTCTTCAAAAAAAAAAAAAATGTTGTCAATTCTTTATTAGAAACTGCAATAGTTTTCCAAGGCAAACTTATTCTAGACAATCGAAGTTATCGACTCGCCATTTGTCGATCGCGTAGATTAGTTTGTGTGTTTGGTATTGTGGACCACGATCGAAAAAATAATATGTTATTGTGAATAATTTAAAAATATATTGTGAATATAACGATTTTGAGAGTTAATTGGAGTTTTTTTTTGTTTTTTACTTTTTAGTAATGAAAATTCATTACTACAATTCAAAAATGAGTAATATCGAAATCCCAAATATCCATAGGGAACCTGTACCATTCAATTTCAAAGACAAATTTTCCCATCTTATCTTTGCCTGGAACTTTACACAGATGAATTTTGCTATGTTCTGATTTTATTCCAAAATGCTCATTAGGTTTTTTTGTATATAAATACTTACTTTTGACCTTAAAAGCATGTTATTTTGCTAAATTACATTTAAATTTTCAATAAATTAATAACATTTTTACCACGAGAAGACATCCACACGCTGCTGTCGATGTCAATCAATCGACAACCGCAATCGGGGCCATTGTTCTTCTTTTTTTATATTATCAGGTTTTTTTAACTTAAAAAAAATAAAATATACCAATTAATCAATTATTTAGCATTGTAATATTACAATTAAACTATTTAAAAAACATTAAAGATTGTTTCGCACTGTAGGACGGATTAGTATTTGAAGCAGCGCAAAGACGTGTCAGCTACTGTATCAATCCTTAGAACTTTTCTTAAGAATCTAAAACCGTTGTTAATGGGTATAGTATAAGCCAGTTTAAGGAACTTCAATAAAGAGCAATAAAGCAAAGGTGAGGAAAAGGAGTTATGGTCCCAGTCAAGATCATTACAATTGTCGATTTCAGAACAAAAAGAATGTAAAACATATTAACGATTTAAAATTGCTTTTTACGGACTTTAGTCTCTCAAAAAATTGGCGTCTCTTTCAAGTAGCTCACATGGACTCATCAGTTTGTCAGTGTGTTAAGTTTTTGATAAAACTTTATTGTGAACCATAAATATTCAACAAGATTAAGATTTTAATCCTCAAGGCCGTCAAAAGCTATTTTGCTTCAATAATTCAACAAGACAAAAACTAAATCTGAGTTTTAATTAGTTATTTTTATTTGGTTTGTTTTTCAAGCTAATGTATTGTAACAACAGATAACCTGGCAATACTGCATTTTCAGGAGAACCAACGACACTAAAATTGAGACAAATCATTAGATACGCATACGCTAAGCGGCATTACAAGTTTAGTTGTGAATAAGAGATGACGTTCCTAGTGTTAAACTTCTCTATAAAATTCATTAATTAATTATTATTATTACATTAAGTCAAGTTGTTAAAGCATAGTAGACTTTGTATTTAAACGTTCAGTTTGTTATAGTGCACATGAATTTAAGATATATACTAACATTAAGTATACACACATTCGACACTTGTATTTCACAAGTTTTTGGTAATTACTTCTAAAGAGCGAAGGTGCACTTTAAATTCTTTTTAAATCAGACTAATTAAAATGTTCAAATAATGACCAGCATCATTTTTTTTTATTGATGGAAGCTTATGAAACAACTGATGCAAACGCAAAAGTTGTTCGTTTTGGGAACAAGGTTGTTTCCTTTCGCTAATCATTCGCACTGACCAGTAGATGCACGGGCACGCATAGAGTTCTTGATCATCTCTGCATCAAGATTCCACTGAAGGCATTAATGTATCTATAAACATAGCGTTATGGTTTGAATAATGCACTCTGGTGAGAAGCGAACAGAACACAGAAACATCGTTAAAATGAGTTGGAATGTATATACGTAGGGCTAAGAATCAATAAGTAATTCTAAGCCAAATCTTAGCGAGACTTGGCTTTGGCTAGTAACACTCACATTGGTATCAGTTGATATCAAATAATATGCTGGTATTTCATAACAAAAAGAAATAAATTGAATAAGAAAATATTCCCTAGATGTAAGATTTTAAAATTCCAAAAAATATTTGATTCTCGGATAAAAAAGATTGACTTACTTCAAGTAGGTATTAATTAATTGATTTTATCCGTATAACACAATTTCCTGCTTCAATGGACATTCTCCTTTTTTTCCAAATGAGAAATTATTTAAGAGAGTTCTGTAGTCGACGGGAATATAATTGACAAACAATTGAATTTCTAGGAAAGAGACAAACAAATTGTATGCCTACACAGCTCTTTTATGGAAAGGGGAATCTAATCACCCATTCTGAAGGCAATCTGGAGCGACAAAAAGACATCATATGTCACATGCATAAAGTTAGCTATCAGCAATTAATAAACAGTTAAGATTGTTGAGTACATCCTAATAGATATTCTCCTCTATCATACAAGAACGGATAATCCCATACGAGAAAACCACACTTGGCAGCTATCAATGTGGTTTAATTACCAGGCAAATCCACAATTAATCGATCTTTACCCATAGAGAGTCTAGTATTTGACATTCCAACATACCATTTTTTTTTTTTGAAGACTATAAGCCACCAACGATACCATAGCCAGGGTAGAAATTTTTAAGGTCTTTTGAGAAAATTTATATTCCTATATGAAGGCTGAGAATGTCCAACAATAAAAGCCAAGTAAAAGTAGCCATTTTACTGTCCAGACCAATCAATATTCTAATGAACTCCGACAAGGAGATGGTCTGGCTTCCATCCTCTTCAACCTGGCGTTTGAGAAAGCAATCCTTGACTCTGGAACATCAACTAGAAGGTCCCGACATATATTGGCTTACGCAGACGATTTTAAGCAGAAGTCAACAAACTGTACAAGACTCCTTCATCCAGATCAAGCAGGCGGTACAAACCCTCGGGCTGCATGTTAATGTCGGGAACACCAAGTACATACTTACTGCGTCTGTGAGAAATATAGGTCAGAAGCATGAAGCACTCTGATTTCTTATCCGCGTTTGAGAGGAACGTCTTACGGTGATTTGATGGCCCCGTATACGAAGGAGGACGATTCCAGAGAAGATACAATTAAGAATCAAGAAATCTACGTGGAAACAGATGTTTTTAAAAAAATAAAGCTCGGTTTGTTCTGTTGGGCTGGGCACACGTGGGCACCTAAATCATATTAGTGAAGAGGAACCAGCTCTGTATGTCATTTGCAGTTTTTTTTTTGATAGAAGACTATTATTGGTCAAGGTTATACATTTTATCTTGATAAGATTTAAAAAAAAGTTTAATCCGTATTAAGGAAAGTAAGGCACAAAGTCCCAAATTCCAGAATAAAATTACGGATTTTTAACCCACTCAACTCTTACGTCAGCAACCAGGTGTACATTAAGTTGCAAGTTAAACTTCAAATTCTCAATCTCAAATTTAACCATAGATGCAGTTATTCCAAAAATGTGTTAGGTAATACAGAATTTAATATGTTAATAAAAAAATAATTAAAGGTCTTTAATACAATTTCTATACATATATACTACGTTGTTAGAAAAAATAAAAATTAAAAAACAACTTAGAAGAAGTCTCAGCACAAATTTTTGACTTGGTTGACTTAATGATTCAAAATGGTATTTTACGGCCTTTAAGTCCACCAAAAATTTGGCGTTTCGTCCCCGTAACTAACTTGGACTCTTCAGTTGATAGTAAGAACATTTGTCAAGGCGCAACTTTGGATTTGTTCAGTTCAACATATATAAAGTTTTTGACAAAAACATAATGTGAACTATATCCAACCAGATAAAATTTGTAATCATTAAGTTGGAAAGAAAGAGGTTTAGTCCAGGGCCAGACTAAGTTAAATGAATTGAAGGTTTGTAGTACAAACTATATACTATATGAACCTTGTAAATATAATAAAATTTAAACAACTGCTAAGTAGAAGACTTGAATCAAAAAAGCTTTTTATGGCCTTTAGGTCCACCAAAAAAATGGCGTTTCCGCCCAGTAACTCACTTGGACTCTTCAGTTGACAGTGAGTACTTTGTCAAGAAGCAACTTTTTTTGTTTTTTCCATTAATTGCTGAATATTAATATTCTATGCATTTATTTTTATTTCAGTATGCTTGTGTGGTTTTTTCTAATCATAATTTTTTTTGTATATATATATAAAAGGGTTTTTGTGTACTTAAAACCTTAAAATGTTTAAACACCGCACGAGCATCAGAGAAATGAGCAGGGATAATAGAGGAGTTACCGATGCACATTAGTTTTAAAGTTCTGCATATCAAAATTGGAGGGAAAGACATTCCCACATTCGTGTAGTACGACAAAAGAAAGAATCTCTATTCCTAAAAGTACGTCCGAAGTTAGTATTACGGTTGAATCGTTTCAGGGTAGGAATACAGCTGGCTATTTCGCTAGAGCATTGTTTGTAAAAATAACGATAAAATAACGAAAGACACGAACATTACGGCGCTGCTCAAGCGATGTAAATGTTTCTTTTATTGTTCGGTCGCCTATCATTTTCAAAGCTCTTTTTTGAATTCTATCTAGAAAACTCAAGTGGGTTATAGAAGCACCTGCCCAAATATGGGAATTATGCTCGATTTTCGGTCGAATATATGCTTTACAGACCTGTAGTCAGATCAGACGGGTTGATTTTTTATTTTTTATAATATTCATTCATTTATTTACTTATTTTATAGCCATTAAAAAAATGTTATATTTATTTTTTAATTTATATATTATTTATTACATATATAAATACATATTACTGAAGTTTTTAAGTTTCATGGCATCACGATCATGGAGAAGCCTAAAAAAGTTAGTGGCAAAAAATGTCTGCCTCTCAGTCTGACAGTTTGTCAGTCTGTCGGTATATATCTGCTTAAAACGGCTTAAGAGATTAACTTCAAATTCGGTGTGTGTGGTTCTTTTGGAATTCCTCAGAGGGGTTTTTGAAGTTTTATTTAAAGTGTACCTGCGATATTACCGTTAAGGAAAAGCTTATTTTTTCAAAAAAAAAACTCCTAAAAAATTGTTTGAAAGTATTTTGGTAGGTATGACCTATTATTTTACCGGAGAGGTCTATTGGGGGTACCTTTCATATAAGATTTTTTCTAATTTTTAACTTTCTCGCTCATTTAATTTTTCACAAATTTAATATTTGCAAAGATCTAGGTAGTCAATTTAGTTTTGCACACCACGATTTTGAATAGTTTTTTTCCTTTAACTTTATTAAGGCTATTTAGGTAGTAATAAGCCATTATGGCTATTATCAAAAGTGGATTAAAAATATTTTTGCAATCAATGCATTTTTAATTTAAATTCTGGAATATATCTTAGAAGGTACTCCAAATAGTCTGGAGGCATCCTTTAAATAAAAATTGTTAAAGCCCTTATTGAAAAATAACATTTAATATTTGTGTGACAGAAACAGTTATTTGTTGAGCTGATTTTTTATCAAATAATCTTTTTGTTTAATAAATAAACACAATAAGCACAATTATTCGAAAAAAAATCATTAGGTAAGCAGTTTTCAAAATATCTGGTTTTCCAAAACACAAAACTCTAATATTTTTTTTGTCCACAAAAATATTTTTTGGAATTTTTTTTATGGGATCTTGTTTAGCAAAACTTGCCTTTTAGTATCCCTATTGCAAGTAAAATCATAAAAATCGTTAGAGACGTTGTTTACTACTTTGTTAGGTGTAGTTTTTCCTTGGACCCACATTACATTTATTATTATTCTAGAAACTTGACCGAAAATCTTTAAACTAAACCAAACCAGTCCAATAAGCTGTTTTAAAAAAAAAAACATATTGTCAAAAACACATACTTAAAATGTTTCATAAAAATCTAAAAAACATTTTAGCAACATTTTTTCCAAACTGTTTTATTAAAATTAACCAAAACCTGCGTTAATGGGAAATTATTTAACATTTGGCGAGCCATTAAAGAGAGGTTATATGGTAGGTTATTCCCTGAACTTAGAAATGAATAAATTTCCTTCTAGTCTAGTGAATCATTTTTAAAGTTTAAGTCTAAGTTTGATAAGCATCGCGCATTAAGAAGTAGCTCTACTAATAGAGAGATAGACAGAAGCAGAAGATAGGCAGTCCAATGATATACAAAGTTTCTTTGTTGATCAACCATGTCAAGTCTACAAAATAACTAAAGCAATATAATAGTATCCTCAAGTCATCAAGTGCGTCGTCGGTCGCGTTGTTTCAAAATTATTTATTTGAAAACAAAAACTTCTGAAGAACTTATTTGATTTTGTTTTTAATTAAAAAAACTCCCTAAGCCGTTTTCAAAATGCTAAAGAAAGAGAAAATGATCTGTATATAGATATACTACTTACAAGCATTATTTTGAAAATTAAAAAAAAAAAACTAGAAAATAATAACTTAAGGTACATCACAATTTTTTAAAGAAACAACAATTCTTGGGATAGCAATAATTTTCCCGAGTGTTAATTTTCAAAAAACAAATAATTAACATATATTTTATGCAACATACCCAAAGCTATAACTTAAATTAAAATTTGGCTAAAATCGGTTACGGTCAAAGAAAAAAACGTATTCTACTAAATATTTTTTCTTTGTCTTATTTTGTTGGTTTGGACCAATAGTGGGAACCAAATATATTAATAATATTTATAAATTTAATTAAAAATAATTTTCTGTATTTCTAAAATCATTGCCAGATTCAATTTTAAATTTCTGTAATTTTTTCAATCGAGCAACTAAAAAGATTTGATTTAACTGAATAAATAAATAAATAAATATAATATAATAGAAAAAGAACTTCTTATCGGAACCCTTAGACCTTTTTTATGAGATTCTTCAACTGGTAGCATATCGTAGAACGACACTGAACCTGCAACCCTTGACATAACCTTCAAGATTAAGTCTTCTTATAAAATAGTGTTCTTCAAATGAAGTGTGCTTAATTTTAAACCCTCAAATTAGAAGGTTATGTAAATAGGCATTTAATCCTTAGTTTATATTTTGTAATTCAAACAAGAACACAATAAAATATTGTGTTATTAAATGACTCCATTCTTTGCGAAATGACTTGCAATTAGTAATTGAAAATGTTCGAAATAAATTTACCAAACTTTCAGCAAGACTTGCGCACAAAAACTAAATTGTCTTTTGTACTAAAACGATTAATTGTTGCATCACTTAGTTACATAAAATATTTAATTAAACAAAGAAACAAAAAAAAATGCACTGAAAACCCACTCAAGGAAGAGCATTCCAAACTTGCACTTGCAACATCATCTTAATACATTTTCAATTTTGTATCCACACTTTGCACATCTCCCACTGACTTTGGGTGGTTTGTGGTATTTCCCCACTCGTGAAGCAGCCAACCAAGTTTAAAGATACTTTCACGCTCATTTGGTTCTGCAAATAATTGAGATGGCCTAAGTACGATTACATCTTGTAGATACAAAATAACTATCTGCACTGCAATGTTTATTTACCCAGGTATTTTGGGGGCATATTACTCAGACTTTTTACGCCACTAAATTTGATAATTAAAAAAAAAATCTGATTCACTTTCAGTTTCATCAACTTTTTTGCAAAAAAAAAAACTGTTGGAAACATTTCTACCGGAAGTCGGATGCAAATTTTCACTTTTCACCGATTGACACATAAATTACAAAAAAAAAAGATCAACTCACCTTGCCTCCGGATATTCGGGCTCTGGAGGTGGCACATGCACATAGACATGCTTATGAATCACAGGCAGCTGTGGTGGAGGTCCATATTGGGGCGCAGGACCATTGCTGTAACTAGGTCCCGATGGAGCCGGAGCAGCATAGCTGCTCTGTGCTCCTCCACCGAATTGATTGGCCGCTGGCGGTTCGGGTAATCCATGAACCATTCCGATGACCATGACTCCGAAAAGGACCTGCGTTGTAAGTGATGGTTTTTGATAAAAATTAATCCTTAAAAGCCGTTAAGATTCAAATATTAAGTACCACTGAGTATCTTCTCATTTTGAGTGTTGGAAGTGCTGTGCTGTGTTTCACCGGAGCGTGCTGGTAATTCACTGTTGAACGTGGAACGTCTTTCTGTATAGTTGAACACTTTGGCAGTTTCTTTTATAGCCAGTGCCTGCGTTTCATGGCAGCGGTACGCGGGCGATGGCAGAAGTGAGTGCTGACAGTGTTCCCATAGACCAATGCACATGAGGTACCATCATCATCATCATCATCGTCTTTTTCGTCTTCGTCAAGTTTACCATTGCAGTAACAAGAGCAACTGAATCACCTTCAACTGTAACTACACCACCGTTATGGCCATCATAGTCATAATGTATCTTCACCAAATGTACGCAACGCATACGTCATTGTTTCAGCAGGTGCTCTGCGGTAGATACAGCAACCAGCTTCACCTTAAGTGCCATCTTGTTTTGATGATACAGTTTCGCTTTTAATGCGGGGGGGATCCGCGTGAGTTTCTTTTTTTGGTACCCCTAACTCTGACCAGAGGCTTCTTGAGAGGTTTCTCTGTTATTGTTTTTTTTTTTTTTTGTTCATTTGGTTGAACATCATTTTGGCCTCTTGAGACGTAACATCCATCGAATTGGTTTTCTGATATAACTGGACCGTTGAACGAGCAGGAGGTATCCAACTATGGATGGATGGATGGATCTTGGATGTGCTGTAATGATGTCGCTATTGTTGACGCAGGCAGAACCAGCCATGGCGCTGGCGCACTGCAAGAGGAGGACATTATTTTTTTTCTGGCTTGTATTATTGGTAAAAGTAAACAGAGATGCTACCAAATGGCTTTATGGTGTTTTTGTTGGTTGGACTTATTGATGTGTGAGAAATTCACGAACAGGAAACCAGCAGCGCCGCCAGTTCTTGAAGAGATACACTTGAATGTGAATTGCAGATTGAGATGGATTTATGAAAGTTTTTTTTTTTTTGGTTTTCAAAATCAACAAAAAAGTGATTCTGTTGAGTCTAATTGACATGTGAGACGACTTACGGTTCGTGATCGAACTTGGTTCTGTAATATGTGATGTCTGGATGTATTACTTAATAGAGAAAGGAAGTGTGAGCTTACTAGGTACTCTTGGTTTTGAGAAGTCAATTTTGTGAAGATGGCTGGCAGTTTAATGATTTGGTGTGTTGGAGCCCACCTGAATTAAGGGGAAGAAAAGTCGAAAAATTTCTTGAATCGTGATAGGAACAATTTGTTAAATGAATTGTAAGGAAGACATGAATTATGGGCCATTGAATTCGGCAGATGTCAATGCATGAGTGAAAGTTGAGAGAGGGAGAGGGAGGAATTTTGTAAAATGTGCAAGGATGACATGGTGATTTTTCAATGCAACCATTTAGATGATGTATAGGTGGGTGTTTTGT
Organism: Platycheirus rosarum; assembly: GCA_963971375.1. NCBI lineage: Eukaryota > Metazoa > Arthropoda > Insecta > Diptera > Syrphidae > Platycheirus > Platycheirus rosarum. The sequence goes on along the minus strand of OZ020507.1, from coordinate 22,148,569 downwards.
AATTAAAAAATATCGGAAGTACTTTTTTTTTAAACGAATATCCTTTAACAAATCCTTCCTTCAACGCTCTCTACCTGTTAGGTCTAAAAAAGATACGAAGACAGTGCCTCCCATCAAATAAATAGATATGGTCCTACGTTGAACTACAAAGAGCATTCATGGGTAATCATCGGTTTATTGAGGGTCATATATCATATCACCTGCTAACCTGTCTATAAAGTAATCATTTAATCCTCATCAGCAACTACAAGTGGGTTAAAAGATAGATACAGGTCTATCAAGACACCAAGCTAATTAGAAACCCTTTTATATACTCGCCAGTGGATGTCCAGCGATCACTAGCTTGCGTTCTTCCCATGTCTCTAGAAACCGTAGGAAAAGAGGTACTTAAAATTTCTGGTAGTTAATCTCGAATTTACGCTGCCGGTTCGTTACGATAATTAATCGTCGGCACACGCAATTGCATTAGGTATAGGAGCCTCTAATCATATCTCAGTCTATACAATCAGTTCTACGACGGAAGCAGGGGTATAATCTAATATTATTATTATTATATCTTTATTGATAAACAAGTAAATTACATTATCAATAATAAAAACAAAGCACTAGCTACAAGGGCTTTCGGCAAAAGGAATGAACTTATATCTTCTTGGTAAGCCCAACAGTAAGTAGAACAATGAAACTTTCAAACTTCAGTAGTGTTGTCCAGGAAGAAGGCGAAGCTACAAAGCACATTCTATAATCAGCAGAGTCAAAAATATTGATGTATTCAGGGGCAACCAGGTGGCCATCAAAGCCATATCCTTAATCGTCTCCAAGTTCAAACTGATTGAACGATGTCGCAACGACCTGCGACTAATCAGCAAAATAAACCTTGTAACCCTTCCATGAGTCCCTGGACACTGCAACATATACAGCAATAAAATGAACAAAAACGGTTCATTCATGGAACCAAGCCAAATTGTACCCTGAGGAAAACAGATTTTCCCAAGGATTTCTCAAAGCCGCGAATAGATAATCAACACTAACTCTTGAAAACAGTGGGGCTTAAGAAGTCATTGACCAAATATCTCAAAGAAAAATACAGAACACGTTCTAAACATAGATGGTTTCCCTTACGGGACACAACTCAATGGGAACCCACATGCACCCAATGCGTATTTGCACATCAGATAGGGTGTCAGGACGTTGATGCAGAAGAGGGCTCATATCACTTTCTCTGTGAATGCTCCATCCTAGACGATACCAGGAAAATAGCCCTCGGAGACTACTTTTTCAAAGAACTGGGCGAGTTTCAAAAAACGCACTTAAAGGATCCGCCGGATTGGAATAGTCTCTTTCCTTTTTTGGTAGAAGATGCACAACAGATGCCATCCAGTTCATGGTATAATACGCTGTGTATATGTCTATTGCATTGTCAGGAAGATGTCGTCAGTGATTCGAAGATCATTGGAGTTCCATCTTCGAAATGAGCCGGGAACTTGGCCTATTCTTTTAATGGCGTTTGCCAAGTTTTCGTCATTAAATCCGCTAATTTCTACATTCGCTCCGTTCATCCCATTTGGATGCGAATTGTTCGAAAGGAGTTCTCTTTTCAAGGCATCTTATACTTAACGTGTTGACGACCCATCCAATTGAAAAGATGGTATCTCCTCAAATTTTGCGCTCAATACGATTTAAAGCCCGGAATAAAAGCGTAGATACTTTTCGAACTTTTAGGACAGTACCGATAACTTACAGGGTGTACTTTAGCTGGGCCTTATCTTCTACCTTATTCTTTTTCCGTTTCTCTGGTCTCTTAAGAGGGCCACTTGATCAGTGGAGCTGTCAAGGCCTTTTTTGAGGATCACCAACAAAAACAGTATTGGTAATAATATGCAGCCCTGTCTGAATCCACTTTGGACTTCAAATTCAACCAAAAACCTACCTTCGTGTGGAACGTGACATTTGGATCCTCCATATGTTGCTTAAATAATAACAATTAATTTAACCTCTCCTGCTTAAAGTTAGCCTATTAAATTCTCAAAATCAATGAACAGCAGGTGATCGATATTCAATGAACTCTTTAATTATTGTTCTTAAGGTTTTGATATTATCAATGCATGAAGATCCAGCGCTGAAACCGGCTTTTTCGACATCGAGTGTGGCTTGTAGTTATTTCCTTATGCGTTCCAGAACAATCTTTGCTACTATTTTGACAATAGCAGCTAAAATGCAAATCCACCTGCGGTTTACGCACTTTTTTTAAATCTCCTTTTTCGGGAACTTGACGATCATTTTCTTTTTCAAGGTGTCGGAGATACCTTCAGAGATGTAAGAGTTCACTGGATGTCATTGTCGCCGATTGTAAAATCTATGCCGGAATGCCGTAAAGTCGTGGTAAAGATTCGTGGTAAAAATTCATCTCTACTGAGGGGTGCGGTGCGAATTCGGGAGTGTGTTGCTTCGGCCAGCTCAGCAGATAGATATCGGTTTAATTGCTCTTAATCAATTGGTATAAGACCAACTATTCCTTCCACCTTCTGAGCTGGACCCCTTTCGAGCTGAGCAGATAGCTATTTATGTGTTTAACCAGGTGCTGTATGATGTATGTGGTATTTGCAGTATCTTCTGCTTTTTGAGCCAAAGCTTTGATGTGGTCACGCTTTTCACGTCGCACACTACAGTGAACTACCCCAGATCATCTCTTTCTTGTCCTTGCGCAGCTGCTATGCGAGCCTTCAATTCTGTACGTTCATTGATCTGTAACCCGGCTCCCTCAGAAAGCCAGGTATTGTTCCTTCCCTTCGCTCTACCGACTATTCTTTCAGCATATAATGTGTTTTGCGGGATCCTATAGTATATAGTTTATCGACGGTAAACTTGGGCACTTGGATGATTCCATTGGATATGTAGCTATACCAAGTCAAAAGGTAGCTACCATTAGATGGTGGTATTAGGCAAGCCTCATGTCGGCGCCTCTTCTATTCCTAACATCTAAAAGACTGCTTCTAAAACGTTGGCTGATCCCGAAGTGCTCAATTTGGTTGGGAGATGCTTGTCTATCCGTAGACACCCAGCCAGCCTTGTGTTCAAACATGATGCCAACAATCACATGGCCTACTCCATGGTTACCCATCACGTGCTTAAGCCCATTGTTGTTATTTCCAACCTTACCATTCAAGTCTTCCATAACCATAGTAATATCTCTACGTTGAGTGTCGTTATAGGTGACCCCTAGCCGACTGTAAAGGCATTCTTTCTCTTCGTCAGATGCAAGTTTTGTTGTGGCATAATAGTAATGGAGCGTTCACTATTCCGAAATCTGGCATTGATTATCCTTTCTCTAAGGGGCTCCCTTAAAATTAGACTAGTGATAGCTGTTTTGGTTAACAGCAGCCCAACTGAAGCTTCCCGAGCACTTCTTGAATTATTACCGGAGTAGAGCAGTACGGTGTTACTTGTTGGGGACTTGAATTTGTCCGATCCCAACCATCGTTATTCACTTAGTCCTCCTGAGATGTCTGAGGAATCTGGCGTTGTAGGGACCTTCGCTGCCTGCGCCGGCCGAGGAATGCGGTTTCCAAGAAAAGCTACCATTGACAAACTAAAAATTAAAATATTAGAATTTACTTTAACAGCGAAATTGATTTTTTTCTTTTGACAAAATCATGTTCTGAAAAAAAAGAGATCTCTCACATCTCCGAATTTGAACTGGTTAATTAATATAAAATAGGTCAAGGTCAATGAAAATTGAATATGGAAATTGTGCTCCGTGAACCGTTTTCGAAGCAGTTCACTGAAATTAAATCAATGTGTACTTTACATCGCATACTATGTCAATTCATATTTTAGTTTAATTATCACTTATATCCCTCGAATTCAGCACTAAGTATGCTGGCTTCCTGCGTTATTTAAGAACTTTTCGAGAAATATGCTTAACTACTAAATCCTCTTAAACATTCGCTTTCGTACTATTTGTTCCGACGAACCCAAAATCAAACTAATGCTCTTCCTTTGAGTTACAAACATTAACAGAAGATAAATTCATTTGTTGGATTTAAAAACAAAGTGGTCTCCTAAAATGTATCTCTGTAGGTATTATTTAAATAGTCTAGGCCCATAAAATGCCTATTTGTGTGTCATTCCGTATTGTGATTCAAAACAAAACAAAATTAAACCTTGAACTTTTCCACCACAGCCCCATTCCTCCCCACTCTATCCCCTTAAACAACAACACTCATAAACACCATTGACTTCTTGCTTCCAAAAGATGACAACATCTTTTCTCTTAATGGACCACCCGATACTTGTACTTTGTTACAGATACAAAACGCCTTTCTATGGTGATAGCTTTTATATTTTTAGAGGACGAAAATACTTCCAGAACTTTACGGACCGAATATTGTCATTCAAAGATAATAAATTCAATATTCCATTAGCATTTCCATGAAATAGACTTATGGGCGTTGTTGTTCCTGATGTCGTCGGTAGTGTCTTGACATCTCAAGAATTCCAACTAAATAGATACTTAACTCCGACCCAACATCCCATAAATGCGAACAACTTTTGCTTTATATCAATACTTTGAGAATATATTGTTTCATTATTTATTTACATATACAAGTAAAATAGGAACAAGTTAATCAATATTATTATCAATTTCACATAATTTTTTTTTAGACTTTTCAGCTTTTGTTAGTAAAACATCGATATTTATTTAATTGAACCAGCACAGAGGGAACTTAAGGAATAGAAGTTGGGGGGAGTTACATAGCTACATCGTGGTTGGAGGTATTTAATAGTATCGACCAAACTTTGATCGTCCTGATCCGCTCAAAAGCTTATCATCGCTCAAATCCAGTGAAGCTGCACTCTGCTTTCCCCAGGACCTAAGAGGACTTCCAATCTGTTGTTGCAAGCGTTCGGCTGCTGTTTCTGGACGTTCCTCATTGCTTGATTCGAGTATCTGCAAAATGTAGAAAAAAGATATAAAAATGTTTATAATGTTGTTCGAAGTAATTTAATTATTAAAAGTAGTACGGATGAACAATTTTTTTGTTGGCTCATTTGACATGTCTGAACTAAGTGTTGAATAATAATTTTTCTTGGTGTGATTGGCACTACCTTGACAATGTAGTAAAATAAGCCATAAAAATACAATTAAGTCAGTTTTTTTTCGTATGACTCTTACCAGACGTTATGATGGGCTTACTTGTATGGGATGAGATTATGGATATTTAGTGAAAATTACTTGCGGAACCACAAAGCCTTTGTCTTGGAGCACGCAGTTTGGTTTTAATATCTTTTATTTTTTTTTCTCTGATTTTTTATTCATTTTTGCCGCAAATCACAATCCGTATCGAGATAATTACATCGAATGGACCAGAGTGGAGAGAAGAAGGAAAAACCCTTTCATTTTGATTGGAACCAATAAAAAAGTAAAAAAAAAAACGAACAATCAGAAGGTATTGCGTAAGTAAAGAAGAAATCTTTTACGGGAACATAGCAGGGCACTATAGGGAACTAAATGAGCTGGTCAGTTGAGCGTAATGAAGTATGGTTCATAAGGCTTTAGCAAGAGATTGTGTTTGGGTCAGCCTTTCAATGATTTCATTTATTCCTATCAGAACTTTGAATTATATTATGTAAACACATGTATTATTGAATTAAGCCGAAGTTTCATGGGTGAATATGTACTTTTGTGTTTTAAAAAATAAACATACGTTTATTTGTTCATTGAAGAAAAATCATGTTGAATATTAAATTTTTAATGCATACTATTGTCAGAAATGGAACACATCCACTTTGATATGAAATTACAAAAGTGATTTGCCATTTATTTATGGCTAAATTTTCCATTAAATCGATGAGGTAGGTGTTTCTTAGTCTGCCTCTCCTACTATAAGATCCTGTCCAGCGATTTATGGGAACGTTCTAACCGTTTGCTGATGGAATAATAGACGGTTTTAACAAGGAAAATTTACCACCGATAAAGTGTTTACATTACACCATATCCTGGAGAACAATCCAAGCATTTAACATCTATAAACCTCACTGTGTAAACAGGGATGAAGTGTACCGAGCCAAGTCTGGCTTTGAAATTTCTGCTTAACAGATACGTCTCAGAATGACATTTGAGAATGCTCGCTCCTTTGTCAAAATTTGTAGGGATACCAATGAGACCTTCGACGCCACCAGAGAGTTACGACAAGGTTATGCCCTGTAGTGTGGTTATTTCAACATTGTGCTGGAAAAGATAGTATGGAAGAAGGGGTGGAATAGGCTAAGGTGATTTATGATAAGTGCTTGTCACAATCAAAAAAATTCAGTCTGCGTAAGATGATGCCAGAATTTGTAATTTTCCTGGTGATCACTTTACCCAGACTAATAATTTAATTTGTTCACATGTGACTATCAAAAATGTGACTATCACATATCTCCACCCCTGAATTTTATGATTGTGACAGTTAGTTATCACTGCACTGCGCACTGCTGTAAGTAAAGAGAACAATATCAGCGCAGAAATTAGACTTAGAGTCACACTTGCTTAATACCTTAACGCTGTTTCTTTGGAGAGGCATATTAAACACAACCCAGGAGAACCACGCTATGTAAACGCCACAAAAAAAAATTTCGTTGTTTGAAAGGATTCTCAAAATCCTCTGAACGAGTGCGAAAAAAGATTGGTTTTATACAATCTATACAATATTGGAGTTGGATTTATAACAACAGAAACATACTTCTCTTAAGTTCCTTACACCTCGAATCGAACCATTAGTTTTCATAAAGTTTGATGCATTTTTACCTGTTCTGGATGAAATTTGTAGACTACATTACTATCAAGGAAAAAATTAAGACTAGTTAAGGGCTCAGAAGAAATTATTGAGACCGTCCCAGTCGGCTTTCTCAAAATGTTCTTTTAGGTTTTTTTTTTTAATGAACTGGGTTTTATCGACAAGAGAAATTTGCAGAAATGACCCAATGATTTAACTCAGCAATAAATGTACCTTCCTTTGGGTGTTTTCTGCCAGAATACCAAACCCAATCGGAATTGTTAAAACGGAAATCACCCATAATAACCATACTTGCGTGAAGGTAATGGGCAATTATTCTTGAAATTTCGTCAGAAAAATCATCAAATTTATTGGAAATTCACACTCTGTCTAAATTTTCGCTCTTATAAGTTCCAGGAGTTCGCAATACCATCGATACCTATAGACTTTTTATTTTTCAGTGAATCAAATATGAGCTGTAGATGTATCTTTGTATCTTACAAACCAGGCGATTATGGCTTTTCAAAAAGGTCATCATTGAACCGGGTGAAACTACGATTTTTCAAAGATATCAAAGGAATGCAGCTTCCACTTTCTGCTGATATTCAATTATAAAAAAATCAACATCCTAAACGGCTTCCTCTGGATCTTTTTGTACTGACAAGAGTACGTCTCTAATTTCCGTTTTTTCTTTGCAGTTGAAGATGCGGACGGTCAAAAATATTATTATTTTTATTAATTTGGGAAAACATACTCGGGACGCTGAAATGTTCAATAGAAGTATGTTTGTTTATCTATATGCATGTCTACCTGCTCAATAAAAGTTATGTTGGACGGATTCAAGTCCAATATATAAAAACTAAATGCTGGTATGTCTCAAGGTTCCCATTTATTTCCAACTATTCTTTCTTATATTTACCACCGACCTTTTGTCTAATCTAGAGGTCCAATTTTCGATGACTCTTTCAAACATTTGTGGCCGTATATCTACAATAACGCGGCGAATGTTGTCCTCCAAGTGGTCAATCGTTTCAGGTTTATTGATTTCTACGAGTCAGTTTTTGTGGATGTAACGGTGTCTCAACATACACTGGAGGATTATCATCACTCCAAATACGGCAGTTTTGTTTATTGACGTATTCATTCTACCAAAAGTGAGCTCATCGCTAAACAAAATTCGCCTATAAAAATTGGGATCAACGGCAATCTTGTTTTGGGCCCATTCACCGAATCTACGCCTTGCTAGGTGATCCTGTAGCTTCAATTCTTGCACAAGTTGGATTTTGTAAGCACGCAAATTATGATCTTCCGCAAAATGTTACATGAAGTAATTGGACACATTTCGAATTCCTTTGATAGAAATTTGTATCTTTTGGTTTTTTTTTTATGGTAAATGTACTTCTTCCCGAAGAGTATTGACTCGGAGCACTCGACTGTGCCCAATAACAATGTCAAAAAATGTAGTGCGTACTCTTTCTATCTTATATATTAGTGAATTATATTTTCTTCAAATTTGCTGATGCAGATGCATGTAAAGCCCCCTTAAATCAGTTGACAGCTGACAAAATGGCCGTCAGTTAAAATAGTGTTGCCAACTTAAACTTCTATACCTTTAAAAAAAAATCCTTTGCAATAAAATGTTTTTCCGATGACAGTACTCTCAGCTTTTCGTTTTCGTTTCCAGATCCACTATTAATTATCTTCAGATGAGAAACAGCAATGTAAGGTTTTGAAAATATCAATAAATTTTTATCTAAACAGCATTGCTCAATGATTATTCGTTAAAGAATTCAGGCTTATTGAGTTTGCTGCGGGGCGAAATATTGCAATAGCTAGTACCAATTTCCCACACCTCAACATTCACAAAGGCACATGGAGATCTTCTGATCAATCAACTGTCAACCAGATTGACCACATTGCGATCGATGCAAGGCACTACTCCAGTATGATGGATGTCAGAACTTTCCGAGGGGCAAACATTGACACGGACCACTACCTCGTTGTAGCCAAGGTACGACTTAGGATATCCCGACCAACGCCAAGAAGAGAAAGTTTTCAGATCGAGTCTCAAATAAGCTCCAAAGAAATCCCTGCCAACAGGGAAGCCGCCACAGAAGTACTGGGTTTCACACGGCTACCACAACCAAACCCCTAGTTTGATGATGAATGTTGGCAAGCAAGCAAAAAAGGGGCCACGAGAAGTACGCGATCGAGGAAAAGGAGAGCTTTTATTACAGGAATGAAGTTCGAAAGTTTTACCAAAAGGTAAAAAGAAACTGTGAAAGCTACAGAGCTCGAAATGAAGCAGTCGATGCTGAGAATATGGAAAAACCATTTCTGCAGACTGTATAACGGCGATGACGAAATGAATCCCGCTGTCAGGCAGCATGATCCATTTTATCTGGGTGAAGTAGATATACAATTCCGCTTACCAAATCTGGATGAAATAAGACTAGCTATATCTAAGCTTAAGAGCACCAAAGCCGCCGGAGCCTTTGGCCTAGCTGCCGACCCCTTCAAAGCGGTAGGCGATGACTTGGCTATAAGTATCCACCAATATATTAGCAATTTATGGTTAGAAGAAAGCATGCCCGATGAATGGAATCTCAGCATAATTTGCCCGATCTTTAAAAAGAATACCCTCTGAACTGCACCAACTACAGTCTCCTCAACATCGCCTAAAAGAAAAGCCATTCGTCAACAATATCAGTGCAGTTTTAGATCACAAAAGTCCAATATCGACAAAACATTCACATTACGGCAGATCTTGGAAAAATCCCAAGAACTTCAAATCGACACCCACCACCTTTTCATCGATTTCAAAGCCGCGTACGACAGCATTTTTAGAGAGGAGTTGTATAGAGCAATGTGCAGTCTTAACATCCCGGCCAAACTCGTCCGCCTGTGTAAAATGACAATGGAAAACGCACGCTGTTTCGTCAAGGTCGGTAAAGACCTCAGCGATTTGAAGTCAAAAAAGTCACAGCGTGAAGTCTGTAGCGCTTTTGTTGACTGAGATGGAAGCGGCGAAGATGGGTTTAGCAGTCAATGAGGGCCAAATCTAGTATATGCTGTCATCAAGAAGAGACACCCAACATCGAAATCCTGGACAGCTATAACTTGGAGGTAGTTAGGGACTTTGTCTACCTGGGTTCCGTAATTAACTCAGACAACAACACCAGCGCTGAAATGAGACGAAGAATAACTCTTGCCAATCGCTGCTTCTTGGGGCTTAGAAGGCAATTGAGTAGCAAAGTCCTCTCTCGGACAAATAAATTGTCCCTTTATATCCACTCCAGAGGGACGCTGCAGTAGAAGAAGACCGAGACTCAGGTGCACACAAGTGGAAAAGGACCTCAAACGACTCCAGGTTCGTAACTGGAGGCAGCTAGCTAGGGACCGAGCAGGCTAGCTACCTTACCACCTAAGGTAAAGTATGTATATTCCTCCAAAAGAAAAAAGGCCTCCCCTGAAAGAATTCAACCGTAATACTCGTAAAATTTCGGTCGTACTATTACTTACATCAAAGAAAGTATTCCATTCTTTTGAAATTATCAGTAAGTAGCTTCTTCCTACAACATTCCAAATATTTGTAGTTTGAAAGTAGTGAGCAAATTATCGAAGCAATTATCAGCTAATTGAACAAAATTATTGCAATCTGATCCAAAAAAAGCAAAATTATCTTTTAAATTTCAAAGCCCTCTGGCTGTGCCACCATTAATTCACAAATTTTGTAACACTTCCAAATTATTGTTATTAAAGCCACAGGCTATAGATCAGTGCTACTAAAGTGGAATTGAATTTTTTTCTTTTTTCTTAAATTTAACAATTGGAAAGGAAATTGCATGTTGGTAATAAATTCAGAGGAACTATCGAAACTTTAAGGATTTCAATCTTTATTTTTCTATAGTGACCCTGCAGTTCAATGGAAAGTAAGTTCATTGAAATATTCAAACCAAATAAATGGAATTCAAATAGTTCATATGAACGACTTGCAATCTCTTGAAAGGTTGAAACTCCTTTGAGCCAAAGAGAGGAGTGTTTGGATTTTCTTTTAACAGTGCTTACCTAATAATTGTATAACACCCGCTTTTGTCTTTTGGTTTTATTTTTGAGATAATTACTGTGCATGGCTGCCCACAGGTTACACATCACCACACATTGGGTCCTTCGCTAACCACTTCTCACCTTGATGGCCAAAAAGAAAAAAAGCCAGAAAAAATTGAGGAAATGCTCTTGCACTCCCAACTCGAACAAGATGGTGATGGTAGAAAGAAGTTAAATAAAAAACGACCTTTCACTATTGTTCAGCAAAAAAAAAAACAGAAAACAACTATTTAGTACAAGTATCTGGGGGATCGCCATCTCATCTGTCTTGCAAGTTTAAATAACCAACGAAATATGATGAACGTTGGAAGTTGGTGGCCAACACCAACTTCTTCACCATCATCATCTTCAGCTCTTCAGCTGCAACAGTGGAAAAAAAAATGATTGCCCAGCCATCAAGTCCACTTTAATGCACAATTGCATTTCATTTGTTGTTATATTGTATCTGTATCTCTCACCTCGTCTCCGATGGAGATGATATAATTCCAAGAGATAAACCAAAGACATTGAAGAAGTCTTCGGGATAAAATACGTTTATTTTTATTGGCTCCAATCCAGGTCAGTGTAATGGTATACGTGGCTAATGCCCGGTAAACAATCTTAAAAAAAGTTTTGACAGGATAGAATATGGATTTGTTATTGGAAGTTTCATCTTTTAGTATCGTTTCGTAAGATACTTTTAATAAAGTTAATTAAGATGCTGGCAATGGTTGTGGGCATATGGAATTGAGTTAGCAAACAACTTTTGTTTTTTAATGCGTCTTGGTGACGTCATTAAACCAGTTTTTAATAAGTGTGGCGAAATTTTTTTCAGGTGCGCTTTGAAAGTTGCTTCTTCAAGTTTATTGAATAATAATTTTTATATTTAAAATCTGAACTGTGTCATCAAGAATGTTAATTTTGCACAAACTATATTGATCACCTAATGAACATTATCGTATCGAATAAGAACTTTAAATTCTTTTTTTTTTATAATTAACTGTACCAAAGAGGTTTTAGCTATTTTTTATAATATTATTGATTATACACAGCGGGACGTTTGGAAAATTAAAGAAATATTTAAAAGGATGTACCGATGCACATTTGTTTTAAAGTTTCAAGGCATTCCACATTCGAATGGTACGGCTTAAGAAAGAATCCCTGTATTTGACTATACGTCCGAAGTTGGGCTCAATGGTGAACTGATGGGCATTCCTAGTAGTGCGAGTATTATGGTTGATTTTTTTCAGGGAGGAGTGCAGATATGGCTATTTTTCTGGAGTATTGCTTATAGAAGTAGCGGTTTAAATGCTGTGTGCTGTCCAAGAAATGCAATTGAGCACTTGTCTAAATATCGGAATTATACTCGAGTTTTGGAAAAATATATGCTCTATAGGCCAGATAAGACGGGGTGAAAAAATGTTGTAAGTTCGAAGGAAACTTAGACATTTCTCAGCATTCTTGGCAACGTCGAATATGAGATAATTCCACAGAAAGTGGTCTGGAAAGGACATTCCGAAAACTGCGAGGTGATCAGTTTATTCAATACAAGTACCGATCATATTACGTAGATTTACATAGGCCATGCGCCATGGGGGTATTTATCGACAACATTGGGTTTTTGAAGCATTAAATTTCACACGACTATTAATTCTCCATTTTATTATGCTGTTCTAGCTAGAGCCGTCAGTGGGTTTTAAGTGGGAAAAAAGTCAACTAAATTTCGATCTACTGCGCCTAAAAATCTCTTTTCATATTTCTAATTCTTCTAACTAGAATGGAACCAATGAGGAAGAGAATTCCGAAATTTTTTTTACAAATCACCAACAATTTTTACTGCCTTTGGGATATTGCAGTATCTAAATCTTACCGAGTTTTTTGTTCGTGTTAAAGTGTGTCCATACCAAAGAAACATTTGTTTAAGAAAGATTTCTGAAATGTTTTCCATTAGTTTAAATAACATTTCAGATAATGTTTCTGAAATGTCTATTGAATTGACTCTCAGTATTTCTTTCATACGCGATTTATAATGAATTGTTGTTGTAACGAAGATTCTTACTACAATAACCAACTTTTGATACCCTCAAAATACACCTCCCTTCTGTCACCCAAACCCATTTAAGAAATCTTATTTTCTTCTCTGATGGAAGCCAATCATATTCAATCATGTTGGTATTGCTATTAGTTACTTTTCGAATCGATATCCCCCCCTCCCCCACCGTGTCCCCCTAACCCTACTTTAACATATATATATGCTTGAGAAATAAAAGCAGTTTTCCTTTCGGAACGGGAAACAGAAATTTTTTTTTAAATGTTTCTGAAATGTTTAAAAAAAATTTCTTAAGAAATACGAATTTGATTTTACGAATGTGAAAATTATTAGTTTAGTTAGTTTAGTTATAGAAACTTTATTTATTATATTTCATTGTACATATATCTACAATAAATTTCATAATTTAATATGGTTTGGCTTAAAGCCGTCTACCAGAATGACAGAATGAAAATTATTATAAATGTACAGGTATATCTTTTAGTTTTTTTTGCTGATTTTTTGTCCGGTTTTCCTCGTATTGGCCTTAAAGCAATGGAAACTTACGTCCGGTTGTGCGTTGCAATGTCTGAGCTTTTTACTGTCACGGGTTGGGGTGCCCAATGAATACGTTGTTTCAAATACACATTTCAACCTCTAGTCCTAGTGCTTGATCGGAGAGGATTTTTTAGCTCCGAAAAAATTGTATAATTTGTATATCTTCATTTCATATCTATCATTTCTTTGCATATTTAGCTAGATTTACCTTCTTTTATTGCCAAATAGTCCTTTTTTATAAATTGAAAGGATTTTTTCGTAGAATACCCCATAGAATACTCGGTTATTAAATGTCAAATTTAATGCTTAGAGGCCCAATGCACACGGCGCAACTGGATAAAAATTAAACCGGTTGACAACACGGGTTACAGATCACTTACGGACTTAGTGGTGACTTGATTCCACCTATAGAAAACTCATCACCAATCGAAATCTCTAGTTCGATTAGTGTCATCATGGATACCGGGCTTGAAATGTCTTCTAATTATATAAAATAGATGTTTTTCCACCTCCCGTTGGTTTGGTGTTCGCTCATCTTCGACAAACTAGAAACTGAAATCACTCGGCAACCCGACATGAAAATCAACAGACGACTGGTTACAGACTTTTTTGTGAATCGCCAACGAGTTTTCAACCAGTAGCTTCCTGTGCGTCGTCCCATTTGATTACACAGGTCATGACTCAAAGCAAACTAGTTGCCATCGGTAATCATTTTTTGTCGAGTTGTTCCATGTGCATTGGGCCTTAGTCTGTTGTTTGCTCATCTTCCACAAACTATAGACACTGAAATCACTACGCAAACCGACATGAAAATCAACAGATGACTGGTTACAGACTTTTTTTTGTGAATCGCCAACGAGTTTTCAACCAGTAACTTCCTGTGCGTCGTCCCATTTGATTACACAGGTCATGACTCAAAGCAAACTAGTTGCCATCGGTAATCATTTTTTGTCAAGTTGTTCCATGTGCATTGGGCCTTAGTCTGTTGTTTGCTCATCTTCCACAAACTATAGACATTGAAATCACTACGCAAACCGACATGAAAATCAACAGACGACTGGTTAAAGACTTTTTTTTTGAATCGCCAACGAGTTTTCAACCAGTTACTTCCTGTGCGTCGTCCCATTTGAAAAGCAAACTAGTTGCCAACTCGCTTCGATAATCTGTTTTTTTGTTTAGAGTTGATCTGTGTGCATTGGGCCTTAGAGTTTGAGTGAATCTCTCAAACGGATCGCTGGAGTGAAAAATTTAAAAGTTCGTCTATTTTATGCGATGCTTGTGGGACGCCCTAATAAGAATAGGCGTTTTTCGTTCAGAGCAGAGTCTGAATTGCCAAAAAAAAGTTGTATTTCTTTTTGGAGCTCAGAGCGTTCAGATCTTCAAAGTTGCATTTCTTTTTTCGTTCAGAAAGTGATCAGAGTGTGCTGTGAGAACGCTGTATACGCTCATGATAAATTGATTGAGCATTCTGAGAAAATGCTGATCGCAATTAACGTCACTTTAAAGTTGTAGGCTTTGACTCTATCCCCAATCAAGAAACCGGTTTGAAGCTTTTGAGAAAATGATTTATAGCACTTTTCAAAACAATTTGTTAAAATCTTTTTACACTCCCATTTGTATTTTTGATGCACTCGCTGCTCACCTGCGAAATGTGCTTGTGTCCTAGTTTGAAAGTTAATCGTAAGAACTGAAGCTTTATTGTTGCTTGCGTTGCTTCGGCGTGATCAGCAACTTTTAAATGTGCTTGCCATTTTCTTGACCTTTTTTCATTATTTTTTTCTTGAGATTGCTTACAAAGACCCTTATCCATTTACCGCGCCATTAAGTCTGAGCTACACCCTGTGTCAATATCTTGTTGCCTTATCTTCTCATCCAACATATGACACTTTTTATTATGCAAAGTATAGGAGCAACCATAAGTTCAATCTGTGACACATCACGTTTGTCTTTCAAAAAGGTCATTTCAAACCCAAAAACAATAAAAAAAGAAGTGTCGGCTGTTGGTCTGCTTGAAGGGTTCCATAAATAAAAATCTTAAAAATTTGCCAACATTAACATAATTCTAAATAAAAAAAAGCAGTCACGTCCTCGAGCAATATCTGAACAAACTCTCTTAACTTTCCAAAACCCGTTTGACACTGACCTATAAAATGAAGAACCTCAATTTCTCAGAGATTCTTTTAAATGGCGCCCTTCCGTTGTCAGAATCAGAATATGCCAACAAAAGGAATTTTAAAAGATATTTTAAATTAAACGAGCTTTTAGGTACTCACCTGTAGCATTAATTCCCTTAACTTGTCCAATTCATCGCCATGTGCCCTTGTTGGCAGATATCGACCCTCGCATTGTACTGTCAAATAAAGGACAACAAAAAGGGCAACACAACTGAATTTCATCATTGAGGAGGACATGTTTTTATTTTATATGTGTGTGTGAGTTGGTGTTGGACGTTAAGTACGGTTTGACGGATGTGAATTATGTGGAGTTTCCTGGGTGGTTTTTGTTGCTGATTTTAGTCGTTGGATGGTGGTTTCGTCTCTCTTTTGGGGGTGAGTTGTGGATTTATTGTCAAAGCTGGAAGGACATATAAATAAAAATAAATCAGTTTAGAGGATAATTTTTATAGTCTCTTTAGAGTGAGCTAATATTTTTAATGGTTTTTGTTTTTCTCATAACAAATATATTATGTGGCCTTTTTAAAATTTTTGAATTACTGTATATTTTGATCTTATTTTGTGGCTGATGCTTGTGTTTTTAGACGTTTTCTTGGAAAACAAATTGCTCGTAAAAAGACCTTTTTTGATGTTGAATTAGGGGTTGAGGGTGTAATTGTATTTCGAACACTTATTAAAACTAAACAGAATTTATGAGTACAAGTTAAATGTTCAATTTTCCCCAGAACCCTATAGTTAAAGCATATTTCAAGTAACTGCTTTCAGTAATTGGTTTTTATAGAGAATTCCGAGGAAAACTGAGATTCCTCTTTATGCTTTGAACCACATAACTTGGGTCACGAAAAGATATTTGGAAGTTAATGGAGTACAGCATGAATCTTTTAAAGTTTTTTGTTATCGTCCTTTGAAGATTGTTCAAAGGTTTAAAGTTTCAAAGAAAAAGAAAAAAGAAATATATCATACCATTCAGATTCCAACAATCCTTGCATTGTGGCTTAAGCTGCATCATTTGTTCTTACTACTTATTTAAAAAAAAAAAAAAGAGAAAGAAATTAAACCTTAACTCATTAATAGTTATAAGGAACTCCTTCGTTATATTTATTAAAAGCAAAATGTCAATTTGAGGTAAAAGTAAATCCAGCAATTTGACATCCTTCAGTCAGAGGACTAATAGCTGTTTTTAATTTGAAGATATATTTCTTCAGTACAAGCTCATTATACAAACTTACCCCCACAGAGGAAATAAAACAAAGGTATGTTTTTCTAGGTCTTGGACTAAACAAAAATTAAGCAGTGCCCTAGCTATGACATTAAAATTGTTCTAGATGGCTTTAACCTAACCAAAAGAAAATATAGATCGCCTGAGTTGGCTCAATCGCAGACTTAACTTTGTGAATTTCGGGTCCAACTGACCGAGGAGTTCAAAGTTCATGACCAGAGACAACGCCGTTTATTGGCTGACTTAGCTTCGGAGCGTATTCGAATGAATGATTGTGTTAACAACGAAGATTGCGGTATATGGGACGAGGCTCACAGGTCGTTTTCGAAAAAGTATGGATCAATAGTACAACATGTAGGTACATAGTATTAAATTTAATATTTTATTTTTTATTTTACTTAGTGTTGTCTTAAAATTATTTTTTTTTTAAAAGAAATCGTATTTATTTATAAACATTCTTCAAGGAAAATTGTGTAATAAATGACGAAACAAATAGACCGGCAGCAAAGCGCCGGGTACCAGCTACAGCTAGTGTCATATGAGACATTTCTAGCTCTATATTTGGACAATTTGAATTTGAATTTGTGTATAAATGTTTGTTTTTCCTTTTTTTTAAGTATTTAATTTTAATATTCAATAACCGCCAAAACCCGATTTACAGGTTTTTTTTATTTTTCAGTGAGTGAGGTCTAGCTTCAAATTTTATGGGAAAAGACGGTTTTTCAAAAAAAAGGACACTGGGCGTATGATTAACATTTAAGGTTGAACATGGGAATATATGATGTTGTGAGATTGATCCCTTTCTATAATATCCTACTAATATTATATGTTTGAATGTTTGTATGCTTGTATGTATCGATGTTTGTTCCGCAAGTACGTTTCAACAACTTAACGGCTAAAATAGATAGGTGCTGGGATTTAAAAAAATAGATAACTTTTTATTACAGAAAAATGCACAAGTAACTCCTGTGGAAGAGGTTTTAATGTAAAATGATGTATGTCTAGAGGTTTGTTTGTTATCCGACTGTACCTCCTCGACTGCATAAATTTGTGAAATTTGGTAGAAGGATGAGTAACAGCATTCACGATAATATTACATAGGCTACTTCTATTCCGCAAAAATGCACGGCTCCTGTCGAATAAATCTCAATAATTTTTCAAATGACAGAAAAATCGCGGGTAGGAGCTAATAATATTATAAACTAGTTTTGGTTAAATTCCTATGTAAATAATTCGAAGCAACGATCCAATATCCGAAAGAAAATTATAAAGTAAAGTAACTGAATGCAAGCTCAAATATAATAATAATAATAATAATAATAATAATAACCTTTTTTCTGCCTTTCATTATTTTTGCTTAAGCTATGCTTCATGTGTTTTTGTTATCTTGGAGTGGTAAAACAAAACTCAAAAGTGGTGCCTATCCATTAGTTGTTGGACAAGAAGTGAAAGAGCTTTAAATCACTATGAGTAGGCTATCCAATCCACTCTTTGTTTTTTGTTATTTATTAGAATAGTCCACTGATTTTTTTTTATAAAAATTCTTGGAGCCGTTTCCGAGAAAAAATAAGCTTTCAATTTATGAAATAAAGTTGAAAATACAGACGTACAAACAGACAGACTGACAGAATTTTGCCACTATTTGAAATAGGTTTCTCTATCATCGTTATGTCATGTTTGATTGATATCTCAGATTTTAATCTACATAAATGCATAACATAATAACTATAATCGCAAGAACTAAAGGAATTATAAACCTAATATTAAACTCCAAAATTGGAAAACTAAACTGGAAAATTTTAATATTTTTTTTTGCCAAATCGTGCCTTGACATTTGTGTATTCCAACAAAATGTGTGTATGCATCAATTTTCATAATACACAAATGACATACATACATACAAATTATACACACATAGTCATTAATTGATCTGTGTACCATATCAGACGATTTGTGTGTATACATACACAAACTCGATTTGTGTATGATATACACAAACGATACACAATTCGTTTGTGTATGCCATTTGTGTTTATTAAATTTGTGGTTCAGATGGTTTGTGGATTTTTTTAACAGGAATACATAAATTTATACACAAATATTTGTGTATTTATTTGTCGTGAGATCTAAGCTTAGTACTAAATTTCTTTAATTTAAATTAATTTAAAAAACTAAATTTAGACTTACATATATTGTTGCTTTTAAATATTTTATTTTTAATGAACATGCGAATTATTTTTTGAATTAAACTTTTTTTTAACGGGAAATAACTGCGTAGGTTTTTTTTTAATTATCTTGACTTTTCAAATTTATTTTTTTGAATTTTAATAAGAAATTATTTAGTAACATTGTAAGTATTTTAATCATAAATGTGATTTTTTATAAGCGCTTGCGGTTCAAACGTTTATTTTTTTTTTTAAATATATTTTCTAAACAAAATCTTAATAATGAATTTTTTTTATCTAGAAAAAGAATATAGCATTTTCTTGCACATTTAAGAATAATAATAGTTTTAAAAAAATATTCAAACATTAAAAAAAATTATCAACAAAATTGCGATTATAGAAAGAGGATAACTCAGGCGACAAGAAACAAGAAGAGAGAATTATATAACGGGTGATTTTTTTGAGGTTAGGATTTTCATGCATTAGTATTTGACAGATCACGCGGGATTTCAGACATGGTGTCAAAGAGAAAGATGCTCAGTATGCTTTGACATTTCATCATGAATAGACTTACTAACGAGCAACGCTTGCAAATCATTGAATTTTATTACCAAAATCAGTGCCCTAGAAAAGTTGGCAGAAAATCCGCTTTTTTATCGACAAATTTTGTTCAGCGATGAGGCTCATTTCTGGTTGAATGGCTACGTAAATAAGCAAAATTGCCGCATTTGGAGACAAGAGCAACCAGAAGCCGTTCAAGAACTGCCCATGCATCCCGAAAAATGCACTGTTTGGTGTGGTTTGTACGCTGGTGGAATCATTGGACCGTATTTTTTCAAAGATGCTGTTGGACGCAACGTTACGGTGAATGAACCGAACACTGATTTTGGTAATAAAATTCAATGATTTGCAAGCGTTGCTCGTTAGTAAGTCTATTCATGATGAAATGTCAAAGCATACTGAGCATCTTTCTCTTTGACACCATGTCTGAAATCCCGCGTGATCTGTCAAATACTAATGCATGAAAATCCTAACCTCAAAAAAATCACCCGTTATAAAGAGCACGTGGTCTTGCTCTAAATAATAACAAATTATTAAAAAGTAGGTTTGGTAAATTTCAATTTTCTCGAAAACTGGAATACATTAAATCATTTTAAATTCAGTGTACGATTAAGAATTAATAAAGTAACAAATACTCAAAACAAATTTAGCAAACAATAACTCATTTTTGAAAAAAAAAATCAATATTAACTATTTTGTTCGTATTTTTTTTAAGTCGTGTCTGAAATATTTTTAAAAACTATTTATACATATTACTTTATTTAAAAACAAGATGATGAAAAAGACTTCTAGCTTAAGAAAAGTGCAATATATAGTTGTTAGTACTAACATTATTTTTATATGTTTTATTTTCCATTTTAAGTGTTTTTTTATATAAAAATGTCCCTCCTGCTCAAATGGGAGGAGATAGATCCTTCCCATAGTAAAAAAAATGCTGGTTAATAAATTTTCTTCTCGCGATCAGTAAAAGTTCAATATTAATGAAGTTTTAAGACTAACTATGAAAAAATAGGCCCGACTGGGTACTGGGTCGCACGTACTTGCTCCGTGTGTCAAGTCACATTAAAACCGAAGATCTTTGAAAAAGTTATCATTTACGTAGAAGAATTATACGATCTGAACCTATAAAAAGTGTCAAAAGTTAATATAACAACGTTTAGCAGTTTTTAGTAAAAATGAAGTACGACATCAGTATTTCGAAAAATGAAAGTTTGTTTTCTTAGATCTTTTCAAATATAAAATTTGACAGAAATTCAATAAGTTGTTACCGATAAAGTCGAAAATTAGACAAACTGTTATATGAAAAGTAAGATTTTTCACTAAAAAAAAAATTTCAATAAAATTAAGGCGAATACCTACAAAAATATTTTCAAAAAATTTCATCAAAATCATTGCAGCCGTTTTCAAGGAAAATAAGATTTTCTCTAACGGTTATATGGCAGGTAACGTTATTTTTAGGCCTACAAATAAAATTTCAAAAACTCCTCTGAATAATGCTAAAATAATCATAGATACTAAATTTGAAGTTAATCGTTTGAGCCGTTTAGGCATTATACATACAGACGGACAGTCAGGCACACAGAGAGAAAGCAGAATTTTTTTCTCAATAAAATTGTTATACTTCTCTTTGATCGTTTAATCGTTATCTCAATTTATTTTTTTATAATGACGAATCCTAAACTTGCCTTATACATAGTACCTATAATCGTAAGTAAAAATTCTTTAATTTTTGTTTAATGCGTAATTATCAAACAATTCTTTTTTCAGTTTCTCGTGTTTTAACAAAGAAAACCTCAAAGATTCATACTTCTAAAACCAAGGTTGCTGTCGAAAATTGGTAAGTAAATCAAATATAAATAAAAATAAAAAAAAAACACAATTAAAATAAATCAAATATATTGTATAAAATGCTCAACAAAATTATCAAAACTATGAAAGTTAAGATAAAGTCTACTTTTGTTTTAGAATTATTTAAATTTAAATTATGCTTTTTTTAAATTATTTTTATTTATTTTTTCAAGCTTATTTATAAATTTATCATAATTTCAATGTAAATACAATTTTTACAATTTTTTACAATTTCTGTCAAAAAATCAGATTTCAATCAAATATTGATTTATTTATTGATATAACAATTATATTTAACAATTTATTCCTATTTCTAGGAATGTTTTTTTGACAAAGCATCCTATTGATGTACTAACTATAGAATTTATCTGAAAAACATTTTTTCAAAGTTTGAAAATTTATCTGAAACTTCCAAATACTAATACTTGCATCCATCAGATAGAACCAGTGTGCAGAGCGCCAAACGCACCCAAAAAAAAGGTGGGACATATCATGTAAGAATTATTACATAATTTGTTTAAGGAACTTCAAACAAAAGTGGACTTTTTGGGCAAAAAAATAAATTTCCTGGGTTTCTTAAGCTTTGTCAATCCATTTCGAGTCATAAAAAAGTATTCTTACGTCACATAATGCCCAAAATCTTTCCCATTAACACAACAAATTTCCCATTTAACTCAAGTGCTTTGCTGGTTCAAAGCATTATCTTCTTTTTATTCCACGTAACTGAGCACACTTTACACGTATTACCATTGATACTGAGCCTTTCTTTTTTTCCAATCTATCTATCCGTACCACAAACGGTATTGAACGAACATACAAAAAAGTATCTGTCATTGGATTTAATTAATTGAAATGCCAATTGAACTGTGAATCTACTAGTACTTTATTAAACAAAAATAAAATCTTGTTTCTTATGTTGTAACTCACTATTTAACATATTTTTTTCACTCAAATCAATTAATTCAACATTCACTCACTTGTTAGCTGCTTAAGTGCTTATGAGTCGACTTAAGGTTAAGACTTACTTTCAGCTTCTCTTTTGGCCAAGTTAATCCACAATGAATTGTATCTTCAGCTTGTTTTTTTATTTGAATTTTCGTCGTCTCCTGCTGTGAGGAGCGAGATTTTGGCACTGAAATTCGCACTACTGATCTAATTCGATATCCTGAGGCGCCTTGGTATTTATACACTTTCGTTCCACGGATGAGCGATGAAAGTGAAAATTCCAACGTACTACAGCAGTCCATATAAAAGATAGAAAAGGAAGACCTTTTTTGGTGGACATGCGCAGGTTGGAGTTCGCCGAGATGCTGTACTAGGTTTGTTATTATAGCTCGATGTCCTTTTGGAGGTCTTTTTTGTTGTTGTTTTCCTGTCATTGACGAAAAAGCTCTCCTTCAAAACAAAATTTCAAGTGTGTGTAGGCGAAAGATAGTTATTGTCATGGATGGCTAAATAATCAGGACATTTTAACAATAGTTCGAAGTTTCTGTGTTTAGTTTTTTTTTTTTGTGTGTGATTCATTCGTATTTTACCAGAACTATGACATCACAGAGATCTTTTCTAGCGCCAGAGAGATGACGTTATATTGTGACCTTTTTGGCCTCAAATTTGTGATTTGGTCTTCATGGATATTTGGGTTGAGGGAAGATGAGTATGGTTGTGTGTCTCATCCATTGACGGTGGTAATGGTTGGTCTTGTGAATGAAAGAGCACCGATTGTTCGGAACCATCAGAATTAGTAAAGTTGACCTCGAGGGTTAGTTTTTTTTTTATTGCTGTGGGATTATGTAACGTCATTTTAAGTTTGCCAAAGTACAGTCTAACTGTCGGACCAAAGAATAGAAGAATAATTGTTATCAAAAGATTGTCGACGGATAATCCGTGAGGAGTGGAAGAATAGAGTATCAGAATCCATTTGAATTCAATTAATAAGACTTTGTGTCAGATGGAGCGGATTGTGATGGACAAAGTTGGGAACTCTTAGCGAATTAATTAATTAGAATGATCTTAATAAATTTAGATAGAAAAGAAGAAGAACTTAAACTCATTCCAAAAGCAAAGTCCTTGCCATTTGTAAATGTACAATTTAATTAAGTCTGAGAAGAGAGATCAAAGCATGAGATTTATCCTTTAAAAGCATTTTTTCAAGTAAGAAACCGGCATACGTCTACCATATAGTCAAAGATATATATTTTCATACTTTTCGTTTGGTGAACAGTTTTCAAAGTAACTTTGAACTTTGGAAAAGTCTTTTGAAATTCAGTTTTCCTCTCCAGATAATATTTTTCGCCAACTTTGCTTGAATTATTTCTTTGAACATTCCTTATACCACGCACAAGAAAATAAAATAACCTTTTGATATCCTTTTTTGTTATATTTAGTGCTCTCCTTTCAGTATTTAATTTTTTTTTCTTTTCAATCACCTACTTTCCAAGCAATTGTTATGCTATAATGTCCTTTCAATGCAGTATAATTGTTTTTATTAGGTTCGTACAAATTAAAATAAATGTCCTTTTAGTTAGATATTCTGCATCCATTGGATTAAAAGAAAACAAATGAATTTCCTTTGCCATTTCCTCGTGCGATTTTTTTGTGAAACTCCTATCTATTTTGTCGTTGTGTATTAAATGAGTCCAAGGAACAGGAAATGAGTGGGTTTTGTTTGTTGCAAATACTTCGGTCGAGAATGGCCGGAAGTGAGAAAAATATACATAAGGATATGTAATTGTGACACAAAAATGTCAAGCTATTAAAAAATAATAATTCAGTATAGACAATTATAAAAGAAACCTTCAAGCTTCCGTCGTGTTGCTGGGAAACGAAATCCAGGCCAGTGGATATGGTTGACTACTGAATGATTAGAGTTCAACATTTAGTATTTTTTTTTAGTATTTATTGATATTCATAGAACTTAATATTAAGATTCACATCTTTTAGATAACTAAGCCTTGTATATAAATGAAATGATTTGATTTTACATTAAATAATAGACTATTTTTTAAGTGAATGCATAATATGTATAACAGAGAGAAAAAAACTCTGAAGGTATTTGGCATCATCTGCGAACATTTGCACATTTATGTAGCGTATGAGACAAGGAATATCATTTATATAAGCAGAGAACAAAAGTGGTCCTAGAATGGACCCTTGAGGAACACCATTCGATAAAGAAAGAAATTCGGAGACCTGAGTTCTAAACACGACTGCTTATTTTGTATCAGTTAGATATGAAGATATGAGCTGAACCGCTTCCGAGCCAAATCTAAAACTAGAATATAATTTTTGACACAACGTGTTGTGGTCAATTGTGTCGAATGCTTTGGAGTAGTCGAGAAGAACCAGAAACCTGACTTTGTCATCATCCAAAACTTTCCTAACGCGATAACCGATAAGAGATCATTAGATTTAAAGAAATGATTTATTTGTTTAAGTATTAATCTTTCAGCCACTTTGAATAAGAATGGTAGAATCGATATTGGACGGTATTCTATTCCTCTGCAATTTTTGGCTACTGGGATAATATTGGAAAATTTCCATTGAGGTGGAAGTGCTTCTCGTGAAAATTGAGTTTATGGCGAATGTTAAAAATGGTAAAATGAGTGGCATTACTGCTTTGACAAATGTAGGATAGATCATACCCTACTGAATTTGTTTTGATAGAAATTAAACTTTTAACGACATTTATAGAAGAAACTGTTTCAAAGACTTCTCAATGAATTAGTACTTAAAAAGCTTAAAATTATTAGAAACAAGCAATGGAAGAAGACTTTATCCCAAATAAAGAAACATGACAAGCTTACTTGGAAATTTTCAAAAATATTTAAAAGGCAAAACGCGAAAATACTCCATTTATCAGTAAATGGCAACAAAATTAATACAAGTCTGTAGAAAGCAACTGATTTTCAAAAGCAATCTCTCAATCACATATTCCTTTAACAATAGGGTTACTACTAAAAAATGTAAATAAAGGTATCACTGAAATAGATAAACTTATTATAAATCCTCAAAACGTTCTCAACATTTCACCAAAATTGGTCAAAAATGTTATTAAAACAGATCTCGTAACAAAGAAAGCTCCGGGTTATGACATGATATCTTACCAAATATTAAAAAATCTCCCTGAAAATTGTTTTTTGTTTTTAAGTTATCTTTTTCATAACTGTTGCTTACTTCGTTACTTTCCCCAAAAGATGGAAAGTTTCCAGGATTGTCAATCAATTGCCAATTCTAAATCCTAATAAACCACTCTCAGAAATATCTTCTTACCGCCCTATAAGTTTGCTTAGCTGCTTAGGCAAACTATTCGAAAAAATTATCTGTCTAGAAGTGACAGAAAACGTTCCAACCAAAAATATTCTTCCGCCAGAACAATTTGGAATTAGAAAGAAATAATCATCGACACATCAGGTTATGCGATTAACCAAAGACATTAAAAAAGCACTTAAAAATAAAAAATCTGTTGGAATGGTATCCTTCGACATTGAAAAGGCTTTTCGTTGCGTCTGGCATGACGGAATCGTTCACAAGCTCTTAGTAAATGGTCATCCCACTTATCTAGTTAAGTTAATTCAAAGTTTTCTCCATGAAAGAAAGTTTTTTGTTGAAATTTCGTCAAGCAAATCTCCATTGTACTCTATAAAGGACGGTGTTCCTCAAGGATCGATCCTTTCGGCTTTGTATATAATTTATTAATATTTATGTATCTGATTTTCCTGTTCTCAGCTTCTGCAAAAGATCATTTTTCGCAGATGATACGTGCATCTATAGAATCTCAGAAGACTGTCAACAAATTTTATTTAATCTTCAAAACGACGACATTGAGCTCTACTTTTATTGCTGGAAAATTAATATAAACCCTGCAAAGACTCAAGCTTGTTTCTTTACAAGGAAAAGAAAACAATGTGATCTACCTCAAAAAATCTTTTAGTGTTCAATGCTTCAGTTCAATGGAAAAAAACTATAAAATACTTAGGTATAACTCTGGAAATTCGTTGCGAAATCACACGAAATGTCTAACCTGAAAACGAACAGTATTCGAATTAAGATCATACCTGGACTTTATTTTTGCAGCGGCTTGGTGCATCGGGTGCCTCGCTTTTTCATGTATCTCTCCAAGTTCTTGCAGTTTCTTAGCGTAATCGTTTAAAGGTAACTCTCCGGGTACGATACCAAAAAGGAGTTCCGGGGGTAGCCTCATCCCTCTTCCAGAAAGCATTAAAAATGGAGATTGTCTAATGGCAGGCATTGATCCCAATTATCCTGCTTTTCATTGACAAATTTCGACAAAAATTGTGAATCGTCCGGTTCATCAAGCCCTTCCGACTGAGGATGCAAAGGCGTTGTCCTGATTTTATGGATACCCATGATTTCCATGACAACTCGAAAAAGTCCAGTTTATCGAAATTCCTACCTTGGTCAGAATGCAACTCCCAAAACGGGAAAACACCTCATCTACAAGTTTTATGGCTACCGTCTGATCTGCAAGCGCAAATACATCAATCCACTTTGTAAAGTCATCCATGAGCACCAACACATATTTGTTTCTATTTTTGGTCGATCGTAACGGTCCTTAAATGTCAACCGCCACCCGTTGAAAAGACTCTCCAGTTAAATATAACTTTAGCTCAGCTTTGGTCCTGGTTTTCGGGCCTTGCTTGTCACAGGTCTTGCAATATTGAGCCACGTCTTGGCCTTCGCCAACCCAGTAAAAGAGTTTTCGAACCTTCTCCACGGTTTTCTTGGATCCAAAGTGACCACCAAAAGGTGTGTTACGAAATAGTTCAATCACGGCAATTATCTGGCACTTGGGTACAACGGCCAACAAACGTTCAGGCTCATGACGCAAATTGGAGAACCATTTCCTACGCAGAAGCCTATCCTTCATATCAAAGCAGCAAACTGTGCGTATGTGCCCAATATGCCTTGAAGATGTTGCTCTCACCAGATACACTTTTCCAATCCGTTCGCCGACCTTCTTCAACCCATTCTCGAAAGTGCAACAGTGTCCTTTATCTCTGCCAAATTTAACTGTTCGGAGTCTAGTTCACTGTCTATAAACAGTAAGGTTTTGATGGAATGCTCGAACCCACCATCACATCGTATTTCTTTATTTGCGCAGTGATTACCATCATCATTAATGCATGGCCGCCGAGACAGTGAATCAGCATTCGCATGTTTTATACCCTGGTAATCTGAACTAGGTAGTTGTACTGTTGTAATCTCTCCAGCTAACGCGCAAGTTGTCCCTCTGGATTTTTAAATGATAGCAGCCATTGGAGCGCACCATGGTCGGTGCGAATTAAAAATTGCGCCCATAAAATAAACATGATAATGTTCTATTGCTTTTATTATAGAAAGTTGCTCCTTTCAAGTACAACTATAATTTTTCTCAGGTTTGCTTAGTGCCTTACTTAAGTAACCTATAACAACCTCTTGACAATTCTGCACTTGACTCAGGACCGAGCCGATTCCTCTATCGCTGGCGTCAGTGTTTAATATGAAATTATCTAAAATAAATACTGAATTAATAAACTTGAACTTGAACAAAGTAGATGATGGGGATTGGGGACTTGGGTAAGGGATGGGCGCAGAGAAGTGGGTTGGGAAATGCACGAAATAAATAGCTTGTTCAACTCATCACAATCAACGTCCAGGTTCAATGATTTCTGTTTGCCAATTCCAACTTGATTTTATGAGACCTACACATTTTATTTCGCAGTTGTCGGTATTCTGTCGATCCTTGACTATACTGAAACGTTTCCATTTTTCCTACACACGATTTGAGAAATTCAGTTCTTTATTTGTAGCGTTATATACAAGTAATTGATTTACATATCATTGTAGGTAAGTGATATAGAAATATTTTTTTCTTTTCTTTACAACTTCAATTCTTGGTTTATATAATGAAAGGCAGATAATATGAAATCAGTTACTATATTAAGGGAAAATGCAACTGGAAAAACCCCTATATGATACTTCAATCTAGTATTGCTGTTTTCCCATAATCTACAATTTAAGCAGTGAGTTACAATAGTATAATAATATTATATTAATTTGAAAGTAAAATAAAATCTTTCTCGAAATTTACTTATAAGGAACATAATAGTATTAGCATTCGCCCTATAATGGAGCCTATTTGTTGAGTAATACCATGGTAATCCAAGCATCATTTTAAGTATTTTATTTTGGCAAACTTGAAGTTTTTTGATATGAGTGTGAGCGCAGTTAAACCAAACTGGTGCCCCATATAAAAGAATAGCTTGAAAAATGGTTTTAAATAATATTAGTTTATTTTGCATGCTAAGGTTTGACTATCTATTAATAAAAGGATATAAAGTTCTTACTGTCAAATTGATTTTATTCACTGTATTTGAAATATGAGGTTGAAAAGTTAACTTATTATCCAAAATAACACCGAGGTATTTGCAATTATCTGACCATTCGATTTCTGTACAGCATAGACGAAGTTTGGCATATGGTAGGTAACAAGATTTTCTGCGACGTGAAAACCACATTGCTTGGGTTTTTGTAGCGTTTATTTTTATCTTCCATTTGGGGAAAAATTTCTCAATAAGTATAAGTGCGATTTACAAAACCCTAGAAACATCTTGAAAGAATATGCCAGAGGCAAAAATAGCGGTATCGTCCGCAAACATAGCGATACCTACGTTTGGATCGAGAGCAGGAAAGTCCGATAAGTAAATATTAAATAAAATTGGGCCCAAAACCGATCCTTGAGGGACACCAAAGGGTACGTCATATAAAAAGGATTTTACGTTTCCTAAGTAGACTGCGAATTTTCTGTCTTCAAGAAAGCTTTTAATAAATTTAATTCTATTGCAAGGAAAGTTGAATTGGAAAAGTTTAAAGATGAGAGCATTATGCCAGACCGTATCAAAAGCTTTTTCGATGTCTAGCAAGACCATTCCATTAGATTGTTTATCTGCAAATTTTTGAGATATGTAGTTTTTTATTCTTACTAATTGGTGGCAAGTGCACCACTCCACTTGCCACCAATTAGTAAGGTCGAAAGCCAAACTGATAATTAGGATAGATTCTTAAATCATCGACGAGAACTTGAATTTTCGATTTCATTATTTTTTCTAAAATTTTGCTTATGCAGCTTAGTAGACTGATAGGTCTGTAGTTAAGTGGATTGTCTAAAGACTTGCCTGGCTTTGCAATTGGTATTACCTTAGCAATTTTTCAATTTTTTGGAAAGTAGTTAAATTTGAGACATGAGTTTAAAAGTATGGTGAGATATTTTACACCTCTTTTCGGAAGAGATTTCATAAGAATGTTGTTGATATTGTCTAATGCTGGAGACTTTTTGTTACTAGTTTCTAGTACAAGTTCTTTTACTTTTTTGTGGTTAGTATATTTTCATTAACTATGGATGATCTACATGATAGCTCAGAGAGGACATTTTGGACTTCAATTTCAGTATTATTATCGCTAAGATGTGCTGAGATAGAGTGATTATTGAAAAAAGTTGTAGCTATGACATTAGCTTTTTCTTCTTGAGTAATGAAAACATTATTTTGTACTTTTAAAGGAGAAATATTCCTTTTTTTTTTGTTTATGACTTTTGTTATTTTCCAGAACGGTTTACTAGCTTTATCAAAACTCGATAAATGACAGTCCCACTGTTTGTTCTTAAATTTGGAAATTTCGTATTGAATGGTTTTGTTTAAGATTTTGAAGTTTGAGAGGAAGGAATCATGTCGGTAGCGTATTCATTTACGTCTTTCCGAATTACGTAGGCGAAAAAAATAAAGAATGTGATTTGGAAGAATGAGTTTGCGAATAGTTGAATTATTTCTCTTAGGCACGGATAGTTCGGTTGCTCTTTGTATCGTTTCGGTGAAGTGTTCCACGTAGGTGTCAATTTGGTTAACGTTTTCAATTGTTATTTCGTGGTAATTTAAGCTTTCGGTCAAAAAAGATTTAAATCTATTCCAAATTGCAGCTATATAATCAGCTTATATCAGGCACTCCTGACACTGCACAATCTAGTTTTATACAAACAGGGAGTTGATCAGATCCCAGATTATTTAAAGTTACTGGGTTAGAGAGAAACTGTTCGTTATTTGTAAGAAACAGGTCAAGGGTGGAAGGATTTTTCGAAGATGACTTAGGAATGTATGTAGGATCAGGGGTGTGTAACAGAGTAAAATGACTATTTGAAGCGAGGATATCGTGAAGAATATTTCCCCAGCTATTTGCATTCATAAAATTAAAAAGTTCAATTGATTTATGTTGAATACTTTGAGCATTCCAAGTAATAATTTTTAAGGAGTTAATCAGCATGGTTGTTATACACATATTTAATTGCCAAACTGGTTATTACATTGAACTGGTCTGCTTTTATATGACAAGAGCTAAGTTTAAATAATACTTCACTAAGAAGGGAATTAATTTCATCGAAAGAGAACAAGTTATTCTGATTTGATTGAGCGGCCAAAGCTGTATTATGTTCAGCTGGCAATAAGTTACGATTGTGGTGCCGAGCTGCTGGAGCTGGTGTTGATGTATGATGAAGTTTTCTCTTTGTTGATGTTATTTGGATGTTTGATGGCGCATTAGAAGAATTATGCTGAGGAAGACGGGGAAAATCTTCCATAGAGAGGTGATTGAATTGCCGCGGAACAGATGAAGGCACCTTCGTTGTTTTAGTCGTTTGATTACGCAGTGCAATTTTTTGGCGAATCCCAATGTAGTGTGTTCGGCTAACACATGTTGGATCAGATGATTTGTGCGGACCACTGCAGTTTGCACATTTTATGATTTCAGGTGAAGAACACTCAGTTGTTTTATGGTTGCCTGAGCAGTTTGTTATAACCCGACAGTTCATGGCTCCATCGCCATACAATTGACAGTTGTGACATTGAGTTACCTTGTTTTGGCGGTTTTGTTTATAGTCCCATCGGACGATAGTCTTTAAAATATTTGGATGATTTCTACGAAGGCGTGACGTGGTGTGACTCGTCCCTTTTACCATACAAACTCTGGGCATTCAAATGACAAACTTCAAAGCCTTGATTATAAGAATTTAAAACCTTAATCATTACTTTTGTCACAATAAAATTACGCTCGCCGTTGGAATATGTAACATTAACATTCGGTTCACCCACCATCATCATAATCTAAAAACAAAAAAACCTACACGAAGACCAAGAAGAACAGGGAATTCATAAGTGAGGTAACATGGTCTCTATGTTTTGAAAGAAACACTAAGTAACTATCAACTCGACCACACGGTGTAATTTTTACTAAGCAGTTGAACTATCTATTAACTTCGACTAACCTGGAGTTACTCGTATAACAACAGAACCGTCTGAAGGCCTCATTTACTACAGGCGTTTGGATGTAGAAAGATTCCAAAGGTGAATCGAAGAGATCATAACTCTTCCACCAACAAACAGAAATTTGCTAAATAGCGAAATCAAAGTTTATGCTAACGAATTGAAAAATGTTTTATTAGATGTATTGGATCATCAGAATCTCCAAGCAATCTACACAAGGAGTGACTTACGAAAAGATTGGAAAGAATCTATCACAACCAAAGGCAACTTCCGGACAGTCTGGAGCGAATTACAATATGTCAACATTATGTTTTAGAACACAATCAAACACTGCTGCCACATTCAGTTGCAGAGGAGACTGCAAGCAATAAGTAAGAACTAAGTGCTCTGAATGGTTTTCACATTTTCTTTCGAGATTTCTTTTTGTACATTTTCTTATGACATTTACTTCTGCCTGGAAGATTCTAGAAGAATTCGGTATGGAAAGTTTGGTTCTAGGTCCAGCACCTGGCCCTTTAGACGTTCTCGATTCACCAGTTTACCACTTGATAGAATTTGCTCAACAAGTGTGGTTTGCTGTAGCTCCGCAAGAAAGTTCCTAATGCGCGGTATTACCTTTTAATTATACCATTTCTTAGGATGTCAAGAATGTTTGATCCTGAAGACCTGTAAATCTGTTATTTTTGCTTGAGACTAATCATTTTTCCCGTCCATTTTCCCTCGCAACACTTTCTATAAGACTATAACCACGTGTATAGTGGGATCAAATTTAGGCTGACTAGTTCAAGTTCTCATTGCTCCAGTGATGCATAAGCATGCGTGCCTCTGTACCTTTTATAGTGGTTTCCGCCAGCAATAATTCCATGAATGGAATATGGCGTAGATTTGCATTTAAAGTGCATTAACGCCATATTCCATTTATGGAATTATTGCGGGCGGCAGTCGTGCATTAGATAAGATGTTTGTTTGATATGCGAGAGATCCTAAGTTCAACTCTCAGTTTGGGAAGCAATTTTTCTTACTCCTAGTGAAAGCTAGAGCCATCCGTGCATTTTAAGTGAGAAAATAGTCACTTAATTCTCAATCTACTGCCGAAAAAAATTCTTTCCTATTTTTCTAATTCTTCATACTAGTGTCGTGCAACATCCGGTTGCATTCTAAAAGGCATTGTGCCTTACAGACACATAGTTAAAATATTATATTATTATAATTTTCAAAAGGGAATTAAAGCCATATAGCGATGCCTTGTTTGTTATATGGTGTATTTAAACTTACGGTGCATAAACAGTGAGATAGTAATGGGGGAGTATGCTGCCACCCTGCAAACCCCCTGGCTAATGTCACTATAGGATTTGGAGCAGGTGCGAGGTTGTTTTATGCAAATTTTCCTTATCTGCGAAAGATTACTAAAATACAAAAGTAATAGTGCATACATATACCTACACCTCAAGCTCAAGTAAGGGGCCTTCAGGGACCAAAAACCACAGAAAATTTTTTCAAACTCTTATGACTTTCTTATCGACGTAACCCATGCAGATTTTCCTATAGTTCATTTAGTAAAATACTCTACAGGAAGGGTGATAGAACCCCTTGCTAATCTCTATGAAAATTTAAGTTTCCGCTAGAAGTCTCTTATTTCTCCTAAATGTCATGGTTTCCTTAAATGTAGGTCTACTACAACTACCCTTATTAAATTTGTACTCTCAACCCTAGAGTACGGAAAAGAAGAAGATTTTGTTTTTGCTGATTTTAGCAAGACAACAATGGACAACTTTTTTTGAAATAATCCTGTCTCGGCTTTGAACCAATGCTTATAAAATTGACTGCTTCTTAAGCAAACCGATATTCCAATGTTCGTTTCAGATCTACCCTCCCCACTCAATTTTGTAACTTTTTTTGGAATTCCCCAAGGCAGCACCTTAAGTCCTTTTCGTTTTCATCTTTACAAAACGATTTGGAATTGGTCATCAAACATTCTCACATCTCGCACTCTACGATAATGATACCAATTTTTTTAAAGATAATTTCTTCGACACTTGACTCATTCAATTTAATCTCGATGTTTTCTAAACCTGGTGCTCTCAAAACTGGAAAACTAGAGCTAAATATTGCCAAATTATAATCAATTAGTTTTTTCAAGTAAACGCATAAGAACTTCCTTCTCATTAATCAACCAATATCAAATATGGATTGGATTCTCGACTACGGAATATTATTGGATCTAGAACTCAACTTCTTTTGTACAAATTATAAGTATCATTTTTTAAGACCAATTTGGAACTTGGCTTTCTGAAACGTTGGTCCAAATAATTCTCCGACTTTTATATATACTTTGTACGTCCGCTACTTGAATACTTATGCCAAGTGTGGTCCCCATATCACCAGAGTCACATTTCGAAAATCAGAGGATTTATCGTAGTTTCCTGAGATCCCCCCCCCCGCGGTCTGCTTTGGAATGACCCACTTATCCTGCCGCCCTATACAAATGGATATCAACTTATTAACCTGAATATGTTGAACAATGAATGAACAGACATTCTTTTCATTAATCAACTCTCAAGTCTTAGATTCCATTGAAATCCTGTAAAACTTTTTACAACCTTATCTTATTCAGCACAAACCCCGTACCCTAAGCATCCTTACCTCTCTATCTGCCTACGCGCCCTACCTCTTAAGGCTCCAACGAACCTATTACTCGTATACTGATACTGAGGGGATTAATTCGAATGAAAAATGTTTCGACTTTAACTTCAGCGCCCCCGCCTATGACTCCTCCGGAATCCTTATAAAATCCATCAGGTTTAAGTTAGTTGTAAGTTTCAAAGTTTTAAGTTAGTTTAAGATATGAAACTTCTATTTAGCTAAATAAATGTTAGTTTTGCTTTCAATAAAATTGAAAAAATTAAAACTGCCGCTAAGCCAAATAAATTGTACGACTAGATCGCACGTACTTGCTCCTTGGTGCGGTTGCAAACTTCAAAGTTTTTGCTCGATTTTTTCTGACTTTTAATTGTTTGGAAAAGTTAGTAAAATAGTTTTCAGCGGAAAAATTTAAACGCCATTTTATTATTTCTTTAAAAAATTTTAACTTTTTTTGTAAATCGTAGAAACGGTTTCTAAAATAAAAAAGTATAAATTTAAAAAAAATTTACCTACCCGTTTTCGAAATATTGAGTTTAAAAAAAAGTTGAAAAAAAATTTAAAGTTAAAATACAAAAACAAAAAGTTTTCGAAAATATTTTAATGTAAGATTACTTTGGCTACTAATATCTTCTTGAATATCAATTTTGGGTATAATCAGTTAACTAGTTCTCGAGAAAGTCAAAGAAAAAAAACCGTCCTATGAAGGGGACCGTTTTTAGCCCACTATCTTAATTTTCTTTTTCACCAAAACATAATTCACACCTACAATGTACACTGATTTATCTTCTATGAAATTCTTGGAGAAGTTTACGAGAAAAGTAAACTTTTTTACTTAACAATTATATGACAGGTACCGTAAATATTTGAGCAAAAAATTAAAAAAAGTCCTCTGTAGAATGTCAAAATAACCTTATGTTTCAAACTTGAAGACGATTGGGCTATTCCTTCAGGCTGTAGTTCAATATACATCCGTACAGACAGACGGGCAGACGGACAGAGAGGCAGACAGAATTTGTCTACTAACTCAAATATGTTTCTCTATCATCGTAATGTCATGTTTGATTGTTATCTCAATTTTTACTTGTGATTATAGGGACTATAAGGCAAGTTTAGGATTCGTGAATATAAAAAAAATTGAGATAACTATCAAACATGACATTACGATCATAGAGAAGTCTAAAAACATTAGTAGCAAAAAAATGTCTGTGTTTCTGTCTGTCTGTATGTCAGTATGTAAACGGCTTAAGCGATTATCTTCAAATTTGGTGTGTGTGATTCTTTTGGCATTTCCCAGAGGGGAAATTGAAATTTTATTTTTAGGCCTAAAAATAACGGTACGGCTTAGGAAAAGCTTATTTTTCTTGAAAACGGCTCCAACTAATTTGGTGAAATTTTTTGAGAATTTTTTGTTTGTATTGGCTATCATTTGATCAGAACCAAATCTACGGGATAAGTCTGTTAACGGTACCTTTCAAATAACGGATCTTTGGATTTTTGTCAAATGTTATATTTGAGAAAATCTAGGTAGTAATATTAATTCTGCATATCAAAATTTTGATTAACTTTTTTTTAATTAAAATTAATTTTTGATTTTTGTTTTAAATCAATATTTTTAAAACTAATCAAAAAAAAATAATTTAATATCTTTTATTCGCATGTGTATTAATAAACTCTAAAAAAAACTGCATGCCAAAATTTCAAAAAACTAAAAATAAAAAAACAGGATTTTATCAAAATCCGTCCTACAATTTTCGAAATACGTTTATCATAAATTCGTTACTATACAAGACGTGTGATAGCTAAAACTACTAAAAACTTACTTGCGATTATAGATACTATAAGGCAAGTTATGGATTCGTGCAAAAAAAATTCTAACAATTAAACGTGAACTTACGATAATAGAGAAGTCGAAAAATGTGGGTCCGGAAACCGTCCATCTGTCTGTCTGTCTGTTTGTTCGCACCTCTACATCCTAAACGGATGAGCCGATTTGCTACAAACTTGGTATTTATTATTAATTTGGTAGTATCTCGGGGGGTGTTTTTCATTTTTTGCTCTAGGTAAAAAATAACGGTACCTGCCATACAAAACAATATAACAAAGTTTGACTTTCTCAAAAACGGCTCTAACGATTTTGATAAAACTTTCAGGGTGCTTTTTTTACAACAATCTTTCAGTTAGAATGAATTGTTCAAATGTTGTTCTATAACGGTAGCTCTCATACAACCGCTTTTTTCAAATGCGGTCTTATCGTAAAACATTATCCCGATTTCAATAAAATTTGGCACACAGGAAGTCATTTATAATTCATTAATATTGAATTTCAAAAATTTTGAAAACTTTTTTTTTCGAGTTTTTTTAATTTTCTAAAAAAAATAGCTTTTCGAAATATTTTGAAAACGGGTTGATTGATTTTTTTTTTTAATAATTTTCCCAAAAGAAAACTACAGATTTTCTTATAATGATATACTAAAAAAAAATTATATTTTTTCAAAAAGTTTTTCAAAAAAAAACGACTTTAAAAAAAACTGGTTGAACGATTTTCAATAATTTTTTTTCCCGATAGATATATAGTTTTCAATTTTTTTTGCATACTTGGTTTGTCCAAGAAAACTCTCAAACTAATTAAAAAAATGATTTTTTTTTTTAAATTTTAATATATACAATGCAGCCACTAAGTAATTATCTAGCATAATAACAATTTCGTGCGACCCAGTCGTTCATTTTTAAATTTTATTCGACGATGTGACTGCACAAATGAGCAAGTACATACGTCACCGATGTTATCGACACACTGAATTTTCCAAGACTTACCAAAATTATTAAATATTTTCTGAAAAAGAGGAATGTAAAGGAAATTTTATCGGCAAACTTGCACCGGCGAAACGCATTTAAAATAAACGCGTTTCTTAATTCTTTTCTTTAAATTTACTTCAAGAAAACTTTACTAAAAACTATCAAATTCGTTGTTTTTTTTTTATAAATAACAATGTCAATTGCTATTTCTTTACCCTTTTAATTCAATTCGATACTTCATCATCCTTTCCATTATGATCATCCTTCATGGTTATCTTCAAGATGAATAGTTGTTTGATACCAACCAAACAAGGTCAACAATCGATTTGCAGAAAACCATTACATGGTATCTGGCTTTGGTGTGCTTGTTCTCAATGGCTATGGCTATAACTTACTATAATTTTAAAGGTCGAAAGCTTACATAAACGTGGGTATTCCTATAGCAATCCCACAACTATTACCCTTTTCCTGGTTCCGCGTTTTGGTATCTAGCACAACCATCCATAACCCATTTATATCTGGCGTTATTATTATGCAGAGGAAGATGAAGCAGTTTATTCCAAGAGAGTTCTGTTCCTTTAGGTAATTCCATGAACCGCAATGTCAATGTCGGTTGGTATAAGACATTGATTTTTGCTCCATGACTACCATAATGACGAAAGCGGCGCGGCAGTGTCGCCAATAACAAGTCCTTGGTTTATAAAAGTTAGGTTAACCCACTTCTTGGAGGAAAGCATCAATTTCTTGCGCGGGTGTCGACTGTTGTGTTGTCGTCTGTGTATATCTGTGTGGTCGGGATGGTGTATATAATATTCCAAGGATGTTCTTAATGGCTTTCTTTGGTTTCTTCCGTCGAAGGGGGAATAACATCAAGAGGCAACACAAAGAATATATCCTAGTCAAAACATATTGAAATAATATCTTTCACTTGCAAGTCAATTTCCTGAAACGAAAAAAATTGAAGAACCAAATGAACTCATCAATCTGGAAGGATATTCTGTGAATATTGGCGAATAAACAACCTGTCAATAGAAAAAGATGATTGTCTTGGCCAAAGGCAGAAGGGGCTAACTAAGTCCTTTATGCTTGGTTGGAATTAATTACTTTCTGTAAAAAAAAAAGTAATAAAACTGATTCACGGACGACTCCGCTCGCATCCCAAAGATTCTGGATTATAAATCGATACTAGAACTCTGGGATGGCGCCAATTAAATCAGACAAAAAAGTATCTAGCCATCAAGCTATTGATATTTTATTTGCTTTGGGAAGCGGATTTTATTACCAATGACGGGATTAAAATGAAATAATTTCGATTGCTATTGAGACCGTAAAAAACTGATTTTTAATTAGAAATTAATTCAGGTAATAATCTTTGCTGCTGTGGTTGGTCGTTCTGGTTGCTAATACGCACAACGCATAATTTGAGATAAAAAAAAAAAGATTTTATTGGTCAAAAAGCACATTAATTACTGTGTATCTTTAGGTAGTTATGTTTGTTATTATGGCTTTGCATTTCGATAAGAATATACGTTTTAATATATTTCAGTTATAATTTTGAAAATCAACGGAAGTTAAAACTTTATTAGTTTGCGTTTATTAGATGAGGTTTTACATATAAATTGCAATTAATTCAATGGCGTTTCAGACTGATTCATTAATTTTATTAATTGTTTTGGTTAAACAGCATAATAAGAACTAGCTTGATTGCAAGAACTTGTTCTTATTAAGCTATTGAAAACTAGGCTTTAAGACTTAATTTGCGGTTACATTTGTACGTTTCTACGTTTGTTCGTATAAAATTGTGCTAACGCAAAAAAGGAGCCGGATGCCCATACACCAGCCGTGGAATCGCTATTTGATGGCTGAAATCATTTGCCATAGATTTGAAAGATCGGCTATTTATTACGGTTTATGGCATCGTGGCATCAATGGAACTTATTTCTTGGTAAATTCTACAGGAAACTCCGTTACATTTAATCTTCTAGTCTAAAGAACAATGTTAACAGACCAGCGACCGACGTAACGCTTAACAGTCCAGTTGACAGGCAATTTCAGATAGAAAATGGCTCGGAAGTAAATGAAACTTCGGGATGTTGTTTAGGGATGGTTAACTAACATTTTCTAAAGTTTTGAACCTCGAAGACCCTGTTCTAAAAAAGGAGACATGGCTCTTTGAAAAAAAGTTAATTATTCAAATTTCACTACAAAATGCCAAAAAAAACAGAATTCCACATTATTTCTTCTGCTATACCCGAATTATTACGTTATTATGGTTCTTGATTAAAATTACCCACTTTTGGAAACCTCAAAATCTACCCGAGCACCGAAAACCTGCTTTCTTACAGCTGGAACTTCCGGTGCCAAAATATACAGCTGGATCTTCCGGTTGCCAGGAAAGAATCTGGAGGATGTCATCGGGTGAAGCATTTCTTGTTGTGGGGTTGGTAATTGGTAGTACCCCTCGTGTGGCTAGGCTCCAACCACAAACTGGTGGTAGAGGATCATTACCTATTCACGGCTGTACCTATTTGTAAGTGGAACAGGATATGTTACATGGCAGCGTCGCTTGTTTGTGGTACGAGGGCTACTTGCAATTTAGGTCCCATAACGTGAACCATCCGACGTCATCGAGATGGTCATTGTCAATGGTGCTTCCATAAACTGCTACCAGCATCTTTTATCCAACGAGTATCCTTGGACATGGACTCCTGAAAAACAAAATACCTTGCTCTGGTTCCATTATGACTGCTGTTTGCGTGTTTGACTACAAGAAGTTTGTCTCGAAACATCTCCTACATCTTCTTTCTTTCATGGGCTTTTCGACATGAAATTGTCAAAATTGTGGAATCTCCCGAACCATTCAATCAGTTCATATTTGACAATTTGACATTTTTAATCAGACTTGAAACAATCCAACACAACTTGTATTCAACGGTCCAGAAGATGACTGCTAATCCAACGAACAAGACTGTCATTGATGCCAAAAGCACGCATTTTCGATCAGAGAGCTTGATGCCAAACTCTATCAAATGCCTTGGAAATATCAAGCGTAATAATCTTTCTTTAACCAAAGCGATGTAAAGATTTGTTCCACTATTCCATGAGATTATGCCATTATGCATTATGCATTTCGTTCTTCGAGTTATTTCTTAAGCTGACGTTAACATAAGGTTATATTGACGTTCTAAAGAGGATTTAAAAAAATAATTTTGCTCAAATATTAACGATACCTGTCATATTACCGTTAAGTAAAAGCTTATTTTTCTCGTAAATGGCTCCAAGAATTTTTATGAACAAAAATTAGTGTAAAACTTTAGGTGTAGGTTATGTTTTGGTGAAAAAATTCAAGATGGTGGGCTAAAAACGGTACCTCTCATAGAATCGTTTTTTTTCTTCGACTTTCTTTCTCTAAAACTGGTCATCCGATTTGAATCAAAATTGATATTCAG
Organism: Platycheirus rosarum; assembly: GCA_963971375.1. Classification (NCBI taxonomy): domain Eukaryota; kingdom Metazoa; phylum Arthropoda; class Insecta; order Diptera; family Syrphidae; genus Platycheirus; species Platycheirus rosarum. The sequence goes on along the minus strand of OZ020507.1, from coordinate 22,107,979 downwards.
GAATTGATATTTGGTAGCCTTAGTAATTTGATTTTCAAATGTTTTCGAAAACTTTTTTTGTAAGTAATTTTTGAGTTTAAGTTCGCATTTTTGAATAATTTTTATTTTGTAGGCATTTTGATTTTTTTTTTTGAAAATTCAACATTTTTAAAACTATTACAAAAAAAATATTTTTAATTTTATGATCAGCTGTATATTAATAAACTTTAAAAAACTGCATACCAAAATCTAAAAAAAAAGAAGACGATTTTATCAAAATCCGTCATATAGTTTTCGAAATACTTTTTTCATAAATTCGATAATATTTAAGAAGGATGATGGCGTACTCCATTTTTACTAGAAACCGTAAATTATTGTAGTGTTGGCACTTTTTTATAGATTCAGACCGTGTAATTTTCTATGTAAATGTTATTTGTTTCTGTTTAATATCTTGCCTCCAATGTGATTAGGCATATAAGAACAAGTACGTGCGACACAATCGTGCCCATTTTTACTTGAAATTATAGGGACTTTAAGGCAAGTTAAGGATTCGCGAATATAAAAAAAAATGAGATAACAATCAAACATGACATTACGATCATAGAGAAGTCTAAAAAAGTGATCGACAAAAATGTCTGTCTGTCTGTCAGTCTATCCGTCTGTAAGTATAACGAGCTGCTCAAAATCAAAAAACTAAAAATAAAAAACAGGACTTTATCAAAACCGGTCCTACAATTTTCGAAATACATTTTTCTTAAATTCTTTGTTATTTAACACGTGTGATGGCATACTTCATTTTTACTAAAAGCCGTTTGGTATTGTGGTTCTGATACTTTTTGTAAGTTCAAACTGTGTTATTTTCAACGCAAATGTTACTTGTTTCTTCCAGAGATCTTGCTTTCCAATATAATTAGGCACATAAGAGCAAGTACCCAGTCGTGCCCATTTTCACTTGCAATTATAGGTACTATAATGCAAGTTATGCATTCTGTCTGTCTGTCTGGACGGATGTATTTTGGACTGTAGCCTAAACGGTTGGGCCAATCGTCTTCAAATTTAGAACTTAAGGTTCTTTTTAGCTCAAAAATTCTCGGTACCTGTCATATAACCGTTATGTAAAAGTTTATTTTTCTCGAAAACGGGTCCAAGAATTTTTATGAAAAAAAAATCAGTGTACCAGTGTGTAATCAGTGTACTACGTAGGTATGCATTATATTTTGGCGAGTTTTTTTTTCTTCGACTTTCTCGAAAACTGGTGATCCGATTACTATCAAATTTTTTTTTGTATTTTTAATAATTTTTAAATTTTTTTTTTTGAAAAATCAATATTTTGAAAACGGGTAGGTGAATTTTTTTTAAATGATTGTTATTTTCGTGCTTAAGTTTGTTTTCTTAAATAATTTTTTTTTATTTTTAGAAAAAAAGTAGTTAACAAAAAACCGTTTTGTTTAAGAACTGCTCCTACGATTTTAATTTCATTTCTTAATGAAATAAATCGAAAGTCACAAAAATCGAATAAATGCTTTGATGTTCACTTTAATTTTCTTAAATTTTATACCATAATGTGACCGCACATATGAGCAAGTACGTGCGATCCAGTCGTACAATTTATTTTTATTTTTGACTGAAACTAATGTATCCAATAGTCAAAATCTTTATATATCAATTAGCCTATTTGCCATAACTTGTATAATTTTTCAATCATCTGGACCATTTTATCTCTATTTAATGGAAGTGTTCAATCATTATATTTGTGTCACTTTTGACATTAAGAATGAGAAATTTCACTCCCATTAAAGATCCAACAATATGTCGTGTTCGACCTGCTCATTTACATTTACACCTGTAATAACTCACTCAGAATAAAATTTATTTATTCATGCCACAATAACTCCTCGTGCAGCAAAAAGTGTGCAAATAAACAAATAAATCTTAAACTTAGCATATTTTTCTATTTTTGTATCTTAACTTTCCCCCTGAACAATCGCAGATATGATTCGCACAATCATCAGTCCCGAGAGATAAAAATAGCGCCCAAGGCCATTCAGCTGCGTGCGATAGTTTATACTCTGACAAACCTGATTTGACATTTATCTATGTCAGCACAACAACTGTCAGATTGTCATTCAACAGGTGCTTTTCAATTTAATCTTATTCATTAAACTATCTGGATTAAGTTGCAGATGGAATTCGAACATGTGTTTCCGTGGTGTAGTGGTTATCACATCCGCCTAACACGCGGAAGGCCCCCGGTTCGATCCCGGGCGGAAACAGGCAAATATTTTGTATTAAAATAATATTTTATGTAAGGATTTTTAAAGTTAACACAATTGTTTGTCTATCTTCCTCGAAAACCTGCCACTCTCTTTAAAAACTAAATTATTCAGTTTTTTTAAACAAACATATTAATAAATTTAAAAAAAAGAAAAACTTATAAATAATTTATCCCCAGACAGCATTTTTTTACGATCTTCCTCTTCATCGTCGAATTTATGATGTCCCAGCAAATCAATTAATTTTAATGTTCCAATAAGGAACCACAACTCTTATCACATTGTTAGGCTGGGCAATTAAAAAGGGGAAATTAATAAATTTCGATAGGGTGCATGGTGCATGGTAGTATCACGATGGTGCATTAACATTTGACAAGACGACACTGATGTTGTCGTCAAGATGAGTTACGATTTTGGTCTGGGTGTGTGTTTGGAGCTGGGGCTGGCACAGACCCATGAACACTTGTTGTTTGTGGGAGATAAATGGGGGTTCGTGTGAAAACTATTGTCTGTTGCATGGGGCATTAATCAAAACAGTAATAAGAATGACATTTAAATAAAAGTGCAATAAAAAATTGAATTGTTTCCGCCCGGGATCGAACCGGGGGCCTTCCGCGTGTTAGGCGGATGTGATAACCACTACACCACGGAAACACATGTTCGATGTTTTAGCTTTTTTCTGGCGCCTGTTTAGACGAACTCGGTTAACAAAGACAATTGTTAGAGCTTTCAGGAGATGGAAAAAAAACTAAACAGTAGGCAATTTTACCTTCATAAAGAAGTTAACAAGGTCAGATACGTGAACTGTCAGCTGTCAAAAGTAAAAAAGCATTTTGCTTGTTTAGCAGAAAAAATTCCAGATAAAAACAGCAAAGTGAAAACTTGCGATACAATTTAGCAATCCAACAAAATTTGTCGGTCTTTATAATGTCTTCCCGTGCGGAATTGAAACAACATTCTTCGATGAACAATTTCAGGGTTGATTTTAATTCCTCAGGATCCGATGAAAGGGGGTAACTTTGGAGTCTATATTAACAATTGTTTGACTTTGACGGAATAAGTAAATAAAATTAAGTGAGGTGGGAAGTAATATCCAACATGGGTTGGATTTTATATCAAACAAAAGTTGTGCGTATCGTTCATTGGAAGTTATGACCTTGAGTCTTTTTTGGTTTAGGATACACGGCGAGGGATATTCAACAGCAATGTTTCACTAAGTCAAAGTTCTAACGAAAAAATTCCACGCTGCTGAGTCATATTTTTCTTTTTGGTTTTCTTCTTTTCGTATATTTTATTATTCTTATCCAAGTTCTAGGAAATTGCTGGGAACTCAAACAGGCATGATAAGACTTTTTATTTTTATCGACCTAAAGGGTGACTCGCATTAGCTACATAGACATACTACGAAGAAGCGAAAAAAATATTCAGCAATGAAATGAAAAAAAATGAAATGAAATGAAATGAAATGAAATGAAATGAAATGAAATGAAATGAAACGAAATGAAATAAAATAAAATGAAATGAAATGAAATGAAATGAAATGAAATGAAATGAAATGAAATGAAATGAAATGAAATGAAATGAAATGAAATGAAATGAAATGAAATGAAATGAAATGAAATGAAATGAATTGAAATGAAATGAAATGAAATGAAATGAAATGAAATGAAATGAAATGAAATGAAATGAAATGAAATGAAATGAAATGAAATGAAATGAAATGAAATGAAATGAAATGAAATGAAATGAAATGAAATGAAATAAAATGAAACGAAATCAAATGAAATGAAATGAAATGAAATGAAATGAAATGAAATGAAATGAAATGAAATGAAATGAAATGAAATTAAGTGAAATGAAGTGAATGAAAATTACAGTTCGTTGACTCATCCATCACACTTCCTTGTAATCTGATGCTGATGTTCAAGAGGTTTCTTAATCCTTAGGGATACAAGGAATAATGTCACTGCAGACATCGAGGTTATACTGATCAAAGCTTGAGCTGGCTCGGAACAGTTCATTCCTTCGTACAATGCCTTAGGCTGCCTTAAGATCGATGACTGTTGTATATATTTAATGCAACGTAAACGATCTCCGTGGGACAATGGAGGGAAGAATCAGGACATTGGACAAGGGATGCTATGAGGTTTAGTAAAGGTTTCATTTCCAATTGTTTTACAAAAGATGAATAAACACTTCTCTTACGCATACAAGTCTTCTTGAATGTTCGGTTACACCATGAATATCAGGTTTATCTATATTAAAATAATATGTAGACTTTTCAATTTCTTATCTCCACCTGTCCTATCGCTTGAATTGACTCAACAGCCATTACTCAAAAGCCTCTCGTCTACCAGTAAACTTCAACTACAAATCACGAACATTATCACTTACCATCATTTTCAAAACATCACATCATCGGTCTGGAATCAAGCAGAACCTACACATACCCAGAAACCCCAGTTGTTTGTGCTATCACTTAGCATCTCAATTAAAACTGTGCGAACAAGTTGTTGTAGTTTACACACTTCACGAATACCTCGAGTGAGATAATGAGTGAGCCAAAGCGCACACGGAAAATAAAGTATCTTTATTGCATGATCTGCGAATCCGCGAATCCACGGATCCGCTATAGGTCATTTAGCGCAAATGGGCGAAAAAGTTATTATGGTGTTGAGGTATGAACATGCGAAATAGCGGTTGGCGTTCCTCCGCAGATGATGAGGCACTCTGTGCGCTAAGCACTCACAAGATGAATTCCAAAGTAATTTCTGCAATTAGGTGAACGGGCTTAACAAGATGCGAAGAAGGTATTATAAAAGCACTCCAAGGCTTCACTTTTACACTCTTGCGAGTGACATTGCAGAGCTATGCAATAAAAAATGTTATAAACAGCTTTGCGGTTGTGAAAAATATTAAAAAAAAAAACGAAAATAAGTTGGAATTTCAAGATGGAATTACTCAAATACTTTGGGGCAAATTCATGACCCATTTTGAATGATTGATGTGGGTGGGTATTGGGATGCACAATTGCACATATTTCACAGGTAGATGCGGAAACTGTTATCCTTTTTGCCCAGTGGCCATAGAAATGCAATCCCAAATGGAAAAATAGCGTTTTTGACGTCAGACTCAATAAAATAAACTGATGGGACGGTTGAATGGAAAGTTCTCAAATTTCCGATGTTCTACATTCAGGTAAATAGTTTTTTTTTAAAGAACAACTAGTTAATTTGAAACACAGGACATTCATTCACTTCGTTTTTTATGCGTTGTCGTCAGTGGGTATTTTTTTTTTTATGTTCTCGTATCTTTCACCCTAGTGACCAATTTGTGCCAATCGATAGGCAATCACTTTGATGGAATTGCACATCTGAGTCAAAGCCCCGGATATGTCATGCCCCGTTCCATGGTTGTTGGTTTTTATGGGAATGAAAGCAGGAATTTTGTTGCCCTAGGTAGAGGAAGAGCAACGGGAAATGGATTTTCTTTTATTCCTTTTGCTTTTGTTTACCAACATGTCTTTTTAGGTGGATTGTTAAAACAATAAGGTTCTATTGATTTCTGTTGGATAAAAGTCGGATGTCTTTGTTGATCAAAAGCTCGTTGCCGAAAAAGTAAACAAAGGTACATAGGTATCTTAAACAAAAATCCAAAAAGAAATTGCTTCCCTTAAAACAAGGATATTCTTGAAATCTTTGAGGTTGTATTGTTTTTGAAATTAACAAGATTAAATCTTGATAGGGAGAAAAGGATATGAAAACATTTTTTTAAAGGCTGAACTTTGTATCGTTTCTTGTTTCTCACAGATTCTATTTATTTGGTTTTGGAGATTTGTACGTTCTAAATGATTAATTAATTGAAAGACTTATTTCCTACATCAAACATCAGGAAATTAAAATTGGAAAGTTTCTCAGACCCGGTTACTTAAGTTTTCTTGTTTCTGCAGATCAACCTAAGAAAAGAACGTCAGGTTCAAAATTTTCCAAGGCACCTGTAATTTTTTCAATGTACGTTATCTCATACAAATTGAGAAAAAATTCAGAAGCTTACACGGTATCTTTTACACTGTGCACATTGTTTGATTACCACGGGTAAATAAGTTGACTATTATTAAGGTTATGAGTTGATTTAAGAAAACATCATGTTATATCAACATGATATGCTGTAAAATTAAAATATATAGTTCATTCAATACAAATTTTACCTGATGGTGTTGTTAAATTTGCAATGTTTAGGTTCATTTCGTTCATTTCTAACCCGAGATAATCGTATTCCTTTACAACATTTATACCATTGCAACAACCTGCCTGGCATCAAGTGCAAACCAAAGCCGTTTATTTCATAAGCCGAATGTTCTTCAACCAAACTACTTTGGAACCAAATGCTCTCCAACTGAAAGTTAGTCATCAAGAAACTCAGAAAGACAGACAATTTTAAATTTTTATAATAACTCCTCGAATTTAAAGGATGAGAATCGTGATGCTTTAATAAGGATCATAGCGGGGCATTTCTCTCAAAACATCATAAAATTCAACTGTCAAATAGGAACATTGTTTTCTTCGGACGATTTGCAGTCATTTGGTAGTTTTACCTGGAAGGTTTTCGGGGAGTATTGAAAATTGGTGGTTTTATAGATCTCGACATGCTCTTTCCGAGTTTCAAGTTTGCCATCTCGTATCATTGCCGCTCGAGCCGCTATTTTAGAAAAATGGCAACATTTGTTCCGACCTATTTCCAGGTATTGGCATGGAGTTACACAAAATGCAGAACATTGGGGATGGAAAACAAACAGGAATGGACTAACTCCTGTCACCACACACAAGCCCGGAACTGGAAAACGCGTTGCAAAACTTTTTAGCTTTCGTCTAATACGAAAAAAACGCCTCAGCGTGGAGTGGAAATGAGTTTTTTTTACTAAAAAGCATGTTGAGTCGACTTTGAATTACTCGTACTCGTAAACTACTCATATGAGAAGAAAAAATGGGCACGAATGAGTCGCACGTTTTTGCTCTTATGTCCTTAATTGGAAAGCAAGATCCTTGACAGAAATAAGTAACATTTACTTTGAAAATAACACAGTTCGAACTTATAAAAAGTATCAAAACCACGATACTTAATGGTTTTTAGTTAAAATGAAGTGCAACATTACACGTCTTAAATAAAAAAGAATTTATGAAAATGTATTTCGAAAATTGTAAAACCGGTTTTGCTAAAATCCTGTTTTTTTTATTTTTAGTTTCTTGAATTTTTTTTTTTAATTTTGGTATGCAGTTTTTTAGAGTTTATTAATATACATGTGATTATAAAATTTAAAATAATTGTTTTTGATTAGTTTTAAAAATATTGATTTTTCAAAAACAAAAATTTAAAAATTAATTTTTATTAGAAAAAAATATTATTAAAAACTTTGATATGCGGAATTAATTAAACTATTTAGATCTTCTCAAATAAATCCAATGGGCCGTTACCGAGAAAATCCAAAATTAAAAAAAACCTTTATAGGAAAGGTACCATTAATACTTTTCCCGTAAATTTGGTTCTTATCAAATGATAGCCAATACCAACAAAAAAAATTCTCAAAAATTTTCATCAAAACCGTTTTTGAGAAAAATAAGCTTTTCCTAAAGGGTCACATGGTACCGTTATTTTTAGACCTAAAAAAAATTTAAATTCCCCCTCTGGGGAATGCCGAAATAATCACACACACCAAGTTTGAAGATAATCGCTTAAGCCGTTTAGGCTTCAGATCGTTATACATACTGGCAGACAGACAGACAGACATTTTTTCTCGACCACTTTTTTAGACTTTTCTATAATCTTAATGTCGTGTTTCATTTTTATCTCAATTTTTTTATATTCACGAATCCTAAACTTGCCTTATAGTCCCTATAATCGCAAGTAAAAACGTTAATACATAATTTGTATGTATATATAATACATACGTATATTTTTCTAGTGTATATTACTTTTAAGCATTGGTTTGTAAAACAAGCCTGAAAATAGGTTTCGCTAGGGAACGGTTTTCCCAAAAGGGCGGCTCTAGCAGCAATGATACGATGTTGCAAAATATAAATTCGAAAAGAGCATGTCGAAACCTATAAAACCAGAAAACCACAATTTTTTAAATCTCGCGGAACCAGTTTGTGCAGTCAATATTAAATACAGACGTTCTACCAAAAGCATTGCATTAATTTATTATCCTCCCAGTCCCAGGTAAATCTTTTTGTATCACTCGATTCCAAGTTTATTATATATAGGCGTTGGCTTTAATTCAAAACATAAATATTAGGGATCAAGATTCATCTCAACAAGAAAAAGACAACTTTTCAGATCTTACATGGAATCCTGTGTTGAGTTTTTTATCGAGAAAAGCATTGCCTACCGACCTGGCCAAAATGCCAGATCTTCTTGACTTTTTTTATCGCAAAAAAATAAAATAAAACCTATACCAAAATTCAGGATATTTGGACCTTCTAACTGATCATTCATTGGTAATGTTGATAGTAAGCGGAAGCCTACTTATAGAGGATATTGCGTCATTTATCTTATCTATTACTCTAAAAGTCTCATTGCAAACTCCGCTTGAATTAGAAGAAGTCGACAAATTTATTGAAAACTTCCAAGGCGCTGCCTGGGAAAATAACAAAATTAATGCTGGTGTGCCCAGGGGTCTGTTCTGTTTCCGACTCTCTTCTTCATTTTTACTTGCGATTATAGGTACTATAATGGAAGTTATGGATTCGAGCAAAAAAAAGTCTAACTATCAAACATGACATTACGATAATAGAGAAGTTGAAAAAGTGGGTCCAGAAATTACGTCCGTCTGTCTGTCTGTCTGTCTGTCTGTCTGTCCGTTCGCGCCTCTAAAGCCTAAACGGATGGGCCGATTTGCTTCAAACCTAGGTAGTACCTCTGGGGGTGTAGGTCGAAAAATAACGGTACCTGCCATACAATTTTTAACAAATAGTTTGATTTTCTCGAAAACGGCTCTAACGATTTTGATAAAAATTTCAGGGTGCTATTTTTTTACAACAAAACATCTTTCAGTTAGAATGAATTTTTCAAAATTTGTTGTATAACGGTACCTTTCACATAACGGGTTTTTTTCAAATGCGGTTTTATCGTAAACTATTATCGCGATTTCAATAAAATGTTGCACACAGAAAGTCATTTATAATACAATTAATATTGCATTTAAAAATTTTCAAAATCTTTTTTTTTCGATTTTTAAAATTTTCTAAAAAAAATTGGTTTTCGAAATATTTTGAAAATGGGTTGATTGATTTTTTTTAAATAATTTTCCCAGATGAAAACTACAGATTGCCTTATAATGACATACTAGAAAAAAATTTAAAATATTTTTTCGAAAAGTTTTTCAAAAAAAAGGATTTTTAAAAAAAGTGGTCGAACGATTTTTAATTTTTTTTTTCTTTGATAGACATTTCGTTTTCAAATTTTATTGCATACTTAGTTTTTCCAAGAAAACTCGGAAAATAATTTAAAAAAAATTAAGAATTTTCTAAAAATAAATATTTTTTATTTAAATAGACGTGTGGTTTTCAATCTGGCAATACTTTTTTCGGAATTGGTCTTTTTGACAGCTGTTTCTTGATTTATGCTCAGTTTGGTTTGCCATTTCATAATGAATAGACTTACTCCTGAACAAGTTTGCAAATTGCGCAAATTTATTACCAACATAATGGTTCGTTTCGGTGGAACAGAGTATCGAAGAAGGCCCGAATGTGTCCGTCCATCCGCCATCGCGTGAAACAATTTCAGATGTGCCTATCCACTTTATCGAAGATCTTACGCAAGGATCTTGGTTTGCAGGCTTACAAAATCCAACTCGTGCAAGAATTGAAGCCGAACGACCATCAAGCGCGTCACACGTTCGGTAAATGGTCCCAAAACGAGATGGCCACCGATCCCGATTTTCACAAAATTGGGCCTCGGTTGGAATTTATTCGAGCCAGCCGCAGCGGCCACTTCCCCTCAATTATTTTTAAAACATAATGCAAACCCTTATCTTTATAATCAAGATAAATTCTTGGCCTTAACATTAAGCTCTATTCGTTTTATTTCTTCTTGAAAACCACACGTCTAAAAAAACACCCTTTATATACATACATTATGCAGCCACTAAGCATTAAGCAATTATCTAACATAAGAACAAGTTCGTGCGGCCCAGTTGTACATTCTTTTAAAATTATTCGACGATGTAACCGCACATATGAGCAAGTACGTGCGATCCAGTCGTGCAATTTATCATAAATGATCTTCTGTCTGCTTCTAGTCCACTAAACTGTTTTGTTAACGACTCTACACTTAGCTTTTCATATTCGTTCGGTGATTCCGCTGCGTTTATACACCCAATACTGCAACTTCTGGGACAGTGCTTCTCAAACATCGCTTCGTCTGTTCAATAAAATACAAAACATAGCGTTGAATCTGATAGGAAATAGAATGTACGCAGTGTTTCATGAATTTGATTTCTTTTATAGAAAATGCTCTCTCGAAGTAGCCAGCTGAATTTCTCCCACTGAAACATTCACCCGTAATACTAGTCTCGCAAGCAATGCTTATCACTATCAGTGCACGCTTTAGCACAAGTTCGGAAGTGCAGTGATATACAGAGATTCTTTTTTCCGCCGAACTACACGAATCTGTAATAGTTTCCCCTGCGAGGTCTTACCTTGGCCATTTCAATTTGAAAGCATTCAAAACCAATATTAATCAGCACCTTCCTTCACACCCTCCCAATGCTAGAAAAAGAAACAATTTTTTTTCTTACTTTATCTGTAACTTATGCTTCTAAATCCTTATCTATAAAGAAAATGTCAGTAAAAAAATTCAAGCAAGCCATTGATAGAACGATCCAAATTCTTTTATAGCTGCTCGATGATATTAATGATTCCATCCATCAGACTCTAATGGTCACCTGCACACCTCTTTAATGTTCAACATGATTAAGAAGAAGAGAAAGAAAACCCCACTTTATCGCCATAAGTATAGATAGATGATAATAATAATTTAGATTTTTTATCTTTCAGATAAATGCACACGCTTCGTGAACGAGTCCAAGTCCGTAGCGCCTATCAAAAAGACTTTCAGCCGACAAGCTGTGATCAGATGATTGCTCCGCGCATTAAATATGAATTAGTTATGCGGTGGCGCGACGCTGGTCACTGGTCGGTCGGCGGTACTTTAGGCGGTCAGAGCGAACACGTTGTCCAGCTGAGATAAGATCACATCCGAAGAAGGCGAGTTGGTTTAGAGGAGACCGAAGATCGATTGCATGATATCAACATTGAAATTAATGAGCCAGATAATAAGGCACTGGGTTAAATGGACGGAGCTGCAAGTACGCCGACTGGAGTGTCTCGTTTTTCCTGTTTTTCACGGCTTTTTTAGTGTCAGAGATACACTTGGATTGTTTGGTGCGGATTTTAACTTCACAGATTGTGTATCTGAATCATGATATTTATTTTTATAAGTGTATCTCATATTTTCCGCTTTTTTTTTTGCTTTTAGAGTTATTAAGGGTAAATGGATTTTAACAGCTTCTAAGAAGTATCTTCCAAATTCACGCACAATAACCCGCGATTTCCAATCAAACTATATCCCCTGATTGCATTTTAGCCACATTTTCCCGTCACACCTTAGAAACGATCGTCGACCAACTTTCTTACCCAAACACACCTACTTCTTTCACAACATTGCTTAACCCTAAACTTCTCTCACCCAAACTCAATTCTTTCCCAATAAAGTGTAAATAATGTGTTTGATTATGAACTTGGAACGATCCCATTAATAAAATCCACTGGATTATCACTGGATCTTCCTCCGGTATGCACATAATCCTCGGCATAAAATTTACAACCTCACCATCTAGAGCTACAGCAGGTTCTCCAGCTCCACGATGCTCCCAGCAAGGCTATCATAAAAATCTCGAGAGTTAGGTCCGACACGACGATAAATTACTGCGTCTCGACTAAATCGATCGTTAGATTCGAGCTGGTGTAGGATGCATAAGCGAAAGCACGTTGCATCCGTGACCTATGCGCGATCCCTAAGCAGTGCGCGCATTCCATAATCAAATTGTAATTTATCCGCACACTGATCCATAATTGGGCCCTCACAACCAGAATGAAGTTGTCTTCGAGGCTGCTCCATGATGTCGTAAATAAATCCTTCGAATGTTTTATCCAAATCCAAATGAGTTTTCAGTTGCCCGACCAGCTTCTGGTATACTAAACCAATGTTTATAGTCCAGCATCATTAAGAGTCTTAAAGTTGTATCGCAGAGAAGGGTCGACCCTGGAAACCGTTTAGGCAAATAAATGAAATGAGATTTAAAAATAAATGGCTACTCTGTCATCAAACAGCATACGTTCCAAGGCAATTTGTACCCCATCGGCATGGCGCTCCTTAAATCAAATGAGATAGCCTCTCAAGAAACACATCCTCAGAACTGAGACATGTAATGGGACCAAGGATAAGGCAGCTTATATTGTGCCATCTTTTCAATTCTCATTTTTCTGTTCCAATGACAGCTCGACTATAAAGCCAACTGATTCTACTCTGCCACTAAGACATTGGGAACTGCCAATTGCTGCCGTACAACGCTCGTGATCTCATTAGGAATTCCGTTTGCGTTTTGGGGATAAAACATTGAAGCTGCCGGAGAAATCTATTTGTGGTTTCTCGTAGATACTCATACTAGATACACTCTGACTCCTTTAAGACACACGTTGCGTATGTTTTCTAATGTGAGAAATCTCGGTCCTGGTGGTTCTTATCCTTGCGATACATTTACTCTGAGTGTAAATGTGCTCCATGGGGAATGTTGTGCGAAAGAATTTCAAATGTGGCAAGAAGGAGGTTAAACGTTTTACGATTGTATGTACGAACGGAGAAGAATAAATGTGAAGGAGTAGTGTTGGTGGTGTGGCAGACTTATGCTGCAATTAATTGATTGCGCATTAATTTATTGCAAGTCGAAATGGAGATCAGAGGAAAACGAAGCGGTTCCGACTCTGGAAGTTGAAATGTCAACGCAATTAACATTTCAATGAGGCCAAGATAAGGAGGCTAATGAATGCTTGTCGGAAGGATTCGCATTTATCGCAAGTCGTACGGCATGGTGTGTGGAGATGAATTTATTTTTGTTGATAAACTCAAGAGTAAATAATTGGTTGCGGGTGGTGCAAAGTGAAAGGAAAATGCCCGTATTGAGTGAAATAAATTGATCGGATATGTTGTGTTACTTGCGATTTTGGGACTCAAAAGTGTGGATTGTGTAGGTTAGGTGTACCGTACAGGTTAATTCTCCTTTTTACTACTTCAGATCCTTTTGTAATAACCAATTTATCGTGTGACAACCATCCAGTTAAATAGAAACATCCCTCAATGGCCGTTTGGCAATACAGAAAAGTCAACTGGAACGGTTTGAATAGTTTTTTTTAACGTTTCTATGGTTTCTTCGATAGCGATATTGATATCTATACTCGTCTGCTAATTTCTCATGCCAAAATATTTCAGTTTACGAAACAACTCCTAAGAGAACTGTATGACAGTATGAAATAAATAGCTGGTCACCCTGCTTCTTCGCTATTAGTATAAACTCGAGTGGAAATATTGTCACAAACCTTATTCTTTTATTCTTAATAAGCTTTAAAGGATCAGACCTAAAGACAGTTCATGATTTAATTCCATCAGTTATGTAGAGAGGTTATGAAGATACCAGGGTGAAACAGTTATGTTTTCGTTGTTATAAAGCCAGCCCTACTGAGAAACAACGGAAAAGCTTCAAAAAAGCCAGGAAGCCATGTTTTTACAAGACCAAAACTTATGACAACAAATACTAAAATGTCCAAAAGTTAGTAAGACGTTTTTGGTCATTTGTAAAAAAAATATGAGGAGTTCCTAATCGATCTTGATTCCAAAGATTTCCCTCAATTTTTATATAACATTTGTTATAGTTCTACAAAGAAAGCTATCGTCTTTAATATGCAGGCAGTTCGCTGCCAAATATTGTCAAGACCCAGTCACTTCTTTGGAACCAATCTTCTTTCGCAATCCTCAGTTCAATATTCCGGCTGTGAATCAATTTTTCTAACTCTTAGTGAAAGCTATAGCCGTGCATGGTGAGAAAATAGTCACATAATTTTCGATATACTGCACCGAAAAAAAAAATTCTTTCCTATCTCTTTAATTTTTTCCAACTAGAGTCGTGTAACGTCCAGTTGCATTCTAAAAAATGGGCACGACTGGGTCGCACGTACTTGCTCTTATGTGCATAATTACATTGGAAAGCAAGATCTTTGACAGAAACAAGTAACATTTGCGTTGAAAATAACACAGTTTGAACTTATAAAAAGTATTAAAACCACAATACTTAACGGTTTCTAGTAAAGTATGCCATCACACGTCTTAAATAACAAGGATTTTTTAAAAAAAATATTTGGAAAATTGTAGGACCGGTTTTGATAAAATCCCGTTTTTTATTTTTAGTTTTTTGAAAAAAAATTATTTTTTAACTTTTTGGTATGCAGTTTTTTAGATTTTATTAAAATACATACATTTAAAATAATTTTTTTGGATTAGTTTTCAAAATATTGATTTTTCAAAAAATAAAAATTAAAAATTAATTTTAATTAGAAAAAAAATTACTATAAATATTTATATGCAGACTTAATTCGGCTACCTAGATCTCCTCAAATAAAAAATTTGAAAGAAATCGATAAAGTCTTTACCGAGAAAGCCAAAAATAAAAAAAAAATAAAAAACGTTATATGAAAAGTCCCGTAAATAGACTTTTCCCGTATATGTGGTTCTAATCAAATGATAGCCAATACCAACAAAAAAAATTCTCAAAAATTTTCATTAAAATCGTTGGAGCCGTTATAGAGAAAAATAAGATTTTCCTAAACTGTCATATGTCATGTACCGTTATTTTTAGGACTAAAACTAAAATTTCAATTTCCCCTCTGGGGAATGCCAAAATAATCACACACACCAAGTTTGAAAATAATCGCTCAAGCCGTTCAGGCTGCAGCTCGTTATACATACTGACAGACAGACAGACAGACAGATATTTTTTCTCGATACAGTTTTTAGACTTCTCTATGATCGTAATGTCATGTTTGATTGTTATCTCAATTTTTTTAATATTCACAAATCTTAAACTTGCCTTATAGTCCCTATAATAGCAAGTACACGACTGAGTCGCCGGTACTTGTTCTTTTGTGCCAGTTAAATTTGCTACAAAACTTCACACGTTCCGAACCTAGAAAAAAAGTCAAAACCACAACACTAACGGTTTTTATTAAAAACGAAAAAAACGCCTTATATAACAAAGAATATATAAAAAAAAGGATTTCGAAATTGTAGGACGGATTTTGATAAAATCCTGGTTTTCTATTTAGTTAGTTTAGTTAGTTTTTTTGAATTTTAATTTTCTTTTTATATTTTGGTATGCATTTTTTAAGAGTCATAAAATTTAAAATAATTTTTTGATTAGTTTTAAAAAATTGAGTTTTATATCATTTTTTAGAAAGTTAGAAACTTTATTAACAAAAAACTAAACAAAAAACTTAATTTTTAATAGATTATAATAAGACTTAAATTAGGCTTAAAAAACTTAAATTTGTATTGATAACGGCCGTTAAAATAATTGTTTCTAGATATAGCCTGAGTGCTGTTAGAAAAATAGCCTGCTTACTTCAACTTCTTTAATAGTACTGATGTGATAACTTATTTAAACATTAATATTTGGTTGCGTGAATTTTGTTTCTTATCAGCGGTGCAGCGGCGTTGCATAGAATCAATTAGAATCAATCTGGTTTTAGAATATTTCTACGGATATTGACGTCCAAACATCCCAAAACTTTTACCTAAAGGTCGAGGTATTTGTTGGTTTATCTCGGTCAGCAATTTTTTTTAACGTCACACCACAAATACTCAACAGGATTAGGATCAGGTAAATGCAGAGGCCATTCTAACACGTGGAAGCTATTTTTCTCAATCCAATTTCTCGCAAGCTTGCTGGTTTGAGTTCATTGTATTGTTGGAAGATCCAAATCAATTACATTTCTTCATCGGCAAATGGAAGCACAACTTCCTGCGTAATTTTAACGTAAAAGAGTCTACTATTGATTTTTACTATTCAGTAAAATGCAAAAAAACCTAGATCATAATACAGGAACCTCCGGCTATAATTATTTGTGTCGTGAATTGGTGTTTAAAAGCAGAGTTTGGTGGCCGCGGGACTTGAGCCTTTGCTACCTTGTAACACATATTTAGATTCGTCTGACTATAAAATATGTATGTGTCCATTTCTCAATAGACCACTGGATATGCTCTTTCGCAAGCTCAAGTTTTTTAGCTAATTTTTTTTTTTGACGAAAACGATACTTTTTTTGGACTGCCAGGTGACAGGTGCTTTTATTCCAAATGTCTACGAACCATTCCAATGCTCGTCTCTAATAGAAATTCTGCTTTAGGGTAAACCGATGACAAAAATGGGTTTTGTGCCGAATATCTGGCCAACCATTTTATTTCTTTTTTGTCATAGAAGCAGAGTTCCTCGTGTTTGAGTTTGGGAAGGAGACTTTAATACATTTTGTTTTGTATCATCGAAGCAAAACAACCAAATAAGTTCTGCACTTCTTTGTTAAAAGATCGCCCTTTTCGGCGGAACAGTGCTTTCCACGACTCATAATTGACCAAAACTAAATAAAAGAACAAACAAAAGCTCTTCTTTCATTTTATTCTGCCAGGAAAGAAGAATTTGAGAAGGCCAGAAAGAGGAGAATGGCGTTTGGAAACATACTGGAGGATATGCTTTAGGCGGGCAGACGCTGCTGAGGGCGTCTGCAACGACAACGCTAGTGCAACTGGTGCATACCTAATCAAACAAACAAACCGATTCACTCCCGAAGTGAAACCATAGATGCGGGATCAGCTTTTGTCTTTAGCGTAAGAATTCAGTTTTGGTTTTAAGAAAATAATTTAACTTTTTTTTCACAGGATTCAGAAGAACAAATAACACCGGATACGCCCTCAACATCGTCTGGTATATTCCTTCCTCGAGAAGTTGCTGAAGAAGCAACTTAAGGGTCCGCCATCTAAGGTTTTTTTTTTCAACTAGTGCTTATTTCGTGAATGGTAACACTTAGCTTAGCTCATGTCTGATTTGGCAGATAATTAGTTTTATCCTTCCGCTGAACGAATATGGTTGTTTATACGCTGGGAAATATTGCGACATTACTGCCTGCGATCGACTCAGAGAAGATGCCGATTTTGCCAAAAAAAGTCATCTTTTCAGATGAAGCTCATTTTGATCTTGGCGGGTATGTAAACAAGCAAAATTGTCGCATTTGGGGCACATACATTGAAAAGCCGATACACCGTTACAGTCAATGGCGATCGTTATCGGGCCATGTTGAACGAATTTTTGTTCACAAAAATTGAAGAGGAGGATATTGGCAACATTTGGTTTCAACAGGACGGCGCTACGTGCCACACAGCCGAAGCTACACTCGATGTTGATGAAGCATTTTCAAAAAAAAAGTTATTCGGCGGACCCGTTACATCAGAAGCTTTTGGAACAGATGCAAACTTGCATCCTCTCTCTTAAATGCTTCTGATAAAGTTGCTGCTTGGGCGACTTCTGATGAAGCTACGCGGACAACTTCTTCACAAACGCCATCGATTTCTTCGAGGGGAAGGAACCTGTCGAGGTCCGATTTCTAAGAAAATTCTTAAGCAACGACAGCTTGACCTGGAAGCCTCTGCAGCGAAAGAGCAGAGAAGAGAGCAGAGACACCGGGAGAAATTAGTGTTGATGAAAGAATTTATCAATAAATTTAATTAAAACTAAATGAAAATGTGTTTATGTGTTTTTATTAAACAATATTGCGTTCACAATGGTAAGCGAGAAGTCTTTGAAGATGATTTCCATCAGAACTTGCTTCCAGATTCGGATTCTCGTTTTGTTGTGAATTATCTTCATCTTGATTAGTATCTTCATCGAAAGTGATGTTTTCAGAAACAGAAATTAGACTGCGAATACTTTTCTGAAAATTGAGAATAGTGCTATGAAGCAAACGGATGCACGGACTAGATTACTTGCCTGTTAGTTGCTCTACAGTTGAGCGATTCAAATTCAACCTGAAATGCGATTTAAAACGAGATCGCTATGAAATCCTCAACTTCTGGCGATGAAAAACTTTCTTCACTGCTTGACGATGATTCCAAAAACCATAACAAGAACTGTGTATAATAAACAAATTTTAATTATTACAATTTATGAAATAATAAAGTACTTTTACTTCATTTGTTTCGTTATCCATTTTTACTTGCGATTATAGATACTATAAAACAAGTTATGCATTCGTGCGAAAAAAATATGAGATAGTAATTAAACATGACATTACGATGATAGAGAAACATGTTTGAGTTACTGGCAAAATTCTGTCAGTCTGTCTGTCTGTCTGTACGGATGTATTTTGGACTGCAGCTTTAACGGTTGGGCCAATCGTCTTCATATTTTAAACTTAGGGTTATTTTGACATTCTACAGAAGAGTTTTTAATTTTTTTTTTTTAGTTCAAAAATTAACAGTACCTGTCATATAACCGTTATGTAAAAGCTTATTTTTCTCGAAAACGGCTTTAAGAATTTTTTATAAAAAAATCAGTGTACTACTGTAGGTATAGATTAAAACGTACCTCCCATAGGGTTTTTTTTTCTTCGACTTTCTCGAAAACTGGTTATCCGATTACAATCAAAATTGATATTCAAGAAGATTTAATTTTTTTGGAAAACTTTTTTTTTGTATTTTTAATATTTTTTTTATTTTTTTTGAAAAATCAATATTTTGAAAACGGGTAGGTGAAATTTTTTTTAAATTTTGTTTTTAAATGTATGTTATTTTTGTGCTTAAATTTGTATTCTTCAATTATGTTTTTTAATTTTAAAAAAAAAAGTTGTTAAAAAAAACGTTTTATTTAAAAACGGCTCCTTCGATTTTGAAAAAATAATCACACTTTTTTACATTTCCTTAAGAAATAAAATGGCGTTTAAATTATTTCACCCAATACAATTTAACGTACTTTATTCGAACAATCAAAAGTCACAAAAATCGAATAAATTCTTTGATGTTCACTTTAATTTTCTTTAATTTTTTTCTACGATGTGCCGCACATATGAGCAAGTACGTGCGATCCAGTCGTGCAAGTTATTTGTATTTATTTCCACAATTTTATTTATAATTTGTCTGTGACAGCAGATTTTGTGAATTATTAAGTGAATATAGCGTTTTATTGGGACTTCCAATACTGCACTAGCTATAGATTACGGCTAATGCACCAATATGTTCTCTGAGTGTGGTTTTTATCGGTTGATTAAATTCTCAAAATTTTGGAAATACGTCTATACGACGGTATATTGTTATTGATTAAAATAATGTTAAGAACACTTAGAACATACATACAATATAAAGTACCGGACCCAAAAATGAAAATCTTAAGAATACTTCGACTTTTTTTCCCACAAAAAAGGTGTCAAAAAATGCTGAGGTTTTGGTTAATGTTTAATTTTTGTTTTGTGTTGTCAGTGCTTGGAAGGAATTATAGTAGGTCATATATGAAAATGCAAGTGCAGCAAGGTTGCAGTTGATGTGTTGTTTTTATATATTCGTAAAAAAATATCAAAACTACTTCATTATATTTTATTTTTGACAAGTAGGTACCTACATTTCGATTTTGTATTTACCTTACGCGAAATCTACCATTCTTCACAAGATACCTCGCAGGCCGAACACTGATGTGACCAATTTCAAGAGGTAGCAATCGCCTTAGCAAATATTTAACAATTCAAAAACAGTTTTTTCCGGACTGATTCATTTCATTGTAATGGCATCAGCAATGTCTGCGTTTGTATCTTCTTATTTTGATTCGAACAATAACAACAAAACCACAAAAATAAAAAAAAAATATTTACTCAGTGCATGGGCACAAGCACGCTCTTCAATATTGCAAATGCCCCGTCTGAATTGAAGTGTAAATGGTACTGATAGATACATATTGATTGAACAGAGGCGCCACGTGCCTCAAAACCAATTCAATTTACTAAATAACAACAAATGATTCGTTACGATTCAATTGAATTGAAGTGATTAGATACATTCCATTGAGAATCATCCTCAGGCAAACAAAAATTGGGAGATCGGATGTTAGAAAATCAGAAAAATTGAAATTAGAACATAGATACATTTTGAATTATTTTTAACGAGATTAGATAAACATTAATTAAACAAATTAAAATAAATTTTTTTATATGAGTTGTTTTTTATTTATTTTTTCATAATAAATGAATGAAATAAAAATAAAAAAATACCTCATTTGAAATTCATTTCGAAGACACTTTCTTGTCGTCGACGCTGTTTGCTGCATTACTCATTACAACACAATCAATTCATGTAACTCAACAACAGATGGTCGAGTATGTTATGCCGTTAAAGGAAAGGGAGATTGAAACGATTAAGGAATTTTATGAACCTCTCCAGGCACACACACAAGAAACCCCAGACAGATGGGTACTTCGAGATAATCCAAAAGGGATATCACTAAAATCCATGCTCCTCGGAGCAGGATATTCTACACATTCCAACATTTCCATAATGTAAATCCAGAAATATCTTTGAATGGTCAGGAGGTTGCATTGATTTTATATTGAAGTGTGCTCTATGGAAATATGCAAATGTCATTCCGACTCGCCCGCATCTATGTATGACATTCTATAATGGAAAATGCATTAGAATTGAATCCTGGCAATATATCAAGAACAGCGGGTTTATATTCATATGTGGAAGGATGTTTGAAAGAGATTTCATAACTCGATTTATGGATCAATAAAATAAATGGGAACGACAAAATCAGTGACCGTGAATTCACCCTTCTGTTAGCTGGAGATTTGCATTAATAGTCCTTGGGGGTATCCTGGAAATAACTGTACATCATTTATGACGGGAACCCATAATTTACATCTCATGCATGTTCTATTAGATACCAGTAGATAAATCTCAAAAAAGAACTACATAGATATACCGACCACCTGTGTTGTTTAAATAAACGAATTCACAAGATTTTTCTGTCAAAGACCAACCGCACCACCTAGACACACACTAGGGGTGCGGTATCATGTCATTAGAAGGCATCTTCAAGTGTGAAAAATTTCGAGGAAACCATACTCTGCGCTCGGGGAAAAACTGTCTCACTTGACTGCTTAGGTGTCATCGATCCATGTTTGAAGGCAAATTGTTGAGTTGAATTGTGTGAAAAGATACATCCGCTGCGATGCCGCCGTCGTCGTCGTCGACGTCGTTGTTGGATGCCGTTAATTAAAGACGGTTCCCTATCAGATGAATTACAAAAAGTATCTTTTTTCTCAAATATAGAGTGGAAATGTGTCTATGGTAATTGAAGCCTTACATGTTAAACAGTTACATATTTGTACGCACTGACTTATAGTTCAATCGAATCGAAATTAATTTGAAAAAGAATTTTTTTTATGATATGCAGATGCAGCGAACAACCGCACAACTTGTCTCTAAATTCAGGGCAAAGGGGTAATTTAATTGCATCTTAAGAGGAAGTGGAAGTGCTGATTTTAAAAACAGTGTCTTGAACAAATCGACTGAATGCTGAGATAACATTTCTTGGAATAATCAAATGGGTATGAGTTAATTTCGTTTGACCTCTGCGATAAATATTTTAACCAAGCTAAATAACGCTAAATGTAACGAAGTTTACTTACAATTGGCTTAGCATTGGTTTAGTCTAGCAGACTAATATGAAAACAAACGTATACTTGTTAACAACTATCTTTGGACATTATTTAATATAGCTTTAATCGCCAGGGAAAATAGCAAACAAACTAAAGACTTTAAGGTCATAAGATACCCACTGAATCCTGGGATCCAATTTAAATATATTTATGCTCTAGATCTAGAAGACTACCTACCGAAGTTAACTTTATCATTAGGGGAACGAAAGGTTCCGGAAGCATCTTCCTGTCAATTTACTTTCATACATTTTGTACATTGTCCAACATTGTGAACCGTATTTAAGTACAGGACGCACAGCTGGAGTGTAGAGCCTGGGCTTTCAGCTTAGGAGAGTTTTCCCGTCACTTCATCCACCCTACGCTTATGCGATGATTAATGTCGTTATCACAAGTAGCTTCGTTATTAATCATAGATCCCAGACATTTAAACTTTTTACATTTGGGAAGCACAGTTCTATTCAAATAAATGTCTGGAATAGGCCTGAGTGGATCAGAAAACGAACCGCATAAGTATCCAGCCTTTTTTGGACTAATACGGTACCCGTTTCCTTCCAAAACGTCCACCCATACGTCAAGTGCTCGCTGCAGGGACTTAGGATCATCATGGAACCATCCATCGTCGGAAAAAAATAACTGATGCACTTTTGGCTACCTTTACCTTTAAGCAGATAGTCAAGAGGACTGCAATAAAGAGCAATGGGCTGATCACCCTTCCCTGGTGCACACCTGCTTTGATTGGGAATTTCTCGGTGATACCGCAGGGCATCTTACCTCTGTTTTTGCTTCTACGTATATGTCCATAATTATCTGCACGTAGGTTTTCGGAACTCTTCGTTTTTTTTATTAGATCCCGCGGTTATATATCGAATACTTTTTTTTTCAAAATCAATGTGCCCACTACCTTAAGGAATCACGATGTTTTTCCATTCTGACCCTCATATGTACTTAGGATTGCATAAGTAGTTAATTTACCCCCGACAAAACTGCACTGGCCATCGAAAGCCGTATTATATTTAGCAGTCGACCATCCGCTCCACGATGTTCATGGTGTGTGACATTATCACAGCTTCGCGTAAAGCGTTATGTGTATCCAAAAATCTAGAAAAAAAATTAATTCTAGATAATTTTCGAACACTTCTGCTTATAACTTGTAATAATAATAATAATAACCTGTAATGTCCGCTATCAAAATACACCGAGAGGAAAATATCCTCGGAAAAATATGCTTCTTAATAAATCCTTTTATATAGTAAATCCCCTCTTAAAATATCCTCCCAAAATAAATACTTATCAAATGAAATCACTCAGTTTTGAGAAATATGATATAGGTATGGGGTGCATGCTAGATCGGTTTTCTTCTTATATAAAAGATAAAAACAAATGGTAGAAATATGTACATTCATTTAAGTCAAAAATATTAATACGGAGTCCCCCACCCCAAGATTCAGTCTTAGGTCCAATATTGTTCCCTACTAACATATATGTATTATAGTGGATTTAGTCTTAATTTAGAAGGTAAAATATGTTTGTGGTTTTTCTGATGACATATCGCTTGCTTATTCTAATTTAAATAATAACATTTAAATTTTTTTTATTTTTATTTATAATTTTTGAATTTTTTTTTAATTTTGTCACAACATATAATAACTTTTTTCATATTTTAGTAAATAAGCGACGCGTTTCGGTTTTTACTTATAAACCATCTTCGGGCTTCTTCGGTTTAAAGTAGTCTTGTTCTTATGCTAGATAATTGCTTAGTGGCTGCATATGTATGTATATATAAAATTCAAAATTTGTGTGTGTGTACGCTATAGTCTCGAAAACTAGGCACACAACCCTCTTAAATGCTGAAAGCAATTTATTCTACAAGTCATAAGGAGGGTTTATAGAGCGGTCCGACCGTCTGCCGATAGATGGCGCTGGCATTTTATTTATCATCGCGTGAAATTTTACGTTCATAAAAAAACAGCAACGTTATTTGATGGAGGGCGAACGGCACATTCAGCCCTGAAGCTACCGCTGAATGTGAATCCTACCCAAAAACCTACTTGCAACATTGGTAGAGGATCAGGTATGGCTACGGTATTGAAAACTTTTAAACTTTTCGTTTGGGATGAATGCACAATGGCCCATAAGAAATCGCTCGAGGCACTTGATCGTACTTTACGAGATCTGAGAGGAATAGATCAACCAATGGGAGGAGTAACTCTCCTATTAGCTTGTGATTTTCGTCAAACTTTACCTGTGATTCGAAGATCAACACCCGCTGATGAGCTCAATGCTTGCCTGAAAGCATCACCACGCTCAAACAAATGCAGTCGTCAATTCAAGACATTGAAAAGATGATTTTCCCAAACATTTCGACAAACTTCAAAAATCATGACTGGCTTCGCGAACGAGCGATTTCAGCTCCCAAAAATGATGATGTTAACAAAATCAATGATCGAGTTCAATTGAAATTCCCAGGAGAGACAACGAAATATTAATCAATAGACACAGTTACAATAGAGGATCAAACAGTCAATTATCCGGTTATTCCCTGGAGCCGTCTGGAATGCCACCACATATGCTATCTTTGAACGTAGGCTCACCAATCATGCTTCTCCAAAGCTATGCAACGGAACCGGACTCTCCGTTAAAAAATTAATGCCAAATGTTATTGAAGCAACAATTATTAACGGTAAAAGCAATGCTGATTCCAAGATTTCCGATGATACCCAGCGATCTACCGTTTAATTTCAAGCGATTGCAATTTCCTGTTCGCCTAGCCTTTGCGCTTACAATCAATAAAGCTCAAGGACATTCGCTTGCTGATGCGGGATTGAATCTTGAAAATCCATGTTTTCCAACTATATGTTGCTTGCTCTAGAGTTGGAACGCCGAAAAACTGTTTATTTTCGCACCAAATGGAAAAACCAAGAATATTGTATATCACTCGCATTACAGTAATTATATACAATAAACATTTTCATTTTCATTGATAAAATAAACTCAGTTTGTTTCAAATTCTTTCTTGGGCGTAACAATGTACGCCGGGTAAGGCTAGTGTATGTATGTTTATATTAAAATTAAAAAAAAATATTTATTTTTTCGAAAATTCTTTAATTTTATGTCTATCGAGGAAAAATAATATCTAAAAAGTCGTTTTTCGAAAAAATATTTTAAATTTTGTCTAATATGTCATTATAAGAAAATCTGTAGTTTTTATCTGGGAAAATCATTTAAAAAAATTCAATCGACCCGTTTTCGAAATGTTTTGAAAACCAATTTTTTTAAAATATTTAAAAAAATCAAACAAATTTTTTTTGAAAATTTCGAAATGCAATATTAATTGAATTATAAATTACTTCCTGTGTGCAAAATTTTATTAGAATCGGGATAATGGTTTACGATAAAACCGTATTTGAAAAAACCGGTTCTATGAGAGGTACCGTTATAGAACAAATTTCGAATACTTTATTCTAAATGTAGGTTTGTTTCACATAAACTTGGAATAAAATGGGCAGGTTTTAAAATTTAAATAGTAACGATAAAAATCTTTCACAGAAAAATAAAACTACACAAATGATTTTTTGTGAAAAAAGTAGTAGTTGCTTCTATTTAAACTTGTTGTCTGTAATGTCGGTTTACGGACGATAATCTTATGTGATAACGTCATAAGAAAACATTGATGGCAGCAACACCAACATACAGCCCGTTAACTCACACCCACAAACCCTCTCGTTATTTGTATTTATTTTTCTCTTCTTGTTCTTTTTGAATTTGAGTGGAATTATGTTGGGAATTTGCGCCTGTTTTTTTTCATGTTCCCCTGGTGCTTGCGATCGATTTTGGTTGAAAGAACCACAGTGAGTATCATGTATCTTAACAGCATGAATCTTATTATCATGAGTCTTATCAGCATGAGTCATGTTATTTGCGTACGTGTAGCCTGTCATCGATTTATAAGACGTTATCACGTCAACGAATTTTTTTATTTTTTATGTAAAAGAAGAAGAAAATAGAAATAAGAATCATTCAATCAATATTCCTATTCATTTTTTCATTCTTATTTTTATTGAACTAAATATAAAAAAATTTAAAAAAAAATGAGTGAACAAAATATTAATTGTTTCCGCCCGGGATCGAACCGGGGGCCTTCCGCGTGTTAGGCGGATGTGATAACCACTACACCACGGAAACACATATCTAAAGTTAAATTCTTTGACAACTCTGTCAACATTCACTTCTTACACTTTAAATTGGATCAATAGTTACTTCTTTAATGAATACCTATGAATGGGAGAGGAAACCTTTTTCTTAGACCAAAACTAGCTTGACTTCTCAAAACGAGAAACGACTATTTAAATGAGTGTGCCCTCTGATCTTTTACCGTTGCCCAATAGGCATAGTGGTTCTTCCACCGGCTATAATCACGCGTCATCGATAGTGTATCATTTTATATCTTTTCGATGAAACCGTCAATTCGTAACATCCACATCAGAAAAAAAGATACTTTTTTTTTAAATTCAAAGCACACTTACGACAACGACAACTCAAGTGTCTCTCTTGAGACCAAACAACAAAATCTTAATCTTCGTCTTTGAAATTGCCAACAAAACATTCAAGACGACAGCCTACATTATAATTTATTGCATAATCATTTCCCACTGCAACTGGACAATGGTTCGTGTCCACATCCAGCATGAGACCAGCCAGCGACAAGATCACTGATCGTTGGGGCCCACTTAAAACGTGGGTCAGTGCGCATGAGCAAAGACTTCTGAATCAAATGAATGTGGAGCAACTCAATGGCAACTGGACGACAACGGTTTTGCATTCACTTGAGAACCGTGGATAGGTAAAATCCAATTAGTTTAATTCCCAGCGATTGTTAAATATCGATCGGCGAACGAAAGCGCGGTCGCAATGATCAATCGCTTTCGATTCGCCAGCAGTTCGCAAGAGAATTGTGTGTTGTTGGGCCTAAGTAAGCTGAATTGCCTGGGTTAACTGCACTTAGGGATTAGATTTCAGTTTAAGTGGAAACAATTTCTTGATCCTGTATTTAAGGCACAAAATGATCGATGGAGGCTGTGATCTTTCGTTGAAGAAATTGAGTTGATGGACTTGAATTGGATTGTAATATGGACTTGCGTTATGAAAAGCGGCTTGTTGGCGGCGCGTCAGATAATTAAGCGCAATTGATCCCGCAGCGCACACAGATGTTGTTGATCGGTAACTGGCGTGGTGGTGATCCGGACATTCACTTTCTGCATCGTGCAATGCTTGTCTTCGAGAAGTCTTTAGAGGTAGCGGATCTATTGTGTGGATCACGATACGTCTTCGAATGTTAATGTCTCTTTCGTGGGCATACCTGTTCCCCACGTCGCTTGATGTTCCTCTTAATATGTTCTTCGGAATAGCGTGACGGGAAATTTAAGGCGTACCTATCCCCAACTTATGCATTCCGTGTGCTCCAGAAACCCATAAAAAATCTATATATTCTCGACCGTTATTCACATTCGGTTTTTATGGACGAGTTGATGAATGATGGTGATGATTTTTCGGGAAGACATGACTGCAGGTCCATGGAAGGGATTAACATAGGAATGGAGCACATACCTTTGCGTGTTCGCTATAAAGAAAAAGTACGACATTCCAGAGAAGAATGTAGAAGATGAAGAAGGAATGAAAACATACAATTGATTTTAAGGCTCAGAAATGGCTTTAAAGCACTCAATTAGGATCTCAGATTTTTCAAAAAAAAAAAAAACTCTTACTTAAGAATGGGGAAGCTTAGTTTAAATAAGGTAAGGCAGGATGAATTCGTTAAGAAGCTTCCAAAGACAATTAAGGGAACATGGTAGACTCGAAGTCAATGCTATGAATTTGGAAAGATAAATTCTGTAGACTGGACTGTATAAAGGCGACGATGAATAGAATTCCAATGTAAAGCAGAATAAACCAGTATCTGGCGAAGTTGAACAATAATTCCGACCACCTGATCTGGACTAATTAAAGGAAGCTATATATCTTATCTTAACCCTCCTTTACAACATGGGGTCCATTTGGTCCCCAAAGCATGTTTGAACGCTCATAACTTTTTTGTTTCTTATTATTTCGCATTGGGATTAATACTCAGTGCAAAAAATTTAATTTTCTATTATTTTTTTATAATTTAATGATAATTGGAATTTTACAGAACCAAGAGACATTTAACACATTCGTTATTTGTGTGGCAAGGCAGCAATATCCCAGGTGGTTCTGCTTATCTTGTCTTCTGCTCTTGGACAAAGGTGACATCTGCCCCTTTTACAAGGAAGCCTCTCGGTGACTGTTCGTAAAACCGGCTCAACTCTTCACATAATCCGGAGGGCATCTAAAGCAGTCTTTCCTGCTGTGTATCGTGATGCAGGTTGTGAACGCTCATTCAGTTCAATAACTTGTCGTTTCTGAATAAATTTTTATTTCTTCTAGGTGGATTGAAGTTTCGAAGAATGATGACTGTTGCTAGGCCTGCCACATCTAGTAAGTTGTAAAATACAACCATCGGCCAGCGATTTGTTCGACATGTTCAAGAATAAAAATGGATACCATTTGGTCAAATACATCGAGTCTACCTTTGAGGCGGTTGTAGTCAAGTATCTTTATCGGTCTATTTTGGCAACGGGAAGTGGCTTTCTCACAGTTATGTTGCGTAGAAAGCAAAACCACTTGCTTGTTTGGTTTTGAAACATAATTAACCAACGCCATTTTCTCAGAAAATTCAAAGATGGATGAGTGGACTGTGCGATACTGCTTTCTGTTGTTGTCTTTTACTGGCTCGTTATGGTCATCAAGAAACTCCTTCACTACAAAAGGTTTTGGTACATCTCTTTTGTTTTTTCCGGATTGTACCAACGATGGTGACTTTCTTATCGAACAACTTCAAAGCCAAATCCACGGATGTAATGAAGTTATCAACAGTAAGATTGCGTCCAGTGTTGAAATATGATGGCATCAACGACATCACCACATCAAATCCACGACCAAGTCCTGTACTTTGGTCAGAGCATCCAGAGTAGATTGAAAATTTTAATGGATAACCCGTTGAGCCACCAGAACTTCAAGCCATTTTGGAAGGTTTGGTGAGCTTGTATTGGCGAACCACGAAATCCTTTCAACTGTTCATCGATTGTTAAATTTTCAGATGGAATATAGTTCGCCGATAAGGTAATTGATTCGATTTGCTGAAGCTTGTGCATGACGACCAAACAGAATCATCAAAACTAAGGAAGGCGTTGATCATCTCAAAACATGTAAGGTTCATCACTGCTCTAAGTATTGGAAGTCACTTGATGGGGTCCCACAATGTCCGCAAACGACGATAACCATCTTTAAAGGCTCCAATGTAAGTATAACAAGTCTCCAAAATAGGCTTGCAATTCATTCCTCATCAAAGGTTTCCAAACACGTTGCACTTGACGATTCGGATTTAGCTTTTTGTAGACATCATTTGCCTTTTCATTTGTTCATTTGATGATCTCATTTTTGATATGGTTGTTGAAAAAGCGGTTGAAATTTTTGAGGAGAGATGCATGCTTCAAATATCAAATTAGCAATGGGCCCAATAGGTGCTTGAGGTCGCAAGACATTAGCACCTTGTACGCGAGATAAAACCGCTACCTCTGGTTCTTTCATCCACCTTCATCCACTTGGGGCAAGTAAAACTCTTCAGTCGATGGATCTTGTTCAATTGGATTATCATTTTCAATTTCGTCGTGTTCCACGAAATTTTCTTGTGGACTATGTGGACTATAAAACAGGAATGGTTTCAGTTTATGACAGCTAAAAAGGGTTAATTGGAAATCCCTTACAGGCTTGTGGCAATTTTCATAATATTTTTAACCCAAAAATATTTTGATTTCTATTCTATTTCTAGTTAAATTTCAACTTTACTGTTTTGAAAAAGGTTTGCAATTCATTTATATGTGCATTAGTTAGAAAAATTAAAAGTGAATAATAATATCATAGATATCAAACAAATTTCATATTAAACATTGTGGGGTGTGGGGTGCAAATGGACCCCATGCCCGGTTGTATAGACTTTTCTCGTAATATAACATTAACAAATCCACCGAAGCCGATGGCCACGACTCTTGCCGTGTAAAAACCCAACCTCAGAGGTGGCGTCTATGAATACGATACCCCTGATTCTTAATGCCTCGTTCTGGCGATCTTTGGAGGTTTGGAAGAGTAATAATTTTTGCGATTGCAGTGTTTCAGCGTTAATAAGTACATAAGGGTTTCTTTTGTGTTTGGTCATTCTCAACGACACCGATGGTTTCCAGTAGTTTCAACCCATGGATTTGTATGCACACTTGCGGGAAAGGTTTTGGGTGTTTAAGTATCGCTAGATTTATCTCGGTGTTAATTGCCTAGATGTGATATTTTGATCCCTCGATTACGCCAAGGAATATTTCAGCGAATGGAAAAGGGTTCAAGCTTCTGCTATATAAAGGTAACAGGACCGGGATGATGAGATTCTGTATAGCGTCTCTTTGGTCTTTCTCAATAGGGTTTTATTTCTGAATTGCTTAATTAGCCCATAGAAATAGCGAATAGCAAGAATGATTCTACAATTTTGATTTTTGCCATTATCTTGTTTCCTGTGTTTACAGCAGTGCCTAGGAAGATAAATTCATTCACAACCTCAAAGTTAAACTTATCAACTGTCACATTCTGACCAAGTCGGTGGTGGGATTGGTCTTTTCTAATTGAGAGCATATACTTCGTCTTGTCCTAGTTTATAATCAATCTCATTTTGCTTGCTGCTTACTCCATGGAAGTGAAAGCGCTGGTTAATGATGCCCACTTAGTTTTTCCTATTACAACAAAATATGTCGTTCGCAAGCCCAAGTTATTATGTGCTTGCGCGTACACAAGGAATTTGTGTTTCCCTTTTAATACCAAAACACACTGTGCGAGCATTGGGAAATGAGGCAGAGTGGGATAGAAGGTGTCAAATAACATTGATTTTGAATGTTCTCAAATTGAAATGGCAAGGGAAAATTCCGGCTAGACTATTCTAAATTCGTGGTGTTCGGTTAAAAAAAGGATCTCTGTATTTTATTTCCCCGAAATAAGGTTCATGTTTGTACTGATGAGCATTCCGAGCGAGACGTGTAGTATTGGTGAATTTTTAAGGGGAGGAATGCAGCTGTCCACCTCAAAAAATTGCACCGTTTCAGAAAAAGTACTAATTCCTATCAATTTTAACGCTCAGTTTTGTATTCAATCGAGCAGGTGTAGTGATGCTTGTAAAAGTGCTTGTGTTAGTTTTGTTGTTATTATAAAATGCCCTTGCGCTTGCTGGCTCTAATGTTAGGGGGAGTTCCGCAGTTGAATGCAAAATATTGGTTTATATTTTATGCAACCAAAGATTAATATCTGTCATTTAAATGCATAAAGTGTACAAAATCAAATAGACGATTTGCGTCTACTTTTGTAAGTAACAGGGTTGATATAGTATATGTAACGGGTTTTTCGATAAAATAAAAATAAAAGTTTTTTTAAATAAAACAAAAACGGTTTCGGATATCAATGAAATTCTTTATTCCTGTGAAAGTACGGTTGATGCCATTATGTATGGAACTCTATTTCTTTTGCATGGCCACCACGAGCACGCTTGCAGAAGTCCAGACGCTGAACCCAATTTTCGACGGTTTTCAAGCATAAATCGGCCAATACTGCTGCAATTTCACGTTCGATATTCGTACGAAGTTCATCAATCGTCGCTGGCTTGTTGGCATAGACCATAGACTTGACGTTAAACGATAAACCACACCAAACCGTAATTTTTTTCGGGATGCAATGATGACTCATGGAGTACGTGTGGATTTCTGGCTGACCAATACCGCATAGTTTGTTTATTGACGAAGCCATTCAGCCAGAAATGAGCCTCATCGCTGAAGATGATTTTTCGATGAAAATCCGAATAATTTTTAAGTTGTTGCTCAGCCAATTCACGAACATACGACGCTTCTGGTGGTCAAGCGGCTTCAGTTCTTGCGTCAATTTAATCTTGTAAGGATGTAGGCCAAGATCTTTTCGCAAAATTCGCCACAACCACGTCACAGAGATGCCCAACGCTTGAGAACGACGTGTGAGAGACACATTTGGGCTTTCAGCTGCAAACTGACTCCGAATTTCGGTAGTAAATTTTAATAATTTCGACTCGTTGTTGGCTCGCATATCTTTCCATCATGAAATGGCAAACCTTACTGAAGAGAAATGTCAAAATAACGGCAAGAAATATGGCGTCGTTTGCTGTCGCTGTCGTCCCTGTTGAAAAACGCGATATATCTAAAACTTGGTTGAAGCCAGAGATGTGTGACGACCTTTTTTAATTAAATAATCTGACAGATATAATATACTAGCAGCAGGTGTATATTATATCTATTTTACTATTTTAGCTATTTTAGTAAGAAATTCCATGCCTAATGAATTAATAGAATACTTTTTTCATTGAAATAATCAGTGGGTGTTGGTAATTCTTAGTTGGTTTCATAAACATATGTGTATGGCACCTGATGTAGCGCATTTTAATCTTGTAATCAGTCTTTTAGAGGAGTAAGTTCCTTTGATCTGCTGAGATATTAATCTCAGTTTGTTAGATCATAGAAATAAATTTTCTATCGATATGATTGATTCTTTCAACTTAAGATTTGTTAACACTAAACAGCCCACACATTTTAAACCAAATTGTAAACCTACTTTGCTAGACGTATTTTTAGTATCAGATCCAAACCTGGTTTTGCTTTATGATCACATTTTCGCATCGTCCGCTTTCTCACATCATGACTTAATTTTTATGTTACTTAATGCGCTTTTTACCAATTAATTGGAGACATCCACAGTATATTAAGACTATTCAGTTATAAATTAAGAATCTGTTTAATGATAGTCAAAGCATTGACTGGTCAACTATTTAAACAGATTGAATGTTTCAATAATAACATCTATTATCTGATTAACAACCATGTGAAAGTTAAATATAAAAAATAAAGACAAATAAATATCCATGGACAAGAAGTGATAAACAACATTAAGGTTCGAGATGAATTATGTGCTAGATGGAGGAGATATAAATGTTCTGTTATGTATAGCAATGTAGTAACTAATCTTCTTAGGAGAAACAAAAATAATTTTTTACTTGCGATTATAGATACTAGTTATGGATTCGTGCAATCAAACATGACATTACGAAGATAGAAAAATCGAAAAAAGTGGGTCCGGAAATTCCGCCCGTCTGTGTGTCTGTTCGCACCTCTACAGCCTAAACGGAGTGGCCGATTTGGTTCAAACTTGGTATTTAGTATATATTTCGTAGTATCTCGATTTTTCATTTCATTTTTTTATAGGTCGAAAAATAACGGTACCTGACATACAATCTTTAACAAAAAGTTTTATTTTCTAGAAACGTCTCTAATGATCATTAAATATATAGAATTAGGAATAGGAATAGGAAGTTTGTTCAACCTCAATCAAATTTACCTTACAATTATCACGTTTCGAATTCCTTAATCAACCAAACTAATGCCTTTTCACTTTCTTGCGTTGACACTTCATTAGTAGGCCTCGGAATTTAAAAAAATAAGTCAAAAGCTCGGGCAACATCCCACCAGAATTTAAAAAGATTTTTTGGTCACACAAATAACGTTTATTTTTAATACGATTTTGACCACTTCTGTTTTTTCTGAACCAAAGTTTTTCCTTTACCAAAATTATCTTTCGGAAACAAATCTGAATATCACCAATTACTATATTGCCATTCCGGAGCAAGGTTTTTAAAAAAATTATGAGTAATTAGATAAATTAAACGTATTTCTAAATCATAAAAGTTTAATTGCTGGCACAACTGCACTACGTCTCTAATCAAGGTATCTGAAGATGTACGAGACAGTGCGACAGTGATATGATGGGATTAATTGTGTTTTTAGATTTCTCTAAGGCATTTGACAGCGTAAAGAATAACATGTTGTTGAATAAACTTAAGACGAAATTCTCTTTTGAGAGCTCCTTATGTTATATTATCGCATCAAACCTTTCCAATAGGTCGCAATATATATTTTACAAAAACAGCTCAAGTAGATTAATCGTTCCCATAGGTGTTCCACAAGGCTCTGTGCTGGAAACGTCTTTGTTTTCCTGTTTTATAAACGACATAGTTGAATGCATTTCAGATTGCGAATATCACATATTCGCCGAAGACGTTCAAATTTATAAGATGTTTCCAAAATCAGATATAATACTGAATATCTGTCTAATGAATCAGGAATTGTGTAAAATCTCAAATTGAAAAGTTGAAAAGGAGCTGAACCTTAATTCAACCAAAACAAAAGCTATATCGGAGATTAATGAGGTTAACGGACGGCATCAATGCAATTGTACGTCCGAAAGCAAAGGACTTGAATCACCGAACGAATATGAAAAGCTAAGGGTAGAGCGTCAGCAAAGCAGTTTAGTGGATTAGAAGTATAACAGACAGAAGATCATTCATAAAAATGAGAAAGGCAGTCGGAGACAGAACGGAGCCCTGGGGCACACCAGCATTTAAAAAACGTCACATTGTCGTAACGCTCTGGTTGTGTCGAAAGTACAACTTTTTGTACGGAACAGCAAGCGTTCTCAATCGTTATTCTAATAAAACCTTTCAGTTTAGCAGCAATTCTAAAGCATGGTTCGGCACAGTTCATCCCTGTTTACACGGTTTTAATACAGCCTCTGCATGAACAGGTGGTGGGTTTCGATATAAAAAATTTGGATTTTCTCCTGAATCTGATATTGTGTAAAGATTTGATCGATTGTAGATTTTCGGTCTTTGGGGTTTATACTATCACGCAAGGAATTTCTCGCTAGATCAAAGAATACGGTCGCGGTCGCTTCCGTTCTGAGTCGTCCAAACTGAAATTCCTCTTTCTGTTTGTTGATCGTTTGGCACCAATTTGGGTCCTCGGAATGTACGGACGTTCAAAATACAAGAGGAATGTCTCCCAATTTTTGCGTTAAAATCCCCCAATACAAATCTATTGTCATGTTTGGGGCACTGATCGTACGTTTTGGCAAGGAGTTCGTAGAAACTTTTTTTGTTAGCATCATCTTTCTCTTCTGAAGGGGCATGCGTGCTAATAAGGCAAAATTATGCATTCGTAAAAAGTTTGATATGTTTCTCAAACTTTTTTTTTTTTGTCCGAATATGTTTCAATATACAGACATTGGGAAAATAAATAATAGTACATACAATAATATTTCGGTTATAAGCAAATAATTGTTTAACAACACTGCTCTTAAAAAAGTCAATAAAAATGGAGTTTTCGATGCCCAAAAAGGACCAAAAGATAATGTTCAAAGCGGAAACGGAACTGTTTGCTTTGGTTCATTCATAGTGCAGTGAAGGTATTGTAATGGAGCAACCTTCACAACCTACACCTCCTGCGATCAAAAAATAAAGGATATATTACTTTTTTAATGAGGACATGTAAGAGATTTTTTGTGTTTTCATTTTCATTTTCACTCTGTTATATCCTTCTTCCCGAATCATGACTGATGTTGCTTGGCAAAGCACATGCAACATACAACAGACAAAATATAGTTGAGTTAAGTCTATAGAATTCCCTCTGTATGTGTTTGTCTGAATAATTCAACATAGGGACAACGACGACATAACTTTCGACAGAATGTTGTCGTTTTCGTTTTTTTTTTTTGTATTTGCCTGTACCTACTCTGTTAGCTCAGGAGGAAAAGTAATATCGACAAATTTCCGCCTTGAATGGATTTCCACAAAAGTTTTTAAATCCTATGATGGCCCCGAAAACGGGATGGAAACAAAGAGTGGAATGGTAAGGTTTTTATTACTTTGTTTATTTGCTGTTGAACTTTTTTTTATGAACTTTAATGTTTGCACACGACAGAACTTTGGAAGCTAGGAGTCAGGAGTAGGTATGTATATGAGCACAAAAACGGCTGAAGGGAAGGCTCTATGGATTGGTTATACCCATTGTAGGGTATCGATATTGTTTGACGTATTTGGAGGTAGGTAGGTATCTGGCGGTGTTTGAAAGCAAGGAGTCAAGTACCTGCTCGACATGCGGCAAATGTGAAATTTAAAGAGGATTTAACTTTGAAGTTATCATTTTTAAGAGGTTGAAAGTTTGAAGAGAAGTTTTTGCTGGAAATTTCAGCATCAATAGAAGATAGAGTGAGTTTTGAGTTTAAGGTATTCGTTTTGAGTAAGAGTTTTTAAGTTTTTTGAGTTTGAGGAGGGAAACAAAAAAGGGGTGATAATAACATTAAAACAGGCAGTAAGAGTTAATTAGCATAGGCTTTTAAACGTATGTTCATACTAATTCATATCATTTTAATGAATCTTCTTTCGTAGATATAAAATGGTTCTGAAAAGTTCGGGCTAAATCATGTACATATAATAAGTTAGGTGTATGTGTAAGAATAAGCAAAACAAGATTTCAGAAAAGATATGAGAAAAGAAATAGGCTCTTCTATTATGTTTTGTTCTAGAAATACCTAAAAAGGTATTCCAACGGTTCAGTAAGATCGACAATGTTATTGGAATTGTATTAAATATTTTGGAAATAAGTACAACTATACATTGAAAACAGGCTTTTTTATATGCTGTACAGTAAATTTAGTATGAGTTAAAGAATTGTTATCAAGATGTTTCAAAAGCCTCTCGACAGTTATTCCACTTGTAACAAGTTTAATGCGCTGTCTAATTACATCTCCGAAATTGTTTCCCTTTGTCCTCGCACTGAAATCGTTATTGGGGGCGAGTGTAAAAAAGCTATCAGGCTCAAGGAAGTAAGTTTCCGATCTTATGAAGCCAACCCTATAGAGGAAAATGGAAAAAGCACAAACAGGCAAGGGACTTATGCAACTCCGTTATTGAAAGAACCAAATTTTTGCATGATCAAAAATTACGCAAAAAATTCTGCAATGTCCCAAGGGCAGTAAAAATGTTTTGTCATTTGTAAGAAATAGAAAAAACTGCTCAACATCTCCGGATCCAACGCTCATAGCCAATGACAAACCTATTGTCTACTCTTCAGAGAATGCAAACTTGCTCGCAGCCCATTTTGCTGCCAGCTCTACGCTTCCTTACAGCAACGGTGCTCCTCCTGTATTTGAGAATGTAAATTTGTCCATGGGACAGAATTTTTCCACACTCTTACAGTAGCGATAGTTCTCAAAGATCTCGATATACACAAATCCGCTGGCCCGGATGGTATACCACCCATTCTTTTGAAGAGGTGTTCTTCCACGCTTTTCCATCGCTCCTACTCTTCTGAAATGTTTCCTAGAAGATGGAAAGCAGCATTTATCCAACCTGTCACTAAGAAAGGTGACCCATCCTCCCCCTCCTCCTACCGACCCATAGCACTAACATCCCTTCTTTCTAAGGTCATGGAAACGCTAATTAACCGTCAGCTTAAGGAATATCTCAAAGACAGCTTCTCCATGACCGTCAGTATGGCTTTCGCAATAATTTGGTGATCTGATAGCATATCTCACCGAACAGTGAAACAAATCCTTACATTGCTTTGGTGAAAGTAAGATTATTGCATTTGATATTTCCAAAGTTATATTGGACGGTTTCAAGTCTGATTCCCACAAAATAAATGCTGGTGTGCCCCAGGGCTCCGTTCTGTCACCGACTCTTTTCCCCATTTTTTATGAATGATCTTCTATCTGTTACTTCTAATCCACTTAACTGTTTTGCTGACGACTCTACCCTCAGCTTTTCATATCCGTTCGATGATTCACGTTTTTCGTATCCCCAATGCCACTTTTGAAGAGCAGCGCTTGCATAGTAGAAACGGACCAACTCTGAGTTCATTTATGCGTCACAGTTCACCTTATGTGGAACGACTATATACTCGACGTTGCCAAGAATGCTTCGAGATGTTTAGGTTTCCTTTGAAGATTTTAGAAGCTTTTAACCTGTCTGATGTAGCTACTATCGAACAAAACTTGAGTATATACCTCCTCCTCAGTTCCTCCTAAGAGGCAGTACTCCGGAAAAAGGTGACTCTAACGGAAAGTCGAACCCTTTCGCTTAGCAGTCCGACACACTAACGGGGCACTACTCTTAAATTCATAGGTGACCGAAAAATCTGCGATGACGGGACTTCTCGTTAGTGCTCGTTAGTGCTTCTAGCCCTTCGTCATTTTATCGCAATTCTTATAAACAAGGCTGTTAGCAAAATAACCAGCTGCATTCCTCCCCTGAAACAATTCAACCGTAATATTAGCACTAACCTACCATTGAGCCCAACTTCGGACGTAATTCTAAGTACAGAGATTCTTTTTTTAGTCGCACCACACGGATTTGGAGCTCTTTTCTTGGCTCGGTTTTTCGTTCTCATTTTAATATGCAAAATTTCAAAACTAGTGGTTCGCTAGTGCTCTCACGGTGTTTTGACGTTTTAAAAGTAGAAACATAATACCTTTCACATGCACGTGCTTATATTAAAAAAATACAAAAAGAAAATTATTTAATTCTAGGTTCACAGTAAGTTCTCATCATTAAACCTTTTTTAAAAGTTTGTCTGTTAGAAACGCCGAAATGTTGATCCGCCTGCGGTTTTCTTTGTCTAACCAAAAAGGACACTTTAATACTTCTACATAACAACCAACTTTTAAATGGTTGGTTTTCGTAAAAAGGATATTAACTTCCAACTGTGATACGCAACAAAAAAAAGGGTAAACGTTGTACTTTTTTTGTGCGAATATGCTTCATTTAAAATCCAATTTCAAAGCGTTCAATATTGTTTCAGTTGATTAAAAACACCCAAACTTTCCAATTTCGTCATAGAATGCTAGTACAGTTAAACGTCACACATTGTGTCAAAGGCAAGCAGGAAAAAGGATTGCAATTTCAATCTTGAAGTTTTTTTTTTACATCTGCCTCATGGCGGGTATCTGTGCGTATCATCCTGTATGGAAGGCAACCTTAAAACAAGGTTATCGTTGATAGGCAAATGAGAATCATTTGGCCGCAGGATATTTGCTCTGCCTTTGGCTTTTGTCCCTAAGTAAATATCCTTGTGTTTTGCAGATTGCAGTACTTTTTGGTACCAATGATGGAGTTTGGAACGTGTGTGGGTGAGATACATCGCAAGAAAGATTATCAACGATATAAGTTTGCTTTACAACTTAGACGTTTCAAAAACTGCTCTGTTTACGTGGCAAGAGCAATTTAAAATTACCAAACAAAAATTTAACCCTTTTTCGGAATTGCTTTATGTCTTTTATCTTTTATATGGTTGTCGAAGGGTTTGAGGTTGGGTGATTAAATATAGTTTGTCATTAGATTGTTTTCGTTTATGCAAGCCCTGAGGACAAGTGAAATTAAGATATCCATTGTCAAAAGGGGAATTCTTGAGGATTTTGGGGGCAATAAGATATTTTTTTAAGGTTTGCCGAGATACAAACCATGAGCTTGGAGAATATGTCACTTCACTGTTAAAAGAATTTTTGAACAGCCCAAATGGCATTCAAGTCCACCCGTTATGTTGTCTTAATATCTTTTAACTCTCTCCAAATTTTGGAAGAGTTTTTTGTGACTGCCGTATTCTTCAGATCTAAATCGTTCTACTATAAACTCCTTTCACGGATACTTATTTAACTGTCATTTTTTCAGTCAAGGCAATTATTTTCCATCAACTCTTCCTAGCCTTCTAGGCAACAATTTATTATAAAATCCGATTAAACTCACATCAATCTAATAGAAGAAAAAATACCCTCTTCCCTCGCACAGCTATTAATAAAGTCTCCATCTTCATTGCTCTTCGTATGACGCAAAACCAATCTAAGGAAGAATCCAAGAAGTGGCCACACTTAACCATATCCATTATACTCCAGCTCATGCAATTGACAACACTTGCCAGCAGCCCATTCAAAAGTCATTTGCAGTCCATGATTTAGTTGTATCTATCATCATCGATTGTACATTATAAAACATGTATCTGTATCTTTTTGCCGTCACAGAACACTTTGCTTTGCATTGCAGAAGCGTAAAATCCGATTTGTTGCAATCATCGACGCATATTAATCATCCGGACCCCATAATACCAGAGAAGAACACCACAATGCTTGGCCAACAAACCAAGTCAGTGGCCAAATGATTTCCTACGATTTCATGCTTTTCCAAAGGCTTTTCTTGTGCGCCATTCAACTCTTGCTCTCTCTTCTGCACTGATTACTGATTAATGATTTCCTCATGGTTGACCATTAACAAGGAGAAGATTGGTGAATTTATTTAAATTAACGTCCTGAAAATGATACAGCAGAGGTTAACAACGATGTTGGTGGTGGTTAAGTTCTGTTCAGAGTAATGTAGACCTTGTAATTAACCCGAGTGCTAGAAAAAAATTCCTTGGGATGGAAATTGCACCCTCAAATGGCTACAAATAGGTTATAATGTTCGGAGGAATATTTTCTTTATACTTTGAAAATCAGAAGAGAAAAATCGATTTAAAGGAACATGTATTGAATTCACAAAAAATTGATTTTTTTAAAGTTTTACAACAGCTATTGGTGATATCCCTGAATCTATTTCTGATTATCAGCGCAAAATTAAAAGTTGATGTCCTAACTTTCCTTCCTAAAAAAAAAATTTAAAAAATTATTCTATTTGGAGCAAATTTATGAGCAGATCCTTACACCCACATTGGACACCTAATTAAATATATTCTTCTATTTTTATCAACTCAGACCACTTGTGCTTCTTTTTTATATGGGGGGTGGCATGAAAGGGTATCCCGTACGCACATTCAAACTGAACTCAAAGGGCATGGAATGAAGTGCAATTTTTTTTTTGTATCTCAATGAATTGGGAAGAGACTTGATGTTTTTTTTTCCGATCGAATATAAAAGTTTTTAATGGTACAATACAAATATAGATGGAATAATAGAAGAGGGTTGGAAATACTGCCATATGTTATCAGTCAAGTAGATACAACAAAAAATCAACTTTATTTGAATGATTTTACATATTACGAGTCTCCCGGTGTTTGAGTAACTTCTTTTTGTAAACTCGTTTTACTTTATGCATATTTGCTGATGGAATTAGAATCATATTTTTGATGTAAAGGGCAATGAATTGGGGTTCAAAGACTTTGCGATGAAATTGGGATTTGGTGCAATTATTAGATGAAAATTTAAAGATTTTTTGTATTC
Source organism: Platycheirus rosarum (assembly GCA_963971375.1). Classification (NCBI taxonomy): domain Eukaryota; kingdom Metazoa; phylum Arthropoda; class Insecta; order Diptera; family Syrphidae; genus Platycheirus; species Platycheirus rosarum. Next base: position 22,066,656 of record OZ020507.1, on the reverse strand, counting down.
CACATGGAAGCATTTTTTTCTGCCCTCTTAAAGATTTCAAATTGAGCTTAATCCTCGGCCAAATAAAGTTAATGGATGATGTTGGATGAATTTGTGCCTGCGCGCTCCTACAAATTTAGTCGGTTTAATGACAGAAATGGTTTGGAAGACACTGAAGTCATCGATCACAGACTTGTCAACTTGCTCATAAGACAGAATTATATACAGAACGAAAAACTGTTTTATATGAAAAAATTCCACAACACTTCAAATCTTAAGCATGCCAAATTATAATTTGGCTTGAGATGCATTTAAAAGCTGCTAAAATGTTAAGTCGATTTAAATCGATGACACTCACACGATAATATTCATGCTGATGTCATGCTGATGTTAACCGCAACACTGGGGATCTTCCAACCAAAATTGATCTCAAGCACCAGGCGAACATGAAAAAACAGGCGCAAATTCCCCAAGTGGAATTATCCGCTCATTCAAAAAGGCGGAGTTTTGTTAAAGTAGAAAGTAGATGTAGATATTGGGGTGTGTGTGTGTGGATTTAACGAGAGGGTTTGTGGATGTGAGTTAACGGGCTGTATGTTGGTTTTGCTGCCATCAATGTTTTCTTATGACGTTATCACGTAAAATTATCGTCCGTAAACCAACTTTACAGACAACCAACTCTTTTTTTTTGTAAGTCTTCACCGATATGTCTTATGTCGTTTTTGGTAAAACTTTTGTTTTTTATTTTTGTTTAATTATTTTTTTTTATCCTTAAACAAGAAAAAACGTTTACAAAAATATAGAGAATATACCATTGAATACTGGTAAAGAAAAAATTTCATCATAGTACTCTTTAATACTTAAATGCGTCTCCTGGAAGATACGATTTTAGTTTTTTTATATAAGGCAAGTTTAGGATTCGTGAATATTAAAAAAATTGAGATAACAATCAAACATGGCATTACGTTCATAGAGAAGTCTAAAAAAGTGATCGAAAAAAAATGTCTATCTGTCTGTCTGTCTGTCAGTTAGTATGTATAACGGCTTAAGCGATTACCTTCAAACTTGGTGTGTGTGATTGCTTTTACATTCCCCAGAGGGAAATTGAAGTTGTATGTTTAGGAAAATCTTATTTTTCTCGAAAACGGCTCCAACGATTTTGATGAAAATTTTTGAGAATTTTTTTGTGGGTATTAGCTACCATTTGATAAGAACCACATATACGGGAAAAGTCTATTAACGGGACCTTTCATATAACGGTATTTTTAATTGTTGGCTTTCTCGGTAACGGCTCAATGGATTTCTATAAAATTTATATTTGAAAAGATCTAGATAGCAAAATTAATTTTGCATATAAACATTTTGAATAACTTTTTTTTGTAATAAAAATTAATTTTTGAATTTTTTTTTTTTGAAAAATCAATATTTTTAAAATTAATCATAATATATTATTTAAAATTTTATAATTGCATGTGTTTTAATAAACTCTAAAAAAACTGCATACTAAAATTTCCAAAAAATTTTTTTTCAAAAAACTAAAAATAAAAAACAGGATTTTATCAAAACCAGTCCTACAATTTTCGAAATACTTTTTTCATAATTTTTTTATTACACAAGACATGTGATGGCATACTCCATTTTTAATAAAAACCGTTAAGGGTTGTGGTTTTGACATTTTTCTACGTAAATGTTACTTGTTTCGATCAAATATCTCGCCTTCCAATATAATTAAGTACATAAGAGCAAGTACGTGCGACCCAGTCGTGCCTTTTTTTAAATATTGATTGGCAACTTTCCAGAAAGATAAGCTAGGATTTGCGGCATAGATACCATTTCATATCTTTGAAGATTTCCCAGGTTAAATATTTGACTTGTAAAACCATTGAAAAAGACTCGCAAAAAATAGTTTTGTCAAAACATTTCCAGTGGGAAAAATGCGAAAATTTACTAATAGTATACGTAGACTTATTTTCTCTAGCTACGTGTCTTCCAATAGACTCCATTGTAAGAATGTTTCTTTTTCTTCACCAGCGTTTGTAGTCGGTAATAGCCGTGTTTTTTTGGAAAGCTATGGACAGTGAAGTTAGATTTCCCAAAAAAACGGATAGACAACCGCCTGTTGTCTTATGTCAAAATTGACATTTCAGCTACTTAAGACAACGGGGTTTGTTCGTAGAATCAGGTATTTGCAATAAAAGTTTATGGATGATGATATGACAATTGCGCTTGGTGATTGGTATTTGTTACAAAAATTCACTTCAATAACGCAACTACATACATATGTACGTTCGAAGCTGCAAAATTGCGACAGTAAATAGTAAATAATATTTAAAAATATTTTTCTAAAACGTACTCCTCATTATGATTAAATAATTTCAAGATTGACATTCTCAGCAGAATTTTTTATTTTGAAATTACTGAACATTTTTTTATTATTACTATACTATATTACTCACAAAGCTTCAATTTTTAAATTTAAGAAATTAAAAGTGCAGACACTTTTTTGCAAATATAGTCTACATATGTATGTATGTAATTTTGTTTTATAAAAACTTGTTATTCTTATTAGACTCTCAACTTTTTTGTTCTGTTGTTTTGGTTGGACATTTTTAGTGGTTCTGAAAGAGATACGACTATGCTTGTATTAACTATTTTACTCTGTCTTAAATATTCAACTTTTACATTCTTAAAAAGATTTTCATTGATTTGCATGTCAACATCTGAAAAAAGGATACAAAGTACAAAAATTATACTTGTTCGATAGAGAGGGAATGATCTTCAAGATTATAAAAAATACAAGTAATAAAGATTGCAGGTTATAGTGAAGACAACCATGTTCATCTGCATTATAACATTACATCTGCACGAGTGTTTGATTCAGTCTTGACTCGGTTTTCAGTTTTTTCTAGGGAGGGGTCACTCTACCCGCAATAAAAAATCCCCGTTAATCCGGGTGCCGCGAGGGGTGATTTAAAGGCACCTTCCCACGGTTGCCCCCGCATATCTCGAAAACGGTTCGTTGTAGAAAATAAAACTCTAAAGGAAAAATGAAGCTGATTAAAATTGCAAATGAACCTACAACAGAAGAGGAGAACTCACAAAGCTATTTAGACGACAACGCAACAGCTGACTTCCAAGAACATTTTCGACCCTTACAACAAATGATCAAAAGAACAACTTAGACAGAACAGAATTGATGGAAGACAAAACAATAACTAAATAACTTATATGAACTATAAGTGTAACTTATAAAAAAAAATAAAAACAAAAAACGAAAAATTTAATAAAAGTGTAAGACGGAAGAATGATGCTATTTTAAAAAGATCGGCGGTAAAGCCATAAGAGCCAATTCTTTGCTGTGCAGCTTAAATAAATTGCACGACTGGATTGCACGTACTTGCTCTTATGTGCGGTCACAGCTTGGAATAAAATTTGGAAAATATTAAGGGAACCTTAAAGATTCTATTCGAATTTTCTGACTTTTGATTGTTTGAAAAAAGCACGTAAAATAGTTTTCAGCGGAAAAATTTAAACTCCATTTTATTTCTTTAAAAAATGTGAAAAGGTGTGATTTTTTTTTCAAAATCATTAGAGCCGTTTTTAATTAAAACGTTTTTTTTTTAACAACTTTTTTTAAAAAATTAAAAAAAATAATTCAAGAATACAAACTTAAGCACAAAAATAACGTACATTTAAAAACAAAATTTAAAAAAATAATCACGTTTTCAAAATATTGATTTTTCAAAAAAAAAATTTTAAAAAAATTATTAAAAATACAAAAAAAAGTGTTCGAAAAAAAATTAATGCAAAATTTCTCAAGCTACCTACATCTTCTTGAATATCAATTTTGATTGAATCGGATCAGCAGTTTTCGAAAAAGTCGAAGAAAAAACAACCGGTCTAATGGGAGGTAGCGTTTTTAGCCCACCATATTAATTTTTTTCACCAAAATATTATGCATACCTACAGTAGTACACTGATTTTTTTTTATAAAAATTCTTGGAGCCGTTTTCGAGAAAAATAAGCTTTTACATAACGGTTATATGACAGGTTCCGTTAATTTTTGAGCTAAAAAACAAATTAAAAAAGTCCTATATAGAATGTCAAAAAAACCTTAAGTTCAAAATTTGAAGACGATTGGCCCAACCGTTTAGGCTGCCGTCCAAAATACATCCGTACAGACAGACAGACAGACAAGCAGACAGACAGACGGACAGAATTTTGCCAGTAACTCAAATATGTTTCTCTATCATCGTAATGGCATGTTTGATTGTTATCTCAAAATTTTTAATCTGCATGAATGCATAACTTGCATTATAGTACCTATAATCGCAAGTAAAAATCGGCAGTACTGGGTCACACGTAATTGCTCTTATGTGGCTAATTACATTGGAAAGCAAGATTTTTGACAGAAACAAGTAACATTAATGAACGTTGAAAATAACACAGTTTGAACTTATGAAAAGCATCAAAACCGCAATAATTAACGGTTTTTAGTAAAAATGAAGTACAAGTTTTACAAGTTTACAAGTTAACTTTATTGAGGCATATAAACTCTTTACATTCATAATCTTTTAAACTATCTACATATTTTAATTTATGGTCGACTTAATGATATGTCTGACTTGAGAAATAATTTTAAATATTTCAAAAATATAAAAAAAATTTTTAGCACTGTTAAATGAAAACAATATAATATTTTGATCGCTTGCTCCCGGTGATCAATACTCTGCTCTGCTCTTTTTTTTGGCATTCTTAACTTACTGACTAGAACTAAAAACTAAAATAAAAATTAAGCTTACAACTACAACTACCCCATTTTTTGGCGTATATCTATAAGAACTTATCATTTATGACAAAATATTTGCAGAAGCCAAGAAGTCCTTAGTAATTTATATAAACTATATAGTTACAAGGAAGTCTCAACGAACTGCATTAAACAAAGATTTATGTTAGCATCTTATTCCATAAATATTTTGTTTTAATATTTGAACAATATCACCCCCTATAGTTTAAGGGGGATGCTTTTTCATAAAACGGCACTTGGATGTTGCCATTTGTATCTTGGCTTAATAGATTAACGGATCCCTCATTATAAAAATGAAGTACGACATCATGCGTCTTAAATAACAAAGAATTTATGAAAAATGTATTTGGAAAATTGTAGGACCGGTTTTGATAAAATCCTGTTTTTCAATTTTAGTTTTTTGAATTTTTTTTTAAATTTTGGTATGCAGTTTTTTTTAGAGTTTATTAATAAACATGCGATTATATAATCAAAAATAATTTGTTTTGATTTGTTTTAAAAATATTTATTAAAAAAAAAAATTCAAAAATTAATTTTAATTGGAAAAAAAAGTTAAACAAAATTTTGATATGCAGAATCAATTTTGCTACCTAGATCTTCTCAAATATATAATTTGACAGAAATCCAAAAAACCGTTTAATGAAAGGTACCGTTAATAGACTTTTCCCGTAAATTTGGTTCTAATCAAATGATAGCCAATACCGACAAAAAAAATTTCAAACATTTTCATTAAAATCGTTGGAGCCGTTTTCGAGAAAAATAAGCTTTTCCCAAACGGTCATATGGCAGGTACCATTATTTTTTGGGCTTAAAAATAAAATTTTAATTTGCCTCTGGGAAATGCCAAAAGAATCACACACACCAAGCTTGAAGATAATCGCTTAAGCTAGTTTGGCTGCAGCTCGTTATACATACTGACAGACAGACAGACAGACAGACATTTTTCACTTTTTTAGACTTCTCTATGACCGTCATGTCATGTTTGATTGTTATATAATTTTTTCTAATATTTATGAATCCTAAACTTAAGGCAAGTCCCTATAATCGCAAGTAAAAATTGTTATCCTTGCGGAAGCTTGTTTTGTCATCGCACATCACTAATTCCGCCTGCATCAGAATCTCACTCTTCGTTGCCGCAAAAGTTCTGAGAACCAATCGACTGTGAATGTACTATTAATGTAGTATATAGGTTTCTATCCTAAGCTCAGACTTTACTCAGACTTTCACAGACAAGCCTGCAGGATAATAGGATTTTTAATAGTTGCGCCAATAAGAAGAATGAAATTGCCCTAAAAAAGAAAACACTCAAATTATTTTCCGAATAGTAGGTATTTCATTTCATTTACAAAGATACATTTCTACTTCGGCAGAGGTAATTCGATATATTTAATTGAAAATCGGAACACATCCTTTTTTTGATGTTCATGTTATTTCTATCAACCATCAATAAGGCCCACGTCCACGGTCCCAACAAGCATTATGACTTCTAAAGAAAACTTCTAATTATGATTATCACCCTTCTACAACAACGCATTTATCGTCAAACACACCCTTCCATCCATTATTTATCCTTTGAGTGCGTATCCTTTCTATAGACACCCGAGCTGTGCCATAGAGAGCACCTTAATGCGTTATGGCGGGAAGGGGTTAATAACAAAAGTGGCCAGAATATCGTCATAACGACGAAACAATAACCGTGTCTTTGTCTTTGGCGACAACACACTTCACATCCTTCACCCTCACCCTAATCCCTTTCAAAACATTGCATCTATTTTTATTCCACCTTTCTTGAGTATTGTTTAAGTCGTAGGTTGAGATACATTTGATACATTTATGTATGAGCAGTGTGTGCCCCACACAACAAAAAAAAATTATAATAATAAACTTGCACCAGACTATTTCACCCACTGGCGTATATCCTGGCGACTAACGGCATAGCGATGCATTTGCACACAAAGTCAGTTTGGAGTCCTTTGATATGAGATTCAGACTTTCAGGTGTTTTCCATCATTTTTTCTTACTTTTTTTCCTCCCAACCCACCTACTTTGCCATGATGTAGATGTTGTTGATTCATTCGTTGGATTGAAAAACCTAGTAAAATGTTAATGACCTTACCTCGCGCACAAGAGTGGAGTTGGTACTCGTATCCATGCAACCCTGAAGTACACGTCCTGTGTGCAAACACGAAAACAATCATAGATGAGATATTATTCTATGACACCGGTATCCTTATCCTGTTTCCTTTTTGCAGGATATTTCTCTTCTTTTTTTCTTGCATTCATTTTTGAAATGCAATCCACAAATTCTAAAACTGTCATCGTATTTATTTTCTGTTTTTATCAATGCTACTTTGTCTGGAATGTGGAGAAGCTGGGAAACAAAACCAATGCAGCCAGTTTGAGATTATATCAAGATATAGTGGGGGCATCCTTATTATGGTCCTTGTAGTGTAAGAAGGCGGAATGATGCATGCCACCCACTGCACCAGCATGAGACCGGAACATTAGGATGTGCTGCTGGTTGAGTGAAGACATAGAGGGAAACAGAAAAAACTGTAATTGCATTCGAAGGGAAGAGCGGGATTTGGTATTGTGTTACTTAAGTGTTAAATTGCACAAGGATTGAGTGTAAGTCGGATGCATCAGGAGCACGAAATTGCTTTTGGCATTAAGGAGAACACAATTTTCGGTTAACGGATTTGAAAGACTTTAGTTTTGTGGTTTTTTGTCCGACTGTGTTTAGAGGGTTTGCTGGAAGATAGGATATTCTCGTTTCAAATGAATTTATTGGAAATGGGGGCTAAGTTCTTTTTTTGTTTGGTTAGATAAGCAAGGAATTGTGCTGGTAGTTTCTTTGGTTTGAAATGGATATAGAGTGTAGATATTTAGCCAATTTGTTGTGAATTTGTACATTTTATTGCAGTTTTCATGGTTCACTACTAGCTTATATTGAGTACAGGATTTCTTCTACTTATGCATGTGGTTTTAACTTTTCTTTTTTTCTTCATTAAAGTATCTATTCATTAAAACTTTTTTTTTAAATAAGGAATTACAGAAAATATGTTTTGATACAAAAATACATATGGGACAGGGCAAATCCGTGGAGTGTTCTGCAACAGCACAAACTAACGATGACAAAACAGTTCCTAGCGAAAATGTCTCTTCATAAATGAATAAGAAATAATTCACCGAAGTGAAGAAAACGCGAATTCTCTAAGTCAGATATGTATATGTCGGACACACGACGAGCAGACATACAACAAAGAGCACGTGCCTCTCTTCATTATTTTTCTCTTTTACTTTTGCGTTTTGCCCATTATATTCAATATGTACATAAATTCAGTTTAGTTTAAACTTGCTACGGCATGCTAGTGCCTGGTTCGCCACAACCAACGCCACCGCCAGTACTTGCATAGATTTCAGAGCAAAAAACTTGCAGTCAAACTATAAATAAAGTTTAGTCATTATAACGTTTAATTAAAAGTTTTCTTTGTTTGTATTTATGAAATCTAGCCAATGAAAGGATTCTAAACAAAGATGAATATAAATTGGAATAGTACCTTTATTAAAGAAAAAAAAAATAAATAAACGTCTTACATAAATGCATGACAATCGCTTCAAAAACGTTTTTTTTTTACGTTTATTGATATAATAAATTAGCAAATATTTAATTCAATTTGTTGCTATAATTGCTTACATTTTTTTTTAATTAAAGCTGTCTGTAATAGCATAGCCAAGTTAAAACTTTATAAGAACATGATACAAATATGTAAACAGATGATGATCACCATTACAACCCAAGTGAATTTAACCGGCTTTCCACTGGCCAGACCACCACTAATGGACTCTAACACGAGTATGGTCTGGCTTGCATCCTGTTCAACCTGGAGTTGAAGAATGCAATTTGTGACTCTGCCCTTCAACAAGAGGGACTATCGTCACCAAGTTCAGTCAGATATCGGGCTAGGTAGACAACATTCACAACATAGACATAGTCAACAAGACTTATTCGTCTAGATGGAGCAGTTGGCACAAAACATGGGGTTGCATGGATTCGAAAATTGCTTGCTTAGAATGGCCCTCTGATCTCTTAATCGCGTTCGACAGGAAAGTCATACGGGAAGTTGTTGGCCCCGTATATAAACAGGATAGACAACTTTTTAATTAAGCTGTGACCTCGCAATGCAAGGGCGATACCTCGACTAATGGTCAAATCTTAGGGGCTTACTACACTTCCCCCAAGATGAATTCTTGGAAAGAACACGTTTAAGCGGTTTCATCGCGCCCGTGGCTTTCATTTATTAAGACAGTCGAGGGCTGATACATGGCTACTATGGTTGTTCTAGGTTTAAGTAGATTTTGTTTACTTTAAGTTTATTTTTAGTTTATCTTAAGTAGATTAAGATAGGTTTAAGAAAAAAAACATAATCAGATGTCTAGTGTTAATTTTTCTGGGGAAAAATGAAATCCGTTAGTTTAATATTAATTTAAGCAAGTTTTTAGGGTAGGTCGAAAGGCAATGAATTAAGATAGTGGGTAATTTTGAGTGCCCACACAGGGCCACTAAGTATAATCTATTTTTTAAGATTTTTAAGTTAGTGTAAATGGAAAATAAAAAAAATTAATTAAAAGATAAAGAAATGTTTGGCCCGTGTGAATTTTATGAAATCTACCTCCAGCAGTTGTCAAAAAAATAAATCTCGGTAGACTCCGCTGGTTTGACTTAACTCGTATCAGCGAAAAAGAACCAGCTCGGAGTCTTTTTCAGTTCTTTTTATGATAGAAGGCAACGTGGCAGATCTTGCTTACGTTTTAGGGATGGCGTAGACCAGGTCGCCCGAAGCCATGGGATGCGAGACTGGATGGGATCGGCAAACCATCGGTATGAAGGGAAGAATTTAATGAATGATGGCCGGGCCGGATCCCGATTGTGGCGCCGTTGATGGTGATGATGACTTTTCTACCAATAGCTCTCGCAGGAATGCCGTAGCATGCATTTTAATTACTCTCTGTTCATTTTATATTTTCAGTACAGTCCTTATGGAACAGAGCTCTCTCAAACACATTGGTACCTGCTGGTGTTTGCATCGCACTCAACTTAAGAAATTTCCACTGAAATAAAAAAAACAGAGTCCCTGAGTTACATTGAAATTATTTTTGTAAAATTCCACAAACCCACATACATTCCACCATGACCTGTCTGCTCCCCGGCTGTGAGAACTGGAGAGTGAGAAGACTGATCGCGAGCATATATTTTAAATGCTCACTACAGCAATCATATGAGAGCTTTGAAATGGAGATAGCTTATTAAAATCCATAATTGTAAGGGTGAGAGGAGGCAAATATCCTATCTTCTATGTACTGAAAATATAAATTAAAGAGAGTATGGGCACAAATATTTTACCAACCAGTTTCTAAGATCAAGATTTTAGCTTTTTTCTTTCTTAAATTATAATGAAATAAAATTGATTGATATTTGATACTTTTTTCAAAGTATTTTTTTAATTGTAAGGCTTTTATAATCGGCGTTCTCTACGATCAATAGTTTTGCGTTTCTTTGACCTACGGATGTTAACTGAGAGATAACCGAACCGATCGTCTAAAAAATGTTGCGACTAAACGTTGAAGAATCGATTGTAAAGGGCCATCACTTGAACCGTAAAATTCTCTAGCAAATTAGTCAGCTGCATTCTTCTCCTGAAATAATTCAATAGTTATACTCGCATTCGCATTACAACGAATGCCAACCAGTTTTCCCTTCGAGCCAACCAATACAAAACAAACACTCTACGACAACACTCAATAAAAAAGAGCTTTTTTAAAGCTAAACATTAAAAGCTCCTCAACAGAAACCCAAGAAAGTAAACAAAATTAGGTATCAAATGGAAAAAAGGAACTCTGAATGCATGACCTAAGATGATAAATCGCTGTCAAAGTGTGTTCTTTTGTGTCATATAATTGTTAAGGTATTGTCCTTCAAATGGCAGTGCTCTTCACGAGATGTGTAATCTTTGACGGGTTCTAAGCCACCAGTTTTGAAACACAAGAATCCTTATTATTTTGAGATGGTGCAACGAATTAGCGATGTGCCAATTCTTTATTTATTTTTATTAACTTCATTTTTTTGGTTTCATTTTTACTTGCGATTATAGGTACTATAATGCAAGTTATGCATTCGTGCAGATTAAAAAATTTGAGATAACAATCAAACATGACATTACGATGATATAGAGTTACATGCAAAATTCTGTCCGTCTGTTTGTACGGATGTCCATTGAACTACAGGCTAAACGTTTTAACCAATTGTCCTCAAATTTAGAACTAAAGGTTATTTTGACATCCTACATAGGAATATTAACGGCACCTGTCACATAACTTCTAAGTAAAAGCTTGTTTTTCTCGAAAACGGCTCCAAGAATTTTTATGAAAAAAAAATCAGTGCACTATTGTAGGTGTGGTATATGTACAGATGAAAAAAATTAAGTTGCAGGGCTAAAAATGGTACCCCCTTAGGACCGTTTTTTGTTTCTATGATCTTCGACTTTCTCGAGAACTGCTTAACCGATTACAATCAAATTTGATATTCAGGAAGGCGTTGATAGCCAAACCAATTCGACATAAAAATATTTTAAAAATCACTTTTTTTGATTTTAAAATAAATAAAAAAAAAATTGGAAAATCGATATTTTGAAAACGGGTAGATGCATTTTTTTCTTAATTTTGTTTTTAAAAATTAATAATTTTTGTGTTTAAGTTTCCATTCTTGAATAATTTTTTTTAAAATTTTTTGAAAAGTTATTTAATAAAAACCGCTTTATTTAAAAACCGTTCCTAAAATTATGAGAAATATTACACTTTTTAACATTTTTAACGAAATAAAATGGCGTTTAAATTTTTCTGCTGGAAACTACTTTAAGTACTCTTTTTCAAACAATAAAAAGTCAGAAAATCAAAAAAAAAAAAGACTTTGAAGTTCCCTTAATATTTTTCAAATTGTATTCGAAGTTGTCGACTAGGTCGAGTTAAGTGTCAATGCCTTATGAAGAAAAATTCTTGGATCAGAAATTTACGCAATCATTCATCGCCAGTCTTTTTCAATTGGCGAGATTTCATGTAAGCTTACTGTCACGGTAGGTACAGGTGGGAGCAAAGTTATCTATGATCATAGTTTCCAAGGCTTACTCCTCATACACTGAGTTGTTTTTCTTTATTAAGCTGTTACTGTTATTGTTACTGAGATTTCAATTAACTTTTGTGGAAACTACTATCTGCGTGCTAAATCCTGAAGAATTAGATTTGCATATAAAGAATCGATGAGGGTGGGACGAACTGTTCATACACTGAATATGCCAATAGCTCTCAAAGGAATTCCCCTTGTCTTAGTCTTAGCAGAAGTTGGCTCCAATGAAAAAACGTGGCAACAGTTAATTTTCTAGCAAAAATTGCGAAGGATGGAAGAGATTTGCTGCCCCGACTGGAATATTTTTACCGACGTGAAGATTATGAAGTAATTTAATGAACTATCGGTATCCAAACTTTTCAAATAGGCAAAACTTACCAATTGATCCCAAGAATCTTCAATATTGCTGACCAAACTAGCAGTGCATTGGATTATGCCATCTCTCATAAAAACGATTCTAATTCGTAATTATCTTCACCAATGACATCCGATGAGTAAGAAAATTCACAGACTCATGTTATCGCTGCAATCTTTCCCCTAACTCAGTGTTAAAGGATATGTTCTTAAAACAGCCCCATCCTAATCCCGGACACCTCAATCTCCTGTTATTATAAATCGACCATTAAAAACTTAATTTGATTTTAGCAATTAATACCCATAACAGCAGTCTGGCATCATCTTCTCTAAGTACCACCTACACTGTCATTCAAAAACATTCAAAAGCATTTTCGAAACGATGTGCCAACGTGAGAATATTGTTAAGTCCATCCGGGGACAGCCAGAAACCCGTGTATCCTTTAATGAAAATCATAAATTAAAATTAATCCAACAGCTGGAGGAATGCATTTCTGTCTATAATCGTTCACCACAATATGCGATGCAGGCGTGTTATGTTCGTGTGTGTCGTTGCTCCACGAGCATCTGCGAGACTACGGTTTCATTCAAGGACCCTAGAAGACAACTAAACTGCCATTGGAGGACGCGTGACACCGATAACTATACTCCTGGTTGGGGCAAGGATTGCATACGCGATCTAATGGTTGGGCCATAAAATTTAATGACCGGTCATAACTCGTCTAGCGGCTTAAAGGGCTTCGGACATTGTAAGCATCGTGGCTATAAAGGCGGACAAGGTCCGTCCGTCGTCGTCGTAGTCAACTGCGACTATGATGATAGCAATTTGGCAGGCAGCAATAACAACAAAAACACTGCTCCTTGTTGTTGGCACCAGCAGCCCGTTCGTCGATACACCAGCAAACAGATTAATCGATGATGATTTCGATAAAGTGGAAGAAGATGATGGTGCATCGGGCAACCGAGTGTTTGGATGAGGTAACTCCTTCTCTGTATACATTGTTAGATAGATTCGTTGATGATAAACAATTGTGTTGGAGGGATGGATATTTTAGTGGGCAAGAAATCCACAAAATGAATGCTCATCAATCCCAAGTTGGTTGGCTGATGTAAAATGTTGATGACTATCGCCGAGGACAATCCGTTTATCTTGCTTGGTGCAGACAAGAGGGTGTGCAGGGGAATCGAATCGAGTTGGCAAGGGCAGCACTCACAATAAGTGCGAAATTAGAAGCCGCTTTCTATGTTATATGCAGTCTGGGGTGAGAAGGTTTCGATAAGAATGACAGACTAGTGGATAGTGTCCTGGCGCCACAGAAGGGAGTAAAGTTGCCAAAAGGTGGCTGACCGGGGATCAATTTGTCATAGAAACCAACAAAATGGTGATGTTTTGAGGGGTGAAGATATAGCCAGATTAAGAGGAAACCACATACATTAAGAAGCTATAGTTTAAAAATTTGATTCAGACCAAAGGTGTCATTGGCCGGGATATTACTAAGGATATGAAGACAATTTGGCCAAAATGGGTGCTATTATGGATTTACAACTCCTGCGAATGAGAAGTTTTATTCATTTTGGGAGACGTAATGAGGTTGTTAAAACAGTCGCGACGACAAAAAAAAATATTAAAACAAGTTGTAGACCATCAATCGACGTTTGATTTGCTCAAGTTCACAGCAAATGAAGTCAAAGAACCATTTAAAAATCATTGTAAGTTTATTGTAACTTATCTCAAGATAGTGTTTGTTATTGTCTATTAAAATATTTTGTTTTAGAAATTGAGGACTTATCACGTAATGACGGTTCATTCTCCAGCAAAACATTATCGTAAGTGTTTTAAACGATTAAACAAGCTTGGTCCGCTTACAGAAAAAATGAGATTAAGTTTAAATCTTACGATAAATACCTTTTGTCAGCAGATTTTTCACCCAAGATATTTAGAACTCTGCAGGAAAAAAATTGGTTCAAGTATTAAATGTAAGAAACTATACATCTTAAAACTGCTTAAGCTTAAGATATCCTGCATCAGGTGTCCAGCAGCTTGATTAATTTGGACGCCACCTAGTAATCAAAACAGCCTTAGCCACTTTTTACAAAATAAGCGATCTGGTTGTAAAACGACCCCAGCGGTACCAACGGGTGATTAAAATAGCCTTAGTTACACCTTACAACATCAGCTATCTGCCTGTGAAAGTCCCGTCAAAATCGGGGCATAAAAATAAGAAGTTAAAAAAAAACGTCTCCAGAGCCAACTAAGGCTAGTTAAAATAGCTACCTACTTTGCGTGGCACTACAGTCCGGGTGGATCTGGGCCTCAATCAACAAGCTTCTCCTAGCTAACTGCTTCCAGTTTCGCACGTGGGGTCGGTTCAGGTCCTTTTCCACTTGTGTGCACCACCTGAGTATCGGTCTTCCTCTACTGCGCCGTCCCTCTGAGGTGGAATCGAAGAGAGAATCTTTCTGTTTTTGCCCTCAGTGACTGCTAATCCCATCTTCGCCGCTTCCGTCTCAATACTCACAAAAGTGCTACTGACATCACGCTGTGTTCTTCTGATTATGTCAATATCGTCGGTGTATGCGAGTAATTGATCGGATTTTTGAAAGAACGTGCCTCTGGTGTTGGCGTAAGAGTTCTGCACTATTCTTTCAAGTATGATGTTGGAAAAAGTCGAATGACAGCGCATCGCCTTGTCTAAATCCTTTTTTGACTTCAAAGGTGTCGGTGAGGTCTTTACCAACCTTGACGGAACAGCGTGCGTTTTCCATCATCATTTTACACAGGCGGACGAGCTTGGCAGGGATGTCAAAACTGCACATTGCTCTATACAACTCGTCTCTATAAATGCTGTCGTACCGGCTTTGAAATCGATGAAAAGATGGTGGGTATTGATTTGAAGTTCTTGGGTTTTTTCCAGGATCTGCCGTAATGTGAATGTTTGATCGGCAGTGGACTTTCCTGGCCTAAAACCGCACTGATATGGACCTTTCAGGTTGTTGATGAATGGATCTTGTAGGCGATGTTAAGTAGACTGATACCCCTGTAGTTGGTGCAGTTCAAAGGGTCTCCTTTTTTAAGGATCGGGCATATTATGCTGAGATTCCATTCATCGGGAATGCTTTCTTCTAACCATACCTTGCTTATGAGTTGATGCATAATGCATACTTATAGCCAAGTCATCGCCTGCTGCTTTGAAGAGCTCGGCAGTTAGGCCATCGGCTCCGGCGGGTTTGTTGCTCTTAAGCTTAGATATAGCTAGCTTTACTTCGTCCAGATGTGGTGGGCGGAATTCTTGGTCTACTTCGCCCAGGAAAAGTGGACCATTCTGCCTGACAGCGGAATTCGTTTCGTCATCGCCCTTATACAGTCTGCAGAAATGGTTTTTCCATATTCTCAGCATCGACTGCGATCCCACTACGATGTTCCCTTGATCGTCTTTGCCAGCTTCAGTTCGAACTCTGTAGCTTTGACATTTTCTTTTTACCTTTTGGTAAAACTTTCGAACTTCATTCCTGCAATAACAGCTCTCCATTTGCTCGATCGCATGCTTCTCATGATCCTTTTTTACTTGCGATTATAGGGACTATAAAGCATATAACGTTTTTTTTTTTAATTTTTGGGTTTCTCGATAACGGCTCTTTGGATTTCTGTCAAATTTTATATTTGAGAAGATCTAATTAGCCAAATTATTTCTGCATATCAAAGTTTTGAATAACTTTCTTTATAATTAAAATATTTTTTTTTTTTTAAATCAATATTTTTAAAACTAATCAAAACAATAATTTAAAATTTAATAACCACATGTATATTAATAATCTCTAAAAAACTGCATACCAACATTAAAAATTTTTTTTTTTCAAAAAACTAAAAATAAAAACAGGATTTTATCAAAATCCGTCCTACAATTTACGAAATACTTTTTTCATAAGCTCATTATTATACAGGACGTGTGATAGTGTACTCCATTCTTACTAAGAACCGTTAAGTGTTGTGATTTTGACACTTTTCTTAAGTTCAGATTGTGTTATTTTTCTACGTTAGTGTAACTTATTTTTTAAATTTTATTCGACGATGTGCACCGCAGTCCGTACATATGAGCAAGTATGTGCGATTCAGTAGTGCACTTTATTATTTATGTGTATACATTCAACTTATAACTAAACTTATTGCTAGAATTTTTTATTTTAAACTTGCTTAGCTATTTAGCTCCTCTTCGGGAGCTCTAAATTAATCAATATGTACTTAAACTAATGCCTTTCCGCAGAAGAGTTTTTATATGTTGAAAGTTATAAATATAAAATCAAGAATTTTTTGTTAAAATTTGAAGTCTTTAGTTTTTTTTTATTTGTATATATACATAACTTAAAACTACATTAGATGTATTTAAACGAACTTAAAACTACCTTAAAAATTAGTTAAACCTACTTAATACTAGAAAGTCTACTTTTTTTTCTTTTTTTTTTTTTGTGCCTTCAATATAGCTTTATTCATTACCTCAATAAACTTAAGCCTGTGTAAGCCGACCAAGGCAACAATATAACCGAACCGCAATATCATTTTGTTTAAGTCACCGAAATTTGTTTGTATTTATCTTTACGGCTTGACACAGCTTTGCTGAACCGAAGGTTCTCAGTTCCGCTCCCTGTGGCAATTTCTCAGTTATAATGGCGCAAATTATATACCCACTTATTAAACTCGACACTAAAACTTATTAAACGTGAAACTAGATTGAAATTTGTATAAATAATATAAGTTATTTTCACATTAAGATTTTGGCGACTTTATTTGTCTATGATTTCGCGCAAATATTTTCTTTTTTTTTCAGAGGAATCCCGCATTTTTAAATTTCCAACCACGTGTTAGTAGAATCTTAACTTATATTAAATGCTTAACATGAATTTTCATGTGTTTCCGTGGTGTAGTGGTTATCACATCCGCCTAACACGCGGAAGGCCCCCGGTTCGATCCCGGGCGGAAACAGGAATTTTTTTTTCTTTATTGCTTAATAATATTACAAACTACATAACAAATTTTCCTTTCGATTAAGATAACTGTAAGAGCAAATAATGTATGCATAGATATGACGGTAACAATCGAATATGGCAGAAATCCAAGCAATTAAGAACTTACTTTTATATGAGTGGAATATTTTCAAAACTCTTCTTTCTCATTAAGTTTTCAACATGAGTTAAGTATTATAAAGTTTTTCCTAAGAAGGCTCATTATAAGTATCATGAAAAAAATTATAAAAAGCTTATTTCTTTATAAGGCCATGAAGACTGCGGCATCTATACACATAGTAATAAATAATATTAAAGGAACCTCAAAGTTTTTATTCGATGTTTACTTGCGATTTAGGTACTAAAATGCAAGTTATGGATTCGGGCAAACATTTTTTTTTTCTTACAATCAAACGTGACATTACGATAATAGAGAAGTTGAAAAAAGTGGGTCCGGAAATTCCGTCCGTCTGTCTGTCTGTCTGTCTGTCTGTCAAAAAGTTAGATTTTCTCGAAAACGACTCTAACGATTTTGATTAAAATTTCAGGGTGCTGATTTTTTACAATAATACATATTTCAGTTAGAATAACTTTTTCGAAATTTGTTCTACAACGGTACCTCTCATATAACCGGTTTTTTTCTGCCCACAGGAAGTCATTTATAATTCATTTAATATCGCATTTCAAATTTTTCAAAAACTTCTTTTTTCCATTTTTTTTATATTAAAAAAAAAATTTGCTTTTCGAAATGTTTTGAAAATAGGTTGATTGAATTTTTTTAAATAATTTTCCCATATGAAAACTACAGATTTCCTTATAATAACATACTAGAAAAAAATTAAAATATTTTTTCGAAAAGTTTTTCAAAAAAACGACTTTAAAAAAAAACTGGTCGAACGATTTTCAATTTTTTTTTTCTTCGATAGACATTTAGTTTTCAAATTTTATTGCATACTTAGTTTTTACAAGATAACTCTGAAACTAATTAAAAAAAATAAAGAATTTCCTAAAAAAAATTATTTTTTTATTTTAATAGACGTGTGGTTTTGAATCTGGCAATACTTTTTTTGCAGTTGGTCTTTTTGACAGCTGTCTCTTGATGTATGCTCAGTTTGGTTTGCTATTTTATGATGAATAGACTTACTCCTGAACAAAGTTTGCAAATTGTGCAAATTTATTACCAAAATAATGGTTCGTTTCGGTGGAGCAGAGTATCGAAGAAGACCCAAATGAGTCCACCCACCATCGCGCGCAGAAGGATCTTGGTTTGCAGGCTTACAAAATCCAACTCGTTCAAGAATTGAAGCCGAACGCCCATCAAGCGCGTCACACGTTTGGTGAATGGGCCCAAAACGAAATGGCCACCGATCCCGATTTTCACAAAATTATGAAAATTGGGCCTCGGCTGGAATTTATTCGAGCCAGCCACGGCGGCCACTTCCCCGAAATAATTTTTAGAACATAATGCAAACCCTTATCTTTACAATAAAGCTAGATTCTTGGCCATAACATTAAACTATATGCGCTTTATTTCTTTTTGAAAACCACACGTCTAAAAAAACACCCTTTATATATATACATATGCAGCCACTAAGCAATTATCTAGCATATGAGCAAGTACGTGGGATCCAGTCGTGCAATTTATTATTATTATTCTGATTGTTTGAAAAAAGTACGTAAAATAGTTTTCAGCGGAAAAATTTTAACGCCATTTTATTTCCTTTAAAAATTTGAAAAAATTATGATTTTTTTTAAATCGTAGGAAGGGTTTTTAAATTAAACGGTTTTTATTTAAAAAGTTTTTTTAAATATTAAAAGAAAATTAATCAAGAATGCAAACTTAAACACAAAAATTACTTACATTTAAAAACAAAATTAAAAAAAATCCATCTACCCGTTTTCAAAATATTGATTTTTGAATTTGAAAAAAAAATAAGAAAATTAATAAAAATACAAAAAAAAAGTCTTCGAAAATATTATAAAATAAAATTACTTAGGCTACCAACATCTTCTTGGATATCAATTTTGATTGAAATCGGATGACCAGTTTTCGAGAAAGTCGAAGAAAAAAAATCGGTTCTATGGTACCGTTTTTAGCCCACCATCTTGAATTTTTGTTCACCAAAACATAACCGATACCTGCAATAGTACACTGATTTTTGTTCATAAAAATTCTTGGAGCCGTTTCCAAGAAAAACAAGCTTTTAGTTAACGGTTATAGAACAGGTATCGTCAATATTTTTTTTAAAGTCCTCTGTAGAATGTCAAAATAACTTTATGTTTCAAATTTGAAGACAATTGGCCAAACCGTTTAGGCTGCAGTTCAATATACATCCGTACAGACGGACAGGCAGACAGACAGACAGAATTTTTCCAGTAATTCAAATATGTTTCTCTGTTATCGTAGTTTCATGTCTGATTATTAGAATTTTATCTTACGAATACATAACTTGCCTCATAGTCCCTATAATCGCAAGTAAAATGAAATGTCTGTTTTTCATATGAAACGAACAGCTTTTTACTGGATGCATACGAAAGAATTTTTGTCTGTCTGTTTGTATTTCTGTCTGTTTGTTCTGGGTAATCTCGGAAACGGCTGCACCGATTTTGACGGGACTTTCACTGACAGATTGCTGATGTTCTAGGGAGAACCTTAGGCTAAATTAACCACTAAGTGGCGCTGGGGTGGTATTTTTTTTTTAAATTCTTATTTATGTACTGATTTTGACGGGATTTTCACAGACAGAAAACTGATATTGTAAGAATTAAGTAAGGCTATTTTCAATTACAAGTGGTGCTGAAAGCGTTTTTTTTTAATTCTTATTTATTCCCCGATTTTGACGGGACTTTTACAGAAAGATAGCTGATGTGTTAAGATGTAACTAAGGTTATTTTATTCACCTATTAGTGCCACCGGGGTTGTTTCACAAGCAGATAGCTTATTTTGTAAGAAGTAACTAACGCTGTTATGATTACTAGGTGGCGCCACAACGGGCTCGTTTTTTCAAAAATGTATGGTATACTCGAGCAACGCCGGGTGGGTAAACTAGTTCCAAATAAATTGACACGACTTTGTAGGCTGACCATGACCAATATTATATTTATAATCCAAGTTAAAGTAGCCTGTTTGTTTTCCAGGCCAATCAACATCTTTAATGGACTCCGACAAGGGAATAAACCATTCCCATTCCATTGTTTCGTTATCTTGAACCTGGCGTTGGAGAAAGCAATCCCTGACTCTGACAAGTCAATAAGAGTTATTATCGCCAGATATTGGCTTACGCAACCATCGCAATTAATCGGAATAAGTTAATAAAACTTGCCAAGACTACGTACTTCACCCAGATTGATCAGGCGGCACAAAACCTTGGGCTGCATATTAATAGAGGAAAATCAAGTCCATGGTAAATGGTAACTGCGTCTGCAAGAAGTGTTGGTCCAACAATCAGGGTAGTGGATCATTTATTTAGAGTAGTGCAATCCTTTAACTACCCAACTAACAATTTAGCTTGTATAAGTTCCAATTTTTCGAATTTGGCAAGCAATAGTTTTCATAGAGCTTGTATAAGGCAAGCTTTCGTAAGTCACATATTTCAAACTTTGACAATCCAAAAATAGCTGCTATAAGGACTTTAAATGTGATTGAAGTTCTATACAACGATTTTAGATAAAGGTTCAAAATGGCCTGCCAAAGATGTTTACTAAAAAATAAATAAATAATAGCTGCTACAAGGGTCTCCACGACAAGTCAATGCAAACAACTTGTGGAAGCCTTGCCTATACAGGCCTTATACAAACTAAATTAAAATTTGTTTTGTCAATGTTTGATGTTATTTTTCTCAACCGCAAATTAGTGTACTGGTAGAGCGCTGGCGAGGAACGAAGGCTCGAGTTAAAAACTTTTCACTTTTATTTGTTTATTTGTTTGTTTGTTTGTTTGTTTTGTTTCTTTGTTTATTGATTTGTTTGTTCGTTTTTTTTTGTTTGTTTGTTTGTGTTTTTTTTCTATTTGTTCCTTTGTTTGTTTGTGTGGTGAGTGGTGTGTGGTGTGTGCTGTGTGATGTGTGGTATGTGGTGTGTGGTGTGTGGTGTGTGGTATGTGGTGTGTGGTGTGTGCTGTGTGGTGTGTGCTGTGTGGTGTTTGGTGTGTGGTGTGTGGGGTGTGGTGTGTTGTGTGTGGTGTGTGGTGTGTGGTGTGTGATGTGTGGTGTGTGGTGTATGGTGTGGGGAGTGTAAATAAAGAATCTCTGTACTTTACTGTACGTCCGAAATTGGGATCCAGGGTAACTGATCTGCATTCCTAGTATTACTGGATATTTTATTGAAGCACTATTTGTAAAAATAGCTATAGAATAGTGAAAGACACGTTACATTACGGCAACTCTACAGAGATGTAATTGAATCCGTAATTTTTCCATCAAATATTAATTTTAAAGCTCTATTTTGAATCCGATCGAAAAAACTCTGGTGGGTTATGGGAAGACATGCCCAAATATGCGAATTTTATTTGAGTTTTGATCAAGTATATGCTTTGTATATATTGTCTCTAAATCAGACGTGGTCGAAAGAAATCTAGACACCTCGCAGCATTCTTGAAAACGTCGAATATGTGGTCACTCCACAGAAGGTTGAAGTATCACTCATGGGTAGGGGCAAGGGAGGGGCGGTAATTCCGCTTTAACGACGAAAGACAACATTAAATTGTTGATGCATTCTACGCTATTTCTTATTCCCCATGATACAATTCCGTCTAGATCAGAACTTAATGAAACTCACTTGTTTTTATGTTCTCTCAGAACTGACTATTATTGATCTTAATGCCAAATTTTATACCATCCTCCGCCTTTAAATTTATTAATAATTTATTTAGGGCTAATGTTCGTCTGATCTTTGACTAAAACATAAAATCAAAGTCTAAAAATAAACAAAGAACTCATCTCAATAAAATAAGATTGATTAATGCCGTCGCGTCGTTGCTTCTTACCGCCATCGCCTGCCCTCTGATCCATTAATCCACATAAAAGGATATTTTTACTCCGCATCTCGTCCAATCATTATGCCATCCAAAATCAGGCGTCCATTTGTCTATTCCCCAAATAACCCATAGCCGCTCAACTCTCTATTGTAAGAAACTTCATCATCAAATTTGTAATAAAAAAAAAAGATTTTTCCCAAATATCAAAAAAAAAAAAAGACGAAAACGTGCCTCACAGCAGGACATTTGCCCATCAATCAGACATCATGCCACTGAGTTTTGACTGCTGGTTAAACCGAATCCCTGGGACGCACACCATAGAACACCCTTAACACGTCTTCTTCAACACTTTAAAGAAGTTTTTTTGTTTGGTTTTTAAAAATTCATAGGAAAAATTGAATAAAGGATATATCCAATGCGGTCACGTGTCAGGACTCAGGACTATTGTTAATTTTCCTTTCCAATGCGCC
Organism: Platycheirus rosarum; assembly: GCA_963971375.1. Taxonomy (NCBI): domain Eukaryota; kingdom Metazoa; phylum Arthropoda; class Insecta; order Diptera; family Syrphidae; genus Platycheirus; species Platycheirus rosarum. Next base: position 22,043,893 of record OZ020507.1, on the reverse strand, counting down.
TGGCAGGGCGCAGTGGCGGTTTTCAATTTCAAAGCATAATTCGTTTTTTTTTTAATTTTCCTTAAAGCCAAGTTAAGGGTGGGTTGAGATTTTCAGCCCTCTCCACACTTAAGGATAATTGAAAAGTCCTGCTGAAAGATGTATGCAAATAGAAAGTTCTAAGCAAACAAAGCTTCCAAGAGCTGAAAATATGTCTATTTTCTTCATAAAAACTGATTTTAACATCCAAATAAAATTCTCCAAATTACGAAAATGATGCCGTTTTGTAGAGATTTGAGTTTCCAAAGAAGTTTTCATGTGGGAAATGTTTCATCTCGCCCACTCTTGTTAAACGCAATTAACACTAATTGCTGGTTTTATCCTGCAAACGTTACGAATTCCTGGAAAACGAGTTGTCTTTTCAACAGAGTTAATGTCCTTTTTTTCTCAACATACCCCCGCACACAGCCCATGAATCCCGTGAGTGTTTACATCCAATTTTAAGTGGGATATGGATATGGAATTATAAAAAGAAAATCCTTACATCTCCCACCAAGCATCCTTGTCGTTATGCTTTCTCTTATAATTAATTTTTATTTCATACGCTCTGGGTAGGTGGGAAGGGGCTTTGACACTTGGGTGGGAGCAAAAGGATGTCGGAGTATGTTGTTGGCCCTAAGTAGGTTTATTTACTTCCGTTGCCAACTTAACAACTTCCAGAAGAGATTCATGTCTTGCAAAACGGATGAATTTGAATCAATGGAAACTCAGGTCGTTAACATTTCATCAGAGTCTGGAATATTTGGATCATTAAAGCAATTAAACTCATTTGGGTTTTTCTTTCGTTATGTTGATTCTTGGTAAACGAAACTTTTGTTGTTCTTCCTTAAAAAAATGGTAAGTGTTGTGCATCCTACTCCTACCCAATTCTGCAAGCTCAATGAGGAAGAAAATCATAGAAACAACAGAATATCCTAAAAAACACCAAATCATAGGAAGAACGTGTTGGTCTTACATGCCCCGTTCCTATGAGTATCCTGATAGTACGAATACACAAACACAAAAAAACACCAAAACAATCACCATCATCATCACCTCTCGAACTCGAAGCTGTTTGTGGATGCAGCAGGTCGTCACGTTTTATCTCTGTGGCGCTATAATTAAAGTCAATGGGCATATGGAAGCTGGAAGCTGAAGTGGTGATTCTCAATGAGATTCGTTTAACCATTTTTAATGGTAATCACTGTCGTTCTTCTTGACACTGAATGTCTATTGAGGCGGACAACAAAGAAGCGGTCGTCACCTTACTCGCCCGGTTTCTAAAGATGCTTCTGTATATTTTGATATGAAGCAACTGGATCTCGCAACCTATGTGGAGCAGCAAGCGGTGAATCCATTAGACCGCATCCAATTAGATGGTTATGTGCACCTGAACAAAAACTCAGGACTTTTTCATGCTTTTTGTGAAGTGAAATGAAACTATCAGCACACGCTAATTGAGTACATCACGTCTCCTTGCTGAGGCTCCTGAGGTATTGAAGGCAGGTAAGCGCAGCTCAATCAACAGATCGAGGCTAATGGGGAAAAGATTGATTAGTCAAGCTTTTAAGTAGGTCCATGGGTAATTTATAATGCCGTGTTTTTGTTGAATAGACAAGGAGATTGTTGTAGAAATTATCCAAACGTTAAAGCTAGAAAATATAAATGTGGCGGCAATCAAAATTGAAAGTTAACATAGATCAAGTTTTGGAATGTTGCTTGATGATCCTTCTTGGCCAGAAAATAGTAATAGTGACGCTCTCTTTTATTTACATGCACATTCTCATTTCCAGAATTGAGTGTACTCAACGTCGATTCCTACGATTTGCCACCAGAAAGTATGTCTTGGAAGGTGTCCTTGCTCGCACCTTCCTCAAAAGACCACTTCTAGTAATTAGGTTAAGGTACCCTCAGTCATGGATTCCTTTTGAATAACATTCAGGATTCAACATTCTAAAATAGTGTATTTTCCCATTTAATTTGTTATCGCTTCCATCCATATAAGGAATTCCCACCTATTCCATTTAATCCCACACGACACCATCAATGGTAACATGATTCTAAAGTCAGCTGTTTTTACCTGAATATAACACCAACCTTCCTATTGTCCCAGCTTCATTATTTATTAATTTATTGATTTGAAAATAACTTATTTCATTTGATTTTTGATTTTTTATTAAATAAACTGCTTGAATATTTTAATTTACCACTTTACCAATTCGCCACAATAATGAGTATTAGTAGATACACAAACCAATGGTGAAATAAGTAAATAAAATACAAATAAATATATTTAAATGTTGCATACCGTTAGGAGTTTGAAATAAGGCAATAAATTGAGGTGAAAAAACATTAGGAGTAGAAAATTTAAAGTTAGTAGATAGTTGAAAGAATGATTTATTATTTAATATTGGTCTACAGTAAACTGTAAATATCAAATATTTAAAAAATACTTAAGTAATTTTTTCGTCGTCTATTTAAATGTTCGTGGAATAAGAAAGAATTTCTTTCATGTTTTTGCCTTTTCAATATATTACGTTAAAGCACTAAGTGAAACTCAGTTTGGAGCGATTACTGATGTATCGGGTCTTTCAACAGGGACGCTACAAAAGTAGTGCGACAGGGACAGCAAACGACGCCATATTTCTTGCCGCTCTTTTGACATTTCTCTTTAATAAGATTTGCGATGAGGCTCATTTCTGGCTGAATGGCTTCGTCAATAAACAAAATATGCGGTATTGGTCAGGCAGCAATCCACACGTACTCCACGAGTCATCATTGCATCCCGAAAAATTACGGTTTGGTGTGGTTTATGGGCCGGCGGCGTCATTGGGCCGTACTTCTTCCTTGATGATTAAGACCGAAACGTTACTGTGAATGGGGATCGCTTCCGTTCAATGGTAACCGAATATTTTTGGCCCCAATTGGATTATATAGACTTGGAGGACATGTGGTTCCAACAGGACGGCGCCACAAGCCACACAGCGAATGTCACAATCAATTTATTGGAAACCAAGTTTGGAGAACAGGTAATCTCACGAAATGGTCCAGTCGCTTGGCCGCCTCGGTCGTGCGATTGGTCTATGCCAACAAGCCAGCGACGATTGATGAACTTCGTACGAATATCCAACGGGAAATTGCAGCAGTATCGGCCGATTTATGCTTGAAAACCGTCGAAAATTGAGTTCAGCGTCTGGACTTTTGCAAGCGTACCTGTGGTGGCCACGCAAAAGAAATCGATTTTCATACATAATGGCATCAAACGTACTTTCACAGGAATAAAGAATTTTATTGATATCTAAAACCGTTTTTGTTTTATATAAAAATACTTTCGTAGCGCTCTTATTGAAAAACCTGTTATATACTGGGTATACCTTAGTGCCATTACTTTTTCCCATCATGATCTCGTCATTTATGTTAGGAAATGATATTGATTGCCAGACAGACTTTAAATTCTTGTTGTTCAAATTCAGTGTACGCAAGCTTATCATTCATGAGCTTAAATCTCGAGAGTTATTAGACTTTTAACAAGTTTGATGCGCTGGCTGTCTGATTCCATCTCGAAAAAATTTTCCCTTATGTCCTCGCACTGAAATCATCATTGTCGGCGATTTCAATGTACGCAATTCCAGCTGGCTCCGCTGTTCTGGCCAGACCCAAAGGAAGGCTATTCGAATACCGGATGTTCCTCGACAAGCCGCCCGTACTCTTGAGGCCAATAGTGTTAATTCTCTCACTGTTTCACTTCAGGAAATTTCTTGTCCTCCACTCATCTAGACAAAAAATTTCCGCCAGGACCATTTGGCAATACGAGAAAGCCAACTGGGACGGCCTGAATAATTTGTTCCCTAACTTTAACTGTTACTGACTATATGCTTCCTCGATGGTGACATTAATGACAGTGCTGAATTTTCACAAATATTATTTTTCTATAGATGTGTGCTTTTATTCCTATCGGAAGCTATTGGGCTTAAAAAAGTAAGTTTCCAATCTTACAAAAACAACCTTACAAAGGAAAATGGGAAAAAGCTTAAAAGAGTAAGGAACTGAAGCAAATTTGTTATTGAAAGAACTAAGTTTTTGCATGTCCGAAAATTGCAATATCCCAAAAGTAGTAAAAATGTATGGTCAGGTAAATACTCATACAGTAGCAAGGTTTCTCAAAAATCTTCATGCCAACCAATCCGCACTCCCGGATGGTAATATCCATATCCTCCATTCTTCTGAAGGGGTGTTCTTCCACACTGGCAAAGCCACTGCGTAAGTTTTCCATCGCTCATACTCTTTTGAATTTGTTTCTATAGAAGATGGAAACCATCATTTGTCCAGTCTGTCCCTAAAAAATGTGACCCCTCTTCCCTCTTCTCCTACCGACCGTGGCATCGAAGAAACCGACAAGCTTTCAGCACTTGGTATGCATGTCAACGACGATATCCGTTAGAACGACCATATATTTGAGATTGCCAAAAATGCTGCTAAGTGCTTAGGTTTTATGTATCGATACAAGAGGTTTTTTCTCCTTCTGTTTTGGCTACAATCTATAAAGCTTTTATTTGCCCAAAACTCGAGTATAATTCCCACCGGCGTACGTTTGAACGAAGTAACAAGGAAACTCCTTGCCGTTTTAGACTGATGGTTAACCTACCTCTCTCTCCTTCAATAATAATATTTCGAATAATCCGCATCCACAAGATATATCCAATTTTGTTGCCACGTTTTTTAAACAATCTTTCTCCGACGATTACTTATTGAACCTGACTCAGAGTATTTTCATTTTTTACCGAATTTTTGCATAGGTCTTTTTCTTCCTCCTAACTATAGAAAATCGACCCTTATCTTATAGAAAATAAATTAAAACAACAAAATGGCGAATTTTTTCCCCGGCCCTGATGGTCTCCCCGCAATTTTCCTTAAAAAATGCTCTTTTTTTTTTTTTTTTTTTTATAATTAACGCGCGCACAAGGGATTATGTGTTTCCCTTTTAATGTAGAACACACTGCGCGGGCATTACGAAGATAGGGAGGGGAGAGATAGGAGGTGCCGATTAACATTGGTTTTGAATGTTTGCAGATCAAAATGGCAAGGGAAAATCCCGCCGGGTAAACTATTCCAGATTCGTGTCGTTCGGCTAAAAAAAGAATCCCTATATTTCACGGTACGTCCGAAATTAGGCTCAAGGGTGAACTGATGAGCATTCCTTGCGAGACGAGTATTACGGGAGAAACTTTTAAGGGGAGGAATGCAACTGGCTACTTCGAGTGAACATTTTTTGTAAAAGAAACGATAAAATAAGGAAAGACATGAAACATTGCGTCGGTGTTCGAGTGGGGCAATTGTTTCAGCGGCAGTTCTATTACCTATCAATCTTAACGCTCGATTTTGTATTCTATCAAGCAGGTGAAGCGATGTTTGCGAAGCACCTGCCCAGAGGTGGGAGTTATACTCGAGTTTAGGGCGTATAAACGCTTTATAAATTGTAGCCAGATCAGATGGGGAAAAGTACTTCTTACACCGATACAGAAAACCTAAGCACTTTGCAGCATTCTTAGCGATCTCAAATATGCGGTCGTTCCAACGGAGGTCGTCGTTGACACACATACCGAGTACTGAGAGCTTTTCGGTTTCTTCGATGTAAGTGCCATTCATGGACAATGGCATTGGGGGAATGTTTAGCTTTAACGACAGAAGACAGCATTGAGTTTTCGAAGCATTAAACTCCACACGATTTCTATTACCCCATTTGACAATGCTGTATAAATCGGAGTTTAATGAGCTTGACATACGGCACCGTTGCAATTGTACGTCCGAAGGCGAAGGACGTGAATTATCGAACGAATATGAAAAGCTGAGGGTAGAGTCGTCAGCAAAACAGTTAAGTGGATTAGAAGTAACAGACAGAAGATCATTTATAAAAATGAGGAAAAGAGTCGGAGACAGAACAGAGCCCTGGGGCACACCAGCATTTATTTTATGGGAATCAGACTTGAATCCGTCCAATACAACTTGTATTGAACGGTCCAGAAGATAGCTTCTAATCCAACGAACAAGAGTATTATCGATCCCAAAAGCACGCATTTTCGATAAGAGAGCTTCATGCCAAACTCTATCAAATGCATTGGAGATAAGCGATGTAAAGATTTGTTCCACTGTTCGGTGAGATATGCCATCAGATCACCAGTGGAACGGTTGCTGCGGAAGCCATACTGACGGTCATGGAGAAGCTTACGATCTTCGAGATATTCCTTAAGCTGACGGTTAATCAGTGTTTCCATGACCTTAGAAAGAAGGGATGTCAGTGCTATGGGTCGGTAGGAGGAGGGGGAGGATGGGTCACCTTTCTTAGGGACAGGCTGGACAAATGCTGTTTTCCATCTTCTAGGAAAGATTCCAGAAGAGTAGGAGCGATGGAAAAGCTTACGCAGTGGCTTTGCCAGTGTGGAAGAACACCTCTTCAGAAGAATCGGGGGTATACCATCCGGGCCAGCGGATTTGTGTATATCGAGATCTTTGAGAACTCTTGCTACTGTACGAGTGCGGAAAAAAATGTGTCCCATGGAAAAATTTACATTCTCAAGTACAGGAGGGGCAACGTTGCTTTGAGGCAGCGTGGAGCTGGCAGCGAAATGGGCGGCGAGCAAGTTTGCCTTCTCTGAAGAGTAAACAATTGGTTTGTTATTGTCGATGAGCGTTGGAACCGAAGATGTCGAGGAGTTTTTTATATTTTTTACAAATGACCAAAAATTTTTACTGCCTTTGGGACACTGCAGAATTTTTTGCCGTAATTTTTGGTCATGCAAAAATTTGGTTCTTTCTATAACGGAGTTGCATGAGTTCCTTGCTTGTTTGTGCTTTTTCCGATTTTCCTCTGTAGGGTTGGCTTTTTAAGAACGGAAACTTACTTCTTTGAGCCTGATAGCTTCTTTACACTCAGAATTAAACCAAGACTTTTCTTTAGGTTTGATGCTTTTTACTCTATTAGGAATAAAAGCACGCATCCCTAGAAGAATCACATTTGTGATCATTTGAGCACTGGCATCAATGTCACTATCGAGGAAGCATAGTGACCAGTTAAAGTTTCGGAAAAAGAAATTCAGGCCGTCCCAGTTGGCTTTCTCGTATTGCCAAACGGTCCTGGTGGGAAGTTTTTCTTTAACTGGATGGGTGGGGGATGAGAAATTAGCTGAAATGATACAATGGTCTGAAGTGCCAAATGGAGAAGTTACACTAATAGTATATTTATCAGGGTGAGAAGTAAGAAACAAGTCAAGAGTATGGGCGGCTTGCCCAGCAACATCCGGTATACGCGTTGGCACATCGATCAGTTGGGTAAGGTGATGTAACTCGGCAAAGAGCTCGACATACCTTCCTTCGGGTGTTGTCTGACCAGAATAGCGGAGCCAGTTGGAATTGTGTACATTGAAATCGCCCGCAATAACGATTTCAGTGCGAGGACAAAGGGAAACAATTTTCGAGATGGAATCAGACAGTGCATCAAACTCGTTACAAGTCGAATTACTGTCAAGACTTGGACTCCTGTAAATAAAACAATAATGAATGACATGCTTGCGGACAGTGAATTTGAGCCATAAGAAGTTAAAGTCCGTGTTGGAACATTGCCCATATTGGGGAAGGCTCTGGCAAGCAATATCATTCCTAACATAGACCACGAGACCATGATGAGAAAAGAGTAATGGCACCAAGCTATACCCATGTAGAGCAAATTCTGATAAATCAGTATTTGCTCCAACCTGAGTTTCACTTAATGCCAAAACAGCTGGCCTGTGTTGAACAGTGTAGACGTACACGTGAAAGAAATTCTTTCTTAAACCACGAACATTTGAATACACGACACAAAAATCACTTACCATTTAAAAATACTTACATACAAAACACAACTCTGATTAAGTCGAACTGCGCAGTGAAAATCAAAATTAACTTCTGTAATAATCAAACTGTCTTAGGTGTTATGCCCATAAGACAGCCTGTTTACAAAAAATCAATCCAAACATTCAGCACAATAAGACAAATTCAGATGCCCTTATCTATTTACCGCAAGCATTGTATGGTCATACGATGCCTACAGTAGATAAGAAAGAGGCAGTTAAGCACAAAGGTCTTGGGACAGAATAGAGGATAATTTGTTATGCGAATGCGTTTTATTTATTTATTTTTTTTTTCTTCTTCAGCGCGAGTGGGCATCTTTTTCATTCATCCTACGACGCGAGTGAACACTATTATTTTTTTTTACAGCACACGCGAGGGGTTTTTTTCTAATTTCTCAACGAGCGTGTATTATTTTTTTTTCCTTAAAGCACTCGCGATAACAACGCGCAACAATTATTTGTTTGGACTTCGTTTAACTAATTGTGCGCGCACCTCGACATCCGTCTTCAACGAGCTTAGGATCGACACTGATCATTAAAAATATCTTCCGAACTGTCTAAAATCTTTGGCTTATCGCTATCTCAAGGTGAATTCCTTCAGATATAAAAAACATCCTTCATAACTGTAATACATAAAAAGGGGCCTAAGAGCGATGTTAAAAACTATCGTCCCATTGTCGAACTTTCCCACATACCTAAAATATTTGAAAGCGTTCTACAATGTTCGTTTCAGATCTACCCTCTCCAACTCATTTTTAGCTAACTTAAAGGTCCCTCAAGGAAGCCATTTATGTCCTCTGCTTTTTATCTTTACTATTAATGAAATTTAAATGGTCATCAAACATTCCCATATTTCATTGTAAACTGATGATACGAAGTTTTTAAAGACTATTTCTTCCACGCTTTATTTTTCTCTCATTCAACAAGATCTCGATAGTTTCTCACTCTGGTAAACGTAAACGTAAGAAAAACGTAAACGTATAAAATCTTAACCACCTATCTACCTTCTCCATAATCAACGCATATCTAATGTGGATTCGATTCGTGACCTTGGCATATTATGTGACCGAGAACTCAACTTCCTGACACATATCGACAGTATCATTTCTAATGCTAACTCGACACTTGGCTTTGTGAAACGTTGGTCCAAACAATTTTCTGACCCCAGCGTCACCCGATCCCTCTGCATAGCCTTCGTACGCCGGCTATTGAATACGCCTCCGTAGTATGGTCCCCATATCAAAGGGTTCACATCTCAAGAATCAAAAGCATTCATTGTCGGTTTCTTAGATTCGCTCTTTCCGGTCTATCTTGGAATGATCTATTTATCTTGCCGCCTTTTCAACATCGCCTTCCAACTTATAAACCTGAATACCCATGAAGAACACAGAGAAACTACAGTGATTCTCTTCATTCATCGACTCTTCACAGGTTCCGTCGACTGAGAAACTCTTTATAATTCCATCTTTCTCAGCACAAATACCCATAACCTAAGAAATCCTCGCCTGGTCTATCTGCCTACTCACCACACCACCTAAGGCTTCAACGAACCTATTACTCGAATGTTGCAGATGGTTAATTCGAATGAAAACTGTTTTGACTTTAACCTCAGCACCCCCTGCCTTAAACTCCTTCTCCAAAATCATCATAGCCGTTAGTTTCATAGTTTTAAGTAAGTTTAAGATATGGAGCTTGTATTAAGCTAAATAAATGGGGTATTGTCCCCACCAAAATTTAAAAAAAATTGCGACTGCATGCTAGTTTGAAGTGATTCGCTATCTTAGACGCTGCTAACGGTCATTGGCAAGTCGAAATAGAGGAAGCGGATATAGAGAAGACGATTTTCTATTGCAGAAAGATTGTGGGAGTTCAATGTTATGCGGCTTAGCCAATGGAGCAGAGACTTTCCAAAGAGTAATTTAGTTGCTCCTCAAAGGCTTAACCCAAAAGTTTGTTTGCCATACGTAGACAATAGTCGTTTACGCTCCATCGTTTGAGGAAGATTTCATGCAGCAAGGAAAATAATAGAGAAGATCTTCTGGCCGTGGTTAAGCATGTGCATTACTTCAAACATTATATTATTGGTCGCTGTTTCACCGTTTGGACTGATCAAGCTTCACTTCGGTGGTTGTTAAGTTTTATGGATCCTGAAGGTCAAATTATTCGGTGGTTGGAGAGACTGCAAGACTGTAGTTTCGACTTTCAAATTGAACATTGAACTTCAAAGCAGCGTATCAACCCTGATGCTCTCTCGTCGTCCGTAAGGTGTGGAGGGCAGAAAATGGGAAAAGCTTGAAAAGAGGGAGTTTTTATTGAAAGCAATGTATGACAGTCCAACAGGTGGTCTCTTTTCTGCTGAAATAACTCTAAATAAGATCAAAATCAAATACTATTGTTCCTGGGATCTGCGGCAGTGGTGTTAAAGTTGTCACATCTGACATCTGTCAATGGTGTTTTTGAAAAAGTATCTGTGGATATCTTGGGACCACTCCTATTAACAACAAGAGGCAATAAATAAAATGTTGTTACGAAATTGCCGAAAGAGATTGGGGCGAACATCTTCCCTTCATCTTCTGGCCTATCGGACGGTAGTTCACAGCAGTACAAGGGATACACCAGCAATACTGACTCTGGGAAGGGTGCTTCGTCTTCCCGTAGAATTAGTTACCGGAATTTGTCCTTATAAACAAGTTTCAAAATCTTTCTACATCCCAAGCTTTAGGAACCGACTTGAAAGAATTTACAAATTCCATAAGATCCATCTAGAGATCGTGGGTAGAAGTATAAAAGACCGTTACGACTTATCTTATCGGGGTACTCGTTTTAAACCTCGAGATAAGGTTTTGCTCTACAACGCAAAGCGAACAAAAGGAAAGAGGAAAAAGATTAATAGGGCAAGTTAATACAAGGCTGTTGGTGTCCTAAGTAAAGTGGAAGAAAAAATTCAACAAATCGACTGGATCTTCTGGTAGAGCGAAAATATCGTGGCTATGAGCAAACGAGAAAATTGCACGTTATGTTTAATATAAACAACAAAAAAGCCATAGCTGTAAAATTCAGTAACGGTGTCTACTCTGATTACTATGAAGCTTGCCATTTGCTAAAAGAAGTTGATTTTCAGCTTTTATTTTACCACTTTTCCTTACCTTAGCTCCTTCTTCTATGCTCTTTGGAGTAGATTCTTCAACCCGATGTAAGAATATCTACCATTATTAATTTTTCTATTTTTTTTCAATTATTAAAACAACGTCTCTCGGATCAGCTAGTTAATAATTCAATAATACAAAAACTTATAGTAAGATATATAGTTTTATTGATTTTACAATACGCATTTTAAAAATCAATTTTAATTTTCTCTAATCTATCTTAAAAGTTAAAAATGAAAAACGTTTTTTATATAGGCACCTATTTGATATCTAACAAAAAAAAATAAGAAAACTGAAATAAAAAAATACATTTGACACATTTTTATCACTTAATCTTATTAGTAAACTTTAAAATTAATTTTTTGTTTATTTACATCTTTTTTCAAAAAATTCGGCTGACTTCTATTTTTTTTTTGTTTTTGTTTTTGTTTTTTTTTTTTTAATTTATATTTTATGTAATGATTAGTTTTTGTTTCTATTTTTTAAAGTCCACATACTTTTTTTTTATTAAAAATAAATGATTATATGCTGCAGTGTTTTGTTAGAAAGCAATTTAACTATTTAAAAAAAAAAACTAATTTTAAAAAAATTTTGTTATGAATGTCGATACTACTAGGGATTACATCTGCATACGCAGCATGAGGGGAACAAGAACCAATCCATAAAAATTCCTTTACAATCGTTATCCGGGTCGTAGGCCAGTAAACGATGCCATTTGTATTTCTGCTCACAACCGCAGTCTTTTTCACATCTTGGAGTTCGTGCTTTGCTGTAGAAATAAAAAAAAATAAAAGGATTTCTTTTAAATGTCAGAATCTTTCTTGTTGCACTCAATTTTTAAAGATAATCCGAGCAAAGAACTCAGATATAGCTTGCACCAAATCCCTTGGCCAAGGTTTTTGAGTGAGAATTTCTGGTGTCACTCAAAAATCCAAGTAATCAAAAAGAGAAAGTATGATTTTTCATTGGCCAAGTGATTTGATGCAAGCTATATTAGTTTATTATATCGGTTTTGAGTGAGTTCTTTAAGTTGTCAGTCAAAAATCAAACAGTTTTTAACAGCTTACAGTATTTTCTATTGGTTTCACTCATGTTTTCACTCAATGCGAAAGCCAAATGGAAGATCAAAATTGCCTTCACTCAGTTTTATTTATACATATCTGGTTTTGAGTGACCCTGAACGCAGAAAGCACTCAAGCGATGGTTTCAAAGATCATTTTTCATTGAGTTAAATGTGTATCCCCGAGTGTAACCAATGAAAAATGATAGAAATATTTCTACTCACGAGCAAATTTCCTGATGTATTGCCTGCTCAAAATGCTGCGTATTGACAATGGCACGAATTTTTCCCGCCGAATTTGATGCCCAATATGGAGTGACGATCTCTATTTTTGACTCACAAGCATCCAGTCTGAAGAGAAATGTTTTTAAATCAATATTTCACTCAAAACAGCTCAAAACAAACTCACCTCCCAGTTGGTGATCCTCCTTGACCGGTATTACTGTTGTCCCTATTGAATGGCAATTTAGGTCCTCGACTGGAAGACTGTCGTTTGTTCCGTAATTTGCCAAAATATGTCTCACCTCGATCAGGCTCATGATCGCTGTCAATGTCCTCTGGCACCGCAGGAAAAGCCCCCGGGGGTATAAACATATCCGGTTCGTCAATGAATCGTCTCCGACGTTTCCCCTGCTGCTTCGGTCCACCAGAATCCATGTTCATCTCAAAGTCTCCGTACATCCGTCGCATGAGCGCCTTATTATCGTCAATAAATCGTTCGATTTTATCACTGAAAGGACAAAAGTGAAAACGATTACTGATATTGCATCATTTGAGTCATCAAGTGAGGTGAATAAACTCTCCATATCTTTGGAGTCAATATAACCATTTGCTTGTTGATGGAACAACTATTGGGTTAAGCTAAAAATATTCTGAGGAGGTGAAACTACTTGACTAATAAACGGGGAGTTGACTGACTCTTGTATAAATAAATCCATGATGATCAATCGATTACTTAATGGATAGTTATTGTTTATTTATTAATTAATTATTATTAGTAATTGAAAGACGCTGCCGATAGTATCTCTTTCTGACGTAAATTCTAAATAGAATGAGGTGCGTTGTCCGAGGAGTCATGCTTCTGTATTTTATGAATGACTGAGGGCTATTGTTAAATTTTTTTGACGATTGATTGGTGTGTGACTAATGGATATTGGGATTCTCTTCGAGTTATTGTTTAAATTTTTGTTAATGAATGAAATCATGGCTAAAAGAAAAACTCATTACAAACTTATTGACCAGAAGCAGGAAGTGCTTTGAGTTAGGGAGAGGCTGTGATTGATGTAAAATCTAGAACAGTATTTGGTTTATGTTTTTACAAATAAAACATTATACTAGATTATTTTTTTCTGTGAATCGTTTTGGTTAACAGTTTAACAGGTTTTAATGCTCCAAAGCTATGATCATCAAATTCTTGTCCAAAATTGACAAATATAATCTAAAGACATTCTTCTAGCAGAAAACTCCGGTCGTTAAGTCGCTTCTTTCGAGTTTTAAGGCAGTATCTTTGGAGCTGCCTTGAAATTAATAGAATCAAACTGCACAAAATATTATATCAAAGAGGTCCTCTAAACTGGAAAACTAAAAAGCTGATGAATTTGCAAGAACGTAATACTTGCTTGATCTTTCAAGGCAGACTTATTGGTAAAAATTGCATCTTGCAATCTCAAACAAGAAATCGGGTTAGAATTTCTCAGATAAAAAACGAGAGATGGAACTTGTTGGAGTCCTGTGTCATAACCAGGAAATATATGGCCACGATTCGACAAACAGAGAGCGGATAACATTATGAGCAAAAATAGTAGTAACTCACTCCTGAGCACCACTTCCGGCCACAAAATGCTGGACTACCGCACAAAAAGAAATTTAAACTCAAAATGGATGACTTGTTTAATGAATAAGATAATGAAGTAGTGCACGAGAACACTTCTTATACCAAAACCCAGCACTCTAAGAATTAAGAAACAAGATCCTGCAAAGACACTTCTTTCAGGTTCTAGAGGATGTTATTAAAGTTTTTATAAACGCCTGCGGATAGCTCGAAGACCTCTAAAATTTAATTTGTCTACCTCTTCTAATTGCAATTCTTTAGTTTGGGAGTCATATATTCCAGAGAGCATCATAATCGGCCAACATTGACTTAAGTATGAGGGTAGCACGATCATTTGATCAACCGTCAATACATCAATCTAACCGAACGAAGTCCTATAGAACTGGGTTTATATAAACAGGAAAGGTAACTATTTTAATTAAGATGGCAAATTTTGAAGTTCCTCTTCTACCTTATTCGGTATCCTCAGCTGCGCCGCCGTCCCTCTAGGGTGGAATCAGTGATTTTTCCAAACGCAGAATTGGTGTCTATCCAGGGATACATTATTTGCCAAGAGATGGCTTTGGTACTCAATTGCGTCTTTAGCTCGAAGAAGCAGCGATCTTCAGGAGTTATTTTTAGTTTCATCTCATTGTTGGTATTGTTCTCTGATTTGATAGCACAGCCTAGGTAGACGGAGTCTCTAACTACCTCGAAGTTAAGGCTGTCCAAAGTGATGTCGATATTGTGTGTGTCTTCTTGATGACAGCATACATATATATTTTGTTTTGACAGCTTAACCACTCTTCGATGCTTCCTTCCCGATACACACACACAATCTTCCGATTATATTAATATCATCAGCGCAGGTGAACGGAACTCTGTTCTTCATCGGCGTTATACAGTCTGCAAAAGTGTTTTTTTTTTATATCGAGCTCTTTAGACACTTTTTTTACCATTTGGTAAGATATCCTAACTTGATTTCTGCAGTAATCGCATTTTCTCCAGCGTGTGCTTCTAGCGCCTCTTTTTTTCTTTCTAAGAAGTCGTAGGATTTTGTTTCCTCCCCCATGTTCGTAGAACCCCAGCTCTTCAGAGACAGCCGCCCTGATTGTGTATTTGTGGTGATTTCATGTGAGTCTAGCCGTCCGACGTCAAACTTCCTCATAGTATTATCTCTTCTTGGCATTGGTCGGATTTCTTGCAACCGTACCTTGGCTACAACGAGGTAGCGGGCCTCCTAAATCCCGAAATCGGGATTTTAAGTTTTTGGGATTTCGGCTTTCGGGATTTCGGCTTTCGGGATTCTTTAAGGTCAATGCATTAGCTAGGGGCTCATTTATTTAGTTTAAAAGCTCGAAAAACATATATTTGGTCTTGGCACCTTTCTTCTCGCTGGGGCATGCGCCGGCTTATGTTGGCTAACTTAATTTAATATGAATTCACATGAGGCGCTCGTTAACACATTTGAAACTCAAGACTTGCCCCAGTCTACCTTAAACACCGGATCCACTTCCAAATAGGCGCTCCTGCTTCTAGTATAAATCACAGTTTTTCATCTTCCATTTGCCCGGCCCAATTCATCGCATTTCTACTATCGATTATTTTTGTTTGACAACAGTCTAGCATGGCTAATTGATCGTCTGCACGTTGTCTGTTAAGGGACCTATCATTCCACGAAGTTAGTGGCCCTTATTTCAATTGAAAGGATTCTTCTTCAGTGAATACGTTTATATCCTAGGTTTGTAATTGCTTTGAAACTAAGTTCTCGTTTACCTGGTTAATATAACTCTAAGGGGGAGGAGTCGGATAAACCGCTCTTTATAGACCAGACCTCCGAAAACTTTGTGGTAGTTCATTTTGACTGAAACTGTAGACACAATCGTCCATCTCTTTATCTAATTCTTTCGCTGATACCTAATGCAAGGAGAAGTGCCTTTGTGACTCTTTCTCTACAAAAAGAATAAATTGTGAATGGGTATTTGAGCAGTTGCATCCCAACCAAAACCAAAGGGATATAAGAAGGATAGAAGCAACCTTGATAATTAAAACATCATCGCAGGGAGCAAGGCAGAGTGCCTCAATGCGGTTGTAAGAAACAAATTAAGTTATTTTTTTTTTAATTTTTCAGAACCTTGGTTAGCCTCTCTAAACAAAATAGTTCAACATGTACTTAACCATTGTGAATCCTGTTTTTTTGCAATTGGTATCTTAAGGCTTTGAAAACGATGGAATATATGATTATAGTCAAGTCAATCAACATTTGTTATGTTAATCGTACAGAAGCCATAATACTGGGAGCTTATACCAGTTAAACTTTGACAAAATACAAATAAGTAGCAATTTTTGTCAAAAACATAAAAAGCGATGCATTGTGTATCACGTTCGTTGAAGTTATGAAACCTTGAAGAACATGCTAGCTTAAGGTTAGCCCATTTCGCTGCCAGCTCTACGCTGCCTCACAACAACGTTGCCCCTCCTGTACTTGAGAATGTACATTTTTCCATTGGACAGATTTTTTTCGGCATTCGTACAGCAGCAAGAGTTCTCAAAGATTTCGATATTCACAAATCCGCTGGCCCGGGTATACCCCGCATTCTTTTGAAGAGGTGTTCTTCCTGCCACTGCGTAAGCTTTTCCATCGCTCCTACTCTTCTGGAATCTATTCCTAGAAAATGGAAAACAGCATTTGTCCAGCATGTCCCTAGGAAAGGTGAACCATCCTCCCCCCTCTTCTACCGACCCATAGCACTTACGTCCCTTTTTTATAAGGTCATGGAAATGCTGATTAACCGCCAGCTTAAGGAATATCTCGCAGACCGAAAGCTTCTCCATGACCGTCCGGTATGGATTTCGTAGTAATCGTTCCACTGGTGATCTGGTGGCATATCTCACCAAACAGTGGAACAAATCTTTCCATCGCTTTGGTAAATGTAATATTATTGCTCTTCATATCTCCAAGGCATTTGATAGAGTTTGGCATGAAGCTCTCTTATCGAAAATGCGTGCTTTTGGGATCGATGATACTCTTGTTTGTTGGATTAGAAGCTTAGTTCTGGACCGTTCAATAGAAGTTGTATTGGATGTCTTCAAGTCTGATTCCCACAAAATAAATGCTGGTGTGCCCCAGGGCTCCGTTCTGTCTCCGACCCTTTTTATAAATGATCTTCTGTCTGTTACTTCTAATCCACTTAACTGTTTCGCTGACAACTCTACCCTCAGCTTTTCATGTTCGTTCGATAATTCACGCCCTTTGCCTTCGCACGTACAATCGCAACGTTACCGTATGATAAGCTCATTAAATTTCGATTTATACTGCATTGTCAAATGGGGTAGTAGAAATTGTGCTTCGAAAACTCAATGCTATCTTCTGTCGTTAAAGCTAAAGATACTTCAATGCCGTTGTCCACGAATGGCACTTGCATCAAAGAAACCGAAAAGCTTTCAGTACTCGGTATGTGTGTCAACGACGACCTCCAGTGGAACGACCATATACTTTAGATTGCCAAATATGCTGCTAAGTGATAAGGTTTTCCGTATCGATACAAGAAGTTTTTTCCCCTTCTGATCTGGCTACAATTTAAAGAGCGTTTATACGCCCAAAACTCGAGTATAACTCCCAGCTCTGGGCAGGTGCTTCGCAAACATCGCTACATCTGCTCGATACAATACAAAACAGAGCTTCAAGAAAAATAAAATAAAATAAAATAAATAAAACTGTTTCGGAAACATTTGCTCCTCTCGAACACCGAAGCAATTTCTTTTATAAAAAATCTTCACTCGAAGTAGCCAGCTGCATTCCTCCCCTTAAAAGTTTTTCCCGTAATACTCGTCTCCAAGGAATGCTTATCAGTTCACCCTTGAGCCCAATTTCGGACGTACCGTGAAATATGGGGATAATTTTTTTTAGCCCAACAACACGAATTTGGAATAGTTTACCCGGCGATATTTCCCCTTGCCATTTTAATCTGCAAGCACTCAAAACCAATATTAATCGACTCCTCCTATCCTTCCCCTCCCTATCTTCCTAATGACCGTGCAGTGTGCTCTACATTAAAACAAAAACAAATAATTTCTTCTGCGCGCGCTAATTATAAACAAAAAAAAATAAATTTTACTTACATTGGATAACTATTTCCTGCTGTTGGGCAGAATAATTGATGATATCGTTTAATACATGGCACTCCTTTGATAACATCACCCCTAACATCTAGGCCCAGAGCAACTGAAAGCGCTGTCCACCAAATCTGAAAATAAATACAAAAATATTTTAATAACACAATAGTCGGAGTAAAAGAATAAAAAAAAATTAATTTTAATTTTTTAATTAAGGGCAACAAGCTCCTGTGACTTTTAAAAGTTCGCAAAGTCTCAAAGTCTTTCTATGGAACGGCAACAGCGAGCATTTTTTGTATGCAGTTTATGATGGTTTCTTTTTTTAATTGCACCATTAATTTGCATTGCCATTATATTTGCACCTAATTTTGAAAGTTACTCAGCGCACTTCTAGCAACCTTGGTGCAACTGATATATCCTTACCTTGCATCTGCAAACGAACCGTTTTCTTTGGTTTCCATGCATCCATGTTGATACACAAATAATGCAGTTTACTTGTGTTGCTTAACCTTAAAATGACAATCAATCATCTTTGTGGTGAACTTCAAGAGTGCATAGTCTACATTAGAAAGGAAATTATTACGTGTGGCACCACACAGCTGCACCATGTTTGTTGCGCAAATCATAAAACGTTTTTCGAGTGCAGAATCAACGTAATTTGTGTTTTGGCACACAATTTTTTGTTGTATGCCTTGCCAGTCAAAATAATTATACAAATGGCAGTTAATTTATTTGACAACATTATTATGAGTGATATGAGTCACGACGCAGTTATCGCAGGGCTTTGAGTCTTAATTATTGTAAACATGCTGACTTGGAGTCAACAGTCAGTGTTTGCAGCATCCATCCAAAGTGTTTGAGCGAAGTGTATTTTTTTTAATGTAGCGAGGAATGTTGACACTTGGGCCAATTTTTTATTGGGCATGCGTGGTAGAGTCTATAAAGATTCGTAACAATCTTATAAGACAAAAGATCATATGTAAAATACAAAGGAATAAATGTTTACACATAATTTATTCGATATTTTGAAAGATGGTCATCTCACGTCTTAAATAAAAACTATCTTAACCACCCGGCGTTGCTCTGGTATACCATACATTTTCCAAAAACACGAACCAGGCGTGGCGTCACCTAGTAATCAAAATAGCCTCAGTTACTTCTATAAGAATATATTGCAACAACAACAACTATTGCTGGTTGTTCGTTTTTGTTTTTTTGTAGAGTTGTTTTTTTAATAAAAATCAATTTGAAGGTTTTAGTGTCCTTTACTCCAAAATGTGCGTTTCGCCCAAGCATGAAGGGTGGGGTCATCAGTTAGACCGTTTATGCTCTTTTATACTCTGTTCAATTTATATTTTCAGTAAGACCTTATGGAAGAGAGCTTTCAAACACACTGGTACCTGCAAGTGTTTGCATCGCACTCAACTTAAGAAATTGCCACTTAAGTATAAAAGAGAACCCTGAAATACATTGAAATTGTTGTTGTAATATTTCATTTAACCCACGTACATTCCACCAAGACCTGTCTGCTCCCCAGCTGCGAGGAGAAGGAGACTGATTATCAATTTGCCTCTCGCATATTGTGTTTAGTTTTAAAACAAGCACTACTGCAGAGTTACCATTCGCCATTAATGGAAATTATAAAAATACCTTTTTCTTTGGTTTTTGTTATGAAAGTTCCAGAATTGAACCTTTCTTAGAGCCAGTGAGAGCATATTTTAAGTTTTAAGAAGAAGGTGTTGTCGCTATGTTTTTTTGCTTACATCTTTTCGTTTTTATTTTTCTTTAAAAAAAACGTTTAAAATAAAGATACATAATGCAATATTTGTTGGCAATTTTTTTTTACTTGCGATTATAGGTACTTTAATACAAGTTATGCATGTACACAAAAATAAAATGAGATAATAATCAAAAATGACATTACGATTGAGAAACGTATTTGAGTTACTGGAAAATTATGTTTGTCTGTGCGTATGTATTTTGGACTACAGCCTTAACGGCTTGGTCGATCGTCTTTAATTTAATTTAATTAATTTTATTTATTTTTTTTTTGTGAATAATGTTTTGCCGTTTTTTCAGTGATTTATTTTTACGTTAAAAGAGATTAAGCCTTCTGGGGAACTCTTAAAAAAACGCGCTTACTCCCTTACCTCTTGGTGATGTGGAAAGAGATAGATTTAATTAAATTATTTTTTTTATATTTAATTTACGGTCTACATGTTTCTGTTTTAATAAAATTTGAATAAACAGTTGGTAACCATACCTACATTTGTGTGAGAATTATACCAATTTATAATGTCCAGTATGGCAACCATTTGAGAGCTTTAAAATGGAAATAGCCTATTGAAATCCACAACAGTAAGAGTGAAAAGCCAATATCATATCTTCTCTGTACTGAAAATATAAATTAAACAGAGTATAAGACGCACAAAATAGGTCGATGATTACCGACAACAACAAACAACAAGCAATAGTTGTGGCCATATATTTTTATTGACTTTGCTGGTCCACGAGCAAAACACCCAAATTTAGGTGCACAACTTTAACCAAAGTTCCCTAAGTAAATATAATTCACCATTGCTGTCTGCAATAGGTTTTATGAAGAGTCGATGAACATCGACCTATTTCGTGCGTCTTAGAAGAGCATGAACGGTCTAACTGATGAGCCCACCTTTCATGATTGGGCGAAACGCACATTTTGGAGTAAAGGACGCTAAAACCTTTAAACTTAGTTACTTCTTACAAAGTAAGATATCCCCTTGAGAAACGACCCCAGCGGCACGAATGGGTGATTAAAATAGCTTTAGTTACACTTTACCACTTCAGCTATCTGCATGTGAAAGTCTCGTCGAAATCGGGGCATAAATAAGAATTTTCCAAAAAAAAACGCCTTCAATGCCACCTAGGGGTAATTTAAAATGGCCTTACTAAATTTCTACAATATCAGCTTTCTGCCTGTCAAAATCCCGTCAAAATTGGTTCAAATATAGAATAAAAAAAAACACCCCATCGCCACGTAGTGGGTAATTTAAATAGCCTAAGTTACTCCCTAGAACATCAGAAATCTGCCACTGAAAGTCCTGTCGAAATCGGTGCAGTCGTTCATAAGTTTACCCGGAACAACCAGGCAGAAAAACAGACATACAGACAGAAAAAAACTTAAATTTTTTTGTTTTTCTTAGGTTTTAGTACTGTACATACTTTCATATCCATTTAGTTAAAAGCTGTTATTTTTATTTACTACATAATTATGTGTATAGATGAATTTTTGAAAAAAAGAATGGTAGAACTGATTTTGATAAAATCCAAGTAATAATTTTAGTAATAATTTTATCTCTGAATGCAGTATACATAGAAGTAAATATTAAGCAATATATTAAACAAAAATATAGAAATAATTTACTAAAAAACAAATGCATCGGCCGGGAATCGAACCCGGGCCGCCCGCGTGGCAGGCGAGCATTCTACCACTGAACCACCGATGCTTCTTGAAAAATTATGTCAGTAATTTGATTTAACGCATTTAATCATTCGAGTTATTGCTCGACGAGTTCATAATCTTTAAATTAATTTTCAGATTCTGTTTTCAAACAAACAAATCACACACATTTTTCATTCCCTTATATCCAAATTCGAAGAGTTTTTTTTAGTGCTGGATGATGGAATGTTTTATTGGCTGTTTCATTTCCTGTGGCGCATATTTAAAACGCGAGCGAAGCCCAAGTTAAATCCAGTAAACTACAAACGATAACAGATAGTATAACGATTTTTATCAAGAAAAAAAAACTTGGCTTACTAAAACAAACATATAAGGCAAACATTATATTTCTTATGATTATGACTAACTATTGTTCACTTAAGTTTCAAAAAGCACGCCTGGCAAAAATAATGACTTCCAACGAATTCTTTAAGAATAACCATAAATAATGCATAAACCTAAAATTATTTGACCTAAAAAATCATAAAAACAAATAAAAGTAAAGATGGATTCACATTTAGCCAGACTATTAAGTTGGCGTATACGTGAATTGAAAATCATATCAAACGATGACAATTGTGCAACTCGTCTTCATGATGACACGACGACGACGTGACGAGGTGTTGGCGGTGTTATGGTGGCAAAAATCGAAAATTGGTTGAAAATAATTTCCAACATTTACGATTTCTTTCGCGAGCATTTTTTGAAAAATAAATTTTTATCAACATTATTTGTGAACAAAAATTTTATGAAAAAACCCCGTTTATGTAAGCGGTTGGCCTTAAAGCGGAATTATTATAATGGAGACGTGCCGTTTTTATCAAACAAAAATATAGGTAAAAAAGCGTTTAAATCAAAATAACACTTCTGAGTTCTATAAAAAAAATTGCGGAAAAGCAAAAGATCCTCCTGGAGGAATTTCCGTGAACAGAAGGTACTTCAGAGGCTTTTAGACTATGAGAAGTATTCTGGATGAACCCAATAATGCCCAGCTCCTTGAAAACATCTCTTGGATTAACTTCTGTGAAGATTCATTCTGAAGATCAAGTATAGGCAAAGGAATAATTTATTAAATAATAATATATAATATAATTTTTTTATTTTTTTATTAATTTTTATTTTAATTCAACTTATAACTAACTTATTGCTAGACAAAAAGCTTAAAAAACTAGCTTATTTAATTCCCTTAAAAGTCTTGTAGGCAACCATCCTTTATGACATGGAGCATTGTCGTGTTGTAAAATCCCGTCGATAGTTGGAAAAAGCCTACTGCCCGATACAAAGGCATGTTCATTTAAAATTGTTGTATACCCGGAGTGATTTAGAATGCCCTCAATTGGTACCAAACCAAATCTCCAAAACCGTAATAAGACAAACATCCCCAAAATATCACCGTGCCACCTCCGAACTGCATTTTTCTTCTTCGCACGTGGTAACTGCATAAAGTGTTTACTAAATGAGCCCTGGAATTGAAGTGCAGCCTCATCTGTCCACAACACATTATACCAAAATTGTAAAGGCTTTTGGATGTACTCGAAGGCAAATAAGAGGCGTTTCGCTTTATTGGTTTGAGAAATATCGACCACTTTGCGCACAACGTACGTGTTTATGTTAATTTCTTTTAATCTCCGACGCAGTGCAGCATCACTGACTTTTTTCCAATAAGCTGATTCGATGCTGCTGCTGCAACCTTAACGGGACTTATTGTGGGATTTTCTATGATTGTGCCTATTAATTTTCTGCATTCTCTTTGAGTCATCACCGGTTTCCGCCCAGTTCTCTTTAAATTGTCCAAGCAATTGTTTGTCTCCTTCTTTTTAACTAAATTATAAACAGTTTTCCTTGAAATTTTATAGAAACTTGGTAACGATCTCCGATCGAGTTTCAATCGATAATTCCTTTGTTTTCGGTATTTTATTTATTAAATTTTAAATTTTAAAGCACGGTTAGTTTGTTATGAACGCAATAGAACTCAAAGACTGCTCTGACTCAAACTAAATGAAAAAATAAATGCAAATTTGCATTGTGTAAATACTTTTGACTACCGCTAATTATCAGTTCATTTGCTTTGTTCTCTGTCCTATGTACCGTTATCCTTACTAAATGGACTTCGGTCGCTAAGGCATGTATCAAGGCTTATCCACAGCTTTATGGCTGATGTGGTAGATTAGCGGTATGGCCAATCCATTCTGTATCAACCCTAAAAAGAGAAATGCTTCGGGCAGGACGAAGCCACTTAGACGCACACTCTGAAAATATTCATTGTGGGGTGAGTAAGCCCCGAAAATGTGGCCATTAGTCGAGGTCATCGCTCTTGCAATATGACTACGAATAAGATTAATTAAAAAGTTATCTATCCTGTTTATATTGGCCCCTTCGTATAGAACCTAGTTGGGATAGTAATGTTTGGACTCCGACTCTGGTGTTCTGTGTAGTTCAAGACAGGTACGAAGAAACTGCCTATCAAATACCCAAATCTTTTCCATTTGAGATGGTGCAACGTTGAGGGCAATGTAGCAAATCACCTTTACCCTGATAAAAAACAGCCACTTTTTCAGTGGAAAAGCCCTCCTAGCTCTGGACAGAGCAGCCTAAACATGTCGATTGAAATATAGAAACTGATCCAGCTAGATTTACTACACTTTTACTCTTCAGTCAGTGTAAGTCCATGTGGCCCAGCGATCCCTAGCTTGCGCCAGTTCTTTCTCGTATCCCTAGAAGCCCTAGAGAAGGGGGTTCTTAAGAGGATAGTTTCACATTTTTGGAAGTTAATTTTCAGCTTCCAGTCATCACAATATCTCTGAATCTGGTCGAAATCACACTGCAAGAAAGTTTTGATAACTTCGACTTTTGGCCCTGTTCTGTACGCGATTAAATCGTCGGCATAGGCAATTGCTTGCATTTTTACCTCTCCCTGTTTCAAACCATTTTTTATTAAATATTGTGGTAGAAGTCACATTGGCACTCTTGACAACAAACTTTCTACCATTAAGCATGTCATAAAGCAACTATAACAATGGCTTACTTTATGCCCCATCTGGTTAGTTTCAGATAAAACCCTTCTAACCATACGGTGTCGAAAGCATTCTCCAAATCAACCAGACAAGCACCCGTGAATTGATTCTTATCATTGTTCAATTGGACATCAGACACCAGCTAGCGCCGTCTTAAAGCCGAATTGGGTGTCTGGTGTCTGGAATTATATTTTTGTCCTTCGCCCACTTGGACAGAGCTCTATTAAGAACTTTCTCGAATACCTTGCTGATACTCGGAAGAAGACTTATCGACCGCGGAGATTTGCCGGATTGGAATTATCCTTTCCCTTTTTCGGGAGAGAATGTACAACAGCTGTCTTCCAATAATATGCATTATTCAGCGCGTTGTTTAACAGTGTTGTGTATATGTCTATGGCATCCTCAGGGAGATGTCGTAGAACATAATGCTGGGTATACCATCGACTCCTGCTGACTTCTTTTTCTTTAATGATTCAAAGATGATTTGGAGTTCCAGCTTAGAAATGAGCAAGGAACTGGGTCCGTTTTGCTCGGCGATAGAAGCGTTTCCCAAGTTTTCGTCATTGAATCTGGTAAAACCAATAAGAATCTCAGATCGCCATTGCATGATGCTGTTTCGAAGGTGACAGTGATTCAGCACGGCACTGTTTTCCAGTTCGTGATTTAGGCCAATGCTTTCATTCACCTTATACACTTGCTGGAAAACAGACACTACCGTTTCTACCTTCTTCCTAGGATCTTCGATCATAAAGAAGTCGTTATGCAAGATGGCCTTCCCTAGATCTTTTCCTGCTGTCAAAAGTACGTTTTCGTTTTCTATCGCTCTCTGGAGTTTAAGACACGGCAGGTCATTTTGATCGTTCCTCTTAAATATCTTAAGCAAAGGAATTAAGTGATCCATATGTGAATCTTTCCTTGTACAATTGCTACGTACGCCCCCATCATGAGTATGCTTCACAGTTATGGAGTCCTTATTACTTAAATATACTCTTATTATTCATAAGAACCGAATTGAATCAATCCAACACAATTTTATTCGCTTTTCCCTTACATTGGAATGATCAATTCAATCTGTCACCTTATGAACAGCGAATCCTACTTATTGAAACTCATATTATAAATTACGATGAAACTAGTTTTAAGAACATTTTTATGAACTACGAAATAGAATGCATGCCAGCTGTAAAAACAAAAACATTTGGTAGAGGTAGTGGAGGTGAACTCTTCGGGTATAGAAAGTCTCTGAAGGATGTAGCAGTTAAATTTAAAAACTTAGAGGAATCACGAATATTTGAAATAAGAATTAAAGACAACACTCATTACATCGTTCCAATTTATTTGAACTGCAGCCATTGGCAGCGAGACTTCGATAAGCTACGAGAACTTGTTTGTGAACTAGGACCAGGAAATCTGATGCTAATCGGCGACTTTAATGGAAGAGTTGGTCTATCACAAAACAACTTTAATAGCGGATTGAACTCAACACATATTTATTATGATCGAAAATCAAAGGACAAGGTGTGTGACTCTAAGGCAATCAAAATTCTGGAACTGGCTAATGCCTTGGACTGTCACGTTTTAAATGGGAGTTGTGAAGGCGACCTTAGTGGCGAATTCACTTTTATTCGTGGAACAGCGTGTTCAGTCATAGACTATTGTTTTCTGTCTGGAGATTGGATCACCTGTTTTGACGAATTTCAAGTGGCAGTGAAAACGTTTTCGGACCACATGCCGTTAGAGGTCTCGTTTAAAATAAAAACAGAGCGTGAAGGAGCAGTCGAACATAAGCCTAGTCTTCCCTCGAAAATTCATTGGAATCACAATCGCAGAGAAATTTTCCAGCGGACAGATTGGTATGCCGATAACCTCGGAAGCCCCAAGCAACCCGGATCTAGACACTCTAATAACCGCAATTAAAAATGCAGCACCGCAAAAGATATTGGGAAGAAAGGTAATTCAAAACAGGCAAAAGTGGTTTGAAAGTGAATGTTTGGCAGCAAGAAATTTATCGTTTGCGTACTTAAAAGTATTTAGAACCTCTGACAACATAAACTTCGATAATATTCTCTTTAATAAATTTCGCGGATATTTATAAGAACAATGGAAAAAAGCTCTACGCCTATTTTGTTGACTTTCGGGCAGCGTTTGACTCCATCCTACGGGAAGCACTTTTGTTATAAACTCTTCAATTATGGAATTTCAACAAAAATCATTTCAGTCATTAAAGCAATGTAGCAATAATATAGCGAGAGTGTGGGACGGCAATCTGCTTTCGGATGAGTTTTTTACTTCGATGGGAGTTAAGCAAGGATGTGTCCTGAGTACCCTTCTTTTCATTTTATACATTAATGACATCACTGAATCTGTAAAAGGTGGCATAGTGCTGGGTGGAAAAACTATCCTAGGTCTCATGTATGCAGACGATAAAGTTTTCCTAGACTTCAACGCTATTGCAAGATCTGGAACTTATCCGTTAACCTTTCGAAGTCAAAAATGATGATATTTAGAAGAGGCGGCGGAAGATACTCAAGACAGGAAAAGTGGACGTTCGATGAGGAGGCAGTGGAAATAGTTAAGGAGTATAAATACCTAGGAGTCTTGATCACACCGAACTTGAACTTAGATAAGCACCTCCGTTCAAGAGTAGCAGAAGCTAAGCGTGCCATGTGTTCGGTATGGAGAAACTGCTATTTAAAGAACAACGTTTCCTACATAGCCAAATACAAAGTTTTTAGAGCAACTGCTATCGCAATACTGTTTTACACGGCCCAAGTTTGGGGTTAAGTCCCGTTTGAAGCGGTGGAAAAGTTTTTGCGTTTTTTCATCAAAACCACTTTTAGACTCCCAAGTACATCGCCCAACTATATGCTGCACCTTGAAACAGGATTAGGTCCTCTCTTCCTGGATACACTCAATTTGCATTTTAATCATGTGACAAGAGTTATGGCGATGGGAGAAAATAGGATTCCGAGACTGGTGCTATCTCAAATCATGAATTCTGGAGGAGGGTGTGTAAGAGAATGGTATAAACTGGCAACCAATTGCTCAATAAATTTCACACTACCAACTGAAGAAAGCCCTGCATCTATCAAATTGAAATTCGATGATTTTTTAATGAAAATCGGGAATAGAATGTACGACAAGTTTATTGAGGAAGCAGAATCGTCAATATACAGAACATACTACAGTAGAGTAAACCACTTTTTAGACCAAAAGACCTATTTCTTGGCTGACAACACCGCAGACAAAATCAGTTTGATTTTTAAAGTAAGAGACGAACTCATCGGTCTGAACTTTATTCCTCATCGTCCAGATCTTCATATTTTGTGTGATTTATGTAATCGCAGAGAACGAGAAGACGTTTTCCACTTTTTGGGAGTTTGTCCTATTCTCAAAGAATTCCGTAAGCAATACTTTGGAGCGGAAACCCTTAATTTATAAAAATCGATAAATTTGTTAAATGGAGAACGAGGTTGGGACCTTTTAAACAAGTATTGTTTGAACGCGTTTCGATACAGAAGATGTATAGTTCATGAAAGTTTTTGAAGATTCGAAAATTGTTAAAATAAGTTAGGACATATTTTATATTGGTTTTTCTGTAGTGTGTATACACATAATTTATAATGCAAATGTCAGTCTGGTAGACGGCCTCAGGTCAAGCCATTTAAAGACTTATGATATATACTTTATACAAGGAAAATTGTGAATTGTATTAAAAATATTTTTTGAAGTCAATAAACTAACTAAACTAACTAACTAACAAACAGCGAAGCCCAGCTTCTCCAGATGCAAACCCTTCACCAAATGCGTGTTAATAATGATTTAATATTTCTTCATCAACTTATTAAGGGCGAAATTGATGTTCTTTATTTATTAGCCTGTATTGCGTTAAATTACCGTGGAGGATCTTATCACCTGCGTGGATCGGAACTTCTGCATGTTGACTTTCATAAGACAAACTATGGCAGATATGAAGCTCTAATCCGTATAAGCTGACTTTTAAATATTAATGCTTCGTCAATAGATTTTAATTTAAGTAAAGTGGGATTAAAATCTTTATTTCGAACTAGTCCTCCACTATCGTGATTATTTTAAATGACTTTATTATGTAAAAATTATTCGTACTGTTTGTCTTTTATTTAATTCCCGTATTTTTTGTATATGTTAAGCTAACATTTTTTTATTTTATTTTACCAACAACTAACACACGCACTTATGATGAGACTCTGATTTTAGAAATAAGCTTGCTCTAAGCTTACTACATCAAAGAATCTGAAGTGTTAAGAAATATGGTCAGAACAGGCAAAACTCTATAGAACACATGTAAACCGATCTTAACAGTCTACCCAAAAATTCAGGGAACAGAAGATTGCATTAAAGCCATTTTCATTTCTTAGTTTTCTAAGATATAAACCAAAAACAGAATTAAAACTCATAACTCACATAGAAAACTTTGTTCATGGCACTTCAAAAACACGAACACTGCAAAATTTGTTCAATAATTCAAAACTTTATGTCAGAAAAATCACCCGTGCCTTTATGTCTGAAGACACTTACAAACCACTGATTTTGATTTAATTTAAAGTGATTATTATCATTTTTTTTAAACCTTTATGCTACCGAATCAATCGAGCGACTAATCAAAGACTAATTCTATCAAAGTTCTCAAAAACAAACAGACTTCTTAGAAGAAAAAAAAATATTCTTTTTTCACGAATGAAATATATTAAAATGCACAACAAGTCTTGGAACTCGCTTCTATGTTGTCATCACTTTCAACATCAAATAGTCTAATATCAACTTTGTCTTAACCCTTCTTTTTCTGAAAAAAAAACCAAAACAAAACAAATGGCCAATAAATAACATTTTAGACAGATTCTATAAAAAAAAATCGGAAATAAAAAAATTGTTTGAAAGAAAAAGTGAAAAGAAATACCTGATTTTAATTTTAAAGCCATTTCCGAATTATGAATGAAAGGCCGAAATTGTAAAAACGTGTTTTTGACTCACCGGCTTTAACGAACAAGTATTAGTCAAGGAATGCAATTCGATCTGAAAGATAACAAAGCACAATATTATCTAATCTTGTTTTTCGGATACTGACATCACACGTATTGACTTCAATTCGAGAGGAACCATTAAACGTCAGACCATGGAACAATTTTTGAACAGGCTTTCGGCCAAATACTATTGAGAAGGTCAATAGTCATGGCAGAAAATAGCCTTCGAAATATCTTCTGGGGTTCAAAGATATGGATATCGAAATATAATTTACATAAAGTTAATCAAATCATTCACGGTTACAATTTCTGTGACTGACCGTAAGTTACATTTTGTTTTTGGCAAATGATTTTTTTAAGCAGCATTTTGTTTTGGCCATCGTTTTAATTTTTTTTTAATTGATATAAAAAAAAACGAACGGTGATAAATCATTAAACAAATCTAAAATGAAAAACAGAATTAAATTGAATTATAGATTTGATATTTTGGAACGATAATACTGCGAATCGAATGCGGTTAAACTTGTCGCTGACATTGACTTAATAAACTTTTTTCTTTAATTCTTTTGGATCATTTTCTAACTTATCAAAAAATTGTTATTTTTGGTAGACTATGCACAACTTTTTAATTTTTTTTACTTATTTAAAATATATTTTTACCTACCTTTTCTCGGAGCGCTTCGTCGTTTTTTGAGCCCTCATAACTTGGGTTTGAATTATACAAGATAAACAAAATTTTTATTTTATTTTATTTTTCAATAGCAGACTAATTAAACATGTAAAGTTTTAATTGTATAGCTCTTATACTTTAGATTTTATTGATATCTAAAAAACCCTGATATCCTCACTGAGTCACTGATGATGATCATCATTAAAATTCTTAGGGTACTTCCTAAATTCCGCAAATTTTGAAGCCATAGGTATAAAAATTGATATAGGAACTCCTTGTTATAAATAATAAAAAAAATTGTAATAAAATATAACAATGTTAGAAACACACCCCAAATAAATTGGACGATTGGATCGCACATATTTGCTCATAAGTGCGGTCACAGCGTCAAATAAAATTTGATAAGTATTTATAAGAAGAATTTCTATTAGATTTTTGTGATTTTTGATTGTTTGAAAAAAGTAAAGAATGCAAACTTTAGCACAAAAATAACCTTCGTTTAAAAATAAAACTTAAAAAAAAAATCTCTTACGCGTTTTCAAAATTTCGATTAAAAAAAATTATTAAAAATACAAAAAAATAAGTTTTCGAAAATCTTTTAAATTGATATAACTAGTCTTAGTTATATCAACTACATCTTCTCGAATAGCTATTTTGGTTGTAATCGGTTAACCAGTTCAAATAACCGTTACATAATAGCCAATACCAACAAAAAAATTCTCAGAAATGTTCATCAAAATCGTTGGAGCCGTTTTTGAGAAAAATAAACTTTTCCTAAACGGCTATGTGACAGGTACCGTTATTTTTAAGCCTAAAAATAAAATTTCAATTTCCCGTCAGGGGAATGCCAAAAGAATCACACACACTAAATTTGAAGATAATCGCTTACGCAGTTTAGGCTGCAGCTCATACTGACAGACCGACAGACAGACAGACATTTTGTGCCACAAACTTTTTTAGACTTCTCTATGATAGTAATATCATGTTTGATTGTTATCTCAATTTTTACTTGCAATTATAGGTACTAAAGGGTGATTTTTTAGACGTGTGGTGTTCAAGAAGAAATAAAACTCATATTTATTTAATGTTATTGCCAAAAATTTTGCTTTATTATAAAGATAAGGGTTTGCTATTATGTTTTAAAAATGATTTCGGGCAAGTGGCCGCCGCGGCTGGCTCGAATAAATTCCAGCCGAGAGGCCCAATTTTCCAAATTTTGTGAAAATCGGGATCGGCGGCCATCTCGTTTTGGGCTCATTCACCGAACGTGCGACGGGCTTGATGGAAGTTCGGCATCAATTCTTGCACGACTTGTATTCTGTAAGACCGCAATTTAAGATCCTTCAGTAAAATCTGCAATAAAGTGGATGGGCACTGGCGCACTGCTCCAATTGTTGCGCGTGATGGCGGATGGACTCATTCGGGTCTTTTTCGATATTCTGCTCAACCAAACCGAACCATTATTTGGTTATCAATTTGCGCAATTTTCAAACGTTGTTCAAAAATTAGTCTATTTATTATAAAATGGCCAGCCAAATTGAGTATAAATCAAGTGACAGCTGTCAAAAATACTACTTCTGAAAAAAGTATTGCCAGATTGAAAACCACACGTCTAAAAAAAACACCCAATTCAAGTTATGCATTCGTGTAGATTAAAAATTTTGGGATGACAATCAAACATGACATTACCATGATAGAAAAACATATTTGAGTTACTGGCAAAATTCTGTCTGTCTGTCTGTTCGTATGTATTTTGGACTACAGCCTAAACGGTTTGGCCAATCATCTTCAAATTTAGTATATAAGGTTATTTCGACATTCTAAAAAGGGCTTTTTTTAATTTTTTTTGCTCAAATATTAACGGTACCTATCACATAACCGTTAAGTAAAAGCTTATTTTTCTCAAAAACATAAATGAACGTTATTTTTGGCTTAAGTTTGCACTCTTAAAATATTTTTCCTCTGAAAACTATTTTACGTACTTTTTTCAAACAACGAAAAGTTAGAAAAATCGAATAAAAACTTTCATTCCCGTAAAAAATATTATGCTAATAAGTTTTTAAATGCTAAAGGGAATATTCGGGAAGAGTGGAAAGTTGTAGATAACATTTTAGGCAAAAATAAAGAATCAAATAAAATTGATTTTATTGAAATTGAAGGAGTTATTGAATCTGATTCTCGAAATATTTCAAATAAATTTAACGAATATTTTATTGAAATTTCAAACAAATTAAAACCTGTATTTAAATACAAATTGTTTTAGTTTTAATTGTTCCATTTCTTCAGAAATTTGCGTAGATGATATGCAATCAAATAGTTTCGTTTTTGATACGATAACATCAAACGTTTTCAACGTTATTATGTCTTTAAAAAATAAACATTCGTGTACTAGTGATGGTGTATCTAGCCAATTGTTGAAAAATGTTGCTTGGTATGTTATGGACGTTCTAGCGTTTGTATTTAATAAATTTGTTGAAACCGGTTGTTTTCCAAAACATTTTAAATGTGCTGAAGTTATACCGCTCTTTAAAAAATAAAAGAAAAAACTTATATCTAGTTATAGACCCATTTCAATACTTTCAACTTTTTCAAAAATGTTTGAGAAACTAATCAAAGTGCGAATTTTGTCCTTCTTGGAAAAGTTTAAATTTTTCTGTAACAATCAATTTGGTTTCAGGCTGGTTTGTCAACAGAAGATGCTATTCTAAGAGTTTGTAGTCAACTGTATGGAAGTTTGAATGACAAGAAGAAAACTATGGGGTGTTTATTGATATGACTAAAGCTTTCGATCTAGTAAACCATGAACTTTTACTAAGCAAACGTTATAATGCGGGTTTTCGCGATAATTTTTTCAATTTGCTTAAGTCTTATTTAAAAAATAATGGAATATTTAGTGAACCAAGACTGCTTAAAAATGGTGTTCCTCAGGGATCAGGGCTTGGCCCTTTGTTTTTCTTAATTTATATAAACTCCATTTTCAAACTAAAATTAAAAGGTATTTCAACTGCTTTTTCTGACGATATCGTATTCACATATTCATTAAACATTGTCTTTGAAAGCATTGCCAATATTAATATTGAAAATGATCTTGAAACCTTAAGGCAATGGTTTACTTATCACAAATTAGTTATAAGTGAAAAACAAAGTTGATATGTTTTGAGGTATCTGGGAATAGTCTTTACGACTTCAATTTACGGTTCCATGGTCACGATTGTAAACAGTATTCATAAGTGCGGAATAAGTATTTTGAAGCCAATTATCAATGTTCAACAATTTGATTTAAAGCGGAAAGTTTTGTTTTATTTAAAAGATTGCAAATTCTTCCAATGAGGCATGTTTTCAAAGTATTAAGAGATTTTTTTAACCAAAGCGGAAATATTCCTAGTAGGAGTTATCAAATGTACAACTTGATTAATTGAGATTGAATGAATAAAATTAAATACAAATAAAAAATAAATACAAATTAGAAAATATTTTTTAAATTTTATTCATCACTGTGCCCGCACATAAGAGCAAGTACGTGCGATTTGCACGACTGAATCGCACGTACTTGCTCTTATTTTTATATTCATGAATCCTTAACTTGCCTTATATTCCCTACAATCGCAAGTAAAAATAGTGTCTTAAACAACAAAAAGAAGTGAAATCCCCCCAAAACCATTTTCATGTAAAATGTTACTAAGTAACGAAACGACCAAGCCACACATTTGACTAAGAAGTAGAGAAAAGATTTATTAATAAGTTAATAATAATAATTCTTTGCACGGTTGCGGTTGTGCGACTTTAGTCCCCTTTTTGGACGGCTTTCTTTAAGACTGGCTATTTTGCGACTTTTTCAAAAATCATGCGACTTTTTGAGCCCAAATTTAATAATTTTCAGTCATTGATTTTAAATATTGGTTTACTCAACTTAAAATAGCAACTATTTACTAACATCAAAACTTCTATACAACGAATTAAAAACTAACCCTAAAGCGTCCTCATCTACTTTTGACAATGTCAATGCGTCTGCACCATACAGCAGGATTGGGATAGTGACTGCACATAGCTCTACATAACTGGTCTCTATAAATGCTGTGGAATGCGCCTTTGAAATCGATGTAAAGTTAGTGGGTATCTATTTGAAGTTCTAAGGTTTTCTCCAATATCTGCCATGATACAAATATTTAGTCGATAGTGGACTTTACTAGCCTAAAAAAATTAAATTGTAGGCGATATTGAGGAGACTGATACCTCAGTAGTTGGCGCAGTTCAGAGAGTCTCTCAGAGGGATGTTAAGATTACATATTCACCGGGAATGCTTTCTTCACATCATATCTTGCTTAAGAAAATACTTCTAACCAGGTCATCTCCTGCAGCTTTGGAGAGTTTGGTAGCTATGCCATCAGCCTCAGCGGCTGTATGACCAGTTAAGCTTTGATATAGCTAGCTTTACTTCATCCAGATCGGCTTGAAGAAATTCAACTTCGCCCAGATGGAATGGTTTTTTCTGCTTGACTTCCGAATTTGTTTCTTCGTCGCCGTTTTACAATCTGCAGAAGAGGTTTTCCACATTCTCAGCATTTCTTTTCATTCTTTTACGATATCGATTGTCTTTGCATAAGCTCTGTAGCCTTGACAGTTCCTTTGTATCTTTTGGTAAAACTCTCGAGCTTAATTTCTGCAGTAACAGCTTTTCTGTTCTCTTTGTGTTTGTCCGTCTTTTTGAGAAGCTGGTGTTTCTCTTTTTTCTTCTACTTGCAGAGCCCGCAAGCAATTCTGGTTCTTTTGTGAACCATCGCCTTGTATGCTTCTTGTTTAACTGCATGTGCTTGTCGACTAATTGTCAAACCAGGAGTATCGTTGTGGTGGCCCTGTAAAAGCTATCACTTCTGAATCCGCTTCCCTGATGGCATTTTCGCAATGTTGCCACTGGTTCTCAATATTTGATGTTGGCGATAAAGGACTGCTATAGAAGTTATAAGAGACTCAATCGGAAAAGGACCTCAGATATCTCTTTTAACATCCTTCTCTATTTCCCTTTCCCTATCGCCATTCCATAACCAAACGGTTATTAACCAATTACAAAAAAAGGACAAATTTTATTTAAGGAACGAAAAATTAACCATCAATTTAATGGAATGTGTTAAGACTATGATCTTAATATGATAAACCACATCGGACTGCATTTACCTTTTCAACATGCAAGTAAGGCATTTGTAGAAAATCCATTAAATACGAATAAATATATTTCATGGTCAATTGAGTAACCGGCAAATCACAATTAAAAAAAAACACTCCTATTCTACTTTATTTCCAAGTCACCGCTATGCTTCATAATTAAACCAAAGAAATTGCTCACTTCAACTACCGCCATTTCATTATGCATGCAACACTATCCACCACATCAGCCAATAAAATAATTGAAATACGATTAAACCATGTTGCACGAGAGCACATCACGTTATCGAATTAATTACACGGGACGGGACGGCAATTCAACGTCACTATACGTGTGACAAGCAGACTGCGAATTGACGATTTATTGCCGCCATTTGGCACGTCTGGTTCAATGAATGTTGCATAAAATTGTTTAATTTTTTTTTTTCAAAACCCTGAAAGCCTGCGCCTCGACCAAGAGACTAAACTTTACCAACATTTCAATCAAATTTGAAGGTTTCTTTGGCCAAGACAAGATATACACGTGTGGAAGTGCACTACATAAATGGATGATAGATCTATCCAAGACATGCGGGTTTTTAACATATTTGTTGACCTTTAACGACTGCACACAAGAGATAAATCTAACTGATAAATAAGACAAATGTACATTTCCAATGAACTTAAGTCGTGGGAATTAGGAGCTCAAGAAAATTATTCCAAAATTGTATCGGTTTTGGCATGACATTCAAAACATAAAACATATCACTCATACGCCAGAGTGACCTTTGCGATTTTTTTTTTGAATGATTTTTAAGGTTTTGGGTAATGTTTCTTATTTCATGGTAAAACCGTATAAAAAAATGCTATAATACTTTTACCTAAGATTTTTATATTTCACCACAACGAACTCAATAAATTAAAAAATAAAGTCTGACTTACATAATTCTGCTTATCTTCTTAAATAGGTAATTCCTTTTCAGAGTTTGGAATAATTCAACATATATTCAAAACTGACAGTTCTTAAAATATTCCCGAGTTGCCTTGTAACCAAAATGTTTCAACACCATTACGATGAGTTTCCTGCCATCCATTTAAATGTGTTCCTTTAAAAATAATATAATTCATTCATGAATGAGTCACTCAAAAATATGTAAATAAAAATAATCATTATTCATACAACGCTGGTCGATTTCAAGTGTTTTATATGATTTTTTTTATTTATTTCTCTCGTCGAAGAAAGACATTGAAAACAAGACGCAAGCATGGACACATGGACACCCATTCCTCTCGAACCATCCAAAGGAAATGAATAAATCTCAAGAGTTGCCTGTTTTTGCCAATTCCCAACACGTTAACTTTTAATTCGCCTTATTGCCAACTGTCTTCTTTGAATACTGAAAATGTCATGGAAATTCGGCGGAAATACCCTTCTTTTAATAACGTTTCACCAAAAAAAAAATTTAACAAAGTTGAAAATATCTTCTTCATTCAAAAGTGATTTTATCCCGCTTATAGCTGTTAGTTGTTAAAACAATCTTACCAAATTTGAAGACAAACAAAAAATAAAAAAAAAACAAAACAGCGGCGTTGACATTCAAAGTTGATTTCAAAATGTTACCCAACATGACTTCTTACAAATTGTTGTGGCGCTGTGGCAGTGTCATACAAGGCAAAACAATACTGTCTGAGTGAAGTTATATATTCTTGTTCACTTTAACTGAAGGACTTGAGTGCACAGCAAAACTTCTTTTTTTTAAAGAGAACCGTTTTGAAAAAAAATTTGTTGACTTCGACAGTTAAAAAACTAATGTGTTGGGAAAAAGTTATCGTTAATTAAAAAATAAACATTGAAGATCTGCGACATTGTTACAGTAAGATTTACCGCAACAAAAACCATTTCTTATTTGGTTTTAAAACCTTGTTGCGACCATGTTGTTTTGGTCATGATCTTCCTCTCTTTGACTGTTTTCCACTCCATCCCAACGATTCCCATTTTTCGACCTTTCATTTTGAGTCCGTTGTCCTCTGGAAGAATGCCCAGATGATTTAAAGCGGAACTATAATGGTTGTAATGGCGCGGACGGGCCCATCCGTAAATGAGCGAGAACAAGTAATTCGTATCTTTGTCCTAAATGGCGGATTGCTCCGTTTCGTCAAGTTTCGATGAGTTTTATAACTGCGCTCACGAGCGCATTTTACGAACGAAAATTGGACCACTGGCTTCTGATGGTGTTTCAAGAAAATTTTATACATATGTATATACCTTCGCGGCACTCCGTTCTTTATAGGTAGACTAGACATGCTCATTTGACAAACGTATTGGAACGTTTCGGTCGGTTTTGACACTAGCTTCCGTTTGCTTCCGACCATTTGAGTTATCCCTTTATTTTCAGCTTTTTCGTTGAGTTTCTGTTCTTTCTAGCTTAGATTTTAATGAAGTATTACCTCGACCTTAGTATTTGTCAAGTTTAGGGATAGCACCAACAACTTGGGAATTCTTTGTGTGCAAGAGAGAGAGTTTCGTTGGAATTCAACAACGGTGGTACATGTCTGCAACAAAGGCTTCATGTAACCAGCCTGTGAGCGGTGACCGAATTCCTCGAAAACTTATTGGCTGCGTCTATGAATGTGTACGTGAAAGCGAAGGTCGGAGAAAACTTAGGCTTAGCTTGCGTAACGACCTTTTTGGTTGAGCAGCAAAGCTGACGGAAGGTTTTAAAGAGAAAATAAGAAGCAATAAAAATTTAAGAGAATGTTGAAAATAATAAAATAGTTAACAAAAAGTTTAGAAATAAATAGTAGATTAGATTTGAAAAAAAAAGAAAAGTGAAAGTTAGCAGGAGAAGGAGTTCAAATAAAAGGAAAAAAGATTCGCCAGGACAGGGCGAAACAATAAAATAGAGAGAAAGCAAGAAAGGAGAAAAATTAAAAAAAAAGGTAAGTAGAGTGTTTTATTTTATTTGTGCATTGGTTTAAGTTATCTTATTGTAAAATTTCGGTTGGCCTTTGTTTGGTTTTTTTTTTATTTCTTAAACTGAAGAACTCGTGAGTCGTGACCCAATTCGTAATTCTTTACGTTTTTTTTGCGGGAACGAGTATTAGCGGTCCATTCTTGCGGTCTTTCTTTTATATATGCTGCATTGTGTTATTTGACTATCGTTTTCTTTTCATTTGTTTCGTCATTTTGTTTATGGACAAATTCTGGGTTTTAATCCAGACTTTGCCACGGTTTTCCAGATTATTCTTTTCAATAAAATTTTAAATTCCTCATTCGAGAAATAAACACTTTTCTTTTATTTCACGCTTTTTGAGGTCTTTCCTTTTTTTGGAAATTTTTTTGTCATACAAAACATCAACAATCATTCAAACATCTAAAAATACAAACACTTACATTTATAGTTGAATAAGAAATTTAAAATGAAATAGCGTAATTTTATAGAAAATTATACTGGACACTATCGAAAACTAGAGTCACATTAATATTTTCATACAAATTTCAGCCTAAGTTTCACGCTAAATGAGTTTTAGTGTAGAGTTAAATGACTATAATTTTGCGCCAATATATTTTATCACGACAATTTGTTTTTGTTCGTCTTGTTGATTCTCAGAATTTAGACTTTGTGTTAATTTTCTTGTTTTTCCAAGAAAGTCAGTCAGTAAATAGTTGCCAAACGTTACGCACCCGTTACACATTTATCCACCTTCGGATGTTATGCAGTGTTGCAACTACTCACATCCAGGTGGCAGTAGAAGAATTCACTAGATGATATCAATGGTGGCGTCTACAGTTCCAGTCAGGCTGAACTACTTAGTAAACCCTTAACCCTACTAAATAGTTATGTGGCTCAGGTCTATAAGGAACGGAGTTATATTAAGTAACTGGTCTTCCAGCTTGGGGCAAGAGTACGATAACTTAGGCGTTTTTTTTTCTTTCTTTTTTTTCAACAACTGTGCATCGATTTCACTCGATTTAAAAATTAATTTTAGGATTCGTGAGTATAAAAAAAATTGAGATAACAATAAAACATGACATTACGATCATAGAGGAGTCTAAAAAGTGATCGAGAAAAAATGTCTGTCTGTCTGTCTGTGTGTCTGTCAGTATGTATAATGAGCTGCAGCCTAAACGGCTTAAGGGATTATCTTCGAACTTGGTGTGTGTGATTATTTCGGCATCCCCCAGAGTGGAAATTGAAATTTAATTTTTAGGCCTAAAAATAACGGTACCTCGAGAATTTTTTTGTTGATTATCATTTGATAAGAACCAAATTTACGGGAAAAGTCTATTAACAGTACCTTTCATATAACGGTTTTTTTTAATTTTGTGATTTCTCGGTAAGTTTGGTGGATTTCTGTCAAATTTTATATTTGAACAAATCTAAGTAGTTTTATTAATTCTGCATGTAAAAATTTTTAATAACTGTTTTTTTCTAATTAAAATTAATTTTTGAATTTTTTTTTTTTGAAAAATCAATATTTTAAAAACTATTTCAAAAAAAAAAAATTCAAGAAACTAAAAATAAAAAACAGGATTTTATCAAAACCGGTCCTACAATTTTCCTTTGATGGCGTACTTTATTTTTACTAAAACCGTTAAGTATTGTGGTTTTGATATTTTTTATAAGTTCAAGCTGTGTTATTTTCAACGTAAATGTTACTTGTTTCTGTCAAAGATCTTGCTCTCCAATGTAATTAGGCACATAATAGCAAGTACGTGCGACCCATTCGTGTCCATTTTTTTAATTAGTTTCAGAGTTTTCTCGTAAAATCTAAGTATACAATAAAATTTGAAAACTAAATGTCTATCGAGGAAAAAAATATTGAAAATCGTTGGATCAGTTTTTTAAAAAACTTTTTGAAAAACTTTTCGAAAAAATATTTTAGATTTTTTCTTATTATGTCATTATAAGAAAGTCTGTAGTTTGCATCTGGAAAAATTATTAAAAAAAAAATCAATCAACCCGTTTTCAAAATATGTCGAAAACCAATTTTTTAGAAAATTTAAAAAAAATCAAAAAAAAAGTTTTTGAAAATTTTGAAATGCAATATTAATTGAATTATAAATGACTTCCTGTGTGCAAAATTTTATTGAAATCGGAATAATGGTATAAGATAAAACCGCATTTGAAACCACCGGTTCTATGAGAGGTACCGTTAGAACAAATTTCGAAAAATTCATTCTAACTGAAAGATGTATTGCTATAAAAAAAATAGCACCCTGAAAGTTTTATCAAAATTGTTATAACTGTTTTCCAAAATATCAAACTTTTTGTTAAAAATTGTATGGCAGGTACCGTTATTTTCCGACCTAGAGCAAAAATGAAAAACGTCCCCCGAGATACTACCAAATAAATACTAAATACCAGTTTGAAGCAGATCGGCCCATCCGTTTAGGCTGTACATACAGACAGATAAACAGACAGATAGACAAACGGAATTTCCACACTTTTTCGACTTCTCTCTCATTATAATGTCATGTTTGATTGTTAAAATTTTTTTTTGCACGAATCCATAATATGCCTTATAGTACCTATAAACGCAAGTAAAAAGGATGAAATGGAGAGCTGTTACTGCAGGAATGAAGTTCGAAAGTTTTACCAAAAGCTAAAAAGAACTTTCAAAGCTACAGAGCTCGAACTAAAGCTTGCAAAGAAGATCAAGGCACCATCATACTAAAATCGCAATTGATGGTGAGAATATGGAAAAAAATGCATTTAGTCGAAGCAGTAGAACAACAATTCCTCCCACCCGATATCAATAAAGTAAGGTTAGCTATATCTAAACCTTGGTTAGAAGTATGAGCAAGCATGGATGATGAATGGATGATGAATGGAATTTCAGCAATTTCCCCGATCTGTAAGAAAGGAGACCCTCTGAAGTACGATAAATACAAAGGTAAAAGTCTCCTCAACATCGCCTACAACACCCTTTCAGCTCAGGGCTGTTTTCGGCCAGAAAAGTCCAACATCGACCAAATATTCACATTACGGCAGATCTTGAAATATTCCCAAGACCTTCAAATCGATACCCACCACCATGTCATCGATTTCATTTATAGAGATAGAGATGAGCTTAATAGAGCAATGTGCAATTTTTTGCATTCCTACCAAACTAGTCCGCTACCAGCGCTGAGATCAAAACGATATATAACTCTTGTCAATCGCTACTTCTTCGGGCTAAACAATTGAGTAGCAAAGCTCTCTCTTACGCAACTAAATTACCTCTTAATAAGACCCTGATCATCCCAGTCCTGCTACATGATGCAGACACATCTATATTTTTAACATCAATGCTCCAGGCCGAAAAATCTTCGTTTCGACCCCGGACGGACGGCGCAAAATGTTCAACTAACGGCTAAGAGATTATATGAATAATCTCCAAGTTTGAATACATACAGCAGGTTTGGCTAGCACGTTTGCCTGTATTTATTACAAAATTGTTTACTTTTTTTATTTTCATAGAAGCGTAAGCCTAAGTCTGTCTGCTAAGTTCCTTCGGTTTCAGAGTCAAAATGCAAAGGTGGCAATACCTGAAGCACTTCAACCAACAATTCTTTATCAACGACATTCGGGAGTTACCAGAACAAAACAAATGGCATAAAGTAGAATTCCAATTGGTCATCATCGGAGAACGTATAGAAATGTTCATTTAAATAGATTTTGCTAATATATTTTAAAAGTTTTATGGTTTTTAGTGTTAGATTTGAAATCAAAATTTCCTTTTGTCATTCTAATAGGCTTAACAACTTCCAATAAAGGTATACGTTTCATATTTTTGCTTCCAAAGTTCTACAAACGGTATCGTATCTAACAATGGCACACAATTTACCTCTAAATAGGTTTTATAATAATAGATAGCCGCAATAGATAAAAAATTACGTGAAATTTTCTCACTTAAAACTTACGGATAGCGTCTAGCTTGCACCAGCGTTCACAAGCCAACATTTTACCTACTGCACACTTTCCCCAAGCAGTTCTGTCAAAATCACAATCATTCAAACTCGTCATAAGTCCTCATGAGCTCCATTCAGTCCAATGAGAACATTCACAATGTCTTCTTTAATTCATGTCTGGAAATCTGAATGGTGAAGACGTACTCGACACATTCTTGTCCACTTTTGGGGAATATCTCCAAGACTTCACAGCCTTCAACCAACATCGAATTTTATATTTTGTTATAATTCCCCAACTATTTTCATTTTTATCAATATCAATATTGCTGGATAACTTTTCCATCACATAACTCAAAAGTCAAAACCATCTAAACTAAACATTCTTCAGCTTACATATATTCTTTTTAACTAAAATATACACAGTTGCAATGTCAGTGCATTTTCTATAAGTATTTTCATGTCAGTGTCAACAAGGAATCTGCCAACCCTCTGACTATGTCAATCAACTCCTCTGACAGGTGTTGTAGA
This sequence comes from Platycheirus rosarum, assembly GCA_963971375.1. Taxonomy (NCBI): domain Eukaryota; kingdom Metazoa; phylum Arthropoda; class Insecta; order Diptera; family Syrphidae; genus Platycheirus; species Platycheirus rosarum. The sequence goes on along the minus strand of OZ020507.1, from coordinate 22,001,136 downwards.
GTGTAGACATACAAGCCTTAGAAATACCTATCATGTTTGAAATACTTTCAATAATTAGCTTTAAAAAAAAAAACAACTCACCGGAATCTGAACGAAGCTTCCATTATTCACAGTAGGATAGGAGAACAATGGCACTACCGGCACTGAACCGTTCTTCAGAAATATCGGTCCCTGGATAGGCGTTACAGTTGGCATTGATTTCTTGTCTCCATCTGCAACAAAAAAATAAAGAAAGTAATCGTAAATAAGTTGGTTGCATGTAAGAGCATTGAGCTTGCATTTAATATTAAACTAGTTCAACAAAACCCAATCTCTCGAACCAAGTGAAAGTGAAAGTTTGACACAATTATTTCTGCAAAAAAAAAACCTTAACCCAATCTTCCTTTAATAAGCCCTCAGCCCATTTTAATGAGTTCGTGATGCGTGATTATGCAAAATGCACTCACTTTCACCCTTTTGTTGCACTTAATACAATTCGACGTGCACCAGATATCAATTCCGACAAAAAATTGCGTTTAATTTGCTGTTGATTGTGTGTACCTGTTGCACGTGCGGCAGTTGCATCACCAGCTCTCCTTCAACAAAATAAAAGGACTCAATTGGCATTTCCATCACAATGTGCTTGAGCAACACTGCCAATTATATCAGATTACCTTTATTATGCGCACCGCAATGTTAAATAATTCAATAAAAATAAATAAAATTGTTAACAAATCAATCAGAAACAATAAAATAAATAAAATTTACACAAAGTGACACCTGGTGGCGCAGACTAGCACCGACCGTATATGAGGTTCACTGAATTGAGTAGTATTTTGTGTGCCTATGCCTACGTCTAGATGTTGCGATGATGTCTTTTGTGGCGGCTTCTGTCAGCCTACATTGTGTCGACACGACATAGACTACTGTTACAATGATGCCGGTGTGGCACAGTACCACTGATGTGCATTTTTAATGGTTTTCTTTTAATGCAATCCTGACAATATTGTTATAGGCATGTGAGCAGCAAACGCCACAAGCTGTCGTCAGATGTTAAGAGGAGGCTTAAGTCGATCTTAGCTTCCAGAGTTATTCATTAACATTACACCAGATCAAGAGGCGGACAGCTTAGTCGTGCTTAATTGCTCCGAAATAATGAGTGCGTCTATGTATGTTGGATTGAACGGATGAGATGCTGTTGTGTAGGTTGTAAGGGTATTGTTAACATCGAAAGTATTGTGTATGTTTGGCTTTGTTTGTATGGAAAAAAGTGAATGCAACGAGAGTAATTAGAACTACTAGATATACGATTTTTCTTCTTTTTTTTTTGACGTGATAACATCTTATAAATTGATGACAGGCTACACGACCGAAAAAAAACATGACTCATGCTGATAAGACTCATGCTGATAAGACTCATGACTTATGCTAACCGCGATACTATGGTTCTTTGAAACAAAATCGATCGCAAGCACCACTCAAATTCAAAGAGAACAAGAAGAGAAAAAGAATTATAAAATAGGCGGAGTTTTGTTAAGCATCCTTTACATCACGGGAAAAGTCTGTATAACCGGGCATGGGGTCCATTTGGACCCCACAATGTTTACTATTAAATTTCTTTGATATCTATGATTCATTATTTAATTATAGTTCTTCTAACTAATGTATGAATGAATTGCAAACCTTTTTCAAAACAATTAAGTTGAAATTTATATAGAAAAGTAATAAAGGGTCCGCCAAATAATTTTTTTTTTTTTTTTTTTGAAAATGCTTCATCAACATCGAGTGTAGCTTTGGCTGTGTGGCACGTAGCACCGTCTTGTTGAAACCAAATGTTGCCAATATTCTCCTCTTTAATTTTTGTGAACAAAAATTCGTTCAACATGGCCCGATAACGATCGTCATTGACTGTAACGGCCACTCCTTGCTCATTTTCGAAAAATGGTCCAATTATGCCTCTGGACCAAAATCCGCACCAAACAGTGACTCGTTTTGGGTGTATCGGCTTTTCAATGTATGCGTGCGGGTTTTCTGTGCCTCAAATGTGACAATTTTGCTTGTTTACATACCCGCCAAGATCAAAATGAGCTTCATCTCCAAGTCGATCGCAGGCAGTAATTTCGCAATATTTCCCAGCGTATAAACAACCATATTCGTTTAGCGGAAGGATAAAACTAATTATTTGTCAAATCAGACATGAGCTAAATGTTACCATTCACGAAATAAGCACTAGTTGAAAAAAAAAACCTTAGATGGCGGACCCTTTATTATCAAATAATACAAAAATTGTTGACTTCAAAATCTATGAGAATTGCCACAAGTCTCTATGGGATTTCCATTTAACACTTTTTAGCTATCATAAACTGAATGAAAAACCATTCCAGTCTTATAGTCTACAAAAAAATTTCGTGGAACCCGACGAAATTGGAAGTGATAATCCAAGATCCATCGACTGAAGAGTTTTTCCTTGCTCCAAGTTGATGAAAGTGGATGAAAGAGAACTAGAGGTAGCGGTCTTATTTTGCGTACAAGGTGCTAATGTCTTTCGACCTCGAGGACCTAATTTAAAGCATGCATCTCTCTTCAAAATTGTTAACCGGTTTTTCAACAACCATATCAAAAATGAGATCATCAAATGGACAAATGAAAAGGCAAATGATGTCTACAAAAAGCTAAATGCAAATCGTCAAGTGCAACGTGTTTGTAAACCTTTGACCAAGAATGAATTGCAAGCCTATTTTGGAGTCTTGTTATGTATTGGAGTCTTAAAAGATGTTCATCTTCGTTTGCGGACATTGTGGGACTCCACCAAGGGACATCAAATGTTTAGAGCAGTGATGAATCTTACACGTTTTGAGATGATCAACGCCTTCCTTCGTTTGGTCGTCATGGACAAGCTTCAGAAAATCGAAGCCTGCTCTTACCAGTTCAATTGCTTTTGGATGAGTTGAACTAGACCTTATCGGCGAACTATATTCCATTTGAAAATTTACCAATTGATGAAAAGTTAAAACATTTGCTGTAAATGCCCAGCAAGCCTTCCAAATATTGCTTGAAGCTGTGGTGGCTCAATGAAAGCTCAACACGGGTTATCCATTAAAATTTTCAATCTACACTGGAAGGTCTGACCAAAGTACAGGACTTCGTCGTGGATTTGATGTGGTGATGTCGTTGATGCTATCATATTGCGTTGCGTCCAGTGTAACGCAACCATAACCTTCATATTGATAACTTCCTCGCATCTGTGGATTTGGCTTTGAAGTTGCTCGATAAAAATCACCATCCTTGGCACATGCCGGAAAAACAAAAGAGAGGTAGTGAAGGAGTTTCTTCATGACCATAACGAGCCCGTAAAAGTCAACAACAGAAAGTAGTATCGCTCAGTCCCCTCATCAATCTGTGGATTTTCTGAGAAAACTGTGAGAAAGCCACTTCCGGTTGTCAATCAAAATAAACCGGTGATTGACTACAACCGGACCAAAGGTGGAGTCGATGTATTTGACCAAATGGTATCCATTTACCTTGCACACTTCAAATGAATCGGTGGGCGATGGTTCCATTTTATAAGTTACTAGACGTGGCAGCCCTAGAAAGCGTCATCATTCTTCGAAACTTCAATCCACCTAGGAGAAATAAAAATGTATTCAGAAACGACAATCTTATCGAGCTGGTGGAGTAGCTAATGGAGTCGGAACTGAATGATCGTTTACAACCTCCATCAATATATAGAGTAGGAAAGACTACTTTTTATGCCCTCCGCATTATGGGAAGAGTTGGGCCGGTCTTCCGAAGAGTCACCGAGAGGCTTCCTTGTAAAAGGGGCAGATGTCACCTTTGTCCAAGAGAAGAAGACAAGGAAAGCAGAACCTCCTGCGATTCTTGTGAAAGATATTGCTGCCTTGGCCACACAAATAACATATGTTTATCCCCGAGAAATCCCAACAACCTCAAGCTAAATAAATAATAACTAATTACTAGAAAAAATATGTTTTTTATTAAAATTTCAGTAGTGGGGTCCAAATGGACCCCATGCCAGGTGTATGGATTATTTTGAGAAAAAAAAATCGCAGAAAATTCTGTAAAACTCCAATTATTATTACATTACAAAAAAATAATAGAAATAAAATAAAATAAAAATAATTCAAAAAGAACAAGAAGAGAAAAATAAATACGAAGAAGCATGTTTGAGTGAAATTCGGTGCAGCTGATCGTTATTAAATATATAGGTTAGTGCTAAGTCATTGAACCTAAGGGCTGCAAAGTATGCACCTATGTGCCTTTCCACATTGACGGAAGCGCGCAATTGCATCACTGCAAACTCGGGGCTGCACACTGAGATAAACTGACACGAGAGGAACGTCTGGAAAGTAAAACACAGCTTTTCTCTACAAAGAAAGGTTGTGTCTGTGCTAAGAATCTATTTGCAAAAGTGTTTTATATGTGTTTTGTTTGATAAGCTTATATTTCTAAATATTTTTTTTAATGTCTATCTATACGCATATATTTTTTTTAATGAGTAAAAGTACTCAAAAATCAATACAATTCAAGTGAACCTTCCATCATGGCGATAAAATGCAAATGAATGTATCTGTCAAAAATGAAACGATATGAGAAGGAAACTTGAGTCACTGAACAGAGTTTTAAAATAATTTATTAGATTCGTGCAGATTTTGGATTTTTCAGCCCATCTCTTTCCTTCTTATTAAAAATCATTCCTTCTCTTTTACATTTTGATTCAAGTTGCATGCGCGCTTCCGTCAATGTGGCCAGCCACTATGTGTGTAAGTGCAGAGAAGAAAAAGAAACGGAAAAAGTGTATTTTTCAGCGGTCGAATTTAAAATCGTAGCACGGACGGCAGAGAGAAGTCCGTTAGGAGGGTATTGAGCATATTTCAAATAAAATGAAATAAACGATAGTGTCCTGGATAGAATATTTATTTTCCGAATGGATAAATTAATTTTGTTGGATGAAATAAGGAAATAAGGGTGCATGAGGAAAGGTCGGTTTCCAACTTTTCTCAAAGAATCGGAGAATTTTCTGCGGCAGCAGACGAGAATTTCTCAGAATGTGGAAAAACCCATGAACAACCCGGGTACACCAAGTAAAGACCAATTTAATTATTTATGTAGATAGCTTGGGAGAAAAGTTCATTTGTGACAAAATTCGAAAAGTTCTTAAAATACTGGAAACAACATTTTAATTTTTTTTAATTTTTTGTCTTCTTGGAGTCTCTTAAAAAATACTAGAAAATAAATTACTCGAAAAAGGAAATTTATTCCCTCAACAACAAACACGAAGTATTTTAATAATAAAAATACATTGATAAAAATATTTAACAAAAGTGGAGACAAATTAAAGATCTGCGGTACACCAATGACCAGTATTTATTTGAATACTTTTTGACTTTCAGTCACCGAATAAATCTTACATAAGATGGTGCCATAAATTGATTTAAAGCGTCTAGAAGAAGAAACCACTCAAAACCAAATGCAGACATTTTCTGTTAAAAAAAAAATCGCTAAGCGGACTTAATCTTTTGAAATAACCGAATTTTGATTTTTTTATAATGATTTGAAAAACATTTCCACTTGAATTTAAAACGATGTAGATTAATTACAACTGGGGACGATCACGAAAATCTTATTTCCTACCCTATCGGAAAGAGACAAAAGGATAAATACAAAAAACAGTCTATTTTAGAACAAAGTTTTATGAAAGACCAAAATATTAATTCGAACAGAATTTATTTTTCGCTCACGTCCGACATGTGTCAATTATTATTGTACGCAATGATTGGACCCGATTATACTCATTCATATCACTTTTTGAACAAAAAGTTAGATTTTCTCAAAACGGCTATAACGATTTTGATAAAACTTTCAGGGTGCTAATTTTTTACAATAATACATCTTTCTGTTAGAATATTTTTTTCAAAATTTCTTCTATAACGGTACCTCTCATATAACAGTTTTTTTCAAATGCGGTTTTATCGTAAACTATTATCCTGATTTCAATAAAGCACACAAGAAGTCATTTATAATTCAATTAATATCGCATTTCAAAATTTAAAATTTTCAAAAACTTTTTTTTCGATTTTTTTAAAATTAAAAAAAAAATTGGTTTTCGAAATATTTTGAAAATGGGTGGATTGAATTTTTTTAAATAATTTTCCCAGACGAAAACTACAGATTGCCTTATAATGACATACTAGAAAAAAAAATTCAAATATTTATTCGAAGTTTTTCAAAAAAAAACGACTTTTAAAAAAAACTGGTCAAACGGTTTTCAAATTTTTTTTTCTTTGATAGACATTTAGTTTTCAAATTTTATTGCATACTTAGGTTTTCCGAGAAAACTCTGAAACTAATTAAAAAAAGTAAAGAATTTTCTAAAAAAAAATATTTTTTTTATTTTAATAGACGTGTGGTTTTCAATCTGGCAATACTTTTTTCGGAGTTGGTCTTTTTGACAGCTGTCTCTTGATTTATGCGCAGTTTGGTTTGCGATTTCAAAATGAATAGGCTTACTCCTGAACAAAGTTTGCAAATTGTGCAAATTTATTACCAAAATAATGGTTCGTTTCGGTGGAGCAGAGTATCGAAGAAGACCCAAATGAGTCCACCCGCCATCGCGCGTAGAAGGATCTTGGTTTGCAGGCTTACAAAATCCAACTCATTCAAGAATTGAAGCAGAACGCCCATCAAGCGCGTCACACGTTCGGTGAATGGGCCCAAAACGAAATGGGCACCGATCCCGATTTTCACAAAATTGGGAAAATTGGCCCTCGGCTGGAAATTATTCGAGCCAGCCACGGCGGCCACTTCCCCGAAATATTTTTTAGAACATAATGCAAACCCTTATCATTATAATAAAGCTAGATTCTTGGCTATAACATTAAACTATATGCGTTTTATTTCTTCTTGAAAACCACACGTCTAAAAAAAAAACACCCTTTATATACATTACATATGCAGCCACTAAGCAATTATCTAGAATAAGAACAAGTTCATACGACCCAGTCGAGCATTTTATTTAAATTTTATTCGACGATGTGACCGTACATACAATATTAAAAGTTAACACAGTGCTTTTGTTTATTTTTAGGCAGGTGTAAACTTTTGTTTTCTTGATTGAAATTTTTGCGAATAGTTTTTTATTTGTTAGTTGTTTTTGCGTGTTTATCATAAGCTTTCTCATTTATTCTGTGTGCTTTTATGATGACGAAATGCTTTAAAATACGTAGGTATGTATGTAGGTTGTCAACTTCTTTTATTTGACTAATGGCCAGTGGCCAGGGCTTAACCGAGCAATATGAAATAAAATTTTGGGGAAAGTATTAAACAAATGAATTTTTTATGAAATCAAAAAAAAACGTTTTTTGGAAAAAATGTTGTAAGCCATCTTATTTCTTTTGCTGTTTTCTATTTTATGAATTTTTCATTTCAAAATCGTTCGACCAGTTTTTTTCAAAAAAAATGTTTTTTTTTGGAAAAACTTTTCGAAAACATATTTAAATTTATATGTCAATTTAAAGCAATCTATAGTTTATACTAGGAGAACAAATTTTAAAAAAATCTATGGATTCGTTTTCCAATTATTCAAAAAACTAAATAATTTTTTTAAAAATTATTAAAAATTAAAAATAAGGGTTTTTAAAAATTTTAATAAACAATATTATTTATATCATAAAACACTAGATATTTTGAAAATTTCATCAAAATCCGGCAATTAGTTAACGAGAAAGTCTGATTTAAGAAAGCGGTCATATGGGAGGTACCGTTATAAAACACCATTCAGAAAGTTTTATCAAAATCGTAGGAGCCGTTTTCGATAAAAATAAGTTTTTTCATTAAAAGTTATATGGCAGGTAACGTTAGTTTTCTAGCTAGAATGCCAATTCGAAAAACTGTCGGGTAGAGTACTCTAAAAATACTATATACCAAGTCTGAATGAAATCGGCCCAACCGTTTAGGCTGTAGGATTCGATACGGACAGACAGACAGACAGACAGACAGACGGAATTTCCGGACCCACTTTTTTTGACTTCTCTATCATCTTAATGTCATGTTTGATTGTTAGAATTTTTTTTTTTTTTTACGAATGCATAACTTGCTTTATAGTCCCTATAAATCGCAAGTAAAAATGAGAGGTGCAAGCGCGCTTAAAGGTATAGACATTGTTCAGAATGACCCCAAAAAAGACCTATGTATATCAAGATCATCAAGTTATAAGATTTTTTGTATTGATTTTATAAGCACGTTTTCCAATATTGACATAATTTACGGAGGATATAGAAAAAACACTTACTTTGGCGTACTCAGATCCAGGTTAACGCGAAAAGATCTCTTAATATTAATGATGAAAGCTTTTATGGCTTCGTTTTTAAATAAAATACAAGCCTTCATTGAAATTTCTGGGCCTGTTCCGTTTTTTTTTTTTGTAATACTGTTTTTTGACTTTTAACTTTCGTTTTTTTAATTTCGGAAGTAAACATGTTGTTCAGCTATTATTCATAATAAACAATTTTAATCGTTCAGTTGCAGTTCAAAATACATAAACACATTCACAATTTCCGAAGTTCAACTAAATATTCTACATCTTGCTACAAAAATATGTTTGAAGATCTTGACGAGCAAAATAAGAACGATCGCTTTAACGCTGACAGAACTTCTATCCAATAAGAGGCTAGTGCAGCTGAAAACAGAGCAGGTAGCAGATGAAGACCCTGAGCCATCCGCCAGTCGGCAGTTGACATAAAAAAAATTGGCAAGCCCATACCTAAAAAAGGCATATCTTCATCTCTCTCTAACTAACGACCAGTTGCACTTACATCCCCTCTTTCCATGGTCATGGAAACACTGATAAACTATCAGATTAAGAAATATCTTGAGACACGGAAATTTCTTAATGACCGGCAATACGGTTTTCGTAGCAATAGGTCCACTGGTGATATGATGGTATATCTCACCGAACAGTGGAATCATCTTTACACCGTTTTGGAGAAGGTAAGATTATTGCACTTGATATTTCAAAAGCATTTGATAGAGTTTGGCATCACGCTCTTGTATCGAAAATGCGTGCATTTGGAATCGGTGAACCTCTTATTCGATGGATTAGAAATTACCTTTCGGATTTTGGATGGCTTCCTGTCCGATAGTCTCAAAATAAATGCTAGTGTGCCCCAAGGCTTCGTTTTGTCTCCCTCCGACACTCGTCCTTATTTTTATCAATGATCTCTTGTCTAAGACTTCTGTTGATGACACTGGTATCAACAACATCTCTGACTACCATGCCATTTCTTAACGTACCAATAATAATAATAATTCTAATTTCTACTTTGTAAAAAAAAAAAAAAAAAAAACACACAACAAATACGTTAGGAGGTAGAATTTGATTTGATAAAATTTTGTTTGTTGCTATAGTAACAACTGTTTAAAAAAAATAACAAACATTTTCACATAAGTGAAAATATGAATTTTTTCATTTTCAATTATAAACTCAAATGAACAAGAAGGATACTAAAAGTAAGGAATTTAAAAATTATTTTTGTATTGTTTTAAATATATAAGCATTATATAAATTTCCAGGAAATTTGTAGCCCTCCTACTTTTTAAAATTAATAAAGAGACTGACAATTATCGAAAACATCCTTCATTTATTCCGACTTGTTGCTAGAAGCAACAATTTCTACAAATTTCTTTTAATTTAATTAAAAGAAACCGAGATGTCTTTTAAACAAGACAAGGCTCAAAATCCTCGCAAGAGTAGCCGAATTGAAAACGCTAACCGAATAATCAATACAGATGTCTTCAGCTGCAACATTTGTAAAGTTCCAGACAATGACGAAATGGTCCAATGCGATAACTGCAAATGTTGGTACCATTTTTCGTGTGTTAATGTTACTACGGAAATCGAGAACCAGGATTGGATGTGTGCTGCCTGCCACGATACAAGCAGTAGCAAAACCACAACGGCACAATCTATTGGTTCCAGAAATACTTTGTCAACGACTCGCCAGAACCGAATTGCCATCGAACTTCAAATGCTGGAGGAAGCAAGGACCCTTGAAAAGCAGCGAGAAGAGCGTCAAAAGCAAAACGATGAGGAATATTTGCGAAAAAAATACGAACTGCTGGCGGAAGGAAACCAAAGTGACATCGCATCCTGCTCAAGAAAAAGTACTAGGCAGGTGGCGGTTGAGAAGTGGGTACAAAACAATCCAAAGGTAGACGGAGCTGAACAGCAAAATGCGGCTAAAGTGAATAATACAACACTGGCATTGCAAGCAACTCAACCAACTTACCACATGGATGCAGCACCTCATTCTTCTCATATCACGAAGGGAATTCCACAGTACAGAGTACCTCAATCATCAGCACCAGTTCCTCTAAAGACGACTAATGCATTTCAGAGCAGACAACAAATGCATACAGAAGCAACAGCGCAACCAAACAGTATGCAAATTGCAAACCGACATTCAATGTCAAGAGATCTTCCAAATTTCTATGGAAGCCCTGAAGAGTGGCCGTTATTCATCAGCTCTTTTGAAAGCAGTACACGACTTTGTGGATTCAGCAATGAAGAAAACCTTTTGCGATTGCAGCGATGCTTAAAAGGGCGCGTCCTGGAAGCAATGCGAGGTAGATTGATGATGCCATCAAATGTACCGAAAATATTGCATACACTCCGAATTATGTATGGGCGACCCAAAGTAATAATCAAAACCCTTCTTCAAAAAGTTCAAGCCGAGCCTAAAATAAATGTGGAGAGGGTGGAAACTGTTGTGTCTTACTCACTAGCTGTTCAAAATTTGATTGCAACAATGGAGGCATGTGAAATGCACTCTTATTTGGATAATGCTGAACTTCTAGAAGAACTTGTCGAAAAGTTACCTACGCAACTGATGTTAAGCTGGGCCACACATACTGAGTATATGGAATATTTCAATTTGATGGACTTCAACGAATGGTTATTGCGACTCATAGATAACATATGTAGAGTCAGCCCAGGTACATCCTTTGATCCCGATGTAAAAATACAACCACGTAGAAAGGAGAAAGGACATGTTCATGCTCATGCTGAAGAAGGTGACAAGAAGCCAACAATTACTAAACAGCAATGCATTGTTTGTAAACAGTCCTGCAATGACATTGAATCCTGTAAGCAATTCTACAGTATGAGTCTCAGAGGAAGATGGGATACCGTCAAACAAAATCGACTTTGCCGTACATGCCTCAAGTCACATACTTCTCGATGTCAAGTAACAGGCTCCTGTGGAATAAATGGTTGCACATACAGACATCATCGACTGTTACACAAACACAGTAATCAACCTACAGCTACATCATCAACAATTCAGAACAGAGAAGTCAATTCGCAACAGCCTGTAATAGAAGGAAAACCGTTTAACTGTAATACACATGGATTTGTTCAAGATATTAAATACCGGGTAGTGCCTGTTATTTTGCATAGCAACGAAATGCAAATCGAAACGTTTGCTTTCTTAGATGACGGTTCATCACTTACTATGATGGAGGATTCCCTCGCAGATGAGTTGAAACTCAAAGGTAAACATCAGCCACTCTATCTTAAATGGACAGGAAATGCACATCGCAATGAGAATGATTCAAGAATGGTGTCTGTCCAGATTTCGGGAACTAGTAATCCGGTCAAGAAGTTTTTGATTCCAATTGTGAGGACAGTGCAGTCGTTAAGCTTACCACAGCAATCCTTAGACGCAAAACAATTGGCGATAAGGTTTCCTTATATGCGAGGGTATCCCATTGAGTCGTATGAGAAAGCAGTTCCTCGGATATTGATTGGACTTGACAATCTAAAACTAGCGATTCCCCTAAAAGTTGTAGAAGGGGGTGAAGGCGATCCAGTAGCAACGAAGACACGACTTGGATGGATTGCATATGGACCATCATCAGGCCAAATAAATTGTAATGGTGAGCCAACTTCTGACTTTAATAGTTTTCATGAGTGCGAGTGTGCAAAGAAAAACGATGATATTCTGCAAAATATGATGAAGGAGTATTTCTCCCTAGACAGTCTCGGGGTTGCAGATTCAAACAAGTCAATCATGTCAAAAGAAGAGGAGCGTGCCTGCGAAATCCTTCAAACTCAAACAATAAGACATGGAAATCGATTTGAAACAGGTCTTCTATGGAAGTATGATAATGTGAAGCTGCCAAATAGTTTTCAAATGGCTCTTAGAAGACATGACTGTTTAATGAAAAAATTAAGTCGTAACCCAGAGCTAGCGGAAAATCTCAAGCATCAATTCCAAGAGTATTCAGTCAAAGGCTATATCCGCAAGCTGTCTACAGAGGAACTCCAACAACATTTTCCTAGAACATGGTTCCTACCCATATTTGCTGTTACAAATCCTAATAAACCAGGAAAAACCAGAATAGTGTGGGATGCCGCTGCTGAGGTTCACGGGGTTTCTTTAAATTCCCTATTGCTGAAGGGGCCAGATCAGCTTATATCCCTTCTTTCTGTCTTATACCGCTTTCAAGAACGATCAATCGCATTGTGTGCTGACATTCGTGAAATGTTTCACCAAGTTGGCGTTAAAAGTGAAGACCAGCATGCACAACGTTTTCTCTGGAGCAATGATTTAACAAGCACACCAGATGTCTACGTAATGCAAGTGTTGACGTTTGGAGCCACTTGTTCCCCCAGCTGTGCTCAGTTTGTTAAAAATAAAAACGCACAAGAATTTTCAAAAGAATATCCACGCGCTGTAAACTCCATTCTTCAAAGCCATTACGTAGACGACCTATTGGATAGTGTAGATACCGAAGAGGAAGCTATAACGTTAGCCAATGAAGTAAAGTTTATACACAAACGTGGTGGCTTCGAAATAAGAAATTGGATTTCAAATTCAACTAAAGTCATTGAAGCCCTTGGAGAAAAACGACACCACAAGCACAGTTTGGACATCAACCCGGAGAATACAGCCGAAAAGGTGCTGGGAATGTGGTGGTGTACAAAATCGGACACATTTACTTATGAAGTATCCCCAAAGGCTATTAAGAGTGGATTGCTGTCTGGAAAAGAAAGTCCAACCAAACGACAAGTGCTACGAATGTTAATGACAATTTTCGACCCCTTAGGATTGATTGCAAATGTTTTGATTTACATCAAAATTCTAATGCAAGAAATTTGGCGATCTAAGATTGAATGGGACGAACGGATTCCTGATAACTTATATGAAAAGTGGTGCTTGTGGGTGAATCATCTTCAGAACATCAGTCATGTACAAATTCCCAGATGTTACTTAAAGAACATCAGATTTGGTGACCACGATTCTTGTCAATTGCATGTCTTTGTTGACGCTAGCATCAATGCATTTGCTGCAGTCGCTTATATTCGTGTGACCAGAGGCCAACAAGTGGAATGCAGAATTATCACGGCTAAAACTAGAGTCGCACCCCTCAGTCTGACTTCAATACCACGACTCGAGCTGGAGGCGGCAAGACTAGGAACGCGGTTAGCAAATAACGTAAAAAAATTTCACACAATTGAATTCACGGAAGAATTTTACTGGTCAGATTCCAGAACAGTCCTTTCCTGGATTCAGTCGGACCATCGCAACTATAAACAATACGTTGGATTCAGAGTAAGCGAGATTCTTGAGACAACGCATACACATCAGTGGAGGTATGTACCAACAAAAGAAAATGTTGCAGATGATGCTACTAAATGGCAAAAGGTTCCAAACTTTGACGGATATGGACGTTGGTTTATCGGTCCACCTTTTCTAATGCAAGTGGAGAGCGAATGGCCCGTAAATTTAAAACAGCTTCAAGCAACCGCAGAGGAACTTAGACCATCTGTGATGTTTCATCATGCAGTACATATCAGTGCATTAGCTGCACCTGATCACCATTCCACCTGGAGGAAGCTGGTACGTACCCAAGCATTCGCTTCTCGTTTTATCTGGAATGCATCAACTAAGAGAACAAAAGCTGTAAAAAGAACAGAAGATTATTTCACTCGTGATGAGTACATGGAAGCTGAGATCTGCTTATATCGCCAAGCTCAACTCGAATCCTATGGTGATGAGATAACGGTTTTAAAAAACAATATGGATTTGCCTCTAAAACATCGGAAACCTCTGGACAAATCAAGTCCAATTCGTAAGTTATCACCATACATAGACTCATATGGTGTTTTACGGCTTCGTGGAAGAATTGATGTAGCGGTTGGAGCAACCAACGCCTCGAAACGGCCGATACTATTACCCAAAGGACATCCTATCACTAGTCTGGTGATAAAATCATACCACGAAAAGTATCATCATCATAACAACGAGACGGTTTTAAATGAAGTTCGACAAAAATTCTCGATACCGAATTTACGAGTTGCTATCAAAAAGGAACGTAAGAACTGTCAATTTTGCAAAAATCAAGCTGCCGTACCACAGCCACCCGAAATGGGAGATCTCCCATTAGCGAGGCTTTCAACGTTCAGTCGACCATTCACCTTCATCGGAATTGACTATTTCGGTCCTATGTATGTAACAATAGGTAGACATACCGAAAAAAGGTGGGGTGTGTTGATCACATGTATGACAACACGCGCCATACATTTGGAAATATCAAATAGCCTGACATCGGACTCTTGCATCCTTGCTATAAAGCGTTTCATTGCACGTCGAGGAGTTCCAAAAGAAATACGTTGCGACAACGGAACCAACTTTCACGGAGCAGAAACAGAATTGAAACGAGCTTTAAAAGAGCAGCAACCTGTTCTGGCAAACGAATTTTCAAGCTCAAACACAAAATGGATCTACAATCCGCCAGCCTCACCACATATGGGTGGAAGCTGGGAGAGGCTTATTCAGTCAGTAAAAAAGACCCTGTGCCGTATATTACCAACGCGTAACCCATCTGAAGAATTACTACACAGTATGCTGCTCGAGGTTGAGCGTGTGGTTAATTCACGACCATTAACCTATGTTCCACTGGAACATGACAACGATGAAGCACTGACACCGAACCATTTTCTGCTAGGTTCATCTAGCGGGGAAAAGCCAGACAGCATACTTACCGACGACAACAGTCTCCTTAGGCGAAATTGGATGAAATCCCAGCAGTATGCCAATGCATTTTGGAAACGTTGGCTTCGTGAATATCTGCCGACATTAACTCGTCGAACAAAATGGTTTGAACCTGTTAAGCCAATCAGTGTTGGAGATATCGTTATAGTTGCAGATGAAGTAAATCCTAGAAATCTTTGGCCGAAGGGGCGAGTGATAGAAGTCAAACTTGGAAAAGATGGACAAGTTCGCAAGGCAACCGTACAAACAACATCTGGAATATACGAAAGACCCGCTGTGAAGCTAGCAGTCCTCGATGTTTTGAAGGATAAGTCGACCCTATGATTGAGAGTCGTCATACCGGGGGGAGTGTTGATGACACTGGTATCAACAACATCTCTGACTACCATGCCATTTCTTAACGTACCAATAATAATAATAATTCTAATTTCTACTTTGTAAAAAAAAAAAAAAAAAAAAACACACAACAAATACGTTAGGAGGTAGAATTTGATTTGATAAAATTTTGTTTGTTGCTATAGTAACAACTGTTTAAAAAAAATAACAAACATTTTCACATAAGTGAAAATATGAATTTTTTCATTTTCAATTATAAACTCAAATGAACAAGAAGGATACTAAAAGTAAGGAATTTAAAAATTATTTTTGTATTGTTTTAAATATATAAGCATTATATAAATTTCCAGGAAATTTGTAGCCCTCCTACTTTTTAAAATTAATAAAGAGACTGACAATTATCGAAAACATCCTTCATTTATTCCGACTTGTTGCTAGAAGCAACAACTTCTAATCCATTAAATTGTTTTGCTGATGACAGCATCCTCAGCTTCTCATACTCGTTTCCACATTCACTTCCCTGTTCTTCAGATGTGGAACTGCAACGGCAACATATAATTAGTTCATTAAATTCCGATCTAGCCAGCACTGTTCAATGGGGAAATATTAATCGTATGGAATTTAATGCTTCAAAAACTCAATGCTGCCTTCTGTCGTTAAAGCATAACCTATCGCTTTTTACTTGCGATTATAGGTACTATAATGCATGTTATGCATTCGTGCAGAAAAAAAATTGAGATAACAATCAAACATGACATAACGATGATAGAGAAATATAATTGGGTTACTGACAAAATTCTGTCCGTCTGTCTGTCTATCTGTCTGTATGGATGTATTTTGGACTGTAGCCTTAACGGTTGGGCCAATCGTCCTCAAATTTAGAACTTAAGGTTATTTTGACATTCTACAGTTTTTTCAATTTTTTTTTTAGCTCAAAAATTAACAGTACCTGTAAATAACCGTTATGCGAAAGCTTATTTTTCTCGAAAACGAAAAAATCAGTGTACTTACTGTAAGCAAGCATTATATTTTTTGGTGAAATTTTAGTTTTCTTAAATTTTATTCTACAATGTGACCGCATATGTGAACAAGTACGTGCGACCCAGTCGTGCAATTTATTTTAAAAACAATGCTCCATCGAAATAGACATTTGTATTCCTCCCCTTAAAAGTTTTCGCTCTAATACTTGTACCGCTAGAAAGGCTCATATATTTATCCTTGAGCCTAATTTCAGACGCACTGCTAAGTATAGAGACTCATTCTTTAGCCGCACTACACGAATGTGGAATGCTTAACCGGCTCGATTTTTCCCTTCCATTACGATTTGCAAACGTTCAAAACCAATGTGCATCGGTACCTCCTTTCATCTCTATCCAATTTTCCTTAACGCTCGCACTGTATTAATACATGATAAGGGTAATTACAACCCCTTGAATGCGCACCGATTATACAAAAAAAAAAAATCACCTTAAATCTGCTAAGTTCACCGGGTTGAACTCGGAAAAAATCGGCAGGGTACCCGGCTTTTGGATTGCTTTCATCTTGGAAGCTAACTAAATGCAGATGTTATGGCATTTCCTTAATACCGGAGTTTGCGAATGCCTTTCTTCCACGATAGCGTGGAATGTTGCAGTTGCATGAGATATTCTTTTGAACCGGCTTTTCACAGTTCCTTGCTTAATGGAGTGACAGCTAGGCTATGCACGCTGAATTTTCTCCAAGGTTGTATTTCCAATGGGGAAGTTTCCTCGGATTTGCTTGCTCCTTATCAGATTTAAAAAAAAATTAAATTAAATTTATTGGCGCGACAGCTCCTTAAGGAGCCAAGGCCTAGTGACTTATACTCTCAACCATTCCTGTGTGTGTGTTGTTAATCTGCAAGAATGGAAGGGACCTACAGTTTACCGCCGAGTCCGAACGGCTACATGAGATGCACTTTTTCGAGACAAATTTTACTCTTGGAGGTTTTGTCAATTCCTCGCAAGAGGCAGTACCCCAGAAAAAAAGGTGGCTATGTGCTGGATTTGAACCCAGGCTCTTTCGCTTAGCAGTCCGACACACTAACCACTAAGCCACGGGGCACTACTATCAGATTTAAGCTTAAAAATCAACAGCCATGTTAGAACCTCCATTTCAGAAGATATTTACATTACACTTAGGTGATGCTTGATCACAAGATAATTCGCTATTATTCCTAGATCATCCAAGATATTTAAACTTTTCGCCGTTGAGAAAAACAGCTCCATTTTGTATGGTCCAGTTGCCGATACATTTTCCACGTATTCCCTACTAAAGGCTGGGCAAACTTCTTTGTGGTTTCCAACTTGCATAATCAATAACCAATCCTATGCGTGTTTTTTAATCGAAATTATGAAAGGCCTATATGGACCATGCTTTTAAAGTCATTTTCTTTCTCGGATGCTCAAGTTGGCTATTTCCCATCTCTTTATCATCCCTTCCAGTTCACAGTTTTGACCACTCCAAACGCAGCCTGCGCCGAGAATGTTTTGATGCTATGAACATTAACTTTACCCACATGTTAAAATGTCATCTAAATCTTTCCATCCATTCAGTTGAACCATTTACTATTTTTTTAATGCTTTTAGTATGAACGTGAACACCTAGAATATCTTCCTAGTTCAATTTGGCATTACTGAACACATTGTCTTGCAACATTCTTCTTGCCAAACCGCAGACTCCAAAAATACCCCAATTCCGCATAATTTTGCATATTTTATTTGGGAGTTAGATTAAAGCCAGAAATTGTTGTTTGAGAATAAATTAACCCACTTCTTCCAAATTGTCTGTATTAATTGCACACTCTTCATCTTGTGCCTTAAAAAGCCAATATGTTCTTTGCCAAAATACGTAGATTCATCTTATACTACTTCCGCAAAAAAATAATACACAGTCACTTCCGAAGGATCCATAAAAACCGCCAGAAACCTTACCTATTTGGTTCTGATTTTATCGCCAAAAAAATATATTTTGTAATTACTTGAATTTTGGAAATTAACCTTTAAGCGTTTTCAACCAAGGAACTCATTTGCTTAAGTGAGTTTTTTTTTTCAAGTATTGTTAATTGATTCTCGCAAGAAAACCAGCCTACGGCCGATGCGAACACCATGGTGATGGTTGTTAAAGGCGCGTGATCATGCATAGTTGTAGATCATAGACACCTCATAACACGCATCATAGCCAGTTTGGAAATATGAATCATTTTCAAGGCCGCTCATCCGGCCAAAGATGATGCTCCTCCTATGGCTTTTAAGCTTACGAACAACAGAAGAAACAAATCAGTATCTGTGGATGGAAATTAACATCCGAAAGAGTCCAAAATAAACAAAAAAACAGCAACAACAACAAATTGATTAAATAAACATGTAATTCTCACGGCTATCACGATTTTGGATTTTTAAGATAAACAAACCTACACAAAGACAGAGCCCAGATGTTTGAGTTGGATTGGAGCAAAGCAGAGTCGGCGGATTGTCTCTCTAAGATTTCGATTCCGACGACGATGACCTAGTTTAGTAATCGACCTTGTCATCTCTTTGTTCGGTGACCCTGAAAGGCGGTTATTAGTCTCGGGGAGCGCAATATATGTGAAGATGTTGTCTTATAAACAAAAAACAAATGCGATGCCACGACGAGGGATGGATTGATGATGTTGAGGCACGTGGTTCATCTTATGGTGCTACGGGCCTTCAGAATTTCCGAATTTCAATTTTGGTTTTTGACACAGTAGGAAGGTTTTATTATTAGTTTTTTTTTGCATTTTTTGTAAATGCTAGTGATCTGGTTACGCTAAATGGTGTGTTATTTATATATTTTTTGTCAAAAATTTACATAAAGTTATCCAATGGCCCCTTACCGGAAAGGTGTTTGCCCTACCGTTTGGTTTCAGGTCTTTATGGCAACATCCATGGACTTCATTTGCAGAGAAGAATGACAATGACAATTCACTGAAAAATATACTTAGGAATGGTTAACATATATTGCAAGGAAGGAGCAAAGAAGAAGTTTGGCCAACCTTGGGCAGGAAAAACTGATAGCATGTATCGAAGGCTTGAAAAATATTTGTTACAGTGAGGAAAATTCAAGTATTCAAGTATTCATCAAGAAGAGACAGCGAACATCGACATTTTGGACAAAACATCACGATATACAGCTATAACTTTGAAGTTGTTAGAGGCCTTGTCTGCCTGGGCTTCGTTTTCAATTCAGAGAGCAACACCAGCGCTGAGATGAAGCAGATGAAACGAAAAAAAAAACTCTTTCCAACCGCCAACAAATCAAACATGACATTACGATGATAGAGAAACATATTTGAAATATTGGCAAAATTCTGTCTGTATGTCTATCTGTACGTATGTCTTTTGAACTACAAGCTAAACGGTTGAACCAATCGTCTTCAAATTTAGAACTTAAGGTTATTTTGACATTATTGGCGTATCAATGGTACCTGTCTTTTAACTGTAATGTAAAAACCTTATTTTTTTTTCGAAAACGGCTCTAAGAATTTGTATGAAAAAAATTAGTGTGCTATTGTAGGTAAGCTTTATATTTTGTTGAAAAAAAAATTAAGATGGTGGGCTAAAACGGTACCTTCCATAGCACCGTTTTTTTTATTCGACTTCCTCGAGAACTGGTTAACCGATTACAACCAAAATTAATATTCGAGAAGATGTAAGTAGACTTAGTAATTTTAATTTAAAATATTTTCGAAAACTTTTTTTTTGTATTTTTAATAATTTTTGAATTTTTTTTTTTTGAAAAATCGATATTTTGAAAACGCGTAAATGATTTTTTTTTTTTTTTTGTTTTTAAATTAAGGTTATTTTTGTGTTCAAGCTTGCATTCTTTAATTATTTTTTTTATTTAAAAAAAGGTGTTAAATAAAAACCGTTTTATTTAAAAACTTTTTCTACAATTTGAAAAAAAAATTCACACATTTTCATAGTTTTCTTATAGAAATAAAATAGCGCTTAATCTTTTTTCGCTGAAAACTCTTTAACGTACTTTTTTCAAACAATATTAAGTCACAAAAAGCGAATAAAAACTTTGAAGTTCCTTTAATATTTTTCAAATTTTATTCGAAGCTGTGACTGCACATAAGAGCAATAAAACACCCCTAAGATGTTTCCTTGCTAAGCGAGAGATAGTTTGGGAAGCAATTTTTCTAACTCCTAGTGCAAACTAGAGCCGTCCATGGGTTTTAAGTGAGAAAATATTCACCTAATTCTCGATCTACACCTCTTCCTATAAGTACTTCGCAACTTTAAAAACTTTATTATAGGCTTGAAGAGCAATCAAAACATTTATGAATGGAACTCGACTTCGTTCATATGGGCACCGCGGGCACGTTTGCAGCGGTCGATTCGCTGGACCAAATTTTTGATGACGCGGCCACACAATTTTGCCGAAACGGCCGCTATTTCGCGTTCAATGTTGACTCTGAGCTCTTCCAACGTCATCGGCTTGTTGGCATAAATCAACGACTGAACGTAGCCCCAATGAAAATAGTCTAGAAGCGTTAAATCGCACGAACGAGGCGGCCAATCGACTGGCCCATTTCTTGAGGTAACACGTTCATCAAACTTACTCTTCAATAAATCGATTGTAAGGTGTGCTGTGTGGCTTATGGCACAATCCTGTTGAAACCACATGTCGTCCAAGTCCATATCTTCCAATTCGGGCCAAAAATAATCGGTAATCGTGGTGCGATAACGCTGGCCATTAACGTGGCGATCGTTATCGTCGACGAATAACAAAGAATTTATGAAAAATTTATTTTGAAAATTGTAGGACCGGTTTTGATAAAATCCTGTTTTTATTTTTAGTTTTTGTTATTTTTTTTTTAATTTTGGTATGCGGTTTTTTAGAATTTGTTAATTTACATCTGATTTTAAAATTTAAAATATTTTTTTTGATAAGTTTTAAAAATATTGAATTTAAAAAAAAATCAAAAATCAATTAAAAATAGAAAAAAAATAATTATTCAAATTTTTTTTTATGTAGAATTAATTTTGATACTTTTGAACTTTTTAAATATGAAATTTTATTGAAATCCATTGAGCCGTTACCGAGAAAGTCGAAAATTAATTATGAAAGGTACCGTTAATAAATTGTCAAAAAATTTCATTAAAATCGTTGGAGCCGTTTTCAAGAAAAAATAAGCTTTTCCTAGACGGTCATATGGCAGGTACCATTATTTGTAGGCCTAAAAATAAAATTTCAATTTACCCTCTGGGGAATGCCAAAAGAATAACACACACCTGTCCAAAAGGGGAATGAAGAAACAGCCGAAGGAATAATCATGTAAACAAGGTTTTTTTTGATTAACTCAAGTTTTTATCTTACATTTTTGTTCGCTGTCGTTTTTCGTAAATAAATAGTGTTTTGTTCCAAAGAAAATAATGACTAAAAAATACTAAATTATCAATTTTCAGAAAAAAAAATCTGTGAAAAATTTTCTTTTTCAGCTGATAGTAACGTAAAACGTAAGGTCAGTCAAAGTCAGCATGCCTTATTGCATTTCACTGTATCATTTCATACGTGTTGTGGAATTTGGAGTTACAAATGTCAATTTTGAAGCAAAAAATAACGGCGCAAGATCATAGACAACCTATTTTAAATAAAAGAACTTGACACTAAAGTTCTACAATAAATTGTTCTCAATTATAAACGTAAACCCAGTTCTAGTTAATATCAAATTTGAAAGTGAGAACTTTAGGGAATTTTTTTAGGCGTTTTTCTTTATTCACTCAGAAAAGGTTTCTGAACAAAGTCTGAGCATACTCTGATAATTATCTGCACCAAGAATGGTCTGAGCGCTCAGATATTTTTTTGAAATATGTTTGAGCACTTTGCTGTCACAAATTGTCATTTTGGATATGGCCCTTTCACAGGCGGCAATATTATGCATATAATACTATTGTATCTTTCACTTTGGCATATATTTTTCGAAGAGTGGTGTAGGCAATGTGCATGGGATAAAGTGAAGTAGCCTACAACTCTAAAGTGACGTTAATTGCTTTCAGTATTTTCTCAGAATGCTCAGTCAATTTATCCTGAGCGTATACAGGGTTCTCGGAGCACGCTCTGATCATCCTATGAACGAAAAAAGAAATGCTACTTTGAAGATCTGAACGCTCTGGGCGAAAAAAGATATACAACTTTTTTTAACAACTCAGACTCTGCTCTTCGAAAAATAAAGTTTTTTATTAATTTAATTAATTTTATGTTTACAATTACTAAAAAAAAACATGATTGGAAATTGTTTTCGATTTTAAAAAGTGTTTTTTTTTCAGTCTGTGTATAGCAATTTCTTTCTCAAACGAGCAACGTCAAACCTCAAATTTAAAAAAATCTTGAACTATTATATATATATATATATATATATATGTATAATGAATTATTTCACTCATTGTTCCCACAATTTTGTCAAACAAAAATTGAAAAAACAATTGAAAATAGGAATCATGTAAACAAGGCCAATAAAAAACAAATCCAAAAGTTAAGTTAGACATATTATGTGTCATCTATCGAAAAATATCCCAGGGAACTTTTCGAAACAACAAGTTGAAAAAACAATTGAGGCCAACTAAGGGTTTCAAATAGTGAAGAAAACCAATTTTGTACTTGACGTTGAGATCAACTCCCAGGTTGGCTAACTTTGGATTTATCAGCGAGTTGAACAATAGTGAACAAAACGGCTCTAAAAATCTCCCGAAAACAGAACTGCGTCTCTAGGAGCGAATTGAAAGAAAATAAAAAAAGTTATTAATGAAAAACCAAAGAATGGTAAAAAAATTTGCAGTTTTGCTCCTCTCCACATTTTTTCCACAGGGTCCGCGAGGTCCGAGAAAATGTTAATTAACCATCCCTTAACATTTTTTAAAAGTTCCAACCTTTGTCCACCTAAAACTACCTGCCGACTGGACTATAAATAGGTGTTTGTCTCAATTCTTCAAAAATCCAGTTTTACCTTCATTGGGGATTATGAGTGAACTATTGGTCTTACAGACTTTGTTTTATGCTTTAATGAAAGAAAATTAAATTACAACAACTTTATTTGTAATGAAATTTTTGTATGGGATGATCGGTTTTGCCAATATGTATATCCGGGCGGCAGCAAAACTAAAAATTGTCCATTTTCGGTAAAAATGGACCATTTTCAAAGAGCCATACCTTGGACTGTATAGGGTTTATAGCGAACTGTGGTTAGGCTTTAATTATTGGAAATTTATTGGACTTAAGCAATGTTCTTAATATGTTTGTTGAAAAACACATAGTTTATGACTTTTAGAGTAAAAAGTGAAAAAAATCCCAATTTTTTGCAGTTTTTCGCGTTGCGCGCAGCGAGCACAATTTTTTCGAACTTTCAAATTTGGATTACGACACTATCCTAACTGGTCCATACACCCTTTGCAAAAATTTAGAACTACATTAAGTTTTCAATTTAAATGTCAATTTCTACGGGCGAAAATTTTTCTGATTCAAAGCAGTAAGCGATACAAAAACGGCTCACGTCTTAAGACTCATGCACGAATCCAAACTTATTTTCGGATTCCTACTAAGCTGGAAAACGGATAGGGGGACATCTTATACTTTTAAAAACTTTTGTTAAGATAATAATATCGAACACTTTAAAAATGCGGTCCGAAAGCCAGCAAAGCAACTACAGGTCATTTTCTTCAGAGGATATAACCGAATATAAGGGCAGTTTTCACAACACACAACAGCTTCTCGCACACACACTCGCATTGACACGCTCATTTCCTATTTCAATAGAAAGATCTTGATTTGCGGGCTTACAAAATCCAACTCGTGCAATTACTGAAGCCGAACGACCATCAACCGCGTCGCACGTTCAGTGAATGGGCCCAAAACGAGATGGCCACCGAGCCAGGCGCGGCGGCCACTTGCCCAAAATCATTTTTAACCATAATGGCAAACCCTTATCTTTATATTAAAGCTAAATTCTTGGCTATAACATTAAATTATATGCGTTTTATTTCTTCTTGAAAACCACACGTCTAAAAAAATACCCTTTATTTCATTTTGTTCAAAACCATAACCCTGATAAAAATGACCGCCATTCTTATTAACCAATGAATCGTGTCTCTATAACTTTGTTTTAGATGACATAAAGCTTGTTATTCATATTTCAAAATAACAAATTGTAATGTGTATGTAATTTTGTATCTTTCTTTTAATTTATTATTACTATCGTTTTCAGCCAAATCATATTAAAATATCAATAAAGTACTTCCATCAATAAAACCAATCATAATATTGTAGATCAACGATAAACAGAATTATCAACCTGTTTGTGAATATTTCCCGGAGTACGTATGCTGATTTATTGTTAAGTTCGATTTTCTGAAGTCACAAATTAAAAAAAAAAACTCGTCGTCGATATTTTAAGTTGACAGTCAATAAAATATTTAATTTTTATTTGCATCTGACATTTGCTCGAAAATCAAGAGGAGTCTTACCAAAAGGTCTTCTCTTTCTGCTACCACTGTGTCATGGCAACATAAACCACTTTAATTGCGGAATTTTTAGAATGTAGATTGGAAAAAGAAGTCGATGTGAAAATGTCTATTTATGAAAGATACAAGTACATACATATGTATTTATATATATGCAGCTCATTAATAGATTCCAATCGAATGAAGTGGCTGCGAGAAGTTTTGATTAATTGAAGTCAATTGGTTTGAGTGATTGGCTTAAAGTAAGTCATACGCAATTATTGGAATTAAAAGTGACTTACATGGTTAGTTATTTGAAGAATTTTATTGGCGTATAATTGCCATACCAAATTCAGGGGCAGAGAAATGGAAATAACAAAAATAAGAATCAAACTTTTACACTTACTTTTACTAACAGGTGATCCATTATCCTCTGCATCGTAATAGTCTTCATCTTCACCCTCTTCGACATCATAATCTAAGACTGCATGAACTTGTGTCCTTGATCCTTGTCCTGCCTGAACTCTGGTGAATCCTGGCGGACGTTCTGGATACGGATCGTTCGGATTACCACCACCAGAACCAGCGGAGGGATTAAGCGGAGCAGGTGTGTTAGCCGGAGGTCTGGCCGTCTCAACTTCTTGAGCTTGGTCATTGTTATTTGGCTGATTAGCCACCCCATATCCACCACCTTCAACTTCCTGCTGACTCGCATCGGCTGTACCCGCTGAAAATGCTGTATGAGTTTGAG